>CM038680.1:704794036-705394036 GCA_021605205.1 Aegilops longissima | reverse complement strand
CTCAAAATGGGAAGGCCCATATGTCATCGAGGAGGTTTACTAGTCTGGAGCCATCAAAATAAATAATTCCGAAGGTACTAACCCGAGGGTTGTCAATGAGCAACGAATAAAGCATTATATCTCAGGTACGCCCATTAATGTTGAAAGTAATATTATCCAAACTTTGACACTGGAAGAACACATAAAAGAGTCCTGCGGAACACTCGTAATCGTGGAAATAAGGAGGTACGTGATACGGTAAGTAAGCGGACTCAAAAATCCATAAAAATATATTTTGTCAGTTTTGGAATATTTTAAAATTTTGGAAATAAAGAAACTACCAGGAAGCATCCCCTGGTGGGCACAAGACACCAGGGCCCCCCGCACTCCGTTTTTCTTCCGTATACTTGTCCTCCAAGATAAAAAATCTATATATACTTCTCGAACCTGTTAATCACCGTATCGCGGAGAAATCCTCTGTTCTCTTTTCTTGCTGTTTTTTGTCAGATCCCATCTACCATGGCTGCTTCAAGCTCCTCCAAGGACAAGTTCTTCAAGAACGTCATCAACCCATATCTGTGGGAGGTGGTGCGGCACCCTCAGGTCATTGAGATGCATGAGGGGGTTCTTCACCTTTGCGATGTGCTCTGTCCCAAGGGGACGGGAACCGTGGAGGCTAGGCTCGAAGCTATGGAGCAAGACGTCTTCGGTGCAAGGATGGTGGAACATGGACTCCATGTCAATCACCTCATGATCACGGACCTCTCCCGTGATCTCATGGTGGATGGCAAGCCCATGAAGTACATCATCTTCACCCTTAACGAGCAAATCAACTTCCTCCAAAGGCAGATCTACGACCTCCAGAACCAAGTCTTTGAATATGAGTTGAGGTTTAAAGGTATGAGTTTGGCTGCTAGTTGCAGGACCCGTGAGACTCACTCCTCCTCTTACGATGGTGGACCTCTGCCATGGAAATCCGAGGACAAGACCTCTTCTACATCACCACCAAAGGAGAATTGAGTATCGGGTATGGGCACTCCCCTTGGCTTTCGCCAAGCTTGGGGGAGGTGCCCCGGTATCGTATCATCCCACTATCATTTTGCATTTACTTATCTTAGTTTGATCTTTTTTATTTAGATGAAATAAAGTATAGTTCGATCCATTCTTTTGGAGAGTTTGCTTAGTGAACTATCACTGTAATTGTGTGCAAGTTATATAATAAAGGTTAGTTTGAGTTTTTGCTTTCTTTACCTTCTGGTTGCAAATAAAGAAAAGAAATAAGAAAGAAGAAGTGAATGAATAGAAGAAAGGAAACAAATCAATAGATCATATACTAATCCTATGATAGGTGATGGCACCACATAAGGAGAAGTATAAGTAGAAAATTTTATTAGAGATTGATAAACATAACATTAGTCAATGATGAACCCTCGATACGTCTCCAACGTATCTATAATTTTATTGTTCCATGATATTATATTATCATTCTTGGATGTTTTACAAGCATTTTATAGTCATTTTATATCATTTTTGGTACTAACCTATTGACATAGTGCCAAGTGCTAGTTGCTTGTTTCATGCATGTTTTTTAGATCGCAGGAAATCAATATCAAACAGAGTCCAAACACTGTGAAACTTTTTGAGGATTTTTTATGGACCAGAACACTTCCAATGGGCCAGAGCTGCACTGGGCGTGCCCCAGGGGCACCACCAGGCGCACTGGGCCCCAGGCGCACCCAGGTGGGTTGTGACCACTTCGGTGGCCTCCCGCACCCCCTCTTTGCCCTATAAATTCACAAATATTCCAAAACCCTTCGGGGCAGCCCTAGATCAGAAGTTCCGCCGCCGCAAGGCCTCTGTATCCACGAGATCCAATCTAGACCCTGTTCCGGCACCCTGTCGGAGGGGGAGATCATCACCGGTGGCCATCTTCAGCATCCCGGCGGCCACCACGATGAGGAGGGAGTAGTCCACCCTTCTGGATGAGGGTTTGTACCAGTAGCTATGTGTTTATCTCTCTCTCTCTCTCTCTCTCTCTCTCTCTCTCTCTCGTGTTTTTGAGATGTCACGATCTTGATGTATTGCGGGCTTTGTTAATATATTTGGATCATATGGTGTTTTCCCCTCTCTATCTTGTTGTGATGGATTGAGTATTTCCCTTTGAGATTTCATTGTTATCGGATTGAATACTTTTATGGATTTGAGAACACTTGATATATATCTTGCAATTGAATACTCGTGGTGACAATGGGGTATCGTATTGATTCACTTGATATATGTTTTGGCACTCAACTCGCGGATTCCTGAGGTGACATTGGGGTAATCTATGCATAGGGGTTGATGCACGTTCTTGTCTTTGTTTCTCCTGTAGAAATCTTGGGGCACTCTTTGAAGTTCTTTGTGTTGGATTGAGTATTATGAATATGAATTTGCTTTGGTGTTATTTTAGTACGAACTCTACGATAGATCGAACGGAAAGAATAGCTTTGTGTTATTTTAGTACGAACTCTTGAATAGATCGAACGGAAAGAATAGCTTTGAGGTGGTTTCGTACCCTACAAACAATTTACTCTTATGTTCTCTGCTAGATAGGAACTTTGGAGTGATTCTTCATCGCACTTTGAGGGATGGTTATATGATCCAATCATATTAGCACTGTTGAGATATTGCACTAGCGAAAGTACGGACCCTAGGCCTCCTTTTTAAGAATTGAAATACCTTTTTTGTGCCCATTTACTATTTACTACCTTGTTGTTTTTATTTATTAAATTATAAAATATATTTCTACCATCAATATTACACTTTTATCAGCATCTCTTCGCCAAACTAGTGCATCTATACAATTTTCCATTGTATTGGGTGTGTTGAGGACACAAGAGATTTCTTGTATTTGGTTGCAGGGTTGTTCGAGAGAGACCATCTTCATCCTGCACCTCCCACGGATTGATAAACCTTAGGTCATCTACTTGAGGAAAATTGCTACTGTCCTACAAAACTCTGCGCTTGGAGGCCCAACACGAGTCTACAAGAATAAAGTTGCGTAGTAGACATCAAACTCTTTTCCGCACTGCTGCGGGAGGTTAGAAGCGGCACTCACATCCCGTCAATGAAGCTCTTTTTGGCGCCGTTGCGAGGAGGTGAGTGCATGAAGGTATATCTTTAGATCTTGCAATTGAATCTTTTGGTTTCTTGTTTTATCACTAGTTTGGTTTATAAAAGAAAACTACAAAAAATGGAATTGAGGTTGCATCATATTGTTTATCTTTATAATGTCTTTCGTGAAAATGATGGAAAGGAAAATTGTGCTCAATTGATAGAAGAAGAATTCAATAGAATGTTTGGTATAAATTATGAGCATGATTGCAATGTTGTTAGTATGAATTCTTTGAATATCCATGATGCCACTGATATGAAAAGCCATAAGCTTGGGGATTCTATGTTTGATGAAGATGATATTTTTAGTCCCCCGAGATTTGATGTGCAAATTTGTTATACTGATTGCATGCCTCCTATTTATGATGATTATAATGATGATAGTGGATTCGGAGAGGTCATGACTTTATTTAATGATGAATCCACATTTTTGGATGAGTCTTCAATTGACTATGATAACAAAGTTGCTATCTATGATGATTATGGTGATGACATGTATGCTATAAAGAATAATGATAACCATGAAACTTGTCATCATGATTTTAATTTGCACTCTCATGATAGTTATTTTGTTGATTTTGCTCCCACTATTATTGATGAGAAGAAATTTGCTTATGTGGAGAGTAATAAGTTTTCTATGCTTTTGTGTCATGAAAGGAATGCTTTATGTGATGCTTATATTGTTGAATTTCTTCATGATGCTACTGAAAATTATTATGAGAGAGGAACATATGCTTTTACATATTGCAAAAATATCAAGTTTCCCCTCTATGTGTTGAAAATCTTGAAGTTATGCTTGTTTTGCCTTCCTATGCTAGTTGATTATTGTTCCCATAAATTGTTTGCTCATAAAATCCCTATGCATAGGAATTATTTTAGGCTTAAATATGCTAGTCATATGCTTCATGATGCTCTCTTTGTGTTTCAATTCTTATCTTTTATGCGAGCATCAGTGAAATCATCATGCCTCGCTTAAAAGGCATTAAAGAAAAGCGCTTTTTGGGAGACAGCGCAATATTTTTACCTACTGTTTGTGTGTGTTCATATGATTAAGCTACTGTAGTAATCATGTTTTATTGCTTTTGTTTCAATAAAGTGCCAAGGAAAGCCTTTGGGATAGTGTGGATGATAGTTGACTTGAATCTGTGCAAAAACAGAAACTTTTGCGCTCATTCCAGGAATTTTAAAAATTCACTAGAACATGATTTTGATCTGAATTTTTTTGCAGGTTATAGATACACAAATTCTCTATGTTTTCCTAATTTTTCAGAATTTTTGGAGTAACAGAAGTATGGTTCGAGTATAGATTACTATAGACTGTTCTGTTTTTGACAGATTCTGTTTTCAATGCATAGTTTGCTTGTTTCCTAGTTTCTATAGCTTATATTGCTCAATATAGATTGTGGAAATGATATGCTACAGTAGTCATTGTGTGGAAACAATTATGAATCTTGTCTTTGACAATACCAAAGTGAAATGGTTTACTCTTTATCATACTAACCTATCTCACGAAGTTCCGTTATGTTTTGTGTGATTGAAGTTTTCAAGTTTTGGGTGAGATGCTGATATGATGAGAATAAGGAGTGACAAGACCCTAAGCTTGGGGATGACGAAGACACCCCAAGGTAATATTCAAGGAAGATCCAAGCAACTAAGCTTGGGGATGTCCCGGAAGGCATCCCCTCTTTCGTCTCCAACATGCTCAAGCTTGGGGATGCCCAAGGCATCCCAAGTTAATATTCCAAGAAGTCTCAAGCATCTAAGCTTGGGGATGCCCCGGTAGGCATCCCACCTTTCTTCACCAACAATTATCTGTTAGTATCGGTTGATCCTAAGTTTTTGCTTCTTTACATGAGGTGTGCTATCCTTGGAATGTCATTTTATTTTGTTTTGCTTGTTGTTTTAATAAAATATTTAGATCTGAAAATTTTAAATAATAGAGAGTCCTCACATAGCTACCCATTTACATAACTACTCGCTTGATCTTCACTTATATCTTTTTTGGAGTAGTTTTTCATTTGCTCTAGTGCTTCACTTATATCTTTTTGAGCACGGCGTGCTTTAGTATTTTTGAAGAAATTCTCTCTTGCTTCACTTAAATTAATTTGAGAGAAAGAAATATTATGCTCATGATCTTCACTTATATTTGTTTGAGCTTATCAAAAGCAACACATGAAAATTAGTTCCAAAGTGATAAATATCCAAGAAGGATATGATAAAAACTTTCATGAAGATCATTGGACAAAATAAACTTGATTCAGCACGGAAGTCAATAGTCATGCAATGAAATTACATCCTACTTGTGGTGCATTATTCGGTGTTAATTATGCTTAATGATCGCTTATGAGATTATTTGTTTCTTGGTTGGTCGCTTCTCAATCTTTTGCTAGCCTTCATTTTGCAATAAGTATGATCACTACTTGTGCATCCAAAATCCTCTAAACCAGTTTTGCCACATGAGTCCACTATACCTACCTATATGCGGTATTCTTTTGCCGTTATAAGCAAATTTTTATGTGCCATCTCTAATTTTCAAAATAAATTTCTCTTTTGTGTGCTCGTACCGCTCGTGAGGCGGTGAGGGGTGGCCAATATTTTCCATGGTAGATGTGTTATTCTCACGATGAGTGTTTATTCACTTGTCATTGCACAAGAGTAAGGCAAAGGTATTAGGGTGTAACATCCCAAATTTTCAATTTGGAATGTTATACATTAGGTCATCATGCATATCATATTTTCTTGCATTTTTCCGATCCTAGAAAATTTCACACAACTCAAGGACCCTCGGAGAGAGTTGGAGATTTCATTATTTTCATATTTGGGATTTCTCAAATTATGAAAAATAGGATCATTTGATTTTATTTATTTATCTTCAAAAGTTTTTCCGAAAAAAAAATAAGAGAGGGAATAATATGACTTTCCCAACATTTAGGAAAAATGAAGATTTACTAAATAAATCAAATTTTGGTTTTGAAAGTTTATTTGCTTTAGGGAAAAAAATGAGTATTTTAAAAATATGCATTTTGCCCCGTTTTAAAGTTCATTTTGTTTGACTCATTTTTACGAGTCGGGGAAAATTAATTTTATTTAATTTGGAGTTTGTTTGGTTTTATTTTAATCCGTTTCATTTTGTTTAAAAAAAACCGCGCCGCCCCGCCTGGGCCAAGGGCCCAGCCCACCGCCATGCCCAACTCCCTCCTCCTCAAGGCGCTCCTGGAGGAGTCCCTTCGCCGCCTTGCTGGCCGAGACCGGCCCGCCACGCCGCCGCCCGCCGTGCCCCCTCCCCAAGGCACTAGCCCCCTCCTTTATAAGCCGCCCCCCCCTCTCTCATCTCATCCCAAGGCCGCCCCAACCCGAGCCGCCGCCGCCCTCGAAGGCCGCCGCCGCCGCTGCCGTCGCCAGCGCCTGCCGTCCCGACCCGCCGACCCGCCGCCACCCGCCGCCCCGCCGCCGCCCGAGCCCAGCCCGCGGCGACTTCACTGGAGGTAGCCACCCGCCGCGCCACCCGGTCCAGTTTTATTCCAAAACCAATCCGTTTTTCTCGCGTTGTTCGTTTTTTTTAAACCTAGATTGGTTTATTTTTTGGTTTTATTAATTAGAGAACGTTCACCGACCCGTTCGTTTTAATGAACGTGTTCGTCGGTTAGTTTCTGTTAACGAACGTCCGTCGTTTTAACTGTTCGTCGTTTTTCTTTTAATCGGATTTAATCCGTTATTTTCCGAATTCGATTTCCGATCCAATTTTCAAACCAGTTTATTTTCTCGCTCGTTTATCGGAATCAGGTGATTCAAGCGCCTGGAGTTTCGTTTCGAAACCGCCGTTCCGACTAACCTACTTAAACAAACTTTTGCTACTGTAGAATTTTGACCTAGTTTCAAATTTCTAAAACCGAGTCGTTCCCTCTCGACTTTCGACTTTCGATGCTTTGTTTGAATCGATTCTTTTTGCAACCAGGGTTCTTAAGTTTAACTCTCTGGTTAGATCTTTTATTCAAGATTTCCCTGTGCATTAGGTGAGTACTTATTGCATGCTTGTTGTTTGTCTGCGTTAGATCACCCGGAGTGCGCCGCTTGTTACTTCGAATCTCTAGGTCTCATGGATCATCAGCAAGGCAAGTAACACTTGATCATACCTTTTCTACTACCCAGTTTTATGCATTAGCCTTATTCCTCAAACACTTGCATGTTTAGGATCAACTTAAATTGTGGGATGGGAAGTAGATTGAGGTAGTACCCATTACCTGTTTTACTTATGAAACCTTGGGAGTTACTTCTACGCTTGCTTATTATGCCATGCTATGCTAGTAGACGTGGATTGGGTGAGTGAATATCCATGACAGATGTGAGATTGTTAATTAATGGTTTATCTAAGGTGGCAACCTAAACACACATCTGGGTGGATTGAGGCACCTGGTTTCTATCAGACTTGCTCTGTATTTCTTCGGACCGCCACCTGTGCTCTAAGGGATCATGAGATTATTCAAACTGGAAACTTCCGTGTGCAGCCACAAGCCAATATGGGCTCGCATAGTTGAGTAAGTTGTGCGAACTCTTACGGGTAGGCTAGCTGATGTAGGGGATGTAGGTTGGTACGGTCTACCCACATGTAAGGTGCTAGTACTTCTGAAAGATTGTGTCTCGGTCATCCATTTCTCAAACACCATGTAGTGCGAGAATCAAGCGGAGGCGATCGATTCTTGTGGGTAAAAGTGCGCAAACCTCTGCAGAGTGTATAAACTAATCATGATTAGCCGTGTCCCCGGTTATGGACGTTTTGAGTATCTAGTACTTGAATATCATGTGAGTCTCAACATGTTACTTCTAATAAATGTTATTAGGTTTTTGATGAGTACTTTTAATTGGGATTGAGGATGCTGTCAACCATTCTCAATGTTTAACAACCACCATGATAGTTAAATAAAATTATTCCTTTGTTGTAGGGAAAAACTAGCTTTATGCAAAAATGTAACTATAGAGCTTTACCACCAGCCATATATGCATGTAGTATAGGCTTATTCCTTCATTACTCTCTATGTGTTACATTGCCAGCATATTCCATGTGCTGACCCGTTTTCGGGCTGCAACTTTCACGTTGCAGACTTTTCAGACGACGAGTAAGGTGTTAGGTCGTGGTTCTATACTCAGTGATGCCGATGGAGTTGATGGACTCACTTATCTTCCAAGCCTTCCGCTGTTATTATTAGATGGCCTTAAGCCATATTATTGTAATAAGTTCCCTTGTGGACAACGTTGTAATAAGTGTGTGACTGCTACTCGCTATAAATCCTTCAATCTTGTGTGGTGTCGGCATTCGATCCAGGATGACATCGAGCACGAGACTTGATCCATTTGGGTCCGGTCGCTCAGAGATGGTATCGAGCACACGCCGATTGAGGACACGACCACTAAGTTAAAGCCATAGATCACTACTCTCTTCCCATTTTCTAACTCCTCATCTTTTCTACTCTTTAGGATGACGGACGCGAAGATCAAGTACACCCAACCAGATGAAGGCACACCTTTCGGATTTCACCTGAAGGAAGTCACCAAGTACTTGAACATTGGATTACCAAGCTTCACCGAACTTTCAACGCCACTCTGCCTGAAGAGGAGCGCTGGAAGATTCAAGCTCACGTTCCAGGAAGGACATTCGCCTATGATTTATCTAGCATGGAAAGTGTTGGGAGCTCTAAGTCATTTTCATTGGTGGGAAAAGTATGCCTCCCAAAATGTTTTTATCTCTAATTTTTTTGCTTTGAGCTCTGGCACCTCTACAAATCCCTACTTCCCTCTGCGAAGGGCCTTTCTTTTACTTTATGCAATTTTTATTTTTAATATGAGTCTCCATCTTCTCTTATAAAGCACCAACTAGGGGGCACTATGATCGTATTTGAGCATTGGTTATAGCTAATATGCGAGTGAGTTTCATGAATGGATCAATGATTGAGCATGATGGGCTAGGGATAACTTATTTTAGCGTTGATATTTTGAAAGACATGGTTGCTTGTTGGTATGCTTGAGTATCTAAATTATCATGTCAAAACTAGACTATTGCTTTGAACCATATAAAAGTCCAAATTTCCATGCTATAAATAAAAGAATATGAGATGACATGATAGGCAGCATTCCACATCAAAATTCTGTTCTTATCATTTACCTACTTGAGGACGAGCAGGAATTAAGCTTGGGAATGCTGATACATCTCCAACGTATCTATAATTATTGATTGTTCCATGTTGTTATATTATCATTATTGGATGTTTTACAAGCATTTTATAGTCATTTATATCATTTTTTGGTACTAACCTATTGACATAGTGCCAAGTGCCAGTTGTTGTTTTCTCCATGTTTTTTACATCGCAGGAAATCAATATCAAACAGAGTCCGAACACCTCGAAACTTTTTGAGGATTTTTTATGGACCAGAACACTTCCAATGGGCCAGAGCTACACCTGGGGGTGCCCCGAGGGGGCACAACCCACCAGGGCGCACCTGGGCCCCCAGACGCGCCCAGGTGGGTTGTGACCACTTTGGTGGCCTCCCGCACCCCCTCTTCGCCCTACAAATTCACAAATATTCCAAAACCCTTCGGGGCAGCCCTAGATCAGATGTTCCGCCGTCGTAAGGCATCTGTATCCATGAGATCCAATCTAGACCCGTTTGCACCTGGAGGGGGAGATCTTCACCGGTGGCCATCATCATCATCCCGCGGCCACCACGATGAGGAGGGAGTAGTTCACCCCGGGCTGAGGGTTTGTACCAGTAGCTATGTGTTTAATCTCTCTCTCTCTCTCTCTCTCTCTCTCTCTCTCTCTCTCTCTCTCTCTCTCTCGTGTTCTTGAGATGTCACGATCTTGATGTATCGCGGGCTTTGTTAATATGGTCGGATCATATGGTGTTTTCCCCTCTCTATCTTGTTGTGATAAATTGAGTATTTCCCTTTGAGATTTCGTTGTTATCGGATTGAATAATTTTATTGATTTGAGAACACTTGATATATATCTTGCAACTGAATACTCGTGGTGACAATGGGGTATCTTATTGATTCACTTGATATATGTTTTGGCACTCAACTCGCGGATTCTCGAGGTGACATTGGGGTAATCTATGCATAGGGGTTGATGCACTTTCTTGTCTTTGTTTCTCCGGTAGAAATCTTGGGGCACTCTTTGAAGTTATTTGTGTTGGATTGAGTATTATGAATATGAATTTTCTTTGGTGTTATTTTAGTACGAACTCTAGGATAGATCGAATGTAAAGAATAGCTTTGTGTTATTTTAGTACTAACTCTTGAATAGATCGAATGAAAGAATAGCTTTGAGGTGGTTTCGTACCCTACAAACAATTTATTCTTATGTTCTCCGCTAGATAGGAACTTTGGAGTGATTCTTCATCGCACTTTGAGGGATGGTTATATGAGCCAATTATATTAGCACTGTTGAGAGATTGCACTAGTGAAAGTACGGACCCTAGGCCTCCTTTTTAAGCATAGAAATAACGTTTTTGTGCCTGTTTACTATTTGCTACATTGCTGTTTTTATTTATTCAGATTATAAAAATATGTTTCTACCATCAATATTACACTTTTATCACCATTTCTTCGCCGAACTAGTTCATCTATACAATTTGCCATTGTATTGGGTGTGTTGGGGACACAAGAGACTTCTTGTATTTGGTTGCAGGGTTGTTCGAGAGAGACCATTTTTATCCTACACCTCCCACGGATTGATAAATCTTAGGTCATCCACTTGAGAGAAAATTGCTACTGTCCTACAAAACTCTGCGCTTGGAGGCCCAACACAAGTCTACAAGAATAAAGTTGCATAGTAGACATCAAACTCATGAAAGAATTAACAAGGGAAGAGAAGATTCACATATAAATATACTATCCTAGAAATCTTTTGTGATTGTGAGCCCTCATCAAAATATTATATGCCAAAATTGTTGACGTTGGACAAGGAAGACAACTTAATGATTTATGTTTCTTTATATTCACATAGAAGTCATATTGTCATAGATCCTTCAACATGTGGTGCTTGGCCCTATATTTGCTAGCCAAAATTCCGCACTAAGTAGAGATACTACTTGTGGATCCAAAAACCCTTAAACCCAAATATTTTTCAAAGTGTCGGGGCCTTTAGCAAGATCCCTCAAGTAAGTTGTCATCGGTGCAAAAAGGCAATAAAAATTGCTTCTAAATATGTGAGATCATTTAGTGTAAGAGAAAATTGAGTGTTGTACGAACTTGGATGAGAAAGAATAAAAGTGACAGACTGCATAATAAAGGTTGTCATCTTAAGGGCCAATACAACGTGATGTTCTCTTGCACTAAGGGATTGAGCATGCAAACAAATAAGCGCATGGCAGCCTCTGCTTCCTCTACGAAGGGCCTATCTTTTACTTTCATGTATTTACTTTTATGCAAAGAGTCAAAGTTTATCCTTTTATTTTTCTCTTTTGGCAAGCATCATGTGGTGAGGAAAGATCTAGGCACATATGTCTAGTTGAATATAGATAGCATGAGTTATTATTGTTGACATCACCCTTGAGGTGAGTATGTTAGGAGGTGAAACTATAAGCCCCTATCTTTCTATGTGTCCGGTTGAAACGTTTTGATCATGAGTACAAGGTGAGTGTTAGCAATCATAGAAGACTATATGGTGGTTGAGTATGTGGACTTGCCTAAAGGTTCCGACACGCGACTCTTCCTAAAAAGATGATGAATTGTAGTTGCAAAGTTGACTGAGAGCATAGTTTGTTGGTTTCAAATAGAGTTTTTGCTTTATACTTTGATTATGTGATGAACTGTTAATTATTCATGAGAAGTATATGATAAAAGTTCTATTATAAAAGTCCTATGTTTAATTTTGTTGTTGTTATAATAATCAACATGATGCTTCTATTTTCGTATTTTGTTTTTATCGACACCTCTCTCTCAAAGTATGTGGACATGTTTTTCGATTTCGGTTTTTGCTTGAGGACAAGCAAGGTCTAAGCTTGGGGGAGTTGATACGTCCATTTTGCATCATTTTTTCTTGCTGTTATTTATGATGTTTTTATCCATAATAATGCTTTTTGGAGTCATTCTAATGCCTTTTCTCTCATAATTTGCAAGGTACACACCAAGAGGGAGAATTCTGGCAGTTGGAAATCTGGACATGAAAAAGCTACGTCAGGCTACCTATTCTGCACAACTCCAAACAAGCTGAAACTTCATGGAGAATTTTTATGGAATATTTCAGAAATATTGGAGAAAATAACTACCAGAGGGAGAGGGGGCCTACCAGGTGGGCACAACCCACCTGGGCGCGCCAGGGAGCCCGGGCATGCCCTGGTGGGTTGTGCCTCCTCGCCCACCTCCGTGCCCACCTTCTGGTATATAAGTCATTTTGATCTTGAAAAAATAAGGAGAGGGCTTTGGGACTGAACGACACCGCCTTGAGGCGGAACTTGAGCAGGAGCACTTTGCCCTTCGGCAGAGCGATTCCGCCGGGGGAACTTCCCTCCCGGAGGGGGAAGTCATCGTCATCACCAACAACTCTCCCATCTTGTGGAGGGCAATCTCCATCAACATCTTCAACAGCACCATCTCATCTCAAACCGTAGTTCATCTCGTGTATTCAATCTTGTTACCGGATCTATAGATTGGTGCTTGTGGGTGACTAGTAGTGTTGATTACATCTTGTAGTTGATTACTATATGGTTTATTTGGTGGAAGATTATATGTTCATATCCATTATGCTATTTAATACTCCTCTGATCATGAGCATGTTTATCATTTTTGAGTAGTTGCTTTCGTTCTTGAGGTCACGGGAGAAATCATGTTGCAAGTAATCATGTGAATTTGATATGTGTTTAATATTTTGATAGTATGTATGTTGTGATTCCCTTAGTGGTGTCATGTGAACGTCGACTACATGACACTTCACCATATTTTGGGCCTAAGGGAATGCATTGTGGAGTAGCAATTAGATGGTGGGTTGCGAGAGTGACAGAAACTTAAACCCCAGTTTATGCACTGTTCCGTAAGGGACCGATTGGATCCTAGAGTTTAATGTTATGGTTAGAATTTATTCTTAATACATTTCTCGTAGTTGCAGATGCTTGCGGGAGGGTTAATCATAAGTAGGAGGTTTGTTCAAGTAAGAACAACACCTAAGCACCGGTCCACCCACATATCAAATAATCAAAGTAGCGAACACAAATCAAACCAACATGATGAAAGTGACTAGATGAAATTCCCGTGTACCCTCAAGAACGCTTTGCTTATCATAAGAGACCATTTTGGCCTGTCCTTTGCCTCAAAAGGATTGGGCTACCTTGCTGCACTTTTGTTACTACTATCGTTACTTGCTCGTTATAAATTATCTTGCTATCAAACTACTACGTTACTTACAATTTCAGCACTTGCAGACATTACCTTACTGAAAACTACTTGTCATTTCCTTCTGCTCCTCGTTGGGTTCGACACTCTTACTTATCGAAAAAATCTACAATTGATCCCCTATACTTGTGGGTCATCAAGGGGTTAAAACCTGTTTGTATAGAACGTAATGGTACCAGTGAGATCCTTTCACAATACAAAAACATTCAAAGTTCTGACTTGAAACAAGTTATGAAAGGAGCATTGGTGATGACGATGTCTTCAATTTCCCCCTCCTGGAGGGAAGTATCCCTGGCGAAATTTGTTTCACCGAAGAGAAAAAGTGCTCCTACCCAGGTTCCACCTCGAGACGGCGGTGCTTCGCCCCAAAAGCCTTCTTCTAATTTTTTTTAGGGCAAATGGCTTCATATATCAGGAGATGGGCTTCGGAGACCTTTAGTGGACCCCACAAGCTCTCATGGTGCACCCCGGGCGGAGCCACCTGAGCTTGAGGGCCCATGGTGGGTCCTCTCCCGTATATTTTCTCTAGTATTTTTTATATATTCCAAAATAATTCTCCGTAAACTTTCAGGTCATTTGACGCTCCGGAAAATAGCTATCGCTATTGTAGCTCCTTCTAGGTCCAGATTTTCAGCTGCTGGCAATCTCCCTCTTGTGATTTAACTTGCAATTTAAGAGAGAATAGGCACTATAATTGCATTAAAAGGTGAAATATAACTTTCAAACAGTAAAAATAACTATAGGAAAACCTGATGCAAAATGTACGATCGGTTGGAGCACCATTTTGCATATGTCATCAGCCTTGATGAATGTGCAATTCATATTAGCCCCTTGGGTTGCACATTCAACTTCAACCAACAATCCATGAGGAGGAAGTGGTTTTTCTCCACCCTCAAGTACAATGTGCATGCACGGGAGGGCTAGCAAAAAAGGACTTGGTCACAAGTTGCATATCCGACCAAATGACCAAAACATAGAGCATATTTAGCCAAATGACCAATACACAGAACAACTTACTTGCTCAGTGATTTACGCACCACTTGTCCACCAGTTTAAGAGTATTTTGTAATGGCCTCAATACTTGCTCACGGGATCATAGATGGTGTACCATTAATGGGTGATCGACTTTGGTGTACGATCCAGATAGCTTTCTTGCAGTAGGAATCGAAGTTCTTATGCTCATGCAACCAAGAAGGAACATTGGATGAAAAGGTTGAGCCCCTTTGCTTTGTGCCTTGAAATGAATCGACGCTAGTGGCAAACCAAGCATCACACAACAATTCGTCCTCTCTCAAATTGAAATGTTTTCTCCTACCCTTCTATTTTGGTCCGCATCGACGCCCAATCATCCGGATCAAGGCCCGCTTGCTCGGCGACGAGTCCGGTTGCGTCGCAGATGAGTCCACATGCAGGGTGTACGTGCTCACTGCTCGGTGTACAACTCCGCTTGGGAGTGATCACCCGTTCTTTGACGGCCACCTCCATCGTGGATGATGTCCAACGCCTCCCCATTATCACCTGGCGTCGCGCCCAATTGAGAGACATACCAATGAGTAGAGAGCAGACACCTAGTTGATCCATGCCCGACGTCTGCGACCGAACAAGCTGTGGTGATGGTGAGTCGTTGAATGAGGGTGTGTTGAGGTCGATCGTCCATGGCATGGATGTGCGGATCGATGCCGATGACCGACCTGCTTGGCTAGGTAGTAGTATGGTGCATGCATCTCCACCGACCAGGTTGGCGAGTGCATCAGCAGTGACGCCCACCTCCCGCCCTTCTTCGCATTAGAAGGTGGCAAGTGTCATGTGGCCAAAGCTATTTGCTCCTGCTCCTTCGGACGCCGTGCGCGCATTGCGGGTTGCTGTTGATCTAGCGCCCGGTCATGAACTTTGGATCCTCCGCCTCCGACTTGGTGACAATACAAACGGGTCCATGCGGCAATGGATAGTGAAAAGGATGTGAACGGGGTGGACGGCAGTGGAGCTTAGAGCAGAGCGTGGGAATGTGGGCTTTGAGAGGGAACAGTGAGGAGGTGGCCAACCGCGAGGCTTTGGATGGTGTTTTGAGTGGGCCGAGGGTGTCGGAGTCCTACGTAATGAAGGTCCGGACTCCCTTAAATATCCCCTAACTTCTGATTCGGTTTGCGAGAAATCGGACGCGCGAACATGTAGGAGGAGTCCGGACGCTTTGCGTGTGATTCATGGGACGACGTTGGAGAGTTTGTGGACGATTTATGAACGACGTTAGAGACGCCCTAAGGCTTCATTTGATCTCGGGAGGTATTCCAGGGAGCAAGTGCCTCGGTGAAATTAGCTTGTGCAAACTTGAGCCCGTGGAAAATCTAGATCGCCTTTGGTCGCCGGGCTCGAGGGTAATCGATTGGGAAGGCCGCCACGCCGAGGGAGGAAGGAGCGGGCGGCATCGCTCTTGATCGTCATTAGTGAGTCGCGGGAGCGAGCGAGACGGGGATTTCCTCCACGACCTGTGGAGGCCTAGAAATCTCGACCGAGGAAAGGCCGTGGAAAGGGCTGGGGTCGCTCCCCTTCGTGGGTCACCAAATGCGAAGGTACGCTCCCCCGGGTCGATTTGGCCCGGGTATTTCTCAGCCATGGAAAAGAGGGGGATCCCGGGAGGATCCCTGGCTACCAAATGAGCCCTAAGTGGGCAAATCATCCATAGTGACCATGTAAGTCCTCCATGAAGGGCGTGGAGGTGCTCCTTCTTGCGCGCGTAATTGTGGTGTGCATACACGGCTGGCTTGAACTCCTTTCCTGCCACCCGATGCACGTTGGACCTGGTTGAATTGCTCATAAGGGCAAGGGGGAGAGCGTAAAATACGACTTCCAGCGAGGGCCTGTTTGTAAAAGCCTTGGACTGTTGTGCCAGCTCATTGCACCGCCTCATTCCGTCTCCTCTCCGGCCCTTCTTCTCTCCCCCTTCCGCCTCCGCTCCGGCCCTCCCCTCCCACCCACGCCGCCCGAAACTCCCCTTCGGCCCTCCCCTTCCACCCACGCCGCCCAAACCTCCGCTCCCCTCCCCCGCCGCCTGCCATGTCGATCTCACGGCTGCTCTCCAGGGGCGCCGAGCAGGTCGTCGACACCGCCACCCGTGTCCTCACCAACAGAGCGGCGCGCATGGCGAAGGACGTGCTCGTCGATTGGCGCATCCTCAAGCGCATTTTCAAGCCCGTCCCCGGGCCTTCTCCCCGGCCTGCGCCGACGCCGAGACCGGGACCGACTCCTGCCCCCACCCCTCCCCTTCACCCGCTCGGGCTCGGTGGCGGCGGCCTCCTCCATCATGGGGAGCTAGCCACGGAGGCGGCGCCGCGTTGGGCGACGAGAGAGGGGAGGTGGATCCTCCTCGTCTGCGTTCCCCGAGTTCTTCCCGACGACGCTTTCGACCAGGATGCCAGCGTCTTCCTCAAGGCGTCGGGCCCGCTCCAGTCGTCGGAGGTGTGGGTGGCGAGGAGCGTCGCTCCGGTGCGGAAGACGGCGAGATCGTACCCCTACATCTCGGCCATCGGCAGCGGTGATATGTTCCTCCTCTACACCCCCTCGAGCGACCACGGCGACGAGATGGCGCTGGCGGACGTCTTCTACCTCGAGGGGGAGGTGGCCCCGCCCGCGCCCCCGCTCCCCGATCTCGCCGAGGCGTACTACATCTGCCACGCCAGCACCGGCGCCGCCACCCGCCTCCCCAATCGGGGCGGCCCGCTGCAGCCAAACAACTCGGGCATGGTGGTGCATACGGGTACGGCGGATTGGAGCGTGGCGGAGCTGCAGATCACGGGCGACGGTGTGGCTACTCTTCATGTCTTCTCGTCGGCGACCAACCTGTGGTCTGAGGGGCTCGTCGTCCACCCACTGGGCGACCGAGCATGGCGAGGATCCGGCGCTCTCGCCGATGGGGAGACCCTCATTTGGGTTGACCTGTCTGTCGGCTTCCTGTCGTGCGACATCGCCAACCCCATGCCAGAGTCCCTCAACTTCCTATCCCTCCCGCCGGGACGTGAGAGGCCAGCAGGCACGCCCGACCTCGACAAGAGCAGATGCGCTTCGGTATGCTACAGTGGCCTGCGCTTCATGGACATTCAGGACGGAGCGCGCGAGGAGGGGGAGCCCCAGCTCACGCTCTGGAGCCTCGTGGAGGGCGTCTGGAGCCTCGACTTCACATTCCCCTTCAAGGCCCTGTGGAGTGGAGTGATCCGGGGTATGTGGCGTCGAAGCTGCCGCCGGAGACTCCTACTGTGGGTTTCATACACCCCAGCGCCGACTTCGCATATTTCCTACTGGGCAAGTTCATGTTCGGCGTCGACTGCGCACGCGCGAGGTTCCTGGGCTTCGAGTACTTCCATATGGTCCACCCGCCCCGTGTGATGCACTCGTCGAGGTATGTCGTTCCGTGGTTGATACCCAGCAACATTGCTGGAGATGATGAGCCTGATGGCTGAGCCTCATCGAAGAATTAGCTATGCAAGGCTAGAGCGCGAATGGTTTTTGCAATGTGCTGCAAGCTGCGATGACACATTAGGTAGTACTAGTCATCAACCCGTGCACCTGCACGGGCTAGGGATATTTTTTCTTTTACCAATGTTGTGAAATTTATGGTATTATGAAACAAACATTTATATATGCTTCCAAATATGAGCTTAACTTTATTTGGAAATGATTCCTCATTTCAAACATTTATTTTTTAAATTAGTATATATTTTCATATTTGAAGCGATATTTATGGTACTTGGGGTTATAAAAGCGACATGATACAATGTATGTCAAATGCAATAGATATACCTCGATAATAATAAGCTAATTAATCCGAACGAATATTACACCGAAAGCGAGGAATGCAAAAGTAGCAATATCTTCAGGTAGCAGTATCATATACATACAAAACCTCAGTAGTTTCAACAATGTATTAGAAGATACGGAATCACACTGAATAGAAAAATTGGAAAAGCACAAATGACACTAACATAAAGAGAATTCCAATATAATTTTTATAGTATTACTATCTTGAAATTCTCATGTTTGCCAGGTGGTCAATAAGTATGGTCAACTTGCAAAACCGAATGGTCTCTCGGATTACTGTATTTAGTGAAAGAAAATACTCTACTATTGACCCACCTGAGCTTTGAAGTTTCCAAATTTGACGTTTATTATCAATGAGACAACGCTGAACTGAACTTGCAAAAAGTGCTAAATGGATACACTTAATTAGAAAAGTGCTTAGTTTATTACTTCAGCATCAATGTAATGGCACATGCACGTACCTGATCTTCATGATGGTACCATTGGAAATTTCAGGGTTGGTATGAATGAAGACCATTCTAACCTGCAAACAACATCGCAACAGAAAAAGACTTGTCTCTGCCATCTCATGTGGAAGTAGATGTTTACATATTAATTTTACCCAACCCGTAGCTATTTAGAACATGATCACATGTGATCGTGAAACCATTGCCAGGGGAGCCACACTGGCAAACCTGTAGAGGAAGATACATTAATTAATATTGGATGCATTAAACGCAAAGATTAGAGGAGACACAATATGTGCGCCATCAATTGACCATAGTATAATCTGAAAAGGAAAGTACGAAACCACTCTCTGAAAAGAAGATAAAAAGTTAAGACATGCAATTTAGTTTCGAATTAAAGAACCAAAATTCTGTGATCAGTACAGAAACAGATATTTGGGGTTTACGCTCATACAGCTCACTTGTGGGATAATTAATCCATCCTTCTGAAATAAGAAAAGGGCATGATATTTGAAATTTTGTTCCATGCACCCTTCATGCACATATTCCAATTTATTTCACTTAAGTATAGTATATTCTTCAATTATTTTTATTATAAAAACAGAGAAAAGGAAATTATATATAATACATTAGGTTTGTGGCTGGGGCTAGCCATACTGGAATCTAAACGATAGCATTGAACCGACGGCAAGCTAACCGATGAAGTTGGGAAGGCTGTTGTGGATATTATTATTTCGCACTTACACACAAAATAACTTAATCTAAACCTGATGTTAATAAAGAAATCTAGACATGTATATAAACTATATATGTAGGTAAGTATGAACACTGTATCTCATACCGGCAAGAATCATGCAAGAATAGGTAGTAAATTAAGGAGAAAATTGTGTACCATATACGATGTGATTGCATGACAACAATAGGTCATTCTAGCTGGTTTAGTACTAATGTACACCAAACTATGTTAGACATTGGACGATAGCTGGTGCACAACATCAGGAGACATCATATGTAGCCTGACGCTTGCGTCAAAGGCCTGGGAGAAACTCTTCGGCACTGGATCATGATTGCCTCCACACTAATAATAGAAAATAGAGCAAAATTCATAAAAAAAAGTAGTATAACTTTTTGCCCGATCTGCTAGATGATCTGTATGACTGTTGGATAAATGCGCTTGCGACAACATCTCCTTCTCTCACACGGACACCTTCTTCGCTTCCTATCATGTACCTCTTGTCCACTGCATGCTCCTTGATTCACACGGGGACCTGTTGTGCTGCAGGGTGCTCCAACGACGGGTCACCCTCAGTATCACGTACAATCCATGCTCCTCCATGTTGCTGACTCGCCTCTCAGCTCCGTCCAGAATTTTCATTCCAGCTGCAATCACTGTAGAAAAAACAACCAATGCTCCAATCACTAATCTGGTCCGCACACACTTTGTCCCGAAATCTCATGCAGTACTTCTTGGGACTGTACAGCAGGGCGAGAAAGAACCTGGCGAGAGTTTGCAAATATATTAACAGTTCTAATTTAGGTTGTCCACGAAGGCGTGAAATATGCGAAGGACAGGAGAAGTGAGGCACGGGATAGAACCAAGGGCTCTGGTATGCGATCGTGCGATGCCGGCGCTTCCACTGTAGCCGATCCATCCATCGCATTGCTGCTGCAGGGCATCCGCCTGAATTTTGCTTTGCCATATGTAAGAACAGGAGGAGGGTTTGGGAGGTGCCAATGTCTTCCTGGTCATTGGAACCGATCAGTCCCATCCTCGTCACCATCGAAAGCGCATGGAGTTTGACACGGGGAGGCAGAGACAGATTAAGGGCAAGGGAGAAGCTGCCGTGAGGAGGCTGCAGTTTTTTTTTCTTCTTTTGCTTGAAATAGATCGTAATCTTTCGACTCTAAGCAAAGCTACCGAGAGGAAGCTATAGATCTTTTAGAAAAATCTCGCGACTCTCTTTTCTTGGACGTGAGGCTTGGGGTCTCTTTTTATGTACGTGCGTCGATTTTGTTTTTTGGGTCTAAGATGTGGACACTTTTTGGTCGTGGGGTTTGAAGACTTCTGTGCGTGTGTTTTTTTTAAGAAAAGAAGTCATGCTGTTTTATTTATTTTTTTCAGAACGTAGATGTTGCTGTTTTTTTCTTTTGGAAATAACTTAGAAGTCACCTCTTTTTGAGATAAACGTAGACGTGGCCTTGGGGATTTTTTGGTACATGTGGGATTAATCTATTCATGTACGTTCTGTTTTTTTGTTACTAAAACATGAAGCAGCTAATTGATCTTGACCACCAAATTTAAAAGAAAGAAGATGTGTTTTTTATTTTGTACTTTCCGAACCTAGACGTGGTTTTCTTTCCTTGCAACTAACTTTAACGTGGGGGGTTCAGAACCTCTTTTTGTACGTGTGTACAGTGTACGTACGTGGTATCTCTTTTGTTAATTATTAGGCAACATCTTCTATTAATAGATCTTGACCATCAAATTTAATATCCAATGGCTAATTTAATTTGAATGATGTGGTTTACTGTAGAGCCTCTAATGGTGCCTCCAATTAGTAAATATAAATATAAGATAGCTGCGTAGCTCAGTCTGGGAGAAGTTTTGCAACATTTTGTTGGTCTGTTTCTTGTGATGCTGCTGGTGTGCTGGGATAAGTTTGGCATGATTTGCCTCGGACGGATTAAGAATCTTAATGCGATGCCTTTGAGTTTAGACCAGAAATTAACCGACCTGCTGTGCAATACTTGTATTTGTTTGTCTCAATTGATGCTGTTGGGCTGTGTTTTGAACGTGATCACCCGTGTGTGCGTGCTGGGACAGATGTTATGAAAAAAAGGCTGCTGGCATTGTGCCGAGCAGTTGCCATGCATGCGCTTGGCATCCCGTCGCGGCTGGCGGGATCAGGACCTGCGGCGGAGTCCCAACCCCCGAGTCCCGCGCATCGTCTTCGTGTGAGCAGAACGCCCACATTTGGCACCGCCGGTAGGGAGAGCAAAGGGCCAAGTGGAGGGCCGGTCACGGTGTGCTCGATCGCAGCAGGACGTTCGCCGCTCTGCCGTTCGCTCGCTTTGCTGCTGCTGGTGTCGACGCGCAGGCTAGGAGGAGCCGCGTGTTGGCTGCCGGCGGGACACGGAGAGGGTCGTGCCCATGGAGGAGGGGCTGCTTCTGTTGCTGCCTGCGCCCACCGCGATCGGTTGGTGCTGCGTGCGCCCGCGCTGTTGCGCTGCTGCTGAAAGAGAGAGAGAGAGAGAGAGAGAGAGAGAGATGACGTCGGCGCTAGCTTTTCAGGCGGTTGTGTTCCAGAGATGCCTGGTGAGGAGGAAGAAAACGATGACATGTCAGTTGGGGGGCCTTTATTTCCATTTTCTTGCCAACTTTCATTTTAGTTTGCGCGTTACTTTAAGATGAAATGCCATCAACGTTTTTTCTTTCACATTATATAGCTGGATGCCAGTCGATTGAATTCCGATTTTGGGTTGGTCGATTTTGAACATCTCCAAAGGGAAAAAAGGAGCTCGCTGGAGGGCTACCCCACCATCTATCTTACTATCTTAGGGTGGGGGTGGAGGCGGAAGAACGGCGATGGTGGGGGCGGTGGTGCAACTTTGCCGAAGAAAATCTTCGTCGGCGCCGAGACTAGAGGGATGGCCGCGCGGGAGGGGGCAACACGGAGGTGGGTTGCGGTTGGGGGAGGGCGGTGCGGCGAGGCTACATGGGAGCACCGCTGGCTGTGGGTGGTGCAAGCAGGCGGCGGGGCGGTTCGAAGGAAAGAAGAAGACCGGCGGGAGGAAGAAGAAAGAGATCCGACCCTTGATCTTGTATCAGGTTGGAAAAAAATCGACTGACCCAATTATTTTTCCAGACGACTGGTATATAGCCAGACCCTGAACCCATTTTTTTTCGGGCTTTACCATCTAGACTAGTGAAAAAAAATGCTTGGCTTTATTTAAGCGTTATTTATATCTTTATTTCATTTTGTGCATCCTTCTATCAATAATTATTTCATTTGGTACGCATAGTGTTGACGAGTTGATGTTTTGAACTCAAATGTAGTAATGTAGTATGAATTGACTCTGTCCGCGGCAACCTCGATCGATCTCGTCTTTGCTCGCTGCAATGCAAGATTAGGATGGGTAGGAAAATAGGATAATATGTGTTCTCAAACGTGGGCGATGGCGATGCCTTCTCGTCGGCTCGGCTGCAAGTTACTGTAGATGGATGCATGGAGCGAATGAACCTCGCGTGGACAATGCACGTGCACAACTGCACATTGGCTTTGATGCACGCCAACGTGCGGAGCGGATTCTGATCTTGTGGGCCATGCTTCTACTTCTGGTGGTAGACTACTTGTGTGGTAGGTACATGCATGAATGCTTCATGAGTTTACGTCCCTACCTATTGCACTACCATGCACCACGCCTATGCGGTATGCCGCTCGTGCATGCTGAATAAATAGACAGTTTTTTGACTAAATTAATTCACAAATAAATCACTAGCATGGTATTAACAAAATTAATAACATATATGTTAATGTTGGATCATGCAACCACATACTAAGCTAACAACAGATACATCTACACATAACGTTAGTATAACTAAAACGGTAATAAACAGGAGTGGGATAAACGAGTTATACCCTCCGATAGGGTAGGCAGAAGCCGCGGCGACGGTGGCAGCAGCGGCGTCCTCGGCGCCTTCTTCTTGGCTTCAAGCTTCTCGGCGGCGGCACAGTCGGCGGCGGTGGACATGGTGATGACTAAGGCGACGCAGACGTAGAGGAAGTGTGGATTGAAAGCAAGCAGTATATTTCACTTTTTCATATTTCTTGTTTCAGTTCTCTGACTGCACAATGACTTTTCTAGGGCACAATCAATTTCTTATTTTAAAAATGTTTCTATTTTTCATGCAAGTTTTTATTAAACCTTTTACTTTAAAATATGTTTCTACGGCTAGAAAACTCGATCCCCCATGTAGTTTACGAACATTAATTTTGTTTAGGTTTTTTGGTTACTTGAGTGTTTGGATAAACTTTCTTTTTTGAAAAAAAAAACTCCCATTTCCTTAGTTTTTGAAATTTCTAGACTACGCTAGGGGATACCCCCTTCGCTCATCATGCACGCAAGGCACCCAACGCTAGGGTTCCCACTGCCTCCCGCCATGCAGCCGCTGCCCTGCCTCGTCTCCTCTAGCCTTAGGACCATAGAGGCACGGTGGATCCTCGTCCTTGCGGGCGGGAGGGCTATGTTTCTATGTGTTTTTTGAGTTTTGGTAGGGTTTGGGTTCTTCTTGGGAAGGCGAGGTGGCGGCAGCTTCCTGTAAGAACGAATAAGGTTCTCCCCGCCTAGCCCCCGTCCCGGTGGTGTTTTTGGCGTCGTCAGAGGGCTTGTGGAGGTTTGTCTCTGGCGGATCTCGGCGTTTGTCTTCGGTGGATCCACTTGGATCCGGTCTTTGTTCGTCTATGTTCGTATGTCTATAGGTTGGATCCTTCCAATCTAAATTTCTCTTCATCAGCGGCGGTTGTCCTCTGGGGTCTTAGCACGACAACATCCTAAGTGTATACAACAATAAGGTTTGCCCGGTTCCGGTGATGGAGGGGTGATGATGGCGGCGTCCCTTTGGCTCGCTTCGGTGCTTATGGTCCTCACTAGGTGGTCTATGGACCTGGACGTAATTTTTACTTCTGATATTCTTTGTACTCACTTGACATTTGATGAATAGATCAGCAGTTTTATCTGCAACTTTTTTATTGGAATTTCTACTTTGCCACCACGTGTGTGAATTGGCACATAGTTAATCCATTGCCATAACTGCGGACCATAATTCCGACATGTTAATTTTACAACTTCATATAATAGTTCGTATAGAATTCTTCTTTCATAGATATGCACACTTTTAATTTAACAACTCCATAGAGTAAGTATAGAATCCTTCGACATGTTAATGAAAATGTGTATGTGCGAGCTGCAGGGATTCAACAAGCGCTTCCAGTTCTACTACAGCCCTAACGTATGTACGTCCTGTGTCATGCATGCACATGCATGCATAGATTAATTGTAGCATGGACGAATAGATAATTCCATTCGCAAAAAAAGAATAGATAATTCCAATCTGCCTGTTTTGGCATCATTCATATTTTGTCAGATAGAGCTCCAGTTTGTTGTGCGGCTGCCACATTGAGGCAGTACTATGGAAGTCCAACCACTGTTTAGCACAAATTTGGGGCTCACTAATGATATCTCCAATAAAAAATTTGGGGCGCATGCAGGCGTCGGGGTGGTTCGAAGGAAAGAAGAAGACCGCCAGGAGGAAGAAGAAAGAGATCCGACCCTTGATCTTGTACCAGGTTGAAAAAAATCGACTGACCCAATTATTTTTCCAGACGACTGGTATATAGCCGCCAGACCCCTGAACCCATTTTTTTCGGGCTTTACCATCCAGACTAGTGAAAAAATTGCTTGGCTTTATTTAAGCGTTATTTATATCTTTATTTCATTTTGTGCATCCTTCTATCTATAATTATTTCATTTTGTACATATAATAATGATGAATTGATGTTTTCAACTCAAATGTACTTGTATGAATTGACTCTGCCAAGTCTGTCCGTAGGAGACTTTCCCTAAAGTGCCATCCGTAAGTGGAGCATTTTGGGTTGTTATGTCCCACCTCACCCCCCAATTTTCCCATCAAGCTAAGGCCTTGTTCGGTTCCACAGGATTTCAAGGGGTTTGAAGCAGATTGGCAGGGATTAAATTCCCAGCAAGTCAAAATCCATATCAAACCCCTCCAATCCTCTCTAATCCCCTTGTGGTGGGGATTAACCGAACAAGGCCTAAAGCAGAATCGATTGCTCTGCCAATGCACGACATATTGGGCACGGTACACCACGGGCGCGGGCGCGGCAACCTCGATCGATCTCGTCTTTGCTCGTTGCAATGCAAGATTAGGATGGGTAGGAATAGGATAATATGTCTTCTCAAACGTGGGTGATGGCTCGTCGGCTCGGCTGCAAGTTACTGTAGGTGGATGCATGGAGCGAATGAACCTCGCGTGGACAATGCAGGTGCACATTGGCTTTGATGCACGCCAACGTGCGGAGCAGATTCTGATCTTGTGGGCCATGCTTCTAGTTCTAGCATGGCATTGACAGAATTAACAACATGCTAATATTGGATCATGCAAGCACAAGCACGCTAACAGCAGATACATCTACCCACAACGCTAGTATAGCTAAAACGGTAATAAACAGGAGCGGGGTAAACAAATTATACCCTCCGATAGGCCAGGCAGAAGCCGCGGCTACGGTGGCAGCAGCGGCGTCCTCGGCGCCTTCTTCTCGGCTTCAAGCTTCTCGTCGGCAGCACGGTCGGCGTCGGTGGACATGGTGATGACTAAGACGACGCGGACGTAGAGGAAGTAGTGGATCGAAGGCGAGCAGTATATTTCACTTTTTCATATTTCTTGTTTCAGCTCTCGGACTGCACAATGACTTTTCTAGGGCACAATCAATTTCTTTTTAAAAAAATGTTTCTGTTTTTCATGCAAGTTTTTATTAAACCTTTTACTTTAAAATAAGTTTCTACGGCTAGAAAATTCGATTCCCCATGTGGTTTACGAACGTTAATTTTGTTTAGGTTTTTTTGGTTACTTGAGTGTTTAGATAAACTTTCTTTTTTGAAAAAAAAAATCTCCCATTTCCTTAGTTTTTGAAATTTCTAGAGTACACTAGGGGATACCTCTTCGCTCCTCATTCACGCAAGGCACCCAACGCTAGGGTTCCCACTGCCTCCCGCCACGCAGCCGTCTGCCCTGCCTCGTCTCCTCTAGTCTTAGGACCATGGAGGCGCGGTGTATCTTGGTCCTTGCCGGCGGGAGGGCTATGTTTCTAGGTGTTTTTTTGAGTTTTGGTAGGGTTTGGGTTCTGCTCGGGAAGGCGAGGCGGCGGCGGCTTCCTGTAGAACGAATAAAGTTCTCCTCGACTAGCCCGCGTCCCGGTGGTGTTTTTGGCGTCGTCGGAGGGCTTGTGGAGGTTTGTCTTCGGCGAATCTCGACGTTTGTCTTCGGTGGATCCACTTGGATCCAGTCTATGTTCGTATGTCTATAGGTTGGATCCTTCCAATCTACATTTCTTTTCATCAACGGTGGTTGTCCTCTAGGGCCTTAGCACGACAACATCCTAAGTGTATACAACAATAAGGTTTGCCCGGTTTCGGTGATGGAGGGGTGATGATGGCGGCGTCCCTTTGACTCGCTTCAGTGCTTATGGTCCTCACTAGGTGGTCTATGGACCTGGACGTAATTTTTACTTCTGGTATTGTTTGTACTCACTTGACATTTGATGAATAGATCCTGATGAATAGATTCTTTGTACGCACCAGATCCAGCACTCTATGGGCGCTCTATAGAGTGCTGGATCTGGTGCGTGAAAACATCACCGTTTGGCGGTCGGCAGGATGCATTTCTGACCTGGGCGCCTAGTAGTTTTGACCAAGCTTGTTTGTTCAAGCTCACGTGTGTCCATCGCTGTACTATGAGAACATCCTCTGGTTTCCAGTTCTAGTGCGCCTAGACTGCTAACCAGCTTGTACTTCTTTCTTTCCCATCGATTAAAGTTCGGCCAACGGCCCTTCGAGAAAACATGAAACAATGTACGTAGGCACGTTTAGAAGGTGAAGCCTTGTCTCGCAAAAAAAAAAAAAAAAAAAAAAGAAGAAGAAGGTGAAGCCTTGTGATTTTATCAGACTATGACATTTGTTTACCTCCTGCGACGGGATAGATCTGAGTAAATGTACGTGGAGTTGTGATGAAGATTACGCATGGCCAAGACTCGAGGCTGTTGTTTTGCTTTTATGCCTGAATATTCGAGTACGTACGCATTCCGCAAAAAGAAATAAAAAAAATCAAGTACGTGTAAATATTGTTCTCTGCCGGTCCAGTTTCGATCGGAAACCTTCACCGAACCGGACAGCTACGGATATCTTCCTTTTATACCGGACATGTGTGACGTGAACAATTAATAACCCAAACACAATCCTGCGCGTGCGCTGCGTACCCACCAGATCATGAACGGCTTGCGCCGCCTCCTCCCCCGGCTCCTCCGCCGCGAACCCACGCCGGCCGTCCGCGCACGGCAGCCTCGGGTGCCGCCCGGGAACCACGGACACCACGTCATTAGACCCGCCATCCGTCCACGACACTACTCCACTTTCCCGTCTAGCACCGTTTCAAAAAAAAAAAAACTTTCCCGTCTAGCCCGAGCACAGTGACCCGTTGGTACCACGACCCACGGAAGGCCGCCGCGTCGGTGTATGTCGTCTCCGCCGCCTTATGCTACCAGTCCCTGAGGTGATTCCATGGACCAACCGCGCGCACTTCATCTTCCTGTCCCCTCAGTCGGAGTGAGTTCACCGACTACAAGCAGGAAGTGGCCTCTAAAATCCCCGGCCCGCGCCACCCTCACAGTGTTCGCGCCCATCGCATCACCGAGAGGATCATCCATGCCGGCATCGATGAAGCTGCCATTCTTCGCGTCGCCAACAACCGGCACAAGGGAAAGGCATGGCTACCTCCGCCTCAGACGAGGCATCTCCATGGGCTCGACTGGGAGGTGACCGTGGTGGATCACAAGGGCAACACCGGCGCAACAAGGGCAACTTCATTAATATTGAAAACATTCAAACATCTTTTAATTTCAACGTTTCAAATGAGTGAAACATGTTTTGTGGAATACACGAAATAAGTATTTGAGCGAAACCAAAATTTTCAAATGAGTACATTCTGTTTTCATGCATATGAAACAAATTTCATTGTGAAATATGTTTAACTTGTAATTTAGAAAATGTGAAACTAGTTATTTTAAAACATGCGAGACAGATTATTTCAATTTCTTTATAAATGAGTGAAATCTATTTTATGAAGCGAGTGAAATTGTTTTTTATTTCATTTAAATGTCACTTATTTCAAGTTAAAATTTATATTTCAAACGTTTGAAACTAACTTTTGAGTTGATTGAAATACATTTGAATATATTTCATAAATACAAAGTGGAATTAGTTTTGAGATATATTTTCTAATGAGTGAAATCAGTTTTACGAAATGAGTTATTTCAATTAACTGAAATAGGTCTTTTGAATTCAATGAAACCAATTTTATGAAATAGATTGTTCCAATGTGTGAAATTGATTATGTCCGTGAAGCTGCTTACTCCTCATTGTGAAATTGATATTTAGGAAATATAATTGCAAGTGAAATATGAAACTATAAAATTTAAATATGCATGCATTATTTTAAAGCGGTGAAATGTAATATAAAAGGAGTGAATCAGTTTTCGAAATGAATGGAATCATGTTTTAAAACGGATGAAATATGTTTTTAATGTGTGAAATTTGTCTTTCAAATGAGTGAATTCATATATTTTAAATGAGTGAATTGTTATTTTGAATCAACTAAAAAGATGATTGAAATATGCTTTTCAATATGAGTGAAATATGTTTTTCAATTTGAGTGAAATATGTTTTTAAAAATCCGCTAAATTAAAGCTAGTTCGAATGTATCCATAATTGATCTTGTTCTGAAGCTCTTCTTGCTAAGAATTCAAATATATAAAAAAAATTCAAAATAGGAGTTGTCATTAAAAAGATATCCATGATCCAAAATTTCACAATGAAATTAAATGAAAGTATTTTGATGGAGAGAGAGGGAATATTTAACTTGCATGCAACTGGTCTTGTCGTACATTTTTTCTCTCTCCTGACAAAAGCTGACAAGTGCATGTAAATGTTCACATGTATTCATGTGTATTCTATCCATGTCTCTTATACAACAAAAGGGGCACGAATCTCCAAAACAGCAGCAATGGTGGATGTTGCACCGGTAGGTACCAGCTCCGGTAAAAAAACTTAGTCGCCACTTCAAGACCGATGGTGAGATTGCATTTGCTATCGCTCACGAGGTAGATCCCTTGGACTAATGAACTCATCTCATGTTTCCTCCTTATTATTATCCGATTATATTTTCAGGTGGACTACTCAAATTAACATTCACATCTTTTTCTTAGGTTGTGCACATCATCGCAAGGCACGAATCCAAAATCAGCTCGACCAAGTGGGTGACTAAACCCTTCTATTATTACTTCCGGCGAAGGTACGTCTGCTTCTCATTTCACATTATTGTTCATGGCGATTTTCATTTTCTTTCCGCGGGAACATGGCGATTTACATTGTACATGTAACACATAAATACCTTGTATGATCAAAAAATGAGTGCTCATGTATTATTCTTTGATAAAAAGACCCGATGGTATGTGTTGTTACCTATATATGTAGGACGGAAACAGAGGCATATCACATTGGAATCCTACTACTCGCTGCCGCTGGTTTCGATCCACACATGGCACTCACATTCTTTAAGAAGAAAGCAAAGCTGGTACAATTTGAAACATTCAAAGAGTACTACCTCTCCACTCATCCTCCATACAAGAGAAGATTGCAATTTTTATCGCAGCCGAAGATCATGAAGACGGTGCTTGAACTATATAGAGAAGCCACTTCCATTAAAGATAGTATAAAGCGATAGGTACCAGGCGCTTTATGGAGATATCAAGCAGAGATGAATCTAGATTTGACATAGTTCGGTTTCTATTTTGAGTTCTTTACAGTGTCCCCAAAGTTAATATGGGCCATCCATGCATGCCAATCCAACGGTTAAATTCATCTGATACTGCGACACAATTCTACGAGAGTACCATCACCTAAGAGGGTACCTCCTTTCCAAGGGTACCATTTGTTTGTTAAACACAGTTCTTTTCGCGTTTGATCTTGTGGCGGACACAAACAATTTTGACAATCTTATGAGAGATCCTCCTGCAGCTTCTCCACGTCCCATGTTCTTGTGCCCGGCACAAACAATTTTGACACCAGAACAAGAGCGGTAGGTGATTCCATGCACATTGGTCTCAGCATATGACCCCGTGGTAAGTTTCCCTACATGATCCTGGTATTCCTTGGCGTAGTACATCGCACCCTTCCAAAATTCCTCTCTAAACCTGTCAAGATGAGCTTCCAAGGGCCGCTTCCAAAGACATTCAGATCGTGCCTTCAAAAGTCAGATACTTAATGATGTTGGTTCCTTCAAGAGCCCCCATTCTTGTTCCGATACACAAGTTAAAAATTACCAATATCACGAAAACCCAATCCCCCGTATATTTTGGCATGCACTTGGAATCGCATGAGACCCAAGATCATCTTCCTTTCTCTTGCTTCCTCACCAGAAACTCCGTATGAGTGAAGTAATACTCTTGAGAATGTTGGCACAACCTAAGCAACTGACATGTTTAAAATCTCTTCCCAGCCATACATAGCAAGAGTTTTTCTATCCACCCGTGAACTCTTTTCTAGGCATTATCTTTCAGATATGCAAACACTCCATTTTTTTGCCTGCCAACATCAACTGGTAATCCCAAGTATTTGTCATTAAGAGATTATTTCCCTACTTCCAATTTTTTCTTTATTGAATGTAAGTTATTTTCAGAGCAGCCCTTACCAAAGTAAATAGAGGGTTTGGATAGGTTCCCTCGCTGCCCAGAAGCATCACAATACTTTTGTACTGAATCTCTGACACAAGTCGCCCTTCGATAGATGCTTTGGAAAATAACAGAGTATCATCCGCAAAAAGAAGGTGGTTAACAGTAAGTGCCAAGGGAGCCCCTTGTATACCCATCGATGTCATTTTCTCATGCTTTAACATACAACACAGCCCTTTAGATGCCAGCAAAAAAAAACTAAGGAGATATGAGGCTCTGGCGGTCTAAACTCCTTTGAGGCACCACCATTAAAAGAGCATTTAGTAGGTAACCAAGGTCACCCAATTCAAGATGAGCTGCACAAACCTTGGGGCTAATCCAATTTTCTTCATGATAGCTTCCAGATAAGTCCATTCTACTATGCCATAGGGTTTCATCGTATCTAACATAACTGCACAATGAGAATTAGGCTTGCTATTCTTTGCTTAATGAAGTGTAGACATTTTTTTTTTTGAGAATCAAGTGTAGACATCTATATGCGCTTATTTTTCTGAGACGAATTTATATGCGCATATGATTAGCCAGAAAAAGGTTTTTTTTAGTAAATGCTGTACCGTACAATTTGTAATTTTGGGCCATTTTGGGCTGAGATTCAGCAACAAGCAGAGCCCAAGCCCTCCCCACCACCGCAGAACCCCTTCTCCCCATCACACACACACACACACACACACACGCACACACGGCACACGCCGCGGCAAAGCGAGAGAGAAGGGGCAAGGCGAAGCGGCGGTCTCGTCCACCTCCACCACCACCACCACCGGCGAGCGATGTCGGCCGCGGGGAAGGCGAAGGCGAGCGGCGGCAAGCGGGGCGGGGCCAAGGACCCCGACGAGGCGCCCCGGTCCGACAAGAGGCGGCGCGACATGGACGACTCCGACCCCGAGCTCGAGCTCGACAGGTGCCTCCTCCCCTCCCCTCCCCTCCCCCGCTGTTCGCGCCGCCGCTCTGCGCTCCGCGCGTCCCGCTCGCGGCGTTGCTCGGATCGAAGGGACCCGACGGCGAGAGCGAGGGTTTCCTGGCCGCTCCCCCTCTCGCGGGCGGTTCGTGTCGGATTTTCGTGCGCTTAACTGATTTGGCCATGTGATTTGTTGGTGTTTGCTCCGATGGGATCCGCCGAGACAGCGACTTCAAGCAGATCGTGACGATGCTGCGCCACATCAAGGACAAGGCTCACAAGGACGGCCAGAAGAAGACCGAGCAGGCCATCTCCAGGTGATCCCCGCTCCCATCCACCTCCCCATGTTTCTCCCGGGTCAATCTCGCAATGCAGATTTCTACCAGCCCCACTCTCATGAGAGATTTGTTTCCTGCAGCGGTAGGATTCAGTGGCTACGAGTGTGTTATCTGAACCTGATGTGTGCGCTGTATCTGAACCTGATATATGCATTGTATCGTTTTTGATAGGTATATGCACTGTATCTGAATTTAGGCTTCAGGAGTCTGTAAATGGATGAGAACTAGGAGTTTCCAGTGTCATGCTGTTTGTGAATGATAGGGTGCCCTTTTGATGATTGGAGTAGTAGGTACCAATGCGATGACAAGGCTTAGAAGTGTTGCGTGCACCAGTTGGTGTAACACGATTTATCCACCTTGTTCAGAGTGAACCATGGCTAGTTTTTTTTATCAAACATATCCATCGCATCCACCTCCCCATTTTGTCCATGGCACATTCTCACAATAGCCTGCAAAGACTTTGGGGTTATGTTTGTGCTTCTGTTTACTGCATTGCATTGCATTTAGATATTGCAAATCTATGTTTGCATCACCAAAATAGCAGGACAGCATACCCTTGTTGTCAGGTGTTTGTGAATGCTTAGGTCTCGTATGTAATCTTGCGCCAGCAGATCATAAACTCGTAAGAGACATTTTAGGTACTTTGTAATGTTGTGGCAGTTGATCATAAACTCGTCTACCAGTGCTTCTAGCCTGCTGTATGCCTGTACCTGAATTTAGATATTGGAAATCTATGTTTGCATCACCAAAGTACCAGGAGAGCATACCATTATTGTCAGGTTGTTTCTGACTGCTTAGGTCTTGTATGTAATTCTGCGCCAGTAGATCATAAACTTGTAAGAGATATTTTAGGCACTTTGTAATGTTGTACAGTTGATCATGAACTCATGGGAGATTTGTTCCCTTCAATGGTAGGATTGTGGAGTTATGAGTGTTATCAGTGCTTCTATAGCCTGCTGTATGCCTGTACCTGAATTTATGTTCCAGAAGTCTGTAGTTCGATGAGAAGTAGGATTTACGAGTGTCATGTTATTTGTGAATGTTTGGGTGCCCATCTGATGATTGGAGTAGTGGGTACTGATGCAACGATCGGACTTGGAAGCGTAGTGTGCACCGATTGGTTTAACACGATTCATCCGCCTTCTTTGTGGAAAAAATACTTTTGTTGATCGAATCTATGCATCCACCTTCCCTTTTTTCTTCTGACTCACTCTCACAATAGTCTGCAAGGACTTCAGAGTCATGTTACTGTTTCCACCTGCTGTGTGCATTTAGACATTGGAAATCTGTGTTCGCATCACCAAATTAGCAGGGCAGCATACCATGGTTTCCAGATTGGTCATGACTGCTTAGGTCTTGTCTGTAGTGTTGTGCCAGTAGATTATAAACTTATAAGGAAGCATATCATACATGATCATTCCGGTATGAAGGATGGATTCATATGATGAATTGATGACATCTCAGTGTGCATATTCAGTGGCTTGATATTTTGAGCCTTTCCGGTCTGACAAAAGTCCCAATTTATGTCTATTGCACACTTTTTAGCTGCTGGTAGAGTTTGCTTTACTAACAGATTCTTTTACTTTCAGCGTTGCAACAGAGATTCAATCTATGGTACAGGACACCAAGACAAAGTTTGAGAAGGAAAGGTGAACAACCGAACTGTTTCACTTGCCTTTAACTTTCTGTGTGTAGAAATACAAATTTCTGTTATCTTTTTTACTCATTGCTCCAACATGAACAATATATAAGCTAGTTCTTGATAATAAAAACTATGAATGCTATTGATATGTACTCTGATTGCTGACAAATGCTACTGATTGCATTAGCAGGCAGAATGTTCTTAAAGCTCTAACGAAGGCTTCCAAAGAGGTTTTGAACTTCTATTGATGCAATAATGTACATCAGGTTATATAATATTGCCACAGTTTGGTTACCAGCTTTAAATTGTTGCAATGCAGTGTGAAGGTTCATTGAAGACCGAGTACACCAAGTTTCAAGCCACTCATGACAAGTTCTCCAAAGACAAGGCTGCACACGTACAGAATTTCAAAGGTGTGCCGAATGTGCATGCTCTACCACATTTTCTGAAGTCTATGGCATATATACACTCTACATGTTACGATAAATACATATTTCTACATCCTTTTTGAATTATAACCATATTTGCATACAAATGAGTTTGTTATCTTGCCCTGACACATGTAGGAGAATTATATTGCCAAACAGTATCCAAAGAAAACATGTCCTTGTTAACCTTTAAAGCTGGTTGAACTGTGTGCAGTTCACGAAAAATTGTGCTACTGGCTACTAAAATGCACTTAATTGTTTATTATTTGTTTGAAACGATGAGCCAATATCTTCAGGTTATACTTGTGCATACTGAGACCTGAATTTGTAGTTTCCTCTTTCCTGCCACGTAATGAATGATCTCTGTTGTCGACTACCTACTTATCTTATCCACATGTCGTGTGCTGCAGATCTTTTCTCAAAATTTGAAGTTGAAAAGGAGAAACTGATAGTTCAGTATGAACTGCAAAGTAAGTAGATGCTTACACTAGTTATGTAGGAAAGATCTTTGCTGTTACTTGTCTTTTAAACAGTTCTTGTGTGTGGAAGATTCTTTGCTCTTTCTCAAATACTACCTGTTTAACAGGGAAGAAGGAAAAGGCTACTCTTGCTGATCTTGAGAAAACAGTTTCGGAGAAGATAACAGATGCAGAAGAATCTCTGAAGAAGTTGAAGCAGGTCTGTTCAGCATGCTGCATCATTACTTGAACCGACTTTCTGCATCATTGCTTTAACAGAGTTTGATGCGTATCAGTACCATGGAATTCTCTTTGACAAATAACCCTGTGTTTGTGTCTCGCAGGGTGACAAATCCATCATCAAGCTTCGCAAGTCCTTTGCCTCGTTCCTGAGCCCCGACGACGAGGAGGACTGATATGGCTCTTGCCAGATGGTCTGTCTTTCAGATCGATCGACGTGGATAGTATATGGTTTTGAAGAAGAGAGATGATGCACAGGGGAAAGAGAGACAGTAGGTTCTGTAGCGTTTCGGTAGCTTCACCCGCACGGCTCATACATACGGTTTCGGTGCTCTGATGTCCGTCTTTCAGATCGACATGGATTGGTATCTGGTTCTGAAGAACAGAGATGATGCGCGTATGTTCCATAGGATTTCGAATAGCTTCTTCACCCGCACGGCTCATGCGGTTTCGGTGTTCCAATGCACAATCAAACCTAACTTTTCCTGCCCTTTGATTTATAACCTAGCACCTGGGTTGCTTTCTTGCACTCACAGCAGCCATTGCTAAGCTCCTGCCCGACCTCTGCTTATGTTTTCAAGCATGTAAATTCTCTAGCAGCCTTCCCCATGCCTGGACCAACAAGATTGAGTAAGAAACATATAGTAGTACTACATATACATACATATATCGAGCAATTATATTATCTTGGCATGTATGTTGTCAACGAAAGATAGAAAAGTTTACATCTATGCTGCCAAGGTTTTAACTTTTAGGCTACTCCACATTGCATCCTTCCCTGGATATTGTAACCGGAAGTGGTAATCTGGATCTGAAGTCTGGAGACGTCGTCGTTCCGCCTCACGTACACGTCGCCTCCTCGCGGCCTTTCACCTTGACCATGACGCGCTTCAGGCAGTTCCGGCACCGGAGGTTCCACGTGCCGGCGGACACCATGGACGTGAACTGCGTCTCGCACTGCGGGCACCGGGCCGGGCACTGGAACGTCGGCGGCTTCGCGGGCGGCGGCGGCGGAGGATGAGGGTTCTCGCTGGGCACCTGGTGGTACGACCCCGACGACGTCCACACGTACGTCCTCCTCTGCTCCTGCTCGCGCAGCACGGTCTGGCACCGGACGCACCTGGCCTGCCCGGCCGCCAGCTCGCCGCCGGGGACCTCCCTGGTCACCCTGCAGCGCTCGCAGCGGACGCGGACGAACCTCCCCGCGCGCGACGCCGACTCGGCGGCAGGTGACGGCGGCGGCGCCTCGGGCGCGGCCGGCTTGGACTGCTTCGGCGGTGTGGACTGCTGCTTCGCCGCGTGGTGCGACCGGTACCACTCCTGCGCGGAGGCGGCGGTGGTGGCGGCGCTGCTGTAGTAGGGGGCGTGGCCGGCGCCGGAGCCGGAGGAGAGGGCGTCGCAGGCCTGGCCGAGCAGCTTGAAGGCGCCCTCGGCGGCGGCGGAGCGGTTCTTGTCGGGGTGGACGAGGAGGGACAGGCGCCGGAACTGCCTCTTCACGGCGGAGGCGGACGCGGAGCGGCCCACGCCGAGGACGTCGTGCCAGTAGCCGGCGCGGTGCTGGGTCCCGGCCGCGGCGGCGTGGACGTCGTAGGCGGCGAGCGCGTGCGCGGCGCCGGGGAGCGACGGGGAGATCCGCCGGGCCTTGGCGGCCAGCCGCCGCGCCCCCGCCACGTTGCCGGCGAGGAAGTGCTCCTCCGCGCGCTGGAGCGCCCTCTCGGCCTCCTCCCTGTTGGCCGCCTCCGCCGCCATCTGCTCAGCGCTCGTCGTTCGTCGTCTGTGTCTGCGGAGTCGGTCGCAATGGCGGTTGGTGCCGGTGTATATGATGCCGCGCGCGTGCGTGCGTCCGAGTGGCCGACTCCAGGTCCAGATCGGAGAGGCTGCGGCGAACTTGTATCTCTTTCCGGGCTGGGGTGAGATGGCCCAAAGACAGAAAAGGCTGGGACTGTGCCTCTTGTTAATTCCGGCCTGGCCCAATGTTCAGGCAGATCGCGCCACCTGGCACATATATAGATAGATTCGATGAACCACTCAAAAAACATTTCCTAACGTTTTACGTCTACAATATCGTTGATCCCCGACATACCCGAAAATGATATACATATGGATGACTATTACAGAATCAATCTTACGGACGTATGTGTCAACTCATAATTCACTCCTTCCCCCTAAATTTCAGGGTGAGGTCCTCCTCCTTCCAATCCATAAAAAAAGTCTGTAACTGTAGCAATGCTGCGACATACCTATCGTCGGTGCTGTTGATACCACCTTACATATGTACTTCCTCCATCCGATGTCAACTATTGACAAACGGAGGGATATTTCACAAATAAACAAATAAAATAAAATAAAATAAACACAGAATATCATAATAACACAAAAAATGGAAAAATAAAAAAAAAATGAGGGAAGAACCCGGCATGGGCCAGTCCATTCCGGGTTCTCCCCCATACTGGTTTCGGGAAGGTTCTAGAAGCTTCCCTGGACTATCTTTTTCTTTTTACATTGTTTTATCCCTCTTAGTTGTTTCTTTTTATTATTCATCTTCTTATTTTATTATCTTTATCTTTTTTCCTTTTTTCTTCTTGCGAACAAGTTTTCAAATTGGTGAACATTTTTCTGAATTCATGAAAATATTTTTGAAGTCATGAATAATTTTCAAATTCACGGACATTGTTTTAAATGGTAAACATTTTTGAATTAGAAAACATTTTTTATGAACCGTAAACATTTTTCTAATTGATGAACATTTTTCAAAATCGTGAACATATATTTATCTTTTGGAATTTGTTTTGAAATTGTTAACGTTTTTCTGAGTCAGTGAACATATTTGAATCGATGAGCATTTTTCAAATACACATACATGTTTTGAACACTTTTCAAAATTAATGTGCATTTTTTAACATTAAAAAATTAAGTATAATTGTTTTTGAATTCGCAGTTTTTTCAAATCCACTAAATGTTTGTCAAAATCGTGAACATTTTTTAATCCACGAACATTTAATGATTTTTTTCTAAAAATCCACTTTTTTTAAGTTTGGAATTTTTGGAAATCACGAATTGTTTTAAAGAATAAAAACTAAAATTAAAAAAACAAAAAGGAAAACTAATCGAAATTAATAAACAGGAGGGCGTTCCGGCCGGCTCGTGGTCCGACCCAACAGGGGCGCGCTGGCTCGTTACCAGCGCCTCACGCGTTAGGAGATCCCTTCTCGCCTGTTGCGAGACTTCTTCACTTTTTTTTTTTTTTTGAGAAGGAACGAGACTTCTTCACTCGGTGTCACCTTCTGGGCGCTGAGTTACTGGGCCAGCCCATTAAAATAGCTGCCGCGCAAGTGTTTTTGTTGTGATTTTATTTATCGTTTTGACTGAAAAAAAGACTGTTTGCATTGGTTTTCTTCATGGTTTCTATGGGTTTTTCTGGTTTTCTTTGCCCTCATTATTTTTTCCTTCGGTTTCCTTTGTTTATTTTCCTGTTTTTTTGTCAGCACATGCCTAATTGTTTTGTACACATTGTACATTCTTAGTATACACGAGGAACAAATTTTATACATGTTTAATACACATTACAAAAATTTGTATATGTCCAAAAAAACATCTATACAAGTTCACATATTTTACAAATACACGATTCGCATTTTCTTTAAAAAACCATTCATGTGTCAACAGTTTCCAAATATACGTTGAAACATTTCTTTTGAATGATAGTAAACTATGCAAAGATTGTTTTACATTGTGGAAACAATTTTGTAAATGTCACCAACATATTTTGAAACATGGGAACATTTTTTGACGTACCATAAATTTTTTATGAATGATATGGAATATTTATTGAACTTGTATAACCTTTTTCAGAAATGTCTCGTTCTTTTTTTTTGGAATGTGTGAACAATTTTTTAATCGACATATTTTTGTGAATGGCACAAAGATTTTCTAAAGTTTATGAATCCACATACATTTTTTTAATGAAACAAAAAGTGCAGGCTGTGCTCGGCGCGGCTATGTCGCGCCTGGAGTGAGCCCTACAATGAGCCCTACAATGGCTCGCCTGTAGCGCAACACATATCATTTTAGATATGTATCATATCATTTCCTATGACTTTTCTACCCTATGAACCAAAGGAGGCCTAAATCTTTGCATGAGTCGATTTCGCAGACTATATTGTTCTTATTTCTCCTAACCCACCCAATTCGACGACAGCCAAACCCTTGTTGTTTCTATCCATTGCCGGTGGCATTGCCACACCTCGCTGCCCCCGGCCTTCCCTCTAAAGCCCATCATCTCCTGTGAAACGATGGTCATGTATCCCACCCGAAACTGTCAAACATGCTTCCTCTTCATCGCGGTGACCATGCAGCCATTCACGTCACGCGATATTAAAAGGGTGTGGCTAGGTCTCACTCGCTGAGATTTGACCAAGTCTCAATCAAGTGACATTACATGCAAGAGAGAAAAAGGAAAAATTGAAAAGAAAATTTTACACAGATCTCAATGTAAGATCTCGCAGATATAACATCGATCGAGACTTAACAAAGTCTTAGTTGACTGAGACTTAGCAAAACTGATAATGAAAACAATGGATTGTTTGCAAAAGAAGGTTGCCCAGTTAAGATACAAGCATGGGGTATGCCACACAATAATAAAAACTAGGCGGCTTCTTCTTCTTTGAATTCAAAATCATTGTTTTTTTTAATAAAAAGGTAGATCATTATCTACCTTATGCATTCAAAATCATTGTTTTTCAAAATCGGTTTTTTCTAGTGATTAGAATCAACTAGATGCAGCTGCTTATATAATGCAGGATGCTAAAATACTAGTAGTACTCTCTATCAGACTCCTAAACGAACATTCTTTGGAACAACTAATAAAGCAAAAAAGAAGAAAATTAAGAAAGTCTTCAATGTTCACGTGTCTTCTCCCCAGGAGCCAGCGGAGTCACGGTGTCTCTCATCGGGCCGTTCAGCGCGCGAACGCTTCCAGGACGGTGAAATCCAGCAGTGTCTTCCTATCCCACGGCGGCCTCAGCCGCATGTTGCACCGTGGGCACGGCGTGCCCACTAGCTCCTCGACGGGGCCTATCTGCCGCCCGAATTCGCGTTTGCAGTGCCAGCAGTAAATCAACTTGTACCCGCGCGGCCCGTGTCCTTTGGCGCCGGCAGGCGGCCTGTTCCTGCCTGTGTCGGCATTGGTGTCGCCGGCAGCCGACCTGCGCGCCCTGTTTCTGTTTGTGTCGGCGTTGGTGTCGCCGGCGGCAGACCTCTGCGGCCTGTGTTGGGCGCCGGCAGGCGCACTGTTTCTGTTTGTGTCGGCATTGGTGTCGCCGGCGGCAGACCGGCGCGGCCTCTGTTGGGCGCCGGCAGGGGGACTGTTTCTGTTTGTGCCAGCATTGGTGTCGCCGGCGGTAGACTGGCGCGGCCTGTGTTCGGCGCCGGAAGGCGGCCTGTTTCTGTTTGTGTCGGCATTGGTGTTGCCGGCGGCAGAGCTGCGCGGCCTGGACGACTGCGGCGCGGAAGCGGAGGCGTCCTTCCGGTCGCCGGCAAACATCAGGGCAGTGTCGCACGCCTGGCGGAGGATCTTGAAGGCGCCCTCGGCGGCGGCAGAGCGGTTCTTGTCAGGGTGGACGAGGAGAGACAGCCGCAGGAATTGCCTCCTGATCGCGTCGCGCGTGGGGGTGGCTTGCTTCTCCAAGGCGAGGACGTCCTTCCAGTTGGGGCGGCCGTGGCGGCCAGCGGCCGCGGCGGCGTGGATGGAGTAGGCGGCGAGCGCGTTCGCGACGCCTGGGAGCGCGGGGAAGAGCTGCTGGGCCCTCTGGGCGTGGCGGCACGCCCCAGTGAAGTTGCCGGCGTGGTAGAGTAACTCCGCGCGCTGGTAAGCCTCCTCGGCAGCTGCCTCTTTGTCTCTGGTGGCCTTCGCCGCCGCCTCCTCGCCGTTGGTTGTCGTCGCCGCCGCCGCCGCCATGTGTCCTCAAGTGTTCTCTCGTTGAGGAGGAGTCGCACGCGTGCGTTCGTGCATGGTGCCGGCGTGCGGCTAATTTATGTTTGCTGTGCCCGCCTGTGACACGATTGCACGCGACGTACCGCTGGGCCGTTGGTGCCGGTGTATATGATGCCGAGCGCGTGCGTACGGCGTGTGCTATGTAGCGGACGAGTGGCCGACTCCAGGTCCAGATCGGAGAGGCTGCGGCCAACTCGTATCCCTTTCGGTTTCGGGCTGGGATGAGATGGGCCAAAGAGTGGCTGGACTGTGCCTCTTGTTACTTCCAGCCCTGGCCCAATGTTCAGACAGATCGCGCCTCCTCTCCGGGACTAGTTGACGAGCGTACCTTGGAGCCCGATCACTTGCGGGTAGGCTAAGAGCGCGCCACTTGGCGCGCTTTCAGCCGCCGTCATGTGTCGTGCTCTGGGCGCTCCCCCGGAATTTTTTTCCTTTTTCCGCACGCGTTTTCGGCTTTTAAACTAGTTTTTTCAGTTTTCCTTCACTTTTTGGTTTTCTACTGGTCTTCTTTAGCTTCTGGTCCAAACAAATTTTTTCACGCGAAAAAAAGTTTTTTTTTCTTACATGCCTCTCGGAAATGAAAAAAAAAGCATTTTCTGTTTGTTTTCCTTTCGCGAGAGGCACGGTTGTGCTTTTGCCTCTCAGAAATGAAAAAAAAACATGTTTTCTGTTTTTTCCTTCCACGAAAGACATGGTTTTGCTTCAGCGAGAGGCACGGCCATGTCTCTCAGAAATGAAAAAAAAAACACATTTTTTATTTTTTCCTTCCGCGAGAGGCACGGTCATGCTTTTCCCTCTCGAAAACGAAAAAAGTGTTTTCTGTTTTTCTATCCTTTCGTGAGAGGCACGGTTTTGCTTCTACGAGAGGCAAAGTTGTGCTTTCACAAGAGGCACGGCCATGCCTCTCGAAAACAAAAAAAGGCGTTTTCTGTTTTTTTCTTTCGCGAAAGGCACGGTTTTGATCGCACGAGAGGCATGGTTGTGCTTTCGCGAGAGGCATAGCCGTGCCTCTTGGAAACAAAAAAACGTGTTTTTTGTTTTTTTCCTTCCGCGAGAGGCACGACTGTGCCTCTTTTGGAAAGGAAAAAAATAATGCTCCCGGTTCAGTTTTTGCGTTAGGTTTTTTTTGTCCGGTTTTTGCGTGAAAAAATCATCAAAACCTATCAACATCGGATCTAATTTTGAAGATCTTGATGCGAGGATTCAAACGGTGAAAATGGTTCGAGATTTGGACGCACGGTTTAAGGGAAAACGTTTTGAATAAACAGATATACAAAAAAAGGGAAAACTTACAGGCTGCGACAATCGGTGCACATGCACGCCACTTGTCGCAACCTGAAGAGGTGGGAGTAATCTTTGCAAGGAGTACTCCTCAATTAGTGATTTCGCTTCTCTATAGATAGATGGATGAACCACTCAAAACACATTTCTAGCCCTAAAAAAAATAAAAACTCAGAAAACATTCCTTAACGTCTAATGTATACAATGTTGTTGTTTCCCGCTATACCTATCGTCGGTGATTCTAATACCATGTTACATATGTACTTCCTCCCTCCTACGTTAACTAATTCCGAACGAAAGGGGGTAATTCACAAATAAACAAATAAAAATATAATTAAAACGAAAAAGTGCAGGAAAAACAAAGAAAAAATATCTAGAAAAAGGAATAAAGAAGGATCCAGGCTGAAAACACACACTGTATAAGCGGACTGACCCAATAAAAAAAAATCGGGAAAGTGCATTGGCAACCAGATGTGTGGCATTCCTCTGGAGGAACTCGCGGAGGACAAACTTATGGACTAACGCTAATGAGTAGCCTGTTTTTACCCCGTGCCTTTCCTAGTTTATTTATCGTTGAACTTTGGTCGATCAAGACTTTTATCTCGAAGAGGTCTGTAATAATCTTTTGGCACTCCTGTTTATTTACTTGAAGTGAAACCTATGTCGCAAGTTATTTGGAGTAAATCTATTTTCCAAATTAAGTTTGCTTATTGTAAAATGTAATATTGTGCTAGTGCAGCTAGACAATATTGAGAGCTCCATCAGTTATCTGTCCCTAAAAGAAATTTCAAAATTATTCTCAAGCGACATCTTCTACATATACCGGGCTACCAAAATGAGTACTGGAAGAAAAGATATACCTACCGCTATGTCACTCTTGGGGAGGAAAGCACTAAATATTTTTAGGCACGTGCCACGGAGCGACATAGGCGCAATGCAATTCCCTCTCTGGTGTTTGTGCTGGAAGAGTTATTGAGAATCATGATGAAAAGGCGGCGGCTTTTCATGCTTGTTTTAAGAGCCGTATTGGGGTTTCCTCCAAGCCCAGTTTTTTATTTGGTCTAAGTGATCTCATCCACATAGAACACCGGGACATGAAGCTTTGTGTGCCCCCCTCTAAAAAACCCATCGTTATATGCCTGGTCCATGTTTCGTTCCGCAGCTGTAGGCGAGCGAGCTGGGAACTATTTCTGGGGAATCCTATTCCGCACGTAGGTCACTCTTTAGTGACCTAGCGCGTACCCCCCCTCTTGCGCGTGCTCCTCTTCCAGGCCGGCCCATTGTGGGTTCTTCTTCATAGTGGTTTTGGGAAGGTTCTAGAAACTACCCTGAACTAGTTTTTTTTTGTTTTTCATTGTTTTTTTTATTTCTTTTCTTTTTATTTTTCTTTTTAGTTTTTCTTTCCTTTTTTGGTTTTATTGATTTTTTTCTTTTTTTGTTTTGCGAACAATTTTTCAAATTGGTAAACATTTTTGGAAATTCAAGAAGAAATTTTTGAAGTCATGAATATTTTTCAAATGCATGAACACTTTTGTAAACAACAACAGTTGAACATTTTTGAAATTGACAAACATTTTTCAAAATTGTGACCATTTTTTAATCTTTCGCAAACATTTTTTAGTTTTTCTTGAACATTCCGGCCCAATAGGGAAACGTTAGAGGGGTGGACGTGCGGGCTATCTCGTTCGCCAGCGTGTCACGCGTGGTATAGGAGAGCACGAAGGAGTTGCCAACAGAAGCAATGCCCAGATTCAGGGTTTTCGGGATGCAGTTGACATCTGTATGTTGATGGACATAGGTTACCAAGGGCGTTTTTGGACGTTTGAAAAGAAGGTAGCAGGGGGGTCATACGCAAGAGTCAGGTTGGATCGGGCACTAGCTTCAGCGAGCTGGATGGTCCGATTCCCACATGCAATATTGACACACCATACTGCCGCTACTTCGGACCATGGGCCTATTTTATTGAAGCTGAATGCCACGCAAAGTGATCCGATGCCTAACAGAACCTTCAGGTACGAGGTGATGTGGGAGTCCCATGATTCGTGGAAGGATACGATCACAAACAGATGGAACGCGGCGAACGCAGGCTATGGAGTCGGCGATTTTCGGGACAAACTTCTGGCCATAACCAATGATTTGTCCTCATGGAGTAGATACAACTTTGGTAGCGTCAGGAAGGAGATCAAGCAGATGAAGACTCAGCTAGTACTATTGCGCAATGATCCAGGCAGGGTGAGGCCATCACATGTAGAGCTGAAACTAAACGAGAGGCTGGCCGAACTGTATCATAGAGAAGAGTTGATGTGGCGACAAAGATCTCGGGTGGAATGGCTCTCTGGGGGGGGGGGGGGGCAGGAACACCAAGTTCTTCCACATGTGGGCAAGCATGCAGCATAAGAAAAATATGATCCGAGCACTCACAAATGCTTTGGGGGTACACATTGAGGACCCGACAGAATTGAAGGCCATGGTAGTGGAGTTCTATAAGAATTTGTATACTTCCGAAGGAGTACAGGGGATGGAGGAGGTGCTGAGACATGTCCCGAGGAAGGTTACGCCGGCAATGAACGAGACCTTATGTGCTCCATATACCAATGCCGAGGTAAAAGCTACTTTATTTCAAATGTTTCCAATCAAGGCTCCTGACCAGATGGTTTGCCGGCTCATTTTTACCAAAGGCATTGGGATATTTGTGGGGATGAAGTCATGATACGTCCATTTTGCATCATGCTTTTATATCGATATTTATTGCATTATGGGCTGTTATTACACATTATGTCACAATACTTATGCCTATTCTCTCTTACTTTACAAGGTTTACATAAGGAGGGAGAATGCCGGCAGCTGGAATTCTGGGCTGGAAAAGGAGCAAATATTAAAGACCTATTCTGCACAACTCGAAAAGTCCTGAAACTCCACGGAAGTTATTTTTGGAAATAATAAAAAATATTGAGAGGAAGAAATACCAGAGGGGGCCCACACCCTGGCCACAAGGGTGGGGGCGCGCCCTACCCCCTTGGGCGCGCCCCCTGCCTCGTGGGCCCCCTGTTGGCCCTCCGGTGCCCATCTTCTGCTATATGAAGTCTTTCGTCCGAAGAAAAATAACAAGCAGCTTTCGGGACGAGACTCCGCCGCCTCAAGGCGGAACCTTGGCGGAACCAATCTAGGGCTCCGGCAGAGCTGTTCTGCCGGGGACACTTCCCTCCGGGAGGGGGAAATCATCGTCATCGTCATCACCAACGCTCCTCTCATCGGGAGAGGGCAATCTCCATCAACATCTCCACCAACACCATCTCCTCTCAAACCCTAGTTCACCTCTTGTATCCAATTCTTGTCTCTAAGTCTGGGATTGGTACCTGTAGGTTGCTAGTAGTGTTGATTACTCCTTGTAGTTGATGCTAGTTGGTTTATTTGGTGGAAGATCATATGTTCAGATCCTTTATGCATATTAATACTCCTCTGATTATGAACATGAATATGCTTTGTGAGTAGTTACGTTTGTTCCTAAGGACATGAGAGAAGTCTTGCTATTAGTAGTCATGTGAATTTGGTATTCGTTTGATATTTTGATGAGATGTATGTTGTCTATCCTCTAGTGGTGTTATGTGAACGTCGACTACATGACACTTCACCATTGTTCGGGCCTAGAGGAAGGCATTGGGAAGTAATAAGTAGATGATGGGTTGCTAGAGTGACAGAAGCTTAAACCCTAGTTTACGCGTTGCTTCGTAAGGGGCTGATTTGGATCCACATGTTTCATGCTATGGTTAGGTTTACCTTAATACTCCCTCTGTAAACTAATATAAGAGCGTTTAGATCACTACTTTAGTATTCTAAACACTCTTATATTAGTTTACGAAGGGAGTACTTCTTTTGTAGTTGCGGATGCTTGCAATAGGGGTTAATCATAAGTGGGATGCTTGTCCAAGTAAGGGCAGCACCCAAGCACCGGTCCACCCACATATGAAATTATCAAAGTACCGAACGCGAATCATATGAACGTGATGAAAACTAGCTTGACGATAATTCCCATGTGTCCTCGGGGGCGTTTTTCTCTATATAAGAGTTTGTCTAGGCTTGTCCTTTGCTATAAAAAGGATTGGGCCACCTTGCTGCACTTTATTTACTTTTTTTTACTTGTTGCTCGTTACAAATTATCTTATCACAAAACTATTTGTTACCTATTATTTCAGTGCTTGCAGAGAATACCTTGCTGAAAACCGCTTATCATTTCCTTTTGCTCCTCGTTGGGTTCGACACTCTTACTTATCGAAAGGACTACGAAAGATCCCCTATACTTGTGGGTCATCAAGACTCTTTTCTGGCGCTGTTGCCGGGGAGTGAAGCGCCTTTGGTAGGTGGAATTTGGTAAGGAAAATTTATATAGTGTGTTGAAATTTATTGTCACGTGTTACTATGGAAAGTAATCCTCTGAGGGGCTTGTTTGGGGTATCTTCACCCCGACCAGTAGATCAAAGAGTTGCTCCTCAACCTACTGAACCTACTGAAAATGAAAATGTCTACTATGAAATTCCTTCGGGTATGATAGAAAAACTGCTGGCTAATCCTTTTGCAGGAGATGGAACAATGCATCCTGATGAGCACCTAATATATGTGGATGAAGTTTGTGGATTATTTAAGCTTGCAGGTGTGCCCGATGATGTTATTAAGAAGAAGGTCTTCTCTTTATCTTTGAAGGGAGATGCATTGACATGGTATAGGCTATGTGATGATATGGGATCATGGAACTACAAATGATTGAAATTGGAATTTCATCAGAAGTTTTATCCTATGCATCTTGTTCATCGTGATCGCAATTATATATATAATTTTTGGCCTCACGAAGGAGAAAGCATCGCTCAAGCTTGGGGGAGGCTTAAATCAATGTTATATTCATGCCCCAATCATGAGCTCCCAAGAGAAATAATTATTCAAAAATTTTATGCTCGGCTTTCTGATAACAATCGCACCATGCTCGATACTTCTTGTGCTGGCATGGTATAGGCTATGTGATGATATGGGATCATGGAACTACAAATGATTGAAATTGGAATTTCATCAGAAGTTTTATCCTATGCATCTTGTTCATCGTGATCGCAATTATATATATAATTTTGGCCTCGCGAAGGATAAAGCATCGCTCAAGCTTGGGGGAGGCTTAAATCAATGTTACATTCATGCCCCAATCATGAGCTCCCAAGAGAAATAATTATTCAAAAAATTTATGCTCGGCTTTCTGATAACAATCGCACCATGCTCGATACTTCTTGTGCTGGCTCTTTTATGATGAAGACTATTGAATTCAAATGGGATCTATTGGAAAGAATTAAACGCAACTCTGAAGATTGGGATCTCAACGAAGGTAAGGAGTCAGGTATATGACACCTAAGTTTGATTGTGTTAAATCTTTTATGAATACCGATGTTTTCCGTAAATTTAGCACTAAATATGGACTTGACTCTGAGATAGTAGCTTCTTTCTGTGAATCTTTTGCTACTCATGTTGATCTCCCTAAGGAGAAGTGGTTTAAATATCATCCTCCCATAGAAGTAAAAGTACCCGCACCTATTAAAGTTGAAGAAAAGACTATCACTTATAATGATCCTATTGTTCCTACTGCTTATGTTGAGAAACCACCTTTCCCTGTTAGAATAAAGGATCATGCTAAAGCTTCAACTGTGGTTCGTAAAAGCAATATTAGAACTTATACACCTCCTGGGCAAGTTAAAGTTGAACCTAATATTGCTATTGTTAAAGATCTCTTGTATGATAATATTGATGGGCATGTTATTTATTTCTGTAATGAAACTGCTAGAATTGTCAAACCTTGTGCTAAAGATAAACATAGACCTGTGGTAGGCATGCCTATTATTTCTGTTAAAATAGGAGATCATTGTTATCATGGCTTATGTGATATGGGTGCTAGTGCTAGTGCTATACCTCATGACTTGTACAAAGAAATTATGCATGATATTGCACCTGCTGAGATAGAAGATATTGATGTCACCATTAAGCTTGCCAATAGAGATACATATCACCCATTGGAATTGTTAGAGATGTTGAAGTCTTGTGTGGGAAAACTAAATGTCCTGCTGATTTTCTTGTTCTTGGTTCCCCACAAGATAGCTTTTGTCCCATTATTTTTGGTAGACCCTTCTTAAACACTTTTAATGCTAGGATAGACTGCGAAAAGGATGTTGTCACTATTGGTTTGGGTGATATGTCTCATGAGTTTAATTTCTCGAAATTTCGTAGAAAACACCATGAAGAGGAATTGCCTAGTAAAGATGAAATTATTGGTCTTGCTTCTATTGCCGTACCTCCTAGTGATCCTTTAGAACAATATCTGCTAGACCATGAAAATGATATGTTTATGAATGAAAGAAGGGAAATAGATGAAGTATTCTTTAAACAGGAACCCATCCTCAAACACAATTTGCCTGTTGAAATCCTAGGGGATCCTCCTCCACCCAAGGGTGATCCCGTGTTTGAGCTCAAACCGTTACCTGATACTCTTAAATATGCTTATCTTGATGAGAAAAAGATATATCCTGTTATTATTAGTGCTAACCTTCCAGAGCATGAAGAAGAGAGATTATTGAAAACTCTGAAGAAGCACCGCGCTGCTATTGGGTATACTCTTGATGATCTTAAGGGCATTAGTCCCACTCTATGCCAACACAAAATAAACTTGGAGAAAGATGCCAAACCAGTTCGTGATCACCAACTACGGCTGAATCCTAAGATGAAATAAGTGGTAAGAAAGGAAATACTAAAGCTTCTTGAGGCAGGTATTATTTATCCCGTTGCTGATAGTCAGTGGGTAAGTCCTGTCCATTGTGTCCCTAAAAAGGGAGGTATCACCGTCGTTCCTAATGATAAAGTTGAATTGACCCCGCAAAGAATTTTACAGGTTATAGGATGGTAATTGATTTCCGCAAATTAAATAAGGCTACTAAAAAGATCATTACCCCTTACCTTTTATCGATCAAATGCTAGAAAGATTATGCAAACATACACATTTTTGCTTTCTAGATGGTTATTCTGGGTTCTCTCAAATACCTGTGTCAGCTGATGATCAATCAAAGACCACTTTTAATTGCCCTTTCGGTACTTTTTCTTATAGATGTATGCCTTTTGGTTTATGTAATGCACCTGCTACCTTTCAAAGATGCATGATGGCTATATTCTCTGACTTTTGTGAAAAGATATGTGAGGTTTTTATGGATGATTTCTCCGTGTATGGATCCTCTTTTGATGATTGCTTGAGCAACCTTGATCGATTTTTGCAGAGATGTGAAGAAACTAATCTTGTCTTGAACTGGGAGAAGTGCCACTTTATAGTTAATGAAGGCATTATCTTGGGGCATAAAATTTCTGAGAGTCGTATTGAAGTTGATAAAGCTAAAGTTGATGCTATTGAAAAGATGCCATGTCCCAAGGACATCAAAGGTATAAGAAGCTTCCTTGGTCATGCCGGTTTTTATAGGAGGTTCATTAAGGACTTCCCAAAAATTTCTCGGCCTCTGACTAATTTGTTACAAAAAGATATTCCTTTTGTCTTTGATGATGATTGTGTAGAAGCATTTGAAATACTTAAGAAAGCATTGATCTCTGCACCTATTGTTCAGCCACCTAATTGGAATTTACCTTTTGAAATTATGTGTGATGCTAGTGATTATATTGTAGGTGATGTTCTAGGGCAAAGAGTTGATAAGAAATTAAATGTTATTCAATATGCTAGTAAAACTCTAGACAATGCTCAGAGAAATTATGCTACTACTGAAAAAGAATTCTTAGCAGTTGTATTTGCTTGTGATAAGTTCAGACCTTATATTGTTGATTCTAAAGTAACTATTCAAACGGATCATGCTGCTATTAAATATCATATGGAAAAGAAAGATGCTAAACCTAGACTTATTAGATGGGTTCTCTTGCTGCAAGAATTTGATTTGCATATTATTGATAGAAAGGGAGCTGAGAACCCCGTTGCAGACAACCTGTCTAGATTAGAAAATGTTCTTGATGACCCACTACCTATTGATGATAGCTTTCCCGATGAACAATTAAATGTCATAAATGCTTCTCACACTGCTCCATGGTATGCCGATTATGCTAATTACATTGTTGCTAAATTTATACCACCTAGTTTCACATACCAGCAAAAGAAAAAGCTTTTCTATGATTTGAGACATTACTTTTGGGATCACCCACATCTTTATAAAGAAGGAGTAGATGGTGTTATTAGACGTTGTGTACCTGAGCATGAACAGGAACAGATCCTACGCAAGTGTCACTCCAAAGTTTATGGAGGACACCACGCTGGAGATAGAACTGCACATAAGGTATTGCAATCCGGTTTTTATTGGCCTACTCTCTTCAAGGATGCCCGCAAGTTTGTTTTATCTTGTGATGAATGTCAAAGAATTGGTAATATTAGTAGACGTCAAGAAATGCCTATGAATTATTCACTTGTTATTGAACCATTTGATGTTTGGGGCTTTGATTATATGGGACCTTTTCCTGCCTCTAATGGATATACACATATTTTAGTTTCTGTTGATTACGTTACTAAGTGGGTAGAAGCTATTCCAACTAGTAGTGCTGATCATAACACATCTATTAAAATGCTTAAAGAAGTTATTTTTCCGAGGTTTGGAGTCCCTAGATATTTAATGACTGATGGTGGTTCACATTTTATTCATGGCGCTTTCCGTAAAATGCTTGCTAAATATGATGTTAATCATAGAATTGCATCTCCTTATCACCCACAGTCTAGTGGTCAAGTAGAATTGAGTAATAGAGAGCTCAAATTAATTTTGCAAAAGACTGTTAATAGATCTAGAGAGAATTGGTCTAAGAAACTTGATGATGCATTATGGGCCTACAGAACTGCATATAAAAATCCTATGGGTATGTCTCCGTATAAAATGGTTTATGGAAAAGCATGTCATTTACCTCTCGAACTAGAACATAAGGCATATTGGGCCATTAAAGAGCTCAACTATGATTTCAAACTCACCGGTGAGAAGAGGTTATTTGACGTTAGCTCACTTGATGAATGGAGAACCCAAGCCTATGAGAATGCCAAATTATTTAAAGAAAAAAATTAAAAGATGGCATGACAAAAGGATACATAAGCGTGAGTTTAATGTAGGTGATTATGTATTGCTATACAACTCTCGTTTAAGATTTTTTGCAGGAAAACTTCTCTCTAAATGGGAAGGTATGTACGTTATCGAGGAGGTCTATCGTTCCGGTGCCATAAAAATCAACAACTTCGAAGGCACAAATCTGAAGGTGGTGAACGGTCAAAGAATCAAACATTATATCTCAGGTAATCCTATAAATGTTGAAACCAATGTTACTGAAACCGTAACCCCGGAAGAATACATAAGGACACTTTCCGGAACGTTTGGACTCAAAAGGAATAGGTATGTGGTGCGGTAAGTAAACCGACTCCAAAACAGTTCTAAAGGCATTTTTCTCCGCTTTGGAATATTTAGAAAATAGAAAATAAGGAGCAGCCCGGGAAGGACACGAGGCCTCCACGAGGGTGGAGGGCACGCCCTACCCCCCTGGGCGCGCCCCCTGCCTCGTGGGCACCTCGTGAATCTCCGGACTCCATTTTCTTGCACGATACGTATTTTGGTCGGTAAAAATTCATTATATAATCTCCCGAAGGGTTTGACTCTTGTATCACGCAAATATCCTTTGTTCTTGTTTCGAGCTGTTTTTCTGACAGATCTAGATCATCATGACGTCTCCAAGTGCCCCCAAGGACAAGTTCTTCGAGAAGGTCATCAATCCCTACCTCGCGGAGGTGCTGCAACACCCTCAAACCATTGAGATGCATGAGGGGGTGCTGCACATCCACGTGGTTGAGGGACCGAGGAAGACCGGAAGCGTGGAGACAAGGCTCGAGGCAATGGAGCAGCAAGTTTTCAAGTGCCAGGAGATGGTGGAGCATGGACTTGACTCCAATCACATGATGATCGCGGCGTTCACCAACAACCACAAGCTGGATGCCAAGGACATTGGGGAGGCCATCTTCAAGCTCCACGAGAAAATCAAGCACCTCCAAGCCCAAATCTATGACCTGCAAAACCAAAACTGTGAGTATGAATATAGATTCAAGAGAATGAGTTTGGCTGTAGATTTGAGGATCCCAGAGACTCGATCATCCTTCTATGATGGTGAGACCATGCCTTGGAAGATGGATGACAAGCCTACTTCATCAACAACCCCATCACCACCACTTCTGAGGAAGGAGACATAATCACATGGGTATGGGCACTCCCCTTGGCAACTGCCAAGCTTGGGGGAGGTGCCCCGGTATCGTATCACCATCACACTCTTATCTTTACCGTTTTTCTTAGTACGATCCTTTTAGTAATATCTTGATCTAGTAGAATAAAGTTTTGGTTAGATCTAGTTTTGAGTTTTGCTTTATGATCTTTCTATATAATCGAGTCCGTGAGCTATATATAATAAAGATTAGTGTTGAATCAAGGGCTTGATTATCTTGCTATGATCTTGAGTGAATAAAAGAAAAGAGAAAAGAATAAAAATAAATAAAGAGATCATATTGATCTTATGGAGAGTAATGACTTCACATAGAAAGTGTATGATGATTAAAAGTTGTTGAGAGTTGACAAACATAGCTTTGGTCATCATTGCAATTAATAAGAAGTAATAAAGAAAGAGAGGCTTCACATATAAATATACTATCTTGAACATCTTTTATGATTGTGAGCACTCATTAAAATATGACATGCTAAAGAGTTGATGTTGGACAAGGAAGACAACGTAATGGGTTATGTTTTCTTATATCTGAAATAAAGTATATTGTCATGGATCATCCAACATGTTGAGCTTGCCTTTCCCCCTCATGCTAGCCAAATTCTTTGCACCAAGTAGAGATACTACTTGTGCTTCCAAAAATCCTTAAACCAGTTTTGCCATGAGAGTCCACCATACCTACCTATGGATTGAGTAAGATCCTTCAAGTAAGTTGTCATCGGTGCAAGCAATAAAAATTGCTCTCTAAATATGTATGATTGATTGGTGTGGAGGAAATAAGCTTTATACGATCTTGTGATATGGAAGAAATAAAAGTGACAGACTGCATAATAAAGGTCCATATCACAAGTGGCAATATAATGTGACGTTCTTTCGCATTAAGATTTTGTGCATTCAACTCTGAAAGCGCATGGCAACCTCTGCTTCCCTCTGCGAAGGGCCTATCTTTTACTATTATCTTCTACCTTATGCAAGAGTCATGGTGATCTTCACCTTTCCTTTTTATATTTTATCCTTTGGCAAGCACAATGTGTTGGAAAGATCCAGACATATATATCTAATTGGATGTAAGTTAGCATGAGTTATTATTGTTGACATTACCCTTGAGGTAAAAGGTTGGGAGGCAAAACTATAAGCCCCTATCTTTCTCTGTGTCCGATAATAACTCCGTAACCACAAGTATTGCGTGAGTGTTAGCAATTGTGAAAGACTGAATGATAGTTGAGTATGTGGGCTTGCTGAAAAGCTATTATGTTGACTCTTTTCGATGTTATGATAAATTGCAATTGCTTCAATGACTGAGATTATAGTTTGTTGGTTCTCAATGAAGTTTGTGATTCATACTTTGCATTGTGAATAGATTATTACTTGAGCATAAGAAATCATATGACAATACCCTTATATGTTGCTGTTATTAGAATGATCATGATGCCCTCATGTCCGTATTTTATTTTATCGACACCTCTATCTCTAAACATGTGGACATATTTATCGTTATCGGCTTCCGCTTGAGGACAAGAGAGGTCTAAGATTGGGGGAGTTGATACGTCCATTTTGCATCATGCTTTTATATCGATATTTATTGCATTATGGGCTGTTATTACACATTATGTCACAATACTTATGCCTATTCTCTCTTATTTTACAAGGTTTACATAAGGAGGGAGAATGCCGGCAGCTGGAATTCAGGCTGGAAAAGGAGCAAATATTAGAGACCTATTCGCACAACTCCAAAAGTCCTGAAACTCCACGGAAGTTATTTTGGAAATAATAAAAATATTGAGCGGAAGAAATACGAGAGGGCCCACACCTGGCCACGAGGGGGGGGCGCCTACCCTGGGCGCGCCCCGCCTCGTGGGCCCCCTGTTGGCCCTCCGGTTCCCATCTTCTGCTATATGAAGTCTTTCGTCCGAAGAAAAATAACAAGCAAGCTTTCGGGACGAGACTCCGCCGCCATGAGGCGGAACCTTGGCGGAACCAATCTAGGGCTCCGGCAGAGCTGTTCTGCCAGGGACACTTCCCCCCGGGAGGGGGAAATCATCGCCATCGTCATCACCAACGCTCCTCTCATCGGGAGAGGGCAATCTCCATCAACATCTTCACCAGCACCATCTCCTCTCAAACCCTAGTTCACCTCTTGTATCCAATTCTTGTCTCTAAGTCTGGGATTGGTACCTGTAGGTTGCTAGTAGTGTTGATTACTCCTTGTAGTTGATGCTAGTTGGTTTATTTGGTGGAAGATCATATGTTCAGATCCTTTATGTATATTAATACTCCTCTGATTATGAACATGAATATGCTTTGTGAGTAGTTACGTTTGTTCCTGAGGACATGGGAGAAGTCTTGCTATTAGTAGTCATGTGAATTTGGTATTCGTTCGATATTTTGATGAGATGTATGTTGTCTATCCTCTAGTGGTGTTATGTGAACGTCGACTACATGACACTTCACCATTGTTTGGGCCAAGAGGAAGGCATTGGGAAGTAATAAGTAGATGATGGGTTGCTAGAGTGACAGAAGCTTAAACCCTAGTTTATGCGTTGCTTCGTAAGGGGCTGATTTGGATCCACATGTTTCATGCTATGGTTAGGTTTACCTTAATACTTCTTTTGTAGTTGCTGATGCTTGCAATAGGGGTTAATCATAAGTGGGATGCTTGTCCAAGTAAGGGCAGCACCCAAGCACCGGTCCACCCACATGTCAAATTATCAAAGTACCGAACGTGAATCATATGAACGTGATGAAAATTAGCTTGACGATAATTCCCATGTGTCCTCGGGAGCGTTTTTCTCTATATAAGAGTTTGTCCAGGTTTGTCCTTTGCTAAAAAAAGGATTGGGCCACCTTGCTGCACTTGATTTACTTTTGTTACTTGTTGCTCGTTAAAAATTATCTTATCACAAAACTATTTGTTACCTATTATTTCAGTGCTTGCAGAGAATACCTTGCTGAAAACCGCTTATCATTTCCTTCTGCTCCTCGTTGGGTTCGACACTCTTACTTATCGAAAGGACTACGATAGATCCCCTATACTTGTGGGTCATCAAGTCACCGCAGTAATTATGCGCATCATAAAAGGGGAGGAGAACCTGGAAAGTATAAATGATACGGTTTTGGTCTTGATTCCTAAGGTAAAAAATCCAACACAGTTGACACAGTTTAGGCCCATAAGTTTATGCAATGTCTTGTATAAAATTGCCTCCAAGGTTGTTGCAAACAGGTTAAAAATAATCCTTCCTGACATTATATCGGAGGAGCAGTCAGCTTTTGTGCCTGGTAGACTGATCACGGATAATATCATTTGCGCTTATGAGTGCTTACACTTTATGAAAAGAAACATGTCAAAAACTAACAGTTTCTGTGCTCTGAAGTTGGATATGATGAAGGCCTATGGCAGAGTAGAGTGGGAATATTTGCAGGCAATTATGAACAAACTTGGTTTCTCTCCATCTTGGATTGATGTGGTCATGGGTATGGTAAAATCAGTGTCTTTCTCGGTGTTATTCAATGGTGAAAAGATTGAGCAATTCAAACCAACAAGAGGTATTCGACAGGTAGATCCAATTTGCCCTACCTATTCTTACTTGCAGCAGAGGGCCTTTCGTGCCTACTAAAATCCAGTTCTCAGTCATCTGCTCTCAGTGGTGTTAAGGTGGCTCCTACAGCTCCTGAGGTGACCACCTTCTTTTCGCAGATGACAACCTGCTGCTTTTTAAGTCTAGTGTGGAGGGTGCAAATTTGGTTTCAAACCTTCTGAATACTTATTGTAATGCTTCTGGTCAGAGAATCAACAATGATAAGTCCTCTGTTTTCTTCAGCAAAGGTTGCCCCCAAGCGACCAGACAACAAGTTAAGGACGTTCTGGGAGTGCAGAATGATCAGTCCCTTAGTGGAAATTATTTGGGGACGCCCACTGATGTTGGTCAATCAAAAAATGGCACTTTCAAGTATTTTAGGGACAGAGTTTGGGAAAAGATTAAAGGATGGATGCAGAAGCTTCCACTACAAAAAAATACACTTCCGTGATGGTACGGTTTGTTCTGAGAGGTCGCGTTTTTGTCATGCATGTACATCCATGACGATTTTATGACGTAATCAAGATAGTCATACTGTCTGTTGTCGAGAAGTGTTCCATGACATTACCAAAATTATCATCACGGAAGTGTCCACTTCCATGACGATAAATCGCGCGCCACAGAAGTGCTTTCGTCAAGGGTGACCGACACGTGGCATCCACCGTAATGGAACACCGTTAAGCTATCGGGTTGGGTTTTGGATCCGATAACTCGTTAACAGCCCCGACCAATGGGGATTTTCCACGTGTAAAATCATCATTGGCTGGAGGAAACACGTGTCGGCTCATCGTTGGGACAGATGTCATCCACTCATTGGACAGAAGGCGCCTCTGATACGTCGACACGTGGCACGACCCATCAAGTTTAAATGGGCCGGCCCAACTAAAGACCCACAAGATTTTGCGGACCGTAATGGGCCGGCCCAGCTAAAGGCCCACGAGATTTTGCGGACCATAATGGGCTGGCCCAGCTAAAGGTCCACAAGATTTCGCGGGCCATAATAGGCCGGCCTAGGTAAAGGCCCACAAGATTTTTGTGTGCCATAATGGGCCGGCCCAGTAAAGGCCCACAAAATTCTTGCGAATCATAATGGGCCGGCCCAGCTAAAGGCCCACGAGATTTCGCCGACATTAATGGGCTGGCCCAGCTATAGGCCCACAAGATTTTGAGGACCCTAGTAGGCCGACCCATTAACTGGCTGCCATGTTTTGGGCCAAATGCCGGCCCATATTTGATCCGGTCCATTAATGGCCTGCCATGTCCCGGGCCTAATAATGGCCCATATAAGATCCGGCCCGTTAAAAGCCTCCCACTTTCTGGGCCAAATCACGGCCCAGATCAGGTCCGACCCTTTAAGAGGCTTTGGGCTCAATTATGGCCCATATCAGATTCGGCCCGTTAACTGGACGCTATGCTTTTGGGCCCACTTGCTAAAGGCACATTTAGTAATTCGGCCTGATATTAGTTTCGGCATGTTAAGGGCCCGTTTAACATTTCGGCCTTATATTAATTTCAGCCTGTTAAAAGCCCGTCATATAGTTGGGCCTAACTATGGCCCGGTTTGCATCCGGCCTGCTCGCAGCCGATATCTGATTGGGCCAAACAAGGACCGAGATAACTTTGGCCTGTTAAAAGCCCGTGAATTGACAAGTACAATCATAGGTCGGGTCCATTTCGGGCTGCTGCCGGCCCGTGAGCTATTCAGCACGTTTCAGCCCCAACCTACTTCTCAGCCTCCTAAAAGCCCATTGAGTTTTCTTGCGAAAAGAGGGCCGGGGGTTACTCGGCCTATTAAAGGCCCGAATCTACTAGTGGGCTAGTTTGACGGGGCCCATGATGCGGATCATACATCGTGATTGCATGACGGCCCGATTATGTACCATAATTTTACGGTTTGGCGGTTTATCGCGAAGACAGGATATATATACTGATAAAATAACTGCAGCATCGTGAATAAGAAAAACCTAGACTATACAATAAAGAAATTACGGTATATTACATCCACGGGCATCAAAGTTCGCCACTATGATAATAAAGCACAAGCGATAGACAGATTACATACACGGGCATCAAAGATCGCCACCGATGCAAATAAACACGCCAACAAAATAATATACAAAACCAACAGCACTTCAATAGAGTTCAAGAAAGGTTAGCCCTGCTGGTGAGCTGCAGCGCAAGCAGCTGAGCAAGATGATGAGACTGTGCTTGTTCAACACTTATATCTTCCTCACTCTGAAAGATAAACAAGCAGACAGATGTCAGGTTTTGCACATAAAAGTATCAGTGCTGGCAATTCATCATATTTCTTACTGACGAATAAAGTGACATTGTTTAAAATTGCATTAACACAATATGGTATTGTTCAGGTCAAGACATGGCAGGAAATGACATTGTGAAGGAGTTGGCAGCTTCACGACATCACTGGATTACAGATCAAGAACTCATAAGTATCAATGGTTAGTGTGCTGTCAATTTATCCTATTTCAGATTGGCAAATAAAGAGACGGTTTAAATAATAGTAGAATGATATGACATTGTTCATTGTTAGGACATTGCATAATATGAGACTGTGCTGTAGTGGGTAGGTTCACCACACCACTGGATTACGGATGAAGAACAGAAGCATACATGCAGTGCAAAAGAAGATCACTTGTTCTGTATAGTTTAATTTACATGGTATGAAGAAGGAACTTGGTTGTACAACTGAAAACTTAAATTGAAAAGGACAAACTTTTTTTATGTACATAATAAACTTTAAACATGCAATTTGATGCAAACACCAAAAATAAACAGCTGTTGCAGTCATGCCTAACCAAATATACACAACAAATTTTGAAGGCTTGAGAAGGACAAACTTACATTACTGGTGAAGACAGGCTCTATAAAGCCCTTGTCCATGCTAATGGGGAGGGGGGGGGGCAATTCAAGAAGTTTAGCACATAATATTCTTCATAAGCATTGCCTTTATTCTACATTTTGTTAAGAGTAAATATAGATGTGATAATATACAAAAAAATGGAGAATATTTAAGATAAGATGAAGAGTGATGCTACATAACCAAGTAGCTATAAATGTATGTGCAGCAATATAGGCAAAAGGCACAGCCAAGAGCAATGCACAGCTAAACTTCTTCAGTACCAACCTTATGGTAAGAGTAAATATAGATCTGATGTGTAGAAAATGGAGGGCAAAGGAAAATAAGCTGCAGAGTTATGGTACATGAACAACTACCTGTCAATATAAGTACACTGATAAAGGACAGCTTGTACTTACAAGAACAATGCAGAGCTAAAAAAATTCATTGGCATTGGATATATTCTACACTAATGTAACCATTCATACATATCAGATAATTTGGAGCGAACAATTGATAAGCAAGCTATCATGCATACTGCTGTCACATGATGAACCGGGTATGTATGCAAGTACAGTGATACATGACAACAGGTACTAACAAGAGAAAAGCAGCGGGCAGCATATTTGCGATATCCTGTCGTTCTTTTCAAACCAGAATTCTTCTTCGAGCAGATTTCCTGCAAAAAAGATCCGTAAGGCACATGCGGAAAAGTAGAAGTTCAAATTGTCATGTGATTTCATAGACAGTACCTCATCCTAGGAACGAGACCAGTGCATAACAAGGTTTTTCCATTCAATGTCTTCTAAATTTAGCACAGGAGACTTCACCGGAAATTCGTTTATAGACTTGCCATCAAAGTGTGATTTCCTCAGGTAACACCGATACTGCTGCAATGCTTCCTTGAAAAGCACAAGCAAGCTTTGCTCGTCATGACTATCCAGATTGACCCTCGCCTAGTTACAACAATGTAATGTAAAACATTGATGTGTTTGATCAGCAGAAAACAGGAAAATAATAACCATGAATAATAGCACTTACACGTAAGTTGGAGAGGAAGATGTGAAAATGGTGTTTGTCTTCACTATAATCTTCCCATGATGGGAATATATGCACGTAGTCCCTAACAACATTGAAAGCATTGTCTTTTAAACTGGGAATAAATGGAATGGTGTTCCAATCTGCATGAATTGGCCGTCTCTGCGGTTGGGATAGGTCTTGACGGTGGACTTGTCATGACGTTTTCTTGGAGTGGGATTTTTACGTGGTACGGCTGGTGCTATGTCAAATGAAATCGCTATACCTTTTGCTGGAGTGCAGGTCCTGTGTGGTGGGGCTAGTGGTGTGGCCAGTGAAGTATGGGTACAATCTGCTGGAGTCGGTCCTATGTTTTGTGTCACTGGTTGTACAGCCAATATAAGTGGGGCGCTGTCTGATTTCTCCGGCACCACCACGTTTTTCAAGGACTTTGCTGGTGCTCCTTCAGGTTTGGCAATCACCCTCTTCCTTTTTGATGTCTGATGCACAAGAACAACATTTGAGTGGAAAAACATGGTATGATGACAGATGGAATATGTATTGATAATGGATGGGCATGGCATCTCGAGTTATATGATGAGTAAACTAAGCAGATGGCGGTGCAACAAAGTGGAAGAAATGCAAGACAACATATGCAAGATAAGCGCAATCAATAAAACCTTGCCAAATTAGAACAGGCACCTTGATGGGTGAATAGGACAGGCCATCTGCCTTTGACTCCTCGAGGTTAGAATAGTCATTAGGATGATATTCTAAACAAGAATCAACAGGTGGGGAGCGTACGAGTTTCATTGCTTCCAGAGTGGCACTCAATGCCTTGGTGCCAATTTTGTAAGTCATTGCAGGGTTCCACAATATTCTTATGATGCGCGGATTCTGATATTCACTGTAATTGCGTATAATATCTGAGAACCATGAACACATAAATAGTTGTGAGATTATCTTCGTAATGCAGATGATATTTTAATATAGGGGCGCCCCTGTAAACACTTATGTGCTATCACCGGATTCTGACGAGAGAGCTCACGTGTGCTGTAATATGGTGCGTGCATTTATATAATCTGGCACAAGTACACAAAAAATAGGCTCCAGAAGTAAGGATAGCTGGCAGATGATAGGTTCATAATATGCTTTATAGAGAGTTTATTGCCAAACCATGATAACAAGAGCACACAACAACTAGGCGGATCATAGTGTACATAACAGGGGTACACCATAACCACGATATATAAATCGGGAAAATGGAACTGGCTTGAAAATACGGTGTTGTATTGCCGCTAGTAATTGAAAACCTATCGATCACGTACAGGCCAGCTCTATCGAACATGGTAAAGAAGAGCAAGCAGATTTTGGATAATAAAATGTTGGTTGCGCAGTGCCCACACATGATGAACCAGAGTGCATTAAGAATGCAACTCTCAGCTGTCTCTCGACCATTTCAGGCGGTTGGATGAAGATCCTACGTCTCCTAACCCTTCTCCTTCCTCGTCTCTGATTCTTCCCATACAGAACACCGCACGGGCCACCGGCCGGACCACCGGCCCCCACCGCCTGTGTTCCTCTGCCACCCCCACCCCCCACCCGCGCCCCAACACCCACCCGCGTAGAGTTTTCTTCGTTCGGCGAGGCCCCACAACCACCCGAGCCCCTTCGATCGCACCGGCGAACTCCGGCGAGCTCTGAAAAATCGACTGACCCAATTTTGAAATTTAGTCTACTGTGATTTAACTAGTGTGGAATATAAAAGGGGAAAACCATAAGCATTGGGAGTATAGTGTTGAGCATGCCATGGCGGATCTGAAGGTGCAAACCGGACAAAGGCAACTTCGCAACCAAGACAAGAAATCAGAGTAAAGCAGTGGCGATCTATTTTCTTGCTGCGATAAATAAGTTGAGCAGATACGAAAGAGTACCGCCTCTGGTGCGGCGCCGTGTACGCATCTGCAGAGAATTTGACGGTGCTGCGGTAGCGATGGTTGTCGGCGGTGTGGAAGCAGATCTAGGAGGGTAGACGGTGGCGGCGGGGCGCGATGGACGAGACGGTCGTAGGAGCGGCGCCGGAAAGGTGGACGATGGCGGGGATGAAGCGAGAGGACGGGATGCAATGATCCCGGTCCGAAGGCGTGGATGAGAGAGGTCGATCTCTTGTAATGGACGGCGGCATCGGGGTATCAGCTCCGGCATGGTGGAGGAGGACGGCGGTGGATGGGGTGGCGGACGGCGGCGGACGGAGGAGGGTGGGGTGGAGAGGGTGTTTTGGCGCCCACGGAGTACGAATGGGGAAAAGGGAGGTAGAGAGGAATGGGGGAACCATGTATTCAGGGCGCGCTTCTCTCAAATGCGAGGAAATTTACAAACTTAGCCCCCGTTTCAAATTTCTACTACATCACAGCAACATTAGTCGGTTGGGGATAGGACGGTAATCTCGCATACACCGAATATTTGCCGACGAGAGTTTGTTTTTGGCGCCCACCATGTATGAATATGAATCGGGAGGAGTCGATTTGATCGAGGACACACTGTGTTTTGGCGCCCACCGTGTATGAATCCGGGTGAGAGGCGGTTACGTCACGTTTGGGTGAAATTACAAACCTACCCCTATCGAAACCTATAGAAATCCAGCAGATAGGCTTTGCGTGGCAGGTATAGGCAGTAGTGATTTCCATCTCGCAGATTTTGGTTTGGCGATTATCGCGACTTTCCCGCTTCATTCAAATTTTGCAGAGTGCGTTTACGTGCCAAGTCAATTCAATCCCGTTTGTATTCTATTTTTTCAAGGGATCCATTTTCAATTGGAATTACATTCTATATACATCATTTTTATATATACTTTCAAAAGCACAACACCATTTATACATAAATATGGTTTACAAATGGCATGATCTCAGATTCATAAGGTTGTATCCATCAATTTGGATTTTCAAATATTTGAAACCACTTTATGTTGAAATCCAATGTATGCATTCCTCGCTAACTGTCTCCAATTAATGTGTGTTTCATGCGGGGTTTTTTTTAACTTCTCAAACATGTATAATGTGTTTCACACACGCAACATATAGTGTAATCCCGTTTAGACATTAATTGCATATAAACCATGCATTGTTTGTAATTGAAGAATCTATGGATCACTAATATTGATAAACTATATAACATTACACGTGTGCCCAAATTCAAATGAATATGCATGTTTGATACACCAATTTGCGTTATGATATTATCGATGTCGTGTCTCCAGTTTAAATATTTGAATCCCCTTCAATCCAGATATTCGTCTCATATAGCTATCACTCGTGCTTATATAGGACTATCTCTCTGGACCTATACGCGTTCATCGTCTCTCAGGTATCTCTCGTGCTACCTGTATGTCGACAATGATCTTTTATCTTCGTAACACACCGACGGTACTCTCTCCCTCGAACTTCATCACTCTATCTCTCTCTAAGTATATCTCGCTCCCTGCTATGTGTCTCTAACTATGATTCTCCATGTGGAATCTCTTTCTCTCAGACAAACACAAAACTTTGTCTCCCGGGGTCTCATTTCTCTCTACTATTCCCATGTGTGCCACTCGCACACCCCTCATACAGAGATGTCTTTCGCTCCTTAGATATGAGAACCTACGACTCTTCCTCTTCAATATCTCTTTCTCACACACAAACACAAACTCTGTCTCCCAAGGTCTCATATTTCTCCATTGTTCTCTTGTATGCCGCTCACACACACCCTCTCTCCCTAGAGATATCTTGCGTTCCCTCATATGTCTCTCTAGCTTTCACTCTCGTTGTGAAATATCTTTCTCTCTCTCGCAGACACAAAACTCCGTCTCTCTGGATCTCATTTCTCTCTTATATCTGTTTGTATGTGACTCACATGCACCCTCTCTCTATCTCTCTCACACCCACACACATAACCCAACCTTCTGATCCACTCGACTCCTATCTCTAACACACACTAGCTAGCATCTTTATCTTTCTATTTATCTCTTTCTCCATCAACCTTCTTTCTCGCCCTCACTCTTGATTCCTATCACGCACACTACATATGTTTCTCTCTACATGCAGTCAAGTGCCCTCTCACACACATATATAACTTCACCCTTTGAACCACCCGACGGTCATCTCCAACACCCAAACTAGCGGATCTCCCTCTAGCTAGCATCTCCATCTCTGTATCTATCTGTAGTTTCTCCATCAACATTTCTTTCTCGCACGGAGTCTTGCTTCCTATCACCCACACTATATATGTCTCTCCATACATATGCATTTATAGGTTGATCTCTTTTGCACAATCGTTGCGCCTCATCCCCTCTGCTCGCCATAGATGCATGCTCCAGCCCACGCCACTATCTCTTAAAGACAAAAACACATGCTCAATTGTCGGGCCTTCTTCCCTGCATTCTCACATGCATGCATATTGTCATACCGATCCGTCTCTCCCATGTCGTTGATCTTATGACTTATTTCTTCTTTCTTTTATCTCGATCATGCGCGCGCGCACACACACATCCCACGTATACATGTATACCTCTCACACATGCACGTTCAAGGTCTCTATGTCTCCATACGTAGTTAATTACCCTCAATCCTAACGCCACATCGAATCGTTCTCCTCTTTTGTGCACATAACTTCCGTCTGGATGGGTAAAACACACACTACACTTAACAATCTCCTTCTAGCTGCCCCCCGCGCGCTTCTCACTCTTCCCCTATATCCCCGAAACCAATAAGACCATCCCTTTGTTTAATTCCTGCCTACATGCACCATCGATATATAGTAGTCTTCCTCGGTGTCTCTCGAACAAACATGTTCTCTCGATGTCGACTCCTCTCACGCCAGACGCACCTTCTCTTCCCTCTCACGGCATTTCTCTCTCGCACCCCATCGTTGGTGGCCTTTGCCATACACATCACCTCTCTATGATGAAGCCATGCACACTTAAACTACATCCGCCACAGAGGACCCCACGACACACACACACACACACACACACACACACACACACACACACACACACACGCACACCCCCCCCCCCACACACACACTAAGACTCCATCTCTCTCGCTCTCTCACACGCACACACACAAACACACACACACACACACACACACACGCACCCCCGCCACACACACTTAGACTCCATCTCTCTCTCTCACACACACACACACACACACAAACTAAGACTCCATCTATCTCTCTCTCTCCTCTCTCTCTCTCTCTCACACACACACACACAGACACCCCACACACACTAAGACTCCATCTCACACGCACATGCTCTAGGCGGAGCATTTGTTCCTACCATCCTTCATCCAACCTTACCCGTATGATAAACAATCACCTTTATTTACTTGCATAACATGGACAAATTCCACTTTACTTTAGTAGTCAGCAAACTTATCATCTGTACCCTTATACAAAAACGAGTTGGCGATGATGGTGTGCCTGCCATCTTGTAATACAGACCGTATGATCTATATCTGACGGATAGAAAGCAAATTATGATAATTTTACAAAAGATACCCGCACCTCTCTCCACATCATTATCTCCCGCAACCTCATTGCTCAGCAATTAAAAAAGGAATAAGTCTCTGGAACAATCATGCATGGTGGCCGCTGCCGCCTGCCGGCGCCGTCCATCCCCATGCCTCCACCCATTCCGACCACCAGTCACCACCACGCTCCACTCCTCCTCGCCTTATCTCTCATCTTTCATTTTTTCGATGACATTCTCGAGATACCAGTTTTCCGATAAAATTCTCGAGATATCATTAGTTTTTACACATGGGATTACTCCTGCATGGGTCAATCACAAAAGGTGTTTTGTAAAAAAATGCATATTGATGTTCCGTGCAATGCACAAGAATCTTGCTTGTAATTATATAATGCAAATCACGAGCAGGAAGTGACATTTTTTTGACACAACCACGTTAACATGGCCACGTAAATCACTAGCTAAAGTAAATACCATTATACTTATATCCCGATGCAAAAGGTTGAGTACATGTCCGAAGAATAGAGTCGCACACACGCACTCTGTCTCTCAGAATCTCTCTCTCACACACACAAGTTACGTGACGCCCACTTAAGCAGACACGAGTATGTTACAATTTGTGCACCCGCGGGTACACATGATGCTGCGCATTTATTTAAGCCGGAAGGCGAACCCAAACAGTAGTTGCATTCATTCCCCTCCCGCCGCCTCTTCTCTGGTCGCCGTCGCCCGGTAGCCATGGGCCGGCCGAAGGTAACAACATACGCCATACTCCCGCCGGAGCGGCGCTTTAATATGGAAATTTTAGTGGTCATGCATGCATCTTTTTGTGCTAGCACTCCTATATAAGGGTTGACCGGTCGCTTCCCGCGGACGTGCACGGGCGGTGGAAGAGGAAGGAGAAGGGAAGCGGGCTATGTAGTAACGTTTTTTACCACAATTTCTTAGGAAACTGAGTGCAATAATTGAGTAGTTTTGCAAACTACCAGTACTACACCTGAAATGGTTCAAAACCTATACTCCCTTGCCGGTAGCGCTTCCGCGTGAAACGGTAAGCGCCGCCTCGAGCGCGTCGATGCCGCATTAATGCCCTGCCAGAGCGGAGGCGACCTCTCACTGGCGCCGGATTTGAAGTGGCGCGACGGCCGAGAGAGCGCCGCTTCCCGGTGCACACGACTGCTTCGCGTCGAGACTGGCCATAGGCCCTGTTTGGATCCATGGGTTAGAGTTAGTTGAGCTAGTTGGGGCTCAAATAGCCCTAAAGTATCCAAGCATGAGGGTTTAAATTGGAGCAAGTTGCACCGAACCCACCAAAAAAACTATCCCACCCAAGAGGTGCTAACTGGAAATAGTTCTCATTGGGACCACTGAAAAATCACTTTTCTTTCTCCATGAAGTGCATTTATTGTCAATCTAACCCTGTCATCCAAACACCTCTTTGGCTACAGTTAGTTCAGGGTTAGTCATGAGTCTAGCTAAGTTAGAGTATCAAACAGGAGCAGTATAGGACATGCAAGTTGCTCAAAGCATACATGCAAATTCGTACGTGAAAGGATTTTTTTTTTTTTTGAAAACGGAACGTGAAAGGATTTTTTTTATAATGCTCTTGGCATGTCGCTAACATGTGATAGTTAACCGACCTCAATAGACGGCAGAAACGCCAGCCCACCGCACTTTGATAGAGACGAGGAAGGAGAAGCGTCTGAGCTCTTGGATTACTAGAGATAGGCGTCGCACGGAAGCCAAGAAATATGGTGATAGCGTGGGTTAGCCATGTACTAGTATCATGTAACTATCTTTGGGCTGCCGTGTTTCGTACTCTTCCGATCCATTGTGGAGATGATTGGTTAATTTTATATCGCTGAATAATATTAAATATTATGAGTGCAGACGCCCACCACGAGGTTCCTTGCTCCTTCTCGGTCGTCCGAATCTATGTTCTTCCACTCTATTTTTTTACGTGAGCTTTGTTCATCCTTTTGCCAACACGCGAGACATCTAGCATCAAGGTGCACGTGTTATGCAAGGATCGTTCCATCTATATGAAGAACACGTGGGACTGGAACTACGAGACGGACATGTACCCAGGAGAGGACGTACGAACCTGAGTAATGTAGCACAGTAAGTGAAGTAGAAAGGCACAAATGGTATGAACATGTGTGGCATATAGGGTGTGTTTGGTTGCGTTCTCGTCTCAGCATAGTTGTTCCCTCTTCATGCATGCTCAACTCAACACCCCTCTTCATGCATGCTCTCTTCATGCATGCTTCTAGTGTATTTGTGCTAAACTAGTGTGGACTCATGCACCCTCCATACACTCTACCAAACACCCAAAAGTCGGTCGAGAAGGGAACTCTTAGGCGGAATTTGTCTCTTACTACGTACTACCACTAAATCTTGTACGTGCAATGCACGGTGATGTTATGGAGTACGTGCCTAAGTACTCTACTACTACTATATTAGTTGGAGGCACATATTAACTTTTATATTTGTTTACGTGTATGCCCCGAGACCTTCCAACTAGACGTGTCTTTCTCTCCAGGTCGCACTTTGTATCATTCATACCACTAAGTACTACTATGTGTGGTCTCCGACACGAAGTGGAAGAAGTGGAGACGCCTACCACGCTGTTTTTTATGCTGGGCTCTACCACGCTGTTCATGTCCCACCTTTTCACCGACGTGGGACATTGATACGCCTTGAGCTTATGTTGGTTTTCCCGAAGAGGAGATGATGATGCAGCAGAGTAGCGTAAGTATTTCCCTCAGTTTTTGAGAACCAAGGTATCAATCCAAAGAGGAGGCCACACAAGTCCCTCGTACCTACACAAAACAAATAGCTCCTCGCAACCAACGCGAATAGGGGTTGTCAATCCCTTCACGGTCACTTACGAGAGTGAAATCTGATAGAGATGATAGATAATATTTTTAGTATTTTTGGTATAAAGATGCAAAGTAAAATAAAAAGGCAAAGTAAAGAGCAAAGCAATAATAAAGCGTAGGAAGATTAATATGATGAAAATAGACCCGGGGGCCATAGATTTCACTAGTGGCTTCTCTCAAGAGCATAAGTATTTTACGTGGGTGAACGAATTACTATTGAGCAATTGACAGAATTGAGCATAGTTATGAGAGTATCTAGGTATGATCATGTATATAGGCATCACGTCCGAGACAAGTAGACCGACTCACCTGCATCTACTACTATTACTCCACTCATCGACCGCTATCCAAAGATGCATCTAGAGTATTAAATTAATGAAAACATAGTAACGCCTTAAGCAAGATGACATGATGTAGAGGAATAAATTCATGCAATATGATAAATAACCCATCTTGTTATCCTTGATGGCAACAATACAATACGTGCCTTGCAACCCTTTCTGTCACTGGGTAAGGACACCGCAAGATTGAACCCAAAGCTAAACACTTCTCCCATTGCAAGAACTACCAATCTAGTTGGTCAAACCAAATGGATAATTCGAAGAGACTTGCAAAGATAACTCAATCATACATAAAAGAATTCAGAGAAGATTCAAATATTGCCTATTGATAATCTTGATCATAAACCCACAATTCATCGGTCTCAACAAACACACCGGAAAAAGAAGATTACATCGAATAGATCTCCACGAGAGAGGGGGAGAACATTGTATTGAGATCCAAAAGAGAGAAGAAGCCATCTAGCTACTAACTATGGACCCGAAGGTCTGAGGTAAACTACTCACACTTCATCGGAGAGGCTATGATGTTGATGTAGAAGCCCTCCGTGGTGGAATCCCCTTCCGGCGGAGCTCCGGAACAGGCCCCAAGATGGGATCTGATAACCCACAAGTATAGGGGATCGCAACAGTTTTCGAGGGTAGAGTATTCAACCCAAATTTGTTGATTCGACACAAGGGGAGCCAAAGAATATTATCAAGTATTAGCAGCTGAGTTGTCAATTCAACCACACCTAGAAACTTAGTATTTGCAGCAAAGTGTTTAGTAGAAAAGTAATATGATAGTGGTGGTAATGGTAAAAGTAAAGACAGATCTGAAATCATGGCACTCGGGCCCTAGTGACAAGCATTAAGCATAGCAACATCAATCTCAGAACATAGTGGATACTAGGGGTCAAACCCTAACAAAACTAACTCGATTACATGATAAATCTCATCCAACCCATCACCGTCCAGCAAGCCTACGATGGAATTACTCACGCACGGTGGTGAGCATCATGAAATTGGTGATGGAGGATGGTTGATGATGACGATGGCGACGAATCCCCCTCTCCGGAGCCCCGAACGGACTCCAGATCAGCCCTCCCGAGAGGTTTTAGGTCTTGGTGGCGGCTCTGTATCATAAAACGCGATGATTTCTTCTCTCTGGTTTTTTCCCCGAAAGCCAATATATATAGTTGGAGTTGGCGTCTGAAAGTGTCCAGGGGGCCCACGAGGTAGGGGGGCATGCCCCCGACCCTCGTGGACAGGGTGTGGGCCCCCTGGTATTCATCTTTGGCGAGGATTTTTTATTATTTATTCTAAGATATTCCGTGGAGTTTCAGGTCATTCCGAGAACTTTTGTTTTCTGCACATAAAACAACATCATGGCAATTCTCAAAAACAGCGTCCATCCGGGTTAGTTCCATTCAAATCATACAAGTTAGAGTCCAAAACAAGGGCAAAAGTGTTTGGAAGTAGATACGACGGAGACGTATCAGGATCTCGTGGATACAGAAAGTTGCGGCGGTGGAATTAGGTTTTTGGCTCCGTGATTCGATCTGTTGAAGTGCGTAAGTATATATAGGAGGAAGGAGTACGTCGGTGGAGCCTCGAGGGGCCCACGAGGTAGGGGGCGCGCCCTAGGGGGGGCACCCTCCACCCTCGTGACCGCCTCGTGGCTTTCTTGACGGAGGGTCCAAGTCTCCTGGGTCTTATCTGATGAGAAAATCACGTTCCCGAAGGTTTCATTCCGTTTGGACTCCGTTTGATATTCCGTTTCTTCAAAATACTGAAAAAGGCAAAAAAAAACAGCAATTCTGGGCTGGGCCTCCGGTTAATAGGTTAGTCCCAAAAGTAATATAAAAGTGGAGAATAAAGCCCAATATAGTCCAAAACAATAGATAATATAGCATGGAGCAATCAAAAATTATAGATACGTTGGAGACGTATCAGACATCCAGCACGTGCCATGTTTGGCACCCTTCGTCGTAAGAGTTGAAATGCTAGCATTCATCAGAAATAAAAAATAATTATAAATTGGCAGTGATACTATTTTTTTTGTGAACCAATCAGCAGTGATACTATACCACGCGGTTTCCTTGCTCCTCGATATCGGAAAGAATACTTCCGTTCGCCAACATTTGGAACGTCGACCATCCTGGTCCACTTGCCATGCACGCAGAACTCCAAGGGAGAGTCACCCAGGTCATCGCGCCGCAGTAACAATGACTAATGAGCCGTCAAATCACAGGCCCATTTCCCACTTTGAAGTTGCTCGGACGAAGGAACCATCATGACTTCGTTGAATTCCGCTTCTTGAAGAAAACTATTGTACCAGCAGTACTGCTAGCTACAGTATTTACTCCGCATTCACGCCCGAAGAACATACTCCGGCGCCAGTTGTCCATCCGTCTGCCGCGGCTCATTGCCATTCGCCCGCTATATTAACTTGAGCCTCAGCTCCCAGCCATAGCCAAAGACCCACACTTATTCTCCTCCGGTCCCTTCCTTCTGTCGGCACCACTCAACCATGGCCTCCTGGCGCTCTGAAGCTCTCTTGGACGTACTGTCGCAGGAGTAGACGAGGGACATCGGCGGCTCCGCTCCGGGCGCGCTCCAAAGCTCTCTTCGACGTACTGTCGCAGGAGCAAACGAAGGAGATCGCCAGCACCCCCCTCGGCCGCCCTCCGCCGCCACGACCACGAAGCCGGCGCGCGTGCGCGGGCGCAGCCGGCAGCGAGGAAGAGTAGTACATGGTAGGTCGCCGCCGCTCTGGTCCCGGGAAGGCCACCGCTACTCCACTCAGTCGAAGCCAAGCTTGGTGGGGTAAACATCGGCGGTCGATTAGCCACTTGACGGTGACGTGGAGGCGGAAATCTTCAAAACCTTGTGCTCCGGAGGAGGAGGTTATCGAGGCGGATGAGGAGGAGGCAAAGGCAATGGCCGGCTTTCTCGGGTTCATGGCCGGACATGGTGACCGGGCGCCGGCGATCGTTTAGACTAGGTTTACAGTAGGTTTTAGTACGGTTTGTGCGAAATATGTAATGAATTTCACCCAGTTTGTAGGAAAAGTTTTCGGAATGTAATGAATTTCATCCGGTTAATTTGAAATTTGCTTTGTTTGCACGAAATTCATCCGGTTAGTTCATATAGTTGTCGAAAGGTATGCGGGCAGCATCGGATGGCATCGATCAGTGTCCTCAGATAGATGCCGGTGTAAATTTGTGGGCCAGCGCTGGAGATGCCCTAACTATCATGCTATAATCGCTAACAATCCTCCATTATTTGGCAGGGAACAGTTATGCCTCGATCAAAATCAGATCCGTGGTGTTTCGCACTCCTCCCGCGTAAGAGTGTAAACTCTTGCTTACATAAAAATGGAGCAAGTGGACGACACTGTAGCATGTCATATCACTCGAACTAGCCCGCCTAACGAGCGGGAAAGCACCGCCCTCGTCATTTTTTTCTGGATTTCTATCGATCGATCGCGCGAAAATGTTACGCTTCGCAAGTTCTAAAGGAAAAGGCGGCACACTAACGACTTGTACGCGCCGCAACCCCGACAGTCCAGCTCGCACGCCGCTCACCAGAGGGGACACGCGTTGTCTTGCAATTTCACCTGACATGTGGGACCGTAATTGAATAAACCGTCGATAGCCGAAATCTAATTGCTCAAGGCGCCGGCTGAGAAGAGAGAAACGGGGAGGAGAAGAGATCGCCCGCCCGCAAGCACGGACTCCAAGAAATATATGGTGATAATGTGAGGTGGGCCATGCTGGAGTCCGGACCGCTCGAGCCCGCTCACCGCCTGCCCTCAAGACGCTTGACTACCCGCTGCATGCATAGCAAGTAGTCCCCGCTTATGTGGAGGAGAGAGAGGCATTGACAAAGTCAAGGAGTAACAGTGGAGACAATAGCTTTCATCAAAAATAACCAATGAATACTTGTTGCTCATCCTCTATATCTGAAAGAATACTTTCATTCGCCGACATGTGGGACGTCGACCATCCTGGTCCACCTGCCATGCACAAAATTATCCTGGTCTACCCCGGTAGTATCGCAGGCCCAACCTTTCCCACTATAAGTTGTTCGGACGAAGGAACCATCATGACTTCATTAAATTCCGCTTCTTCAAGAAAACTTACTGTACCCGCAATACTGCTACCACACGCGAAGACTGGATGGCACTGTACCACGTCATATCACTGAAACCCACTAGGCCAAACTAGCGCGCCTAGGTCATCTATTTTGGAACGAAGGGAGTACGTCTCTACACTGCTATGATTTTGTGTTGCACGTTCTCTGTACTTATGCTACGATTTTCCTACCCTATGAACCAAATGAGGCCTGAATGTATGTCGACTATTGTCTAATCGATCGCTAAGCCTACAATTTTAGGAGCTAGGGCTATTGGTCGATCGACGAGGGATAAGTATAAGCGTACCACGAGCTCATCAGCCCCAACATTTCTCTTCGGTGAGTGTTTTGCAAGTACTATAGCTCGCACAGTAGCTAGCCTACTAACACCAAGAATCATCAAACAAGCCCTGCTGATATGATAAACAATTCAAACATACATCTAAGCATGCCATATATTACATCAAAAGCTGGTGAGGATACATATGTTTCCATAACTCGGAGAGGGTTCGCATGATTAATCACATGATTCACTATCAAACAAAAGTAGCAAGATCCGCCCACACAAGACAATGCACTAGCCCTAAGATGGTTTGATAACACGCATCGTTCTGGTAATTAAACACAGGGCAATGCAAACTACCCTGAAGGATTAGCGCGACCAACTATTTCTTGTCATCGATCTCTCGGGCAATGACCACACCACGGACAGCGGCATGGGAATCGATTTCTGGGGCGATGTCGACATGACTGACCGCGACATCGGAATCGATCTATGGGGCGATGTCCACAGGATGGACATCGCATCGAAATCGATCTCCGGGGCGATGCCAACAGGACGGGCCACGACTTTGGAATCATCAAGGACAACCACCGGCACCTGCACAACCCTAACATATTAGCAAGCACATTGCAAATAATCAAAAACCACAACTATGGTAATAAGCCATTATTTTTTACCTTGTGCAGCTCACGGGGATCTCATCCTCCGGGGCCATCTCCTCGTTGTCGATGGGGGCCATCACCTTGCCAGGGGAATACTGCTTCTCAACAGCGACTATCTCCTCAAACTCGGTCTTGAGCCTCACATAGGTGGCAATCAGAGTTCCTGGGGTCGGCACGGTGGGGCCCTTGCTGTTCTTCCAACTTTCTTTGAGGAGTTCGTCCACCAACATCCTCAACTCTTTGGCCAGCGCTTGTTTCTTGGAGTTCTTCGTCTCCATGGGTTGGCCCACCAACATGGTCAACTCGCTGGTCGGTGCTCGCTTCCTGGAGATCGCTGTCTCCAGTGAGTTGTCCGCTGGCAACTCTTTGCCTAGTGCTCCAGGATCCATCAATGAACTGACAAAAAAAAGCAATCGAAAGGAAACCACAATCGCAATGAAAACGGGAAAAGAATAGGATGTGAGAATCGGTTGGTGCTTCGCAAAAAGAAGATTATTGGAATGAAAATATAGCAGCATAACTGATTCGCCCACCTTTCCTTCGTCGGTACAGAAGAAAAATGGCAGAAGTGAGTAGCCTGGAGTGAGGTTTTCTTCAAGAAAGGGAAGAAAGGGCTTGAACAAGCGTCCCAATGAAATGATGGTTGCTTCGTCCAGTACAACTTGGAGGCCACCTTACCACTGCTGGTAAAGGTGTGGGTTTTGTGATATGATGGGTCATGACGGCCACACCCGGGTGACAGGTGAGTCTCGACTGTAGCACCTCGCTATGATTTGGTGGATGGCACGCGGGCCCGGATGCTTTGAAATGTACCGCCTATAGATAGAGCGGCTAGTCATATAGGAGTGCTCAATATTGTGCACCGCGACCAAGGCGGAGAGGAAAATGAGAGAACTACGTAATTAATGCATGAGTTTAATTAGGGTAGTTTTGTAAAGTACGAGATACATTCCTCCAATCGCAAAATGCCTCGGTTCATGAGATTTGAGATTTGAGCCCTATAAACCGGAAGGGAGGGGGTACTGCACACGGTGTAGTCTAGTCACTTGTTGAAATCTCTAGAAAGGCAAATACTCCTTTCTGGTTTACAGGTCTATACTACTCCCTCCGTCTAGGTGTGTAAGTCATCTTACGAAAACCAAATAGTCCCAAAAAGGCACGGTGCATTAACTTCTACCTTGTTTCTTGTTTCTTGACATATCAACCAATATGAGATGAGAGGTGTGCATGCTTTTAATGACTTGCAATGGCTAGTTCATTGCATGCAATGCTATTAATTAGCAAATAAACATTGGTGACCCAAGGAGGAAACGGTGCTAAGCACGTGGAGCTATGCAGAATGAGTATCAACCAATGGATAATGGAGTTTAATTGTTAAACAATACTCCCTCCTTTCCGGTTTATAGGGCTTATCTCAAAATTTTATGTTTTCCATTTTATAAGACTCAATTTGGTTGTTTTCCATCACATTTTCAGATTCCAAGGTGCATTAAATCATTGCATGCAAGTATTAAGAGAAAATTGACCAATGCATGTACTTTATGCATGCATGCATTGCAATTAATGCATTGATAAACATAATTTTTTGAGGAAAACAAGAGCATTAATTAGGTGCTTTTGCAAAACTACAAACTCTATTCCACCACTCACCATCTACATAGATTGGTGAGATTTTTGAATTGAGCACTATAAACCGGAAAGGAGGGAGTAGCAATTTTGTCTCATGCAAGAGCCTGGCTAGTATATGCGTGCTCCAAGGAACCGCACCACGCGAGCGTTCACAACTACCACGTTCGGGTTGCGCTTGGCTCTTCGCCTCTTCGAAAAGACGAACAATGATGCTACTCTTACTTCTACAGTATCGAATCCACTGCTGCATGTCCGTCCACCTCGTGCGGGAGGGATAGCGTGTAGCGAAAGCTTCTACTTACTGCTCCTGCCTTTGCGTCTATGACAGGTGGGCTCAACAGGTGGTTGGCCCTCCTGTCATGCAGCCAAAGGCAGGTGCAGTTAAGGCACTGGAGCTCAGTCCACGAGGGAGAGGGCGTCGTAGTAATAAAATTTCTCGGTCTTGTACGAGTTGACGCGACACATCAAAGCACTACACTCGATAAAAGTCTTTTTACACATTTCAAATGGGCTACTTCGTATGTAGGAGTAAACATATTCTGCTTCGTATGTAGTCACTTGTTGCAATCTCTAAAAAGTCTTATATTTGGAAATGGAGGGAGTACAACGCATGCATGCATGCCGTGACTTTCCTTTTGATACTTGCATGTGTTGATTTGATGCACCTTGCCAAATTTTGACTATAAATTTAACTAACCAAATTTTCATGCATGTCACAAAATATTACGGGGCTGTTTGGATTGTGACTATGTTTGTCTTATGTTGCCACATTATTTTTCCCACACTTACCACACTTGCCTAACCTGAGTTGCTCAAATTGGTAGACACACTTTGGCTTGCCTAAGGGAATCTTGCCACAATTTTTGTGTCTATGACATGTGGGGTTTACTGCTAATAAAAAAATTCTTGTCTTAGGTGTGGCTAATAAAAAAGACTTATATTTAGGAACGGAGGGAGTAGAAAATATAAATAATAATGCATGTTGGGGCAACCCACGTTTCCGCTAATTTTAGTAGTGGGCTTGTTCACAATTTTTACGAGGGGGTGGTTGTTCATTTAATGGAGGGACTTGTAGTACCAGACTTGAACGATACAAAGTGCGACCTGGCACACTGTAACACCACTTGGAACAAGCGGGTAGCTATCTCAAAAAACAATCAACAACTAAAAAAACCGCGACCTGGCATGTAGTAGTACACAATTTTAAACGATTATTTTGATGGAGTGAAAAAGAAAAACTACCCCACTACTTATATATAGGCCGGAGCCTCCGCGCTTGCTTGCTAGGGTTGCTCTATTCACATACTCTCATCCTCTCCAGATCTAAACAAGATAGGGGTAGTAACACTGTCTTTCTCCCTTCAAAAAACACTGGCTTTCTATCCTCACCGCTGGTTACAGATCCGGACGTATCCCCCTCCGCCGGTGAAGGGGAGGAGGGGCAGCGTTTAGGCCGTCGTCGACAGCGATGGAGGAGACCCACTGCCGGCCGCACCGTTATCTCTGGCCGAGCGCCGGCGCGGGAGGTCCTCCGATCCCTTCGTCGTTGCCTGTGGGCGGATCCGGACTCCCGCCGCTCACCTATCCACATCCCGACGACCTTCAGGTATATCGTCGTTCGAAACCGCCTTAGCTCTACTTCCCCAGCTCCCTACGTCGCTGCATGTGTATCATTTTCTACCTCTCAGCCCCTCTCGATCGGATGGTCCAACGTCACCTATTTTTTCTTCTATTGTTAGAGGTAAAGCTAATTCATGGAGTCGAATCTTGTACTCCCTCCATCCGAAAATACTTGTCATTGAAATGGATGTATCTATATGTATTTTAGTTCTATACACACCCATTTTGATGACAAGTAATTCCGGACGGAGGGAGTACTTGGTTCAAACAAGAAATAAAATGGGGGTGGGGGAATTTAGTATGTACATTGGACTTGGTACAAACAGGAAAGAAAGGGGGTGAAAGTAGTACAGACTGGTCATCCAACCGGTCTCTTGGTCAAAAAGGGAAATATAGGGGTAACGCTATACACAGTGGTATGACCAGGACTAGATTTGCTATCCACACATAGGAGTAGGTGGCTAGAGTGAACAAAAATGGGATCAACCCAGATATGTTTCTTGGATGTTTGTTTCTCGGGGCAACAAACTATGAATCACCACTTTATGCCCCTGTTTACGTACATGGTGCTGTACTGCTGGTGCACCCACTGTCCCATGCCCTTATACCAAATATTTAGGGTCCGGTCGGAATAAAGGGGCAGAAAACATAGATCATGATGAAAATAGAGGAATAGGAAAGGAATGTAGGTATAAAACTATGGAACAGCGAACCGGAGGAAATTCTCAAGAGAATGTGTTCGGATGGACTACAAAATGTACAGATTTGTTTTTTTAGAGTAGCATGCTTGGTAGTATGAGATGCTATTTGTTTATTCAGCTGCACAATGACTACTTTTGTCCTCACCTCACGTACCACACATAGGTTGATTTTTTTATTCCGGCAAACACAGCACAGCAACCTGTCTAACGTATGGCAGCGAGCGCCTGCCTCGGGCTTCCGCCCAAAAATGAGCAGCACGTGGATGTTTCTAATCCTATGGAATCAGTACTACCAGACCAGCTTTCCTATGAAACACTATTCACCTTTCCCGTGTCCCGAACGGTTGGAAGGGAAAGAATACCGTAGGAATTGTGTTCCTATGAAAATCCTGCACCAAACCTGTGAACGGAATGCAGCCTTAGCTGTTTTTAATATAATGTCCCTGGTAAAAATGAAGCCATGCCACTGTTTTTGCCTGTAATTGTTTGAGACTCTGACAAGTTTAGCCAAATGTTTTCGCCTGTAATTGTTTAAGACTCTCACTATTTCCTCTGTGCCTTTTTTTGCAAACAGGGATATCCAATTCACCTGGTTGTTGTTGTGACCTTTTGGTGCACTACACAAAACTCTTCTTAAAAGAAGTGACTTTTGTGTTGTTTAACTGGAATGTCAGAATGGAAAAGTTGGTTCATTTTGGTGGAACTGCACAAAGGGAGATCTGTGTTCCAATCCTCATCATCCATATTGGTGCCATAACCTTCCTTTAGGTAAGGATGATATTTAATGCATGTGTTCATCTCTATTTTTCGACTGCCATGAGAAAATAATGCTATTTTTTACTAGTACACTTGTACTCCCTCACTGACAAAACCAATTCTGAATTAGAAGGCCAATCATGTACTTGGTTTCACCAACTGGTGAGGAGAAAGAGAAACAGAGCATGAAGAGGAAGAAGAAGAAGAATAAACAGTGCCAAGGCCATTCAAGGGCTCCGGCAATGACTACCTTACATGTGAGACGATCCTCCAGGGAGCCCTTCCACTTCTGCTGTCTCACTTAATTAATTAGGAGTACTTAAGTACCACTAATTTATTACTGCCTAATTTTCCTGTTGGAGTTAGACAAATCTTTAGTAGGACCCTATGTTGAATCATGTACGTGTGAATGTTTGTCTATGGAGGTGAATCATGTGGTGGAGCAGGGAGGGAATATTATTAGTGTCATGATATAATAGTGCTATTGTTCTGCATGTCAATTTATTGCCATTGGTTCAATGAGGCAATGTTTTGCGTATTGTCCATCATGAATTTGATGCTACTGTTTGAGTAATATGCTAATGTCTTCCTATCCTTTCTCACTAAGCTAATGAAGGTTTCACCTTGTTCCTACTTGTGCAAACATGGATCATATTGTCCCAATCATACATTTTAGTGGAACTACAGAAGACAATACAATGAACTGTATCCCAGCCAGTGCTTTAACTCTGCTGAAAGTTCTTGATAATCTTTCGATATAATCTCAACACCGGTAAACAAGAGTGATTTCAACCATACATTTGAAGTGCACAAAAATATATACTATTGTGTGATTCTAGTGAGTGCTTTATCATCTCTTATGGGACTACATGAATAAGCTTTTTTTCTCAGGTTGGTACGGGCCTAAGGCCTTCATCCATATTAGTTTGTTGTCATCTCTATTTGTATCGTGCTACTGTCATGAGAAACTCCTTTATCTTTGTACTTTTAAGTTTTGCATCCTATGATAAATGGCAACGCTTTGAGTGCCGAGTTGAGCTAATTGGCACTGATTAAATAAACCAATACTTCTCTTTAAGCAAGACTACTATGTTGCTAACTTTACCCATTAAGATAATGAGGGGGCTTCTATTTGTTAGTGTATGTTTCATCAACTAGTCCCACTATTACAGTAATCTCACTCTCTCAATATATGTGCCAATAGGGATGCTCGATTTGGTGGAACTGCACAAAAACTTTGGGTGCTTCATTGCCTCGACAGCTTCCGTCCTTTCCTGTCAGTCGCTAATCTCCGCTTGCTTTCTTCCTTTCTTTGTCGACCGCTGGCTTATCTCGGCTTCCAGTCAAAGGAAATAGTAATTGATATGCTACCTCACACAGGTTGGTACTGGTCTTTATCCTGATTATTGTGCCTGTCATATGTATTGGTAATTTGGTATTGTGCTACTGTTTGCCGATTTCATAAAGGAGTAATTTGGAGCCTGAACTCGCAGGCAAATCATTACATCGGGTGATTTCAGTAGAACTGCACAAAATGATCAGATGGACAGGTACTTATGCTGCTGCTATGTACTCCAAAGTTCACTCAGACAAGCATCGATGTTGACAAGAAGTGCCTATATTCATTCGAGTATCAACGGCGTCAACCAATTGTCAAACTCCAAGTATTAGGAGAGTGAACGCCAAAAATATTGCTTGGTGCATAGCCCAGAAAAATGCAGTCCAGTCTTTGGTCCCAACTTGTGCCTTTTGGTTATCGGCACATATGGTAGTGAACTATATGGCATGGAGTCTAAAGATTCCAGACAAGTTGGTTGATGCGTATATTCATCTGGCACTTAATCAGTCTGCACGCCAAGGATGCTCCATTTCAGTTGAACTGCACAAAAAATTTGGGTGGTTCATTTTCTCAACCGCCTCCTTTCTCATCAGCAATGTAGAATTTTGGCGAGATACAGGACCAAGATGAGCCAGTAAACTAGTTGGATGAAAGTAGTGGCCAAGCTGCTCAAACCTCCCTCGGCACGAGGCCACTATTTGAGGATAAACCTATAAGCAAAGTTCAGATTGTATGTGTTGCCTCTTATGTACTCGAAAGTTTACTCGTACAAGAACTAATTTTAGCAAGAAGTACCTCCGATTGAACACCATTTACCAGTCTGTACCCTAGGTAATTAAAGTTCGTCCATGGAACATATTGGCTGTGATCTCAATCATTTGAATGCATAAACATACTGAACATGTGTATATCTGAATCTTTTTGTGAATTATGTATGAATACTGTCGTGTGATCCATCAATCATTTGGATGCATAGATATGCTAAGCTTGTGTATATATGAATCTTTTGAGTTGTTGATAGTGAATGTTGGTTATGAATATTAACGTGTCCTATGAACCTAAGTTTGATATGAATGTTTACCTTTTCTGTTGTATTTGTGTGTGAACTTGTTACTATGCCTACTGTGGGGTATAAAACGCAGGTCTCTTATAGAAGTAATGATGTGTCCAATTTTTGTTTTCCCTTCTAACCACATTATATATATTTATATTATTATTATTATCGTATATTTTATAGAGACTTATATATACATTATAAAAACATCACACGTGTTATTAACTTATAAAAGTAAATGTTTAACGGAAAATCCTGGTTGTTTTTGACTCACAAGCAAGGAAAATCCTGGTGATTGCGTACAAAAGCTTGCGAAGATTTTAAGGACCAATTTAATAATAACGCGCTCATTTTTATTTTGAGCAATAACTCACTAATTTCTTTATATATATATATATATATATATATATATATATATATATATATATATATATATATATATATATATATATATATATATATATATATATATATATATATAATGCCTCTCCGGTTTATTCTTTGATATTAATTGCTCCTTCTAACATAACATTATATATATAACGAGCCCACCTAATACATGTATTTTAAGAAAGTGCAAATGGGCTGGGATTTCTTAGAAAATATAAATGGGCCTGATTGACACGAAATTATGTGTTCACCCAGCCCAGCAAATGGACTGTACATTCTAGAAAACATGGGTTAAATATATGCCACATTTTTGCAGGCTGACATGTGGGCCAATAGGTCGAAGCCTACGCAGGGCGTTGTCAACTTGGTCAACAAATGATTGTGTCATCCACAATCATTGGATTTATATCCAATGGTTGGCATGCACCTTCAATCTCTCGTCTTCTTCCTCGAGCGTCGCCGGGACCGCCTGGTCCGGCCTCCGGCGGCTAGCGGCTCTTCTTGGCTCGCATCGCTGCGAAGCATTACCCCACCGCCGGCCAGGCTATCCCTTCACCCCTCGACACCTCCTGTTATTCTCCACAGACTACAGCCCCACGCCGCAACAGAACTAGTTATAACCCTTCTCCTCCTCTCAATCTGTGACTCCACTGCTGCGTTTTCCCATCTGCGAGTCGTTCCCGTCCGGGGCCTCGCCGTCGTCCATCGCCTCGCTGTGTTCGATGCGGCGTGGTCAACAAACAAGAGTCATCGGAAGAGGACTGTACATGGAGAGCCTGACGGCTGGGACCCACGAGGTCCATGGTCGCACGCAAGGAAAGTTCCTCCTTATTAAGCTGAAAAAAAAGTTTCCTCCACCTGACAGCTGGGACCCGCCGGCTGTATCTTCGCACGGAAGGAAGTGCCTCCTTGTTTTGCGAAAAAATTTATTCATCCCGTTGACAGTTGGGACCCGTCAGATTTGGTGACTGACTTGTGGGCCTACTAAGCGGACGTGTACACACGGCTTTCTCAACTTAATCAACAAATGATTCTAGCAGCTGGACCGTTGGATGTTAATCCAACAGCCGTGCTCCTTCTTCAACCTCTGTTCTTGCTCCCATCTCCCGTGGGCGGCACCGCGGCTGTGCTACCGCGCACCCTAACCAGTGAAGTTTCCCACTCCTCTCCATCTGCAACTCCACTACCCCGTCTTCCCCATCTCCGGGTCGTTCCAGTCTAGGTGCGCTCGGCACGGTGTGGTCAACGTGGTCAACAACCGAGAGTCATCGGAAGATGACTGTACGTGAGAGGCTAACAGTGGGGTCGCACCACGCCTATGGACGCATGCATGCAACGGAACACGGCGAGGTCAACGTGGTCAAGGAACGAATTCCATCAGAAGTATACTGTACGTGGAGAGTCTCAGCTGGGTCCACGGCCACAACAAGTAAGTGCCTCCTTATTACGCGGAAAATAATGATTCCTCCAACTGACAGCAGGGACCCACTAGACGGGCCACCGTATTTTGCGAAAATAAACGTTTGCCCCCGACTGCTGGGACCCACCTGACGGGCCACCGTATTTCACGAAAAAAACGTTCCCCCGCTGTCAGCTCGGACCCACCGGAAGTGCCTCCTTATTACGCACAAAAAATGATTACTCCCCCTGCTAGCTGGGACCCACCTTGGTGGGAGGCTGACTTGTGGGCCTACTAAGTTGACGGGAACGAAGGGCTTTGTGAACTTAGTCAATATGAACGATTCTAACTCCAGTGACCGTACGATGTCCATCCAACGGCCGTAGTGCTTCTTCAACCTCTGGTGTTCTTGCTCCAGCCGCCCAAACCAGCGCTGGTCGTGCCTCATGCTCCTGCCTCCTATGGCCGGCTGTGCTACTGCGGAGGCCTCACCGTCCCCTACTATTCCCACCGCTGGCCAGGCCCTGCGGCGACGGCAGCCTCACACCGCAGCCGAACCAGTGAACCCTCGTACTCCTCTCCGCGCGGGCTTCCAGTGCCGCGTCTTCCCCGGCTCCGCGTCGTCCCCTTCCTAGGCCTCGCCGTCGTCCACCGCCGTGGTGCTCTCCGCACGGGGTGGTCAACGTGGTCAAGGAACGACTTCCATCGAAAGAGTACTGTACGTGGAGAGGCTGACAGCTGGGTCCACGGCCACAGCCTAGTTTTTTTGTGATTTCCAAGTAAGTCGCTTTGTTCAGGCCTGTTGGGCTGCAAATCTTTCAAGACGAGGAGAGCTTTCATTCGGCTGACCGAGAAAATGGCCCATCAGTAATGAGAAATGGGCTGTACATTTTTAAAACACATCAAACTGGCAATTAGTTTCAAATATCTTTTTTTTCATTTCGAGATTTTAAATTACATTAATTTTTATGCGTGGAGAATTTGTTGGATTTTATATTGATATACATTTATTTTTAAAATCTGTTTGAATGTGAGTCGAAATTTCGGGATTAAAAACAGTTCGGACCACACCGAAATATGCAAAATTCGTATAAATTTTTAACCATGGCCACAATATGGGTTGTAATGCTAACAAAAAGAATATGGGCTCCAAAAAAACCTTAAGAATTAGCAAATAGGCTGTAAATTATTAGAAATAATGGCAGATGGGTTGTATACTGTTTTCCACAGATTTGAGGCTTTCCTAAAAAAAAGTTTGACACACAAGTAGTGACTGTTGGATGGCCATCCAACGGCCGTCGTGCTTCTTCAATCTCTGCTTTTCCTGCTCCAGCCGCTCAAACAAGCGCCGGCGGGACTGCCTGCTCCCTCCTTCCCGCGGCCGGCTCTGCTGCCACGCAGGCCTCACCGCCCGACCGTACTCCCATCGCTGGCCTAGCCATCCCTCTACTCACACACACCTGCTGTTATTCTCCGGCGACGGCAGACGAACCAGTAAACCCTTGTACAGTCGTACTCCCCTCCGCGTGGGAGACAACTGCCGAGTCTTCCCTGCCTACGTGTCGTTCCCTTCCTAGGCCTCGCCGCCGTCCACCGCCCTGGTGCTCTCAGCGTGGCCTGGTCAACGTGGTCAACGACCGACATGCATCTGAAGTGGACTGTACGTGGAGAGGCCAACAGCTGGGTCCACGGCCGCACGCAAGGAAATGCCTCCTTATTACGCGCAAAATAATGATTCCTCCACCTGACATCAGGGACCCACCGAAAGGACCTCTGTATTTTGTGAAAAAAACGTTACCGCCGCGGACAGTTCGGACCCACCAGCTATATCTTCACAAGCAAGAAAGTGCCTCCTAATTACGCACAAAAAAAATGAATACTCCACCTGTTAGCTGGGACCCAGTATAGTGGCAGGCTGACTTGTGGGCCTACAAAGTTGACGGGGACGGAGGGCTTTATCAACTTAGTCAATATGCACGATTCTAGCTTCAGTGGCCGTACGATGTCCATCCAACGGCCGTAGTGCTTCTTCAACCTCTGGTCTTCTTGCTCCAGCCGCCCAAACCAGCGCCGGTCGTGCCTCGTGCTCCTGCCTCCCGTGGCCGGCTGAGATGCGGCGGAGGCCTCACCGCACCCTACTACTCCCACTGCTGGCAAGGCCATTCCTCTACTCACCCACACCCCCTGTTATTCTGCGGCGACGACAGCCTCACACCGCAGCGAACCAGTGAACCCTCGTACTCCTCTACGTGTGGGCATCCACTGCCGCGTGTTCCCCGGCTCCGCGTCGTCCCCTTCCTAGGCCTCGCCGTTGTCCACCGCCCTGGTGCTCTCGGCGCGGCGTGGTCAACATGGTCAAGGAACGGCTTCCATCGGACGTGGACTGTACGTGGAGAGGCTGACAGCTTGGTCCACGGCTGCAGCAAGGAAGTTCCTCCTTATTACGTGCAAAATAATTATTCCTCCACCTGACAGCGGGGACCCACCGGACGGGCCACCGTATTTCACGAAAAAACGATTCGCCCCCTTGAGTGCTGGGACCCACCAGCTACATCTTCGCACGCAAGGAAGTGCGTCCGGGCAAAAAAAAAATGATTCACCCCTAACTGCTGGGACCCGCCAGCTACATCTTCGCACGCAAGGAAGTGCGTCCGGGAAAAAAATGATTCGCCCCCCTGACTGCTGGGACCAACCAGCTTCATCTTCGCAAGCAAAGAAGTGCGTCCAGGCAAAAAAAAAATGATTCGCCCCCCTGACTGTTGGGACCCACCGGCTACATCTTCGCACGCAAGGAAGTGCATCCGGGCAAAAAAAATGATTCGTCCCCCTGACTGCTGGGACCCACCAGCTAAATCTTCGCACGCAAGGAAGTGCCTGACAGTCGGGACCCACCTGGTCGAAGCGTACGTAGCATTGTTATTCTGGTCGCGAACGTGTACGTACATACTGGTCGTTGTAGAGGCGCGCACGTGTCGTAGTAGAGGCACGCACGTAGCATGGACACGTACGTACAGCGGCGAGGGTGCAAGAAAGAAAATACGGCCACGTACGTACATACGGGCAGGGTCTCGAACGCCTACTCGCGCATACGTACATGGCTGGGTCGGAACGGAGAAACAGCGTCATCGTCGTGTTCATGGGGAGCCAACCGGCTGGGTCGGAACGGAATGCATGGTCGTGTTCATCGGGAGGGCTTGGACGGAACAGGCGATGGAAACGAGGCCTGGCGTACCACACAACGGATGAAACAGACCTCCTACGTTCGGAACGGGGTCCTGTTGATCGGGAGGGGTGTGGCGTACCGCAAAACGGATTTAAACGGACCTCCCTACCGTCAAACGGGGTCCTGTTGATCGGGAGGGTGTGGCGTACCGCAAAACGGATTTAAACGGACCTCCTCTCGTCAAACGGGTCCTGTTGATCGGGAGGGTGTGGCGTACCACAAAGCGGATTTAAACGGACCTCCTACGGTCAAACGGTGGCTCTGTTCGCCGGGAGGGGTGTGGCGTACCGCAAAATGGGACTCCACGGGATACTATTCATCTCCACCGTCGACCTCCTCCAGCCTCCACGGGCTACCGTCGACCTCCTCCAGCCTCCACGGGCTACCGTCGACCTCCTCCAGCCTCCACGGGCTCCTGTTCATCCAGCCTCCACCGCGCTACTCCACCGGCCACTGTTCAACCACCCTCCACCGTCTCTGTTCATCAAGCCCTCCACACCACGGGTCCTGTTCAACCACCCTCCACGGGCACCCTCCACCGCTCTCGTTTATCCGCCCTCCAAAGACACCACGGGTCCTGTTCATCCAGAGGCAACGCCACCGCTCCTTGTTCATCCAACCCCTCCCCCCCTCCCCGCAACGCCACTGTTCATCCGAGGCAGCATCGATCGGCTTGATTAGCAGCGAGAGCGAAGAATCGCTCGATCGGGTTCGATTAACAGCCATCGATCGATCGCTCGGGTTCGATGAACGCGTAGCCTGGAGTGCAATCGCCGGGTTCGATTAGAGCCCAACGCCTCGCTCGGGTTCGATTAGAGCTAACGCCGCACACACGCAGCAGCAGCACGTGTACGAGAGAAACGCGCATCGCTCGGCCCCGACCTCCCACCATAACCGGAACTCCCCGAAATTTTCCTCCCCCTCGCTTCTACCACGGTTTTTTCCGTCATGGACGGCCCAAAGAATGTCATGCAACTGCGTCTCCGGCCCGCCCAGGACGAAAAACCCATTTTCTGTCATGAATTTTTGTCATAGAAGTAGGAGCCCACCACATCTATGATGATACCGGGTTTGTCACAATTATCGTTATAGAAGTGTCATATGTATGACAGAAAAAAATTTCGTTCGGCCCAAAATGTCATGGATGTGTCTTTTTTTGTAGTGTTCTTTCTGCGGCAGGGAAAGAGGTATTCATAAAATCCGTGGCCCAGGCCATCCCTGTTTTCTCTATGTCTTGTTTCAGACTCCCTAGGGGATTATGCGAGAGTGTGACATCAACAATTAGACAGTTTTGGTGGGGTTGTAAGCAAGGACGAAGAAAGCCATGTTGGGTGGCCTGGAATGTGATGGCATGGCCAAAAAACTTGGGAGGATTGGGTTTCCGTGATTTGGAAATTTTCAACCTCGCACTACTATCAAGATAGGCGTGGAGGTGTTTGATGGATCCCAATTCGCTCAGTGCACGTATTCTGAAGGCGGCTTACCATCCTGGATGCTCTATACTTGAGGCAGAACTTGGACCGCACCCTCTCAGATTTGGCATGCAATATTAGACGGAAGCGATGTTCTTAGACATGGGATCATAAGAAGAATTGGTGATGGAAGGACAACCAACATATGGCAGGATAATTGGATACCGAGAGCGGGATTAATGAGACCAACTACCTCACTGATTCAACGAGTTGCTCAGCTGATTGATGCCACTACTGCTTCACGGAGGGAAGAAGTAGTTCGCCAAGCCCCCTCCCCCCCTCCGGGATGTTGAAGCCATACTACGGATTCCAATATGCACTAGGCACACTAGGCAGGTCGAAGATTTTTGGGCATGGGCTGAGGACCCGTGGGGTCGTTTCTCTGTCAGGACGGCCTACAAAATGGTCTTCAGAATTAAAATGGGTAGGGAGGCATGGCTAGAAGAAACTGATGGATCATCAAACCTGCAAGGGGAGATGAGTGCCTGGTCAAAGCTATGGAAGATGAACGTGCCCTCCAAACTCAAGGTTTTTGCGTGGCGGCTTGCCCAACATTCTTTGCCAACCGGGGATGTCCTCCAACATAGAAACATGGCCACGACACAGGTGTGTACGATCTGTGGAGCACAGGACAGTTGGCGACACGCTCTACTTGATTGTGCCATGTCCCGATGCATATGGGCTCTGTCCAGTGAGGAGCTTGTTCAACACATGTCCGCGAACATAGATGAAAATGCAAAACGTTGGTTACACTCCATGCTTGACACCGTAATAGAGGAGGAAATCACTGTCATGATCGTAACCTTGTGGGCCAGTTGGTCTGCCCGGCGCAAGGTGATACATGAAGGAATTTATCAAACGCCCCATGCCACGAATGGCTTCATCTTGAGTTATCTCTCGATATTCAGTTCTTGAAGAAAACAGGCACTGGTTCCCCGGCTGTCCCTGTGATCAAGCCGACAACATGGATCCCACCCCCGGACCAGCATGTGAAAGTGAATGTCGATGCTGCAGTAGCAAGACATGGAGGGCTTGGGGCGGCCGCAACCATTTGTCGAGACAGCACGGGGATCTACCAGGGGGCGTCCGTGGTAGTCTTCAGAAATATCGATGATCCAGAAGTACTGGAGACCTTGGCGATCCGGGAAGCTCTTTCTCTTTCTGATGATCTCTATGTCCAGAAAATTGCTGTTGCTTCAGACTGCAAACAGGTGGTGGAAGCTATCAAGACGGGTAAGTCGGCATCCTACCGAGCAATTGTACAATAGTAGAACGATCGAAGTCTTTTTCTTCTTGTAGGATTAGCCATGAATTTAGAACCTCTAATGTAGAGGCTCACAAACTCACAAAGCACGCTTTAACGCTGGGTATCGGTCGCCATGCTTGGTTAGGTCTACCCGGAGATCTTGTTTCCGTCCCTGTAAACCTTGTGACGGGTGAATAAAAGCTTTGTGAGTTTGTCTAAAAATAAAAGGTCCCTTCTCGCTCGTTGGCAGACTTCACTCGGTCTCACCTCTGAGCGCGGCGTGCTACTGGACCAGCCCAATAAAATAGCTGCCGCTCGATTTTTTTGTGTGTGATTTGATCTATCCTTTATCACTGTTTGCATCATTGTTCTTTAAGTTTTTCTCTGGTTCTTTTGTTCTTATTTTTTCCGTTGTTTTTACCAGTTTTCACTGTTTACTTTCCTGTTTTTGTTTTCCTCAACACATGCCTAATTTTTTTGTACACATGAGGAACACATTTTAAACACGTTTAACATTTTTGGAACACATGTTTTTTTGTCAATTATACTGTTTTGAGTGTACATTTTGAATGCACATTCGAAATATTTTGTATATGTCCCAAAAATTAATACACATTTTACATTTTAACAAAATAGTCTACATGTCAACATTTTCCAAATACACGTTGAAACATTTCTTTTGAATGATAGTAAACATTTTTTTACACTATGCAAAGATTGTCTTAGATTTTTACAACATTTTATAAATGTCATCAACATATTTTGAAACATGGGATTTTTGGACTATAATGTACATTTCTTTTGAATTATACAGAAGATTATTGACATTGCAAAACATTTTTCGGAAATGTCATGTACATTTTTTTGGAATGTGTGAACATTTTCTGACTCCACATACATTTTCTTGAAGGGCATAAATATTTTATAAAAGTTTTTTGAATCCACATACATTTTATCGAATGAAACAGAAAGTGCAGGCTGCGGTGAGCCCTACAAGGGCTCGCCTGCAGGGCAGCATGTATTGTCTTTTTCTTCCATTTTTATTCACATATATTTTTCGATTTTTGCTTTATATTTTAGTTTGCTTATATTCATAAATATTATAAATATATATATTAAAAAAATCCACTTAATTTAAAAAAATGTTAACCTTGGGTTGAAATTAAATGTGTATAGAAAAACGTTTTGTACACATACCAAAAATGTACAATGTAATAAAAAAGTAGAAAATGTTAATCTTGTGTACAAATATGTTCATGTAATTCAGAAAAAATAATGTTTCATTAAATAGTTAATATGTTTCAAAACATATGTTCAGGGATTTTATAAGATGTTTTACAATCTAAAAAAGTTTTGTTAGTTCCAAAAAATGTTTTATCACTAAAAAATGTTCTAGGGTGTATCAAAAGAATTTAACATATATTTGAAGATATGTTCAAAGATTTTTTGTGAATATCGTAAATATTTATTTGAAAATGTGTAACATTTATAGAAAATGTTTATATGTATAGGGAAAATTTATAACTAACATGTATGAAAAAAGTAGAGATCAAGACATATATGATAAAAATATTAAACGTGTGTCGCGTATGTAATGGGCATCACACCGTCATCGGAAAAATACCCAAAAAAATGAAAATCTTACTAATAAATAAAAATAAAATAAAAAGTAAAAAAATGCTTAATGAAAGAAAAACATAAAAAACAAAGGGAAAAAGGGAAGGCTGGGTCGCATAGGTAATGGGCTTCATCCTGTTAAGTAGTCTACTAATAATTGAAATATGTGGTCAGTAAAAGTAAAACAACCCAAAACAAGACGCGGATCAACCAAGAAGAAAAGGAGCATGAATCTTAAAGCAGAAACTAATGACACGAAAATTGGTTGACCCAAAGTTAATTTTCAGGCGACTTGCATATAGCTAAAGTGAGAAGAGATACATAGTGAACGAGCGGGAGAATCATCCACCATCAAGCTACCTAATTCTTCTAATCAAACACACAAAACCCGAAAGAACAAGATGAGATTATGATCAAAGAGAGAACGAGGAAGTTGTCGACCCATTCTTGAGCGATGATTAGCATGTTGAAGGGGTCGACCAATGTCAGCCACTCACCCTCGTTGTCGGTGGTGATGACGGAGGGGGGAGGCAGAAGGATGCCTCGATCTCCAGCTGGGTGGAATGATAGAGCTGGAGTTGGAACATGTCGCGTGTTGGTGGTGATGCTATCGAGGTAGATGGAGTGATACGCTGTGTCTTGAACTCTTGATTGGTTTTCCTCCTTGTTGACATGACATGGACCTCAAACCTCAAATTTGACTGTTCGGAAAAACAAAATAGTGAACAATCATGTGTTTGGTAGCTTACGTCTAGCGGCAACACAACTTGTAATGCAGACACGTATGGATCAACTTTTCCCTATATGAACTCAATAGAACTCCTTGATCATGAATAGAAATTCAAAGCACGATTTCCTTTTACGTCGGAAACTAAAACTGCCCTCGCGACGGCGACTCGATGCGTCCTTTCCGGTAGTTCCTCGCGTGTCCTTCCCTCACCGCCGCCGGTCTCACCGGTGTGTCTGACGATGACGGCAGGGTTCAATTCCCATGGCAATTTGCACGGCATTTGGCGAGGTGCAGCGGCGGCTTGGATGCTGTGAAAGCAAAAGTTGCAGTGGCGGCGGCACTCCAAGCAGGGCTTGATCCGGCGGAGGCATGTTTGTTGGGTGGCCAGGTCAGCCTCAAGGTGCTGACCGCAACCATTCATCGATGCGCCGGTCACCAATGGAGGAATCCTCGTGGTGCCGTCAATTTCTCGGCGGGAGCACGGGAACCGCTCCTTTCTTCCTCGTCATGGAGTGGATGTTCGCTCGCACTTGTTCGAACGATCATCTCCTGTCCTGTGGCATCCTCCATCTAGGGTAGCCCAGCTGGTGCATGATTGGGAAGCGGAGATCGAACCTGGGAGCGTGTTGATGCCATGACCCGTTGGTCGTGGGCGACTCTTTCGAGTCAGGGCGCGACAGGTTGAGGCGGTGGCCAAGTGCAGTTGCCGCGGGCATCTCCTGCATCTCTTGCGGGGAAGCGCGGTCATGGTGATCTTCCGCTCGGGCTCGGGCTCAAGGTCAGTTGGCGCTATGAATCTGGAGAGCATGCTGCTGGGCGGTCATCGGCTAGACAGTGGCCACCTAACATGATTCAACCTGTATGATCTATATCCATAGGTGAGAACGACGGAGATAGTGGCTGTGAGTGGTGCTATCGTCTCATGTAGATCAACCTCGACTGTCACCTATGAGGATGGTGCAGGCCTCCGGAGTGTCCCGGGCCCGGGATTTAGCGGTGCCGCTGTCCTTTCTGCCTGTCAAGTCTTCTTTTGGTGGTGGCGAGTGGCTCTTGCCGAGTCTCGCCATCCTATCTGCATGGACATGGTCACCGCTCGCCATAAGGACTGTGCACATATGCAACTATTAGGATCGAGGCAAGTGGAGGAGACAACATAATTTGATTTCGATTGGGTGGTACTTCTCAAGTACTAGTGTTGAGCTCTAGGGTGAAAACTATGGTCTGATCCTATATGATTATACATGGCAACGACGGTGTTCTTTGTGGTCGTTATCCAGATGTTGGCATTGCTCAAATTTTTGCTCAGAATTGATCTTCAGGATGAAAACCAGGATATGACCTTCGGTGGTTGGATCCGACGACAATGATGCTTGTACGTCGCCGCCTTCCTGGAGACGCCGCTTTTGAAGAACCCTTATTAGTCTTTGCGCCGTTGCTTCATATTTTTGCTCACTCCGCCTAGGCATAGATTTGGTCTCGCGTGACTTTGTTTTTTGCCGGCATGGCAGTTTTATGTGTGTTGTGTTGGTTGTGTGCATCCTGATTATGCAGAGTCTATGTAAGTATTGTTTATGATTGTATCCGTCGATGTTACATTATGAGTGAACAGAAACACCCTCTTTCAAAAAATGACGCAACAAAACATGCCAAACACCTTATAAGGCCTCTTTTGGTTTGAAGGAATCTCGTAGGGATTTCATAGGATAGTATTTCTTCTATATGAAAAATTCCTTTAGAGCCCTTGGGTTTATAGGAATAGAATCTTATTCCTATGGAGGAAATCTTCTATCCTTCACATTTCATAGAAAAATAAACACTGGCCCAGACTCAATGGAAAATTTCCTATGATGTGAACCAAAGAGCATCTCTTTTTTTTATTCCTATTCATAGGATTTAAGATACATGCTATATCATTTCCTATGGCTTTCTTATTCCTATGATTTTTCTACCCTATGAACCAAAGAAGGCCTAAATTTCTTTGTGAGACGATTCGCAGACTATATTGTTCTTATTCCTCCTGACCCACCCAATTCGACGTCGGTCGAACCCTTGTTGTTGCCATCCATGGCCGGTGGCATTGCCACGCCTCGCTGCCCCGGCCTCCCCTCTAAAGCCCATCATCTCCGATGAGTCGATGACCCTGTATCCCCTGCCGAACCTGTCTACGCTGCAGCTGTCTGCGTCACGCGATAGTAAAAACAAGGGATTGTTTGCAAGAGAAGGTTGTCCTGTTAAGATATGAGCATGGGGCAAGCCACGCAATAATGAAAACAAGGCAGCTTCTTCTTCGAATTCAAAATCTTTTTTTTCATGTCAAAAGAATTCGAAATCACCCCCGCAAAATAATAATAATAATAATAATTCAAAATCGTTTTTTCTAGTGATTAGAATCAACTATGGCCTGCAGCTTATATAATGCAGGATGCTAAAATACTACTCTATCAGACTCCTAAACGAACATTCTTTGGAACAACTAATAAAGCAAAAAAGAAGAAAATTAAGAAAGTCTTGAATGTTCACGTGTCTTCTCCCCAGGAGCCAGCGGAGTCACGGTGTCTCTCATCGGGCCGTTCAGCGCGCGAACGCTTCCAGGACGGTGAAATCCAGCAGTGTCTTCCTATCCCACGGCGGCCTCAGCCGCATGTTGCACCGTGGGCACGGCGTGCCCACCAGCTCCTCGACGGGGCCTATCTGCCGCCCGAATTCGCGCTTGCAGTGCCAGCAGTAGATCCACTTGTACCCGCGCGGTCCGTCTCCTTTGGCGCCGGCAGGCGGCCTGTTCCTGCCCGTGTCGGCATTGGTGTCGCCGGCGGTAGACCTGCGGGGCCTGTTTCTGTTTGTGTCGGCGTTGGTGTCGCCGGCGGCAGACCTCTGCGGCCTGTGCTGGGCGCCGGCAGGCGGACTGTTTCTGTTTGTGTCGGCATTGGTGTCCCCGGCGGCAGACCGGCGCGGCCTCTGTTGGGCGCCGGCAGGCGGACTGTTTCTGTTTGTGTCGGCATTGGTGTCGCCGGCGGCAGACCGGCGCGGCCTGTGTTGGGCGCCTGCAGGCGGACTGTTTCTGTTTGTGCCAGCATTGGTGTCGCCGGCGGTAGACTGGCGCGGCCTGTGTTCGGCGCCGGAAGGCGGCCTGTTTCTGTTTGTGTCGGCATTGGTGTCGCCGGCGGCAGAGCTGCGCGGCCTGGACGACTGCGGCGCGGCAGCGGAGGCGTCCTTCCGGTCGCCGGCAAACATCAGGGCAGTGTCGCAAGCCTGGCGGAGGATCTTGAAGGCGCCCTCGGCGGCGGCAGAGCGGTTCTTGTCAGGGTGGACGAGGAGGGACAGCCGCAGGAATTGCCTCCTGATCGCGTCGCGCGTGGGGGTGGCTTGCTTGTCCAAGGCGAGCACGGCGTGCCAGTTGGGGCGGCCGGGGCGGCCAGCGGCCGCGGCGGCGTGGATGGAGTAGGCGGTGAGCGCGTTCGCGACGCCTGGGAGCGCGGGGAAGAGCTGCTGGGCCCTCTGGGCATGGCGGTACGCCCCAGTGAAGTTGCCGGCGTGGTAGAGCAACTCCGCGCGCTGGTAAACCTCCTCGGCAGCTGCCTCTTTGTCTCTGGTGGCCTTCGCCGCCGCCTCCTCGCCGTTGGTTGTCGTCGCCGCCGCCGCCGCCATGTGTCCTGAAGTGTTCTCTCGTTGAGGAGGAGTCGCACGCGTGCGTTCGTGCATGGTGCCGGCGTGCGGCTAATTTATGTTTGCTGTGCCCGCCTGTGACACGATTGCACGCGACGTACCGCGTACGCAAGCGGGAGATGTCACGCATGATGCATGCAAGAAAAGTCCAAATCGATGGATAGGTGCACTTGCCCAAATTTTGGCTATGTACCATCTAACATAGCAATTTGACTAATCAAACATGTGTCATAAGTGATAAAAAATATATATTTAAAAATTCAATTATATGCTTTTGGTGATACTAGCAAAAGAGCCCACACACCCCTAACCCAAAGATCATTACTCCATACCCCAATAAGTCCAGGTCATTTATTTCAACATGACATCCATCTCACACAACCACAACATGTTTTTTTTCGAGAAAACTTCGATCTATATTCATCAACAATTAAGGTAGTACAAAGAACACTAGAAGTAAAAATCACATCCAGGTCCTTGCACCACCTACCGATGACTACAAGCACTAGAGCTAGCTAAAGGCGCCGCCATTATCGCCCCCTCCCTTATTGGAGCCAGGCAAACATTGTTATAGTAGACAGTCGGAAAGTCGTCGTGCTAAGGCCCCATAGGATCAGCACGCCAGAACAGCAACCGCCGCCGATGAAGAAAGCGTAGATCGGAATGATCCAACTTGCAGCCACACACACATAGACGAACGAAGATCGGATCCAAGCGGATCCACCAAAGACAAACACTGACCAGATACCACGAGATCCAGCAGAGACACACCCCCACACACCCTCTAATCATGCTAGAAGCACCACGAAGACGGGGACTAGGCGAGGAGAACTTCATTCCATCTTCAGAAAGCCGCCGCCGTCTCGTCTTCCTGAGCATGGCACAAACCCTAAAAAAAACTCAAAATAATACTTAAAAACGGAGCCCTCCCGCCGGCAAGGGCTAGGATCCACCGCGCTTCCATGGTGCAAGGACCATAGGAGACTAGGCGGACCGCCGGCGGCACCAATGAGTGGCAGAAAACCCTAGATGAGGGCCTTGGTCTCGCAGGAACGAAGGGGGTACATGAATAGCCGACTCAGCCTCCTAACCACAACATGTTTGATGTGGTCAATCCTAAGATCTCTCTCTCTCTCTCTCTCTCTCTCTCTCTCTCTCTCTCTCTCTCTCTCTCTCTCTCTCTCTCTCTCTCTCTCTCTCTCTCGATGAGCAATATTCTTTCTTTTTTCCATCTGAGTTTTTGCCGAGGCGTGCATGCGTGGTTATGGATGATTCTTTCATGGTCTAACTGATTCTGTTGAGGTGTTCATTTGCAATATGGATCAGCGCTTGTACGAAAAAAGACGGATCATGCGCAATTGATTAATGTTGCAGCCTAAGCAACATTTTAAAAGATTAACGGGAAAAATAACATTTTAAAAATTAACAGGTAAATTAATAGTTATTAACAGGTAAAATTGGTGTTAGGGTTTTAAAAAATGAATATTTTTGTAATGCATTTTGATGGACTATGGGTTGATTAACCATAATATCAGGGTTTTTTGCTTTTTAATTCTTGTCACTTAAAGGTGTGTTGCGGGTTAATTACCAGAAAAGTCAGGGGATGTTGTGTAATAAAAAGAAAAATTCTTTTTTCTGTCACTTATACACGGAGATTATTTTTATATGAGAATAAACATTTTCACACACAATGTATATTTTTCGTATACGTCAGAAACATTTGTATATTTATATATATGTTTAAAGTTATTAAATACAGAATTAACTTATTTTAAATATATGTTTATTGATGTCATCTTTTTCAATATTTTTTGAGGAATATCTTTTTAAATATATGTTGTACATATTCTGTGTACATCACAAATATTTTCTTATACACGTTTAACTTTTCTAAATACATAATCAAATATTTTATACACACTATATATTTTTGATTACATCTTTCATATAGATGACAAATTTCTTTATACAGATTTAACATTTTTAAATGCTTGACTAACAATTTTTAAATACATGATCAACATTTTTCATAGACATTGTTTTTTTGTATACATTAGCAACATTTGTTTTCATACAGAGTTTACATTTCTCAAATACTAGATTAACATTTTAAAATAGTTTTTAGTGGAATTTTTCCAAATACTTGATTAACATTTTTCAAAACATGATCAACTTTTTCATGCACACTGGACATTTTCGTATGTAGGAGAAACATTTTCTCTATACATATTAAACATTTTTCAAATGTTATATGTAAACTGCTTTTTGTAATGTATTCATTTGAAATATTTGGAAGTATATATTTTTTTAAAGCAAAGAAAAAAACAAAAACAAAAAATGTGAAAAAATGAGGTTGTGACCTATGGCCTCCCGCACACCTGGGTGGCCCATCTCGCGCTCACCTAAGACATAGGAGCTCCCGCAGATCACTAATTAAGGGGCACTTTTGCAAAGGTCACTCTCACCAACACAAAGTGGCGCATTGCATGTGCACCACTTGTTGCAGCATGTGAGTTTTTTCGTTTTTTCATAGATTTGTTTATTCAAAATATTTTATCTCTTAAACTGTGCATCCAAATCGTGAACCATTATCACCATTGGATTTCTCGCGTCGGGATCTTTGAAACTAGATCTCATGTTAATAGGTTTCAATGAACCGTTTTTTCACGAAAAAGTTGGAAGAAAAAAACGAGCCAGAAGCACGATTTTTCCCACTTTTTTTTCCGAGAGGTGCCTCTCACGAAAAAAAACTGTGCCTCCACGCTATGCAAATTTGTGTCTCTCATATAAGAAAAAACATGTTCTTTTACCTTTTTAGTGAGGCACAGCTATGCCTCTCATGAAAGAAAAACCGTGCCTCCATGAAAAGTAAATCTATGCCTCTCGCAGAAGAGAAAATTGTTATTTTTTCTCTTTTCGAGAGGCACAACTATATCTGTCGCGTAGCAAACCTTTGCGTCCACGTTTCTTTTTCAGAGGTACAACTGTGCCTCTTGCGGAAGCAAATCTGTGCCTCCACAAGAAGAAAATCTGTGCCTCTCACCCAGAAAAACCATGTTTGTTCGCGCAAAAGAAATAAAAAAATTTGAGGTCCAAAACCTAGAGGAAACCGTGCAAAAACCAAAAAGCCTAAAAACCCTAAAAAAACATCTAAAGCCCAAAAATGCATACAGAAAAATAAAATAAAAAATTTCCAAGGCCGCGCCCAGCAGGCGACACGTGGCGGTGGCTGAGAGCGAGGCGTGGTTGGGCTAAGAGTGGTTGGATAACCCTCAAGTATAAGGGTGTAAGTAAAACTGGCAATAAGTATTTCCATCAGTAGAGAACCAAGGTTTATCAAACCAGAAGAAGTTCTTTCAGCAAACAAAGTCACCGGTACCTGCACACAAAACAAATTTGTGCCCAACACGTTATGAAGATTGCCAATCTTCTTATCATGCCAGTTACTAGATTAAAGTACATGATGTGGTTGAAATTGATAGATAGATAAAATAAAAGAGACGATATAACAAAGAAATACTATTTGAAAATAGACTACCAGGCCCATATAGTGGTACCTCTGAGCATACAAGTGTGGTGTGGTGAACAAATTACAATTGATCAGCAATTAAATTGTAACATTTATATTTAAGACTATTGCCATTCATGGTATAATCTCATATAGGAATTACATTATTTGTTATCCAACTGCATCTATAACTAATACTCCATCCCAAGACCGTTATATAGCACACAACTCGAAGTATTAAGTTCATAACAAACAGAGTATTGCAATAAGTAAGATGTCATAAGTGTAATAAAGAAACTATCATTTCATCCTAAGTAGCTACAATATAGGGAATGTATCCGGTGCACCCGCACTTGTGGTGCTACCGGTGCACCGGATGCTATAAAATATTTTGAAAATCTGAAAAAATTCTAGCACGTTAACGCAACATCAATGTATGATGTCACAAAATTTCGTATACAAATTCGAAATATTTTTTGAGATACAAAAATGACAAATTTGTCATCAGTTTGATAATGGGCCAAATCTAAAGCCCAAGATATGTTATGTACTATTCAGTGTTGAATTTGTCATTTTTGGTTTTTGAGTTATGTTTCGAATTTTGACTTGAAACTTTGTGACAACCTACATTGATGTTGTGTGAGTGTGCTAAATTGTTTTTAGAATTTTTTGAACATTTTAAAGCATAATGTGAGTTTGGTGCACCGGTAGCACCACAAGCTTGGGTGCACCAGATATTTCCCCATACAATACAATACGTGTCCTGTCCTTTTCTGTCACTAGGATACAGATCACCGCAAGATTGAACCCACTAAAATGCACAACTCCCTCTGATGAACTACCCATCAAAGTTGGCCAAAGAAGAAAATTAGATCATAGAGCATACAAAACTATTCAATTATATAGCAAATAAAATTCAAAATATCTAATTGATTTCAATGAAAAATCTCATCATAAAGTGACAATTCATCATATCCAACAAATTAACACACCATCAAAACATCATATGGACCTCGATCATGTGAGACAGCTCACGAGAACTTTGTATTGAATCACATGGGAAAGAGAATACTCCCTCCATCCGGAAATACTTGTCATCAAACTAGATAAAAGGGATGTATCTAGATGTATTTTAATTCTAGATACATCTCTTTTTATCCATTTTTATGAGTATTTTCGGACAGAGGGAGTACCATCTAGTTACTGCTATGGACCCTAAGGTCCTAAAATAAACTATTCACACATTGTCATGGAGGTAGCAAGGTTGATGAGGAAGCCTCCAATGGTGGATTCCCCTCTGGCAAAGTGCTGGAACAAGCCAGGTTAATAAAAATATATAAGTTTATCTATGTTTTTTTAACACAATACCAACGCAGATGCTCACATACACACACACGTACATTCAACTCTATAAACAGACTAACGTACACCCTACCTCTATGAGACCTTCGAGGTACTGAGCCGACACACCCAGGGGCGGAGCTACGTACAGCTTGACGGTGTTACTGGCACCGAGTCTAATTTGCACTTGCTTAATATAATCAATTGATTTAGTGTGTAGGTCATTGATTGTTTGACATGTAAGCATTTGTTCTTCTATGTGGACACCGGGTAATTTTCAGTCTAGGTCCGCCCCTGGACACACCATCTTGAGATTGACAAAGTCACCACAGCCGTCTTTGCATTAGTCGATGGGAAAGTTTTCTCCCATCAAACGACCATACAATGGCACCTCCAAAATGTTTATATTTCTTTGGCATGTAGAGAGAAATAATAATATAATTATACATCATTTTTCATTATTCCTCGTGTCAAACATTCCTAGACAAGACAAGCATGGACACGGGATATATATTCGGCCATGTAGTACAATCAAGACGGTTTTGTACTTACGTAACTTTCTGCTCGAACTTGGAGTACTGTTTATACTCAGGGTAGTTTAGATCATGGATGCGGAGACACATGCAGACAAGCTTATACAGTACATACTTTGCTTGCAAATTGACGAGGACGATTGAATTGTGGCCGCACGACACACAAAAAAAGACAAGAAGTCGAATTTAAAACGCACGGAGAGAGTGAAAGCGAGATTAAGTGAAGCTGGTCACACCTGGCCACCCTCCTCGTACCACCCAATTAAGGCCGTGCATGGCTGCATGCATGCTGCAGCTCACACTTCTCTGCTCATGCATGCATGCATGTCAGGCCACGACCAATATTTGTTACTGCCAGTCTGCTCCTCTAGGCTCTATGTACACACAGTGTTTTATTTTTCAGACTCAAGATACCCTTGCAGTAACTTCGATGCAGTGAAGCCTCCAGCTATGTGCCGACTAGAGTAGGCAATTCTTGCATTGAACACACATTCGCACAGATGCATGCCTCAGCCTCTGCAGACCTAGCTAGTTGTTCGGTGACGAGCGTATGCACGTCGCCGAACTGGGTCATTGATTGTTATGTTACCAATTCTTTCTAGGGGTGATAACAGTTGGCCTATGTGCGTACGTATTACGTGTTTCGGAGTTCAGAACATCCTAGTGCAAAATCATGCAAAATATGTGGAAACAAAACTATGGTAACCAGACAGAGAGAGAAGATCTCTAGCGGGCATAATGTTATCATGAGAACTAGATACAACTTTTACTAAAATCGGTACAAGTATATTCATGTTTGAAAGCACTTTCTTCTGGACATGATTTTGTAGCTATTACTCCCTCCATTCCAAAATATAAGGTGCATTGATTTTCTAAGGAGTCAAACTTATGTATACTATGTTTGATCAACTTCATAGAGAAAATTGTACCAAATCAGTACCATTATATTCATTATGAAATACTCCATCCGTCCCAGAATATAAGTCCATTTTTGACACTAATGATCTTATATTTTGGGCAGAGGGAGTATATTTTATATCTTATTTATTGGCTATGTAGATAGTTACTCCCCCCTTCAAAAAAATTCAAATGTTCAAGGTTTGACTTTTAGCAAAATTAATGCACCTTATATTTTGAAATCGAAGGAGTACTAAAATGGGAATTTATGGTCAAAGTTCAGAATTGGACACTCAAAATACACCTTAAGTATAGCTGAAAGCGAAAGAGTATTTTCTCGATTTTTTTTTCAAATCACTTAAGCCACTAAACTATCATATCTCCAAGCATTTTATCCTGACTAATTTTTGCAAGGATAAAACCATGCTTAGAAGATTCTATATGTCTATAGTATACTCCATAAAATGTAGAAAATATGCACCATAAGTAACAGAATGAAGTACTCCCTCCGTTTCTTTTTAGTCCGCATATACGGTTTGGTCAAAGTCAAGCTTTGTAGAATTTGACTAACTTTATATTAAAAAAATATAAACATTCACAATATGAAATAAATTTTATCAGATGCACCTTGAAACATATTTTCATACTATATAGTTTTAGTATTGTAGATGTTCATATTTTTTTATATAAATTTGGTCAAACTTTGTGTAGTTTGACTTTGACCAAATCTTATATGCAGAGTAAAAAGAAACGGAGGGAGTACATGTCTAATATACTCCGAATGCATAACATGACTATTTGAGACCAGTGCATAAATAAAAGTGAATAAGTATTCATTTTTTGGCATGGATGATATATATGATCTTTTGAGTTTTTAGAAAAAAATGAGAAGTAATATTAATTCTTGATATGCTATTGTCGGAGGTTAAGTGATCCCAAAAATAAATGGAAGAGAAAATGAGACAAGTCAATAGCTTAATGAGTTTTTTTAATTTTAATAGCTTAAAGAGTTAAGGGAAAAGATGGACATTTTCCAAATAAATAAATAAGAGAGTGCGAAGATTGACATATCTTGTACGGCATGAGCTATAACTTTAGGACGGCTAGTGTTCAAGCTATCGCTTTCCCAATATTCCACCTCAGATTTGGATGATTTTGCCGACCATGCTAACACCTTTCGTCAAAACTGATGACCAAGCCTATAAAACAGACAATAGCGGGCGAGAGGAAACTTTGGTTGCAAGCAAGAATAAGCGTGCAACTTGCAAATCTATGTGCATAGGATCGGCCATGAATGCATCATGCATGACAGCTTGAAAACAAACTCTGTAAATCTTGTATAGACTTCTATATACGTAGAATATTTGACCATAAAGAAAATGGGGCATGTGATGTTCCACACAGGAGTAGTTGCAGATCTTGGAATTTACTCGACTAGTTTTAATTCAGTCTGAATCTTGCGCCTGAGCTAACAGACCTACGTGTGAACAATACGCACGCACGAGAGACTAGCTAATCTTGGAATTTACTCGGCGTCTACGTACGTAGGAACCCTAGCTTGTAGAGTTGTAGTACTAGGATGAGCAGAGATGCTTCTGTAGCGTAGCTAGTAGGATGTTACGTCCATCCCTGCGGCAAATAAATGATCGGTCATGGCAGATAAATGAATGCATGATTGCTTAATTTCTGACGTACATACGTAGAAGAACAAATTGCCAGTTACAGGAAATATTAGCTGAAAACCTTTTCATGTGCATAACAAAAGTCGCACCTTTTAGTTAAGAAAACTTTTAGAAAATGCATGTCTTCAGTTTGGGAGTTTACCCTTTTCAGTTTGGGAGTACAATGTAGAGGACATTTCTAAGGCGTGGCGTGGCCTTGTCTTCAGACCCTCCCATATTCCTTTTCGGCAATGTAGTCGTGTGCGTTTTACGTTGTCCGATTATTTCGGGATCTGCTTACTAGAGTACCTTATATCATCGGGCCGTGTACTTTGGTTTGTGCTTTATCCATAAAACGTGGCTAGAGCTTGTTTCAAGAGAGTATGTAGAGCACATGTCACTACAAAGTTCTGAAGTTTCAATCATGTTTGTGCTCCAGAATTAAAGAGAAATTACACTTAGAAAAATTAGAATTGTACAAACAAAAGTACAAATTGCACTGACGACAAAGTGTAATTCCACAAAATGTGCAATTACAAGAAGGTGTAATTTCGCAAAAAAAAAGTGGAATATTGCACTAAAAACTAAGTGTCGTTGCTTAAAATAGAAGTCTAGTTGCCAAAAAGGTGCAAGTCCAACAAATACAAAATTAAGCTAACAAAATTAAAAAGAAAAATGGCTGAAACTTCACTGAGTGTCTGACTGAATATCACATAAATGAAAAGTACTTAACATAAAGCACCTCTATTGCTCTTGCATAAAGACTTTTTTTTTACACGACAGGAAAAAGTGACTACGGACTTAAACACCACTCAACAAAAATGTGAATGAAACTTCAAAAACTGATTATGTGCTTGCAGCTGATAAATTTCAGAAGCAGAGGTCGGATGTATTAGGTGGCCGTTTGCCATTCAGTTGTGGTTCTCGGTTGACGACATAGCACTTCTCGCCCCGTTGGATAGATAGATGTACACTGCTTTTTCGCCTAGTTTCTACAGAAATCCCCTACTTCTGCTACCTACGACAGAGAGACACACACACGGAGAGAGAGAGAGAGAGAGAGAGAGAGAGAGAGAGAGAGAGAGAGAGAGAGAGAGAGAGAGAGAGAGAGAGAGAGAGAGAGAGAGAGAGAGAGAGAGAGAGAGAGAGAGAGAGAGAGAGAGAGAGAGAGAGAGAGAGAGAGAGAGAGAGAGAGAGAGAGAGAGAGAGAGAGAGAGAGAGAGAGAGAGAGAGAGAGAGAGAGAGAGAGAGAGAGAGGACCCATGTACATAACCAATCATTCAGGCAGCGATTAAGTAGAGGGCAGTCATGTATGGGAGGGACTACACTTACGGCTCGACGATGTAGACCACTGTTCATGTCTGTATAGCCATTGTTCCTGTTCTCTATCAATGTCAACCGGTCCATAAAAGTGTCGAAGAAATAATGCACATCTATTCCTAGACCACCTACTTATCTTCATGTGGTTCATTGATGAATCTTATCGCTTTACCGAGTCAGTTGTGTAAAGCAGAACAAAGGAGTTGGCCATATTTGAAACTGATGCATGCATGTATTTGTGCTTGCTTTGCGTCCACGTACTTGCAGATGCATGTATTGTACTTGCTTGCCATATACTCCCTCCGTCCGAAAATAGAAGATTGAGACACTTATTTTAGGACGGAGGGAGTACTACGGACACACATGTTCTCCTGTTGACGGATATTTACTTTTCCTATAGTCCTAACACAATTTGCACAAAATTACGAACATAATGAAAAAATACATTTGCTAATTATAAGTTGACTGAAAACCGGGCGACGCAACCGCCTGCAGCGTCCCCAGCCAAGCCAAGCCAGGACCTCTCGAGAGACCGGGACAATGCGATTCGACAGGGCCCAAGATCAGTGTGGGGATGCCATGTCCTGTCATGGCATCACGAGGGCTCTAACATGACCTCGCCGGAGGCGAGGGAGGGATGGGGCGTGGGCGTTAGGTTGTAGCGGGAGGAAATCACATGATGAGGAATAAGAGAAACAATGCGCATTCGGAAGGTTGAAAATGAAGGACACACCGCGAAAATCGACAAAAGGAAAAAAAATCAAGCAATGGAAGAATAGGTGGTCCTAATCAATTTTGTTGCATGTTCAATTTTTGTTGCAGTTTTGCTACATTTCAGGTGTATGAGATTTTCTTATGTCTAAGTCTCCGTTTGAGCCATTGATGACTCCACACCAATATTTGCCAATGAAAGAAATAGCGCACTACAAGATTTAGCGCCACCCTTCTTCAAATGCTATACAAATTATAACGTGCTATATTTAAAAATAGCGCTTTGCATAAAAATGTCAAATATAACATAGAATTTAAGCCTTCCAAAATTTGCAAGGAAAGGAAACACTCCTAGTTAAATAGAGAAGCATGTGAGAGCTAGGCTCAGGTTACACTCCTAATTTGTAAGGAAAGAGAACACTCCTAGTTAAATAGAGAAACGTATAAGATCTAGGCTATAATGTAACCCACATTGTAACCTATGATGGCTAGACAATGACAGGCACGCGGGGGGTGCGGGCGGCGTGTACCGATGCCCTGGGTGGACGGTGTTGTAGTATCTCAGGGAGGACTGCCCATAGTCATTGTCCCGGGGAGTAGGCTAGTTCTCCGAAGCTCGTTAACAAATCTTAGTGTCATCATCGTGCTAGGACCTTTTCGAAAAAAAATCATCGTGCTAGGATTGCTTGTTCCTTGCTGGATCGACTGCATGCCTTAGATTAATTCTAGCACGGGGCATGTATACTCCTAATTTGCAAGGAAATGGAACACTCCTAATTGGAGATGTGGCCGACGTTGCTACTTGGAGATGGGATTATGAGAATCTGCTGCTGTCCAAGAACCGCCAATGCCGTCTTCGCTCACGGGTCACGAACGCCATCGCCGCGGCCTCGGTCAGCAGCTGGCGGGAAACTGGTGATGAGTTGGCTAGGCTAGGTTGTATGCATTGTTGTATGGGCCCTTGTATGCCTTGCGTCCGGAAGAGAGAGAGTGAGAGTGAGTTGGGCCGATGCGGCGATGCCTGATGGGCTGCTATGTAGTACATGCAAAAATGCTACAACGTTATTTTGTTTAGCGCCGGAATAGCGCGTTATAACACGAATAGCACCATAGCGAGCAAATTTAGCTAAAACGTAATATGACTCTTCCAGACACGCTATAACATCGAGATAACGCGCTATTTTGTTGTTGATATTTGCACAAGGGTGGGATAATTAATATTAGATCAAATTGTTGGCACCATGTACTTTTAAGAAAATCTCAGTCAAATTGTATACAGAGAGAACCTTTTTGTTGTTGTAATATTATTAAACAGCGTTGTCCTTATATATCCCTGAGATGTGGGGGAGACTTTCTCTAGACATGGGTATGAGTCAATGTTCTTCAAGTACCAAAACGATGACCCACGGTGGTGTGCTGCTAGTTCTAGCTACACTATCTGCCAACCTACCTACTATCTTAAGACCATATGACATGCATTGCCAAGAGGATAACATGGCATCCTAACAAACTACACATGACTTTTCTTGTACCACCCTATATATATCATCCCCATCACCCTCTCCCTACCCTCCCATACGCCTCATGTTCCCTTAGCAAGAGAGAGAATCTATCTCACCAAGCTAGAAAGAGAGAAGCAAAGAGATGAGGAACCAGCGGCTAGCTCCTACTTGCTCCTCCTCAAAGACCAACAACAGAAAGCAAGAAGAGCCACACCTCTCCGGGGCTTACATTAGGAGCCTTGTGAAACATCTTAGCTCCTCCTCCACAACGAGACCCAAAGACCATCACATCACCATGGGCACCAAGCCGCAGCAAGAAGAGCAACAAGCGCCCCAAACCACACCACCATCTCTACAACAGCAGCAGCCACACAAGAAGCAGGTGAGGAGGAGGCTGCACACAAGCAGGCCATACCAGGAGAGGCTACTCAACATGGCCGAGGCCAGGCGAGAGATCGTCATGGCTCTCAAGATCCACAGAGCCTCCATGAGGGAAGCCAAGGAGCAGCAGCAACATCAACAACTGGTGCAAGAATTTCAACATCAGCAGGAGGTCCAGGTAGTGCAAGATCATAGGCTAGCTTGTAGTGCACCCAGCATGAGCTCATATGGTTCCTTCTCAGATTACCCATTTGCACACTCCACAGCAAACAACAGTAGTTGCTCATTTTATTCATCCCCACTCCTGCCTTACCACGCACCACCAGTTGCATCCATGGTTCCCATGGTTGATGCTCTAGATCACTTGCTGCCGCTGCCTACGCAGCCACTTGGGCTTAACCTGAGCTTCCATGGCTTCGTCGGGGGCGTTGCGGGCGAAGATGCTAAGAACAGCACTGCTTCCTTTGATCCTCCTCCGTTGCTCCAACAACCCTCGCCTGCGTCCTCCTACTCAGTCTACTCCTCTCCGCCGGCGACGATGATGGCGAGCCAGGACGTGGCGTCCGGCACCGCCGAGAACACTTCACCGTCGCTACACCGTGTGCTGGATGAGGAGGAGATGGCAGTGATCTACTCGGTTGGGGAGCGGCACGATATCGAGTGGAGCGACACGCTGAACCTGGCCACGTCGGCATGGTGGAGCAAGCTCCTCAACGACGGCGCTGCCGAGGCGCACCAGACAGACTCAGTTTACGTCCCGGGGATGCATCTCGGTGATGTCTACTACGGCGAAGACGTATCCTTCCCATGGTAAGCTAGCTAGACTGATGCAAAGTTAGTTGTTGTACCCAAATTAAGGTGCAAAAAATTGTTTAATAATCAGGGATGTTGATTTTTGGTTTTGGTTTTTGCAGTATGGAGATAGGAGAGATGGGAGGATGGGACGAGGAGTGGCTCTCATGATATGTCGACCACTCTAGTCGAACAACTAGCTAGGTCTCCAAAGACTGCTGCATGCATGCATCTGTGCTGAACAGCTGAAGTGTGATCAATGGAAAAATAGCCCACTCTAGCCAGCACAAGTAGAGACTAGGATTGATGAAATCTAATGACCATGTACTACTACTTTACTGCGTCCAAGTTATAGCGTGTTGTTTTCAGTCTAAAAAATAAAACACGTATTGGTCGTAGCCTGGGACATGTATGCTATGCTTAAGCAGAGAAGTGTGAGCTGCAGCATGCATGGAGCCATGCAACACCTTTGTTGGGCAGTATGAGGAGAGTGTGGTCAGGTTCATTGTTTTTACTTTCAGCCTGAGAAATATTTAAGCCACAGCCGAATTTCAGTTTGTCTTTGGGCCGAAGGACCACAACATTCATTTGAATTTGATGAAATATTTGATTTTAAAAGATGTTTAAGTTCTTGTGCCTACTACTGAAATTGCTGAAATATTTTGACTGAAATGTAAATTTTTCGGTGTCAAAGCATCTTCTCACTTTCACTTGCTCAAAGCAGAATACCGCAATTTGGTGCCGGCAAAGCGTTTGCACCCCCGCCCGCCCTGCCCGGTCCAATTTTTTGCATGCCATGCCATGATCTTGTATCACCCCACCAAGTTTCATCCCTCTGACCCGCCACAACTCCTCATAGTCAGTTACAAGAGAAGTGTCCCCCACCGTGGTCGTTTCAGAGGGTCATTGTAAATATTTTAATAAAGGACCATTCAGATTTGCATACAGAATTTCACATGGCTGAGCTCGAGATCCTTTCAGATGGATATGTCAAGGATCTCAGCCATGAAGTATGCGAAGGTTCTTCTTGAGCATTTGGTAGAAAGTTGTAAATATGTTTCAATGGCAAGCTGAAAATAAGCTTAAATGATTAAATACAGTTTTATAAAGAAAAGAAAGGTAACATGAAGGTATGTGTGCCCCTTATAGAATCTAACGTCTGAGTTTAGCTAACATCGCAAGCAATTAAATCTATTATTTTTGCTGTATGTGGTACCCACTATCTACATGTGCTAAGATACTTATAGAGAATTTGGAGAGATTTTCCTGTGTTCCAAAAACAAGGCAAGATGGCAAAGTTCAACCTATGGTAAACATTTTCAGCTCTTTAAATATATTTTTTCGGGTATTAGTTTTGTTTTATGATTTTTTTATTGACATTTGAGATATGTGAAACTTCCCTTCCTCGATGAAGATCAAGGTCAAGTCTTGTTCAGATGATTCTTTTCTTTAATTGTTCTTTTTGCGAGAAAACTTCCAATCTATTCATCATCAATCATGATGAATGTCAGAAATAGTAAAATTACATCCGGATCCATCGACCACCTAGCGACGACTATAAGCATTGAAGCGAGCCGAAGGCGCTCCGCCGTCATCGCCCCTCCCTCCTTGGAGCTGGGCAAAACTTCTTCTAGTAGACAGTCAGGAAGTCATCGTGCTAAGGCCCTATAGGACCACCGCATCAGAACAACAACCGCCTCCGTTGAAGAGAAGTTTTGATTGGAAGGATCCAACCTGTAGACACACGAACAAAGACCGGATCTACGTGGATCCACCAAAGAAAAATGCCGATCGAATCCCACGAGATACGCCAAAGACAAACCTCTACATGCCCTTCGATGACGCTAGAAGCACCACTAGGATGGGGGCTAGGCGGGGAGATTGAATCTTATTCCATCTTCAAGGAGCCGCAACCGCCTCGCCTCTCTGAGCAGGACACAAACCCTAAGAAAGCTCAAAAAGCATCTGAAAATGAAGCCCTCCGCCGGGAAGGGCCAAGATCCAACAAGCCTCCATGGCCCTAAGGCCACAAGAGACAAGATAGACCGGCACCAGCGCTGACGGGTGGCAGGAGGAACCCTAGTCGCGGCTGGGAACGAGGATTGTTTCCCTGGCGGCCGGGAACCCTTACGTTCATTAAGTGTTTATAACCAAAGCCATTCCTAGTGGATCACTCCAGTAACCTTATGTATGTCTCTTCAATGTACCGTAGAGGTTTTCTTGATTCGAGATGCAACACCAAACTTCAATTGTGAGTTCATATCGTATTGTTAATCTTGTCTTTTAAATGTATTTCTCGGACCCTATAAGACATGAAATTATATCTTATGTACACCCCTGAGATATTTTATTCAATCACAGAGTTTCTTTTGCTTGTATTCATGTCATGGTCGACAAGCAGTGGCGAGGATGGACACAATTTGAGGTGGGAGACTTAATGCATAACAGAATGATGCGACAATACCAAATTAATCCAAACATTATCTGATCTTTGAGAATCCAGAAATTTCAAATTTTATACCTTTTTCGTTGCTAACTCCTTCCCTTCTTGTATATCTTCTACTTTTTACCAAATTATGGTGAACAAGTAGTGCTTAGGCCACCACCAGGCACGCCGATCCGCTACTCTATGTGTTCCCTGCGTGCTTGTGTCCTTACAGGCTAGCCTGAATCATGTGTGGTGTGTGACACCACCCCGCCATGTGCCTGCCCGCTAGTTTGCACACCAGTTCATGTAGTTGTGGCTAGCTTGCTCGTTCATCCATCAACGTGTCTTTTTCTTGAAATGATCACTTATCGCTATTCGAGAACTCCACCATTCAACAGGAGTTCAAAAATTCAAGCCCCAAACAACATGGCTCACGTGAACTAGACAATCCACCCTTTCATCTCTTTGCTTTTCCTTATCCTCAACAGGCTAAATACGATTGTGGTGAACAAAGTGAGACGGTGATGCATACACATTATAATAATAAATATCTTTTTTGCCAAAAATCAATGTGAGACCATCGCCCCAATTTTGACCATTGAGCCCTCCATGCATTTGGATGAGTATGTTGAAACATGGCAATTATGTTTTCATAGCATCTCTTATTAATCTATTGGTCCTAGATTAATGGTTCTAACTTATTTATAACAAACTTTTTTATTCGTTATAACATATTTGTCGCTAAAAGTGCATCCTTTTTATGGAGTCATCAACTTAAAATGTAAACTCACACATTGTTCTATATCTAGTTGAATTAATAAACATAATTTTATATTGAATACAATTTTTTGTGGCATCTGTTATCACATCTATCATGGAAAATAATATATGTGCTATATCTAAACCATATTTTGCCTTTGAAGTTATGGTCATTGTTTCCTAAAATTTATTGGTAGCATTTAAAGAACCTTTCATTAATCTAATTTCTCCCGTGAATTAAGCGAGCTGAAATGAAGATACAAATGATCTCCCATTGATTATTTCGAGCAAGCTAAAAATGATGATACAAAAGCTCTTCCATTGATTATTTTGTTCCACTTAGTGTATTACAGTGTAGTACATCTCCGCTTCGATCTATTATCCTTAAATATCCTGATAAAGAGTTCTAGATCATAAGAGTCTAATGAGTATCTTGATATGTTTCTACATGTATCATTGTCTATGTTATGCTTAAATATTCAGACATTCTAGAGTGCATGAGTTGTTGACATGTAGTTTGTCTTAGTATTCTCCCCCATGCCCTTGATTATTCCGTAAAGCGCTCAACAAATTCTAGAGCTAGCAGGCTCAATGCTCGATGAAATTAATAAGGAGCTAAATACTACTAGTAAATAGTACCAATATGAGTAAAAACACACTAGAAGTGGATAAAGGCTCACATTTTTTGCCAAGTTAAAAAGCTAAAATGGGGTAAATTTTGTATTTGAGGAAACATAATATCGATTGTACTCTATATAATTATAAGGAATAGAGACATGACGCCTTAAGACACATGGTATACCATGTCCGATAAAGGTACCTACCAAATGCAACATTTGATATTTTTTCCTCTTTCAATTTATCGGAGCCTAATCAACCTAAATTTACATCCCTATCAATGTCTTCATCTTTGACACTTGCAAACGTTGCTAGCATAAGTGTCATCATGTATGTTGGTGCAATAATTTGCCTCCTTATGTTTTGGAGATAGTTGTCAGAAACAGTGTGTGACTGATGTGTTTGCTAGTGCACACAGAGTGACAAGTCCCTGAAGTCATGAGGACTTTGGTACAAACTCCAAAGATAATCTCCTGTGTTAGAGCGAAGATTATCACTGAAGATTATGCCTGCCGAAAATGACCCCCCAAAATTACTGACTGAAGCAATTGGTTCTGTGCTTGTCTGAAGAAATTGACTTCAACCAAGAAGATTGAAGACGAGGCGAAGATGTAGTATTTGTTTCGTAATTCATCCTTCTCCTTCTTGAGTTATATGACCACCGTACTATTAAGAGGGGTATATTGTTCGAAGCTTACAATTCTCTCATGCTAAATCTGAATTCTATGTGAGATGAGAGAAATCTCTTTGTGTTCCGAATGAATACTTGTTAGCAAGAGATGAAATTCTTCTTCGCTGCCAGAGATTTGATTCGGACCGAGGAGTCAGCATTCTTGCTTCGCAAGTAATTTTACTGTGCTAAATAAATCCAACCGTTAGATACTTGTCGGTTGGACATTGGCTGAGTGGTCATGTCCAAAATGGTCTTTTCCCATCTGGAAGACCGCGGCTATAAATACCCCACCCCATCCAGCGTGCACCGGGGGATGCTCCATGAGATTCCGAGAAGATTAAGTGAGCACCCTCTCTTATGAGTGATTTGAGTTTTAAATCCACCGAGAGAAAAAGCCCAGAGCCGAAAAATTAGATAGTGGTTTAGCATCACTCGAATCTAAGTCAAGTACGCTGCCTATTACTCTTGAGAGCTGTGAACTCTCTTTATGGTTGGGTATTAAGTTCTTCAATGACCAAGAGCGATTGTGATTCACGAAGAAGAAATCTGTACAGGTTCGGAGATCACCTCAAGTATCTAACACGAGTGATCGACACTGGTTGACGAACTAGTTTCCGAGGAGAATAGGGCAAATAGAGTTTATCTTATGTGTTCAATTACAACTCGTCCAACCAGACGTAGTCCTTTTATAGAAGGGAGAACTGATCTACCAAATCCACTGTCGTCATCGAGCATCACTGGTCCCATTTAAACTCTATTTACTTCCGTACATGCTATATGTTAAGTTTCGGCCATGTGATTCTTTTTGATGCATGCTCTAGTTTTCACTCACTAGTTCTCGATTGCTCATTGTACACTGTTTGCACTCGATCCATTGCTGGGTTCTGAGAGATTTGAAGTTCCCGAAAGAAATTTTAAATCTCCCATTCACCCCTCCCCTCCTCTGGTAGACATAGTTCGTTCCTACAGTCTACAATACTAGCCCTATTTGTTCTGACATAATATTAATTATGACGAAGAAGATAACCTGCGAAAAGTCACCACGACAGTGAGCCGTGCCTGGTTTAGAAGAGAGACCAGATGATGGAGGAACTTGCATGTTCCCTGGTGTGCTCGAGCAGCCAAGGTTGTGGAGGTATGTGTCGCCTCCAGGACCACTACGTGAGCTTCATCCTCTGCAGCCTAGTTAGTTCTATGAGAAGAAAGAGGGGGGAATCGGGGGAAATGATGCAAGTGGTGGTGGTAGTGGTGGGGGAGGTGAGGATAAAAAAAATGAGGTAGTGCCAAATGTAGCCAAGGAAAACCTGAAACCAAGTTTTCCAGGGTCTTGTTGTGAATTTATATAAAGGGTGGACACATGGAGAAGATCCACCATGACTTCTAGGCAAAGCGCATCAACTAAGTGGATGCAAAAGAAAAATTCCAGGACCCTGATGGCACACTCGAGCTATCATTGTGTTTCTCTCATCTCTTAGCTAGGGTTCATATGTTTGTGTTCGTTGTTTTGCATTTTGTGGGTTGGGCCTATGTATACTATGTTACGACTATCCAATAATCCAGTGAGTTTGCCAAGATGGCTCTTATAAAAGACATTTTTTGCAAGGAAACAAAATGTGGGGCAGAGAACAAAAATGCAGCTAGTGAAAGGGGGCACATGCAGGAGTAGGCAAGTTGCTTTTTACTCCCTCCGTTCCTAAATAATTGTCTTTTTAGCCATCTCAAATAGACTACAACATACAGATGTATGTAGACATGTTTTAGAGTGTAGATTCACTCGTTTTGCTCCGTATGTAGTCACTTGTTGAAATCTCTAGAAAGACAATTATTTAGGAACGGAGGGAGTATATGTCAGTTCCTAGACGAGTATGGGCACTCAATATATATTCGGCATTCGGCCATGTACAATCAAGATGGACAGATGGTCATGTACGTAAGCGGTCCTAGTTATGTAAACGTGTGCTCTAATTTGGAGTCCCGCTCATACTTGGGTAGTTGAGGTCATGGAGGGGGAGACAAGACAAATGCTTAAACATACTGCCCCAGCCGGCATTCCGGCCGGCGAAGCATGCATGAAACACAACTGAACTGTGGCCGCACGACACGCAAAAAAGGCAATAATTCGAATTTAAAATGCATGGAGAGAGTGAATGCGAGATGAGGTGAACCTGATCGGACCTGGCCAGCCTCCTCGTACTGCCCAATTAAGGTGCTGCATGGCTGTATGCATGGCTGCAGCTCACACTTCTCTGCTCAAGCATGCATGCGTGTCAGGCTATGACCAATATTTGTGACTGCCAGCCTGCTCCCCTAGTCTTTATGTACATAAGTTAGCATTTCACTTTTCAGACTGAAAAACATGCACGCTGTAACTTCGATGCAGTAAAGTCAGGAGATCTGCATGAATCCTAGTAGCCTCTAGCTAGAGTGGGCAAATCTTGCATTGATCACCACACATGACAGATTGGTACTGTAGCACAGAGGCATGCATCAGCGTCTGCAGACCTACTTGTTCGATGACGAGTATATATGTATGCTGTGGCCAAACTGGGTAATTAATCGATATCAATTCTTCCTAGGGGTGATAAAAGTTGGCCGATGTACTCCAATTTCGAACTATTTTGTCACCTGTGTCCTCATTTTCATTTCGTGGGAACAAAACTCAGATAACCACCTGTATATGTAACCCTTTGCCATTAAATAGAAAAAAGAAAATGTGGTAGTAGGAGCTTCTCCTACTGTCTTTGCACAGTAAAAAAAACTCAGATAACCACCGGGAGACAGGATCTCTAGTTGGACATTTGTAGTTTCTCCCCCCTCCACTTCTATGCTCTGCCCAGCAGTTTGTTTGATATAGTACTCCCTCCGTTTCTTTTTACTCCACATATAAGTTTTGTTTGATTTTAACCGACATAAAGTTTGACTATGTTTATAGGAAAAAATTATCAACATTGACAGTACCAAACCAATATCATTAGATGCATCATGAAATTAATTTTTATATTGAATAACTTCAATATTATAGATGTTGTTTTTAAATATAAATTTTGCCAAATTTTACATGTCTGACTTCAGACAAATCTCACATGCGGAGCGAAAAAACGGAGGGAGTGGTTTTATGAATATTTTAGAAAAAATGACATGACTGATAAATATGCATTAATTTGAAATCACTTACTTGTAAATAACTATTACTAAAATATTTTGCACTGAGTTTATGGTTAAAGTCTGAAGTTAGACAAATCAACTCTGACTTATATATATTTTTTGAAATGAAGGGATATCGAATACTTCCTCTGCATTTACTCGTCATCGTTTTCTTCAAGAACAAAAAAATGTGTAGAAAAATCTAAATATGTTTTACACAATCATACTATAAGACAGGAAGTACTTGCCTGTACATTTTTCAAATTTAATATGACTAATTTCGATTTCGCAAAAAAATACGACCAATGCAAAATATAAGTGATTTTTAGTTCTTTTGTCAAGGCTCAACATGCATATATGATTTTGTAGTTTTTTTTAGATATTCAAGAGAATGTTAAAGAAGTAATGAAGGGGTAAAGTGTTTTGCTATATGATTTCACGATAGACTAGGAGGTTAAATGAGCCCTGAAATAATTTGGAGCAGAAAATAACAGAAGCAAATACCTTAAAGAGTTATGGAGACGATGTTCATGTTCTGAAATAATAATAATAAGTATAATACAATCGTTTTAGCTTGTATAACATGTGCTATAAGGTTAGGGCGGCTAGTGCTCCAACCTATCGGCTTCCCAATATTGCATGGCAGATGATTTGGATGATATTTTCCAATCAAAAGCTACCACCTTTCGGCCAAAATGACCAAACGTCTATACATACAACAAAAACTAACGAGGAAACACATTATCCTTTGCGAGCAAATAACGAGGAAACTGTGTCTGCAGTTCTTGCAATGATACGTGCATGGATCAAGCGTGGCAACTTCAGCACGTAGGTACTCCATTATGTAAATTTTATATACACCATACATTTTACCACAAAGAAAACCTGGCATGTGAGATATCACATTGGTTTAATTCGCTTTGAATTCTTGCCCCCGAGCTAACAAACCTACGTGTGAACAATGCTTACGTACGAGAGACTAGCTACTCACAACGTGATGTGTACGCAAGAATCCTAGTAGCTTAGTATATCTAGGATGTAAAGGGATGCTTCTGTAGCTATCCAGCTAGTATAGGATGTTACGTCCTTGTCAGCTGCAAGCAAATTGATGACCGTGCATGGCAGCAAAATAAATGCATGCTTCCTTACAGAAGAAGGAGAAATTGTCCATTGCGGAAATTAGGGCCTGTTTGGTTCCAAATAAGTCACCAATTTATAAGTTAAAAAATGAAAAAAAAATTGACTTATTTTATCAAACAGACCCAATTTATAAGTCACCCTAATTTATAAGTCAGAAGTTGCTCCACCCCAACTTAAAACTTATAAGTCACCCCTTTTTACGTGGGTCCCATCACCTTTACATAAAAAACAGGATGGAAAGGTGTGGTCGGGTGACTTATAAGTCAGGTGACAACCAAACATGCGTGACTTATAAGTCACTGGTTTTAAGTCACCTGACTTATAAGTCAGGTGACTTATTGGAATCAAACAGGCCCTTATTAATATGGATGTGTTCAAATGCGCCGAGCCCTCCTTTTGGGCATAGCTGACTTACTTCTAAATTTCAAAAAAAAAAAAAACAAATGTGAAAGAAAGTTCGTGCATACGAGTATTGTGTTGAAAGTTGAAACAAGGCACTCTTCCAGGTTTCACACAAAATTTTAAACTATACTTTGAAATTCCAGAATGATTATACAACTCTCTCTCTCTCTCTCTCTCTCTCTGTGTGTGTGTGTGTGTGTGTGATTTAGAGCCGTGCGATATAAGTTCACAAGCTAATAAACATCGCATGCCGTTCACGTATAGTCGGATGGATGATGTATTTGACCAATTCAGTTTTCGAGCATGCCACTAAATAATGAGCTTCCCAAATCAGTTCATCGATAGTCCACGAACCAGGACTTTCTAACGGCCCTACTACCTTGGAGAGCAACAAATGCACCATTGAGGCTCGGGCGACGCCAGGGGCCCCCAAAACCTAGCCGCCAGCCCACCTTTCATCCTTCCCTGGCCGCCGCTGCCGTCGGCAAGGGCCGCGGTGGCAACGGTGTTGGGGAACGTAGTAATTTCAAAAAATTTCCTACGTACACGCAAGATCATGGTGATGACATAGCAACGAGAGGGGAGAGTGTGTCCACGTACCCTCGTAGACCGAAAGCGGAAGCGTTATAACAACGCGGTTGATGTAGTCGTACGTCTTCACGATCCGACCGATCCAAGTGCCGAACGTACGGCACCTCCGTGTTCAGCACACGTTCAGCTCGATGACGATCCCCGGACTCCGATCCAGCAAAGTATCGGGGATGAGTTCCGTCAGCACGACGGCGTGGTGACGATGATGATGCTCTACCGGCTCAGGGCTTTGCCTAAACTCCGCGACGATATGACCGAGGTGGAATATGGTGGAGGGGGGCACCGCACACGGCTAAGGAACGATCCGTAGATCAACTTCGTGTTCTAGGGTGCCCCCCGCCCGTATATAAAGGAGCAAGGGGGTGCGGCGGCCCTAGGAGGAGGCGCGGAGGAGTCCTACTCCCACCGAGTAGGACTCCCCCCTTTCCTAGTTGGATTAGGACTTGGGGAGGGAGAGAAGGGGGGGCGCCTCCTTCCCTTGTCCTATTCGGACTAGGGGAGGGGCGCGCCTGCCCTGGCCGCCCTCCTCTTCTCCCTCATGGCCCACTAAGGCCCATTAACCCCGGAGGGTTCCGTAACCCCGGTGTTTGGTAAAATCCGATTTCACCGGAACTATTCAAGTCCAAACATAGGCTTCCAATATATCAATCTTTATGTCTCGACCATTTCAAGACTCCTCGTCATGTCCGTGATCACATCCGGGACTCGAACAAACTTCGTACATCAATACTCATAAAATTGTCATCGTAACGTTAGCGTGCGGACCCTACGGGTTCGAGAACTATGTAGACATGACCTAGAACTATTCTCGGTCAATAACCAATAGTGGAACCTGGATGTTCATATTGGTTCCTACATTTTCTACGAAGATCTTTATCGGTCAAACCGCATAACAACATATGTTGTTCCCTTTGTCATCGGTATGTTACTTGCCCGAGATTCGATCGTCGGTATCCAATACCTAGTTCAATCTCGTTACCGGCAAGTCTCTTTACTCGTTCTGTAATACATCATTTCATAACTAACTCATTAGTTACAATGCTTGCAAGGCTTAGGTGATGAGTATTACCGAGAAGGCCCAGAGATACCTCTCCGACAATCGGAGTGACAAAACCTAATCTCGAATTATGCCAACTCAACATATACTTTTGGAGACACCTGAGAGTACCTTTATAATCACCCGATTCGTTGTGACGTTTGGTAGCACACAAAGTGTTCCTCCGTAAACGGAGTTGCATAATCTCATAGTTGCAGGAACTTTGTATAAGTCATGAAAAAGCAATAGCAACATACTAAACGATCAAGTGCTAAGCTAACGGAATGGGTCAAGTCAATCACATCATTCTCCTAATGATGTGATCCCGTTAATCAAATGACAACTCATGTCTATGGTTAGGAAACATAACCATCTTCGATTAACGAGCTAGTCAAGTAGAGGCATACTAGTGACATTCTGTTTGTTTATGTATTCACACATGTATTATGTTTCCGGTTAATACAATTCTAGCATGAATAATAAATATTTATCATGATATAAGGAAATAAATAATAACTTTATTATTGCCACTAGGGCATATTTCCTTCAGTCTCCCACTTGCACTAGAGTCAATAATCTAGATTACACAGTAATGATTCTCACACCCATGGAGTCTTGGTGCTGATCATGTTTTGCTCGTGAGAGAGGCTTAGTCAACGGGTCTGCAACATTCAGATCCGTATGTATCTTGTAAATCTCTATGTCTCCCACTTGGACTTGGTCCCGAATGGAATTAAAGCGTCTCTTGATGTGCTTGGTCCTCTTGTGAAATCCGGATTCCTTTGCCAAGGCAATTGCACCAGTATTGTCACAGAAGATCTTCATTGGTCCCGGTGCACTAGGTATAACACCTAGATCGGAAATGAACTCCTTCATCCAGACTCCTTCATTTGCTGCTTCTGAAGCAGCTATGTACTCCGCTTCACATGTAGATCCCGCCACGATGCTTTGTTTAGAACTCCGCCAACTTACAGCTCCACCGTTTAATAAAAATACGTATCCGGTTTGCGATTTAGAATCGTCCGGATCAGTGTCAAAGCTTGCATCGACGTAACCCTTTACGACAAGCTCTTTGTCACCTCCATAAACGAGAAACATATCCTTAGTCCTTTTCAGGTATTTCAGGATATTCTTGACCGCTGTCCAAATGATCCACTCTGGATTACTTTGGTACCTCCTGCTAAGCTAATAGCAAGGCACACATCAGGTCTGGTACACAGCATTGCATACATGATAGAGCCTATGGCTGAAGCATAGGGAACTCCTTTCATTTTCCTCTATCTTCTGCAGTGGTCGGGCATTGAGTCTGACTCAATCTTACACCTTGTAATACAGGCAAGAACCCTTTCTTTGCCTGATCCATATTGAACTTTTTCAAGACTTTATCAAGGTATGTGCATTGTGAAAGTCCAATCAAGCGTCTTGATCTATCTCTATAGATCTTGATGCCCAATATGTAAGCAGCTTCACCGAGGTCCTTCATTGAAAAACTTTTATTCAAGTATCCTTTTATGCTATCCAGAAATTCTATATCATTTCCAATCAACAATATGTCGTCCACATATAATATTAGAAATGCTACAGAGCTCCCACTCACTTTCTTGTAAATACAGGCTTCTCCAAAAGTCTGTATAAAACCATATGCTTTGATCACACTATCAAAGCGTTTATTCCAACTCCGAGAGGCTTGCACCAGACCATAGATTGATCGTTGGAGCTTGCACACTTTGTTAGCTCCCTTAGGATCGACAAAACCTTCCGGTTGCATCATATACAACTCTTCTTCCAGAAATCCATTCAGAAATGCAGTTTTGACATCCATCTGCCATATTTCATAATCATAAAATGCGGCGATTGCTAACATTATTCGGACAGACTTAAGCATCGCTACGGGCGAGAAGGTCTCATCGTAGTCAACTCCTTGAACTTGTCGAAAACCTTTTGCAACAAGTCGAGCTTTGTAAACAGTAACATTACCGTTAGCGTCAGTCTTCTTCTTGAAAATCCATTTATTCTCTATTGCTTGCCGACCATCAGGCAAGTCAACCAAATTCCACACTTTGTTCTCATACATGGATCCCATCTCAGATTTCATGGCTTCAAGCCATTTTGCGGAATCTGGGCTCACCATCGCTTCTTCATAGTTCGTAGGTTCACCATGATCTAGTAGCATGACTTCCACAATAGGAGTACCGTACCACTCTGGTGCGGATTTTATTCTGGTTGATCTACGAAGTTCAGTAATAACTTGATCTGAAGTTTCATGATCATCATCATTAACTTCCTCACTAACTGGTGTAGGTGTCACAGGAACCGATTTCTGTGATGAACTACTTTCCAATAAGGGAGCTGGTACTGTTACCTCATCAAGTTCTACTTTCCACCCACTCACTTCTTTCGAGAGAAACTCCTTCTCTAGAAAGGATCCATTCTTAGCAACGAATGTCTTGCCTTCGGATCTGTGATAGAAGGTATACCCAATTGTCTCCTTTGGGTATCCTATGAAGACACATTTTTCCGATTTGGGTTCAAGCTTATCAGGTTGAAGCTTTTTCACATAAGCATCGCAACCCCAAACTTTCAGAAACGACAACTTTGGTTTCTTGCCAAACCATAGTTCATAAGGTGTCGTCTCAACGGATTTTGATGGTGTCCTATTTAACGTGAATGCGGCCGTCTCTAAAGCATAATCCCAAAACGATAGCGGTAAATCGGAAATAGACATCATAGATCGCACCATATCTAGTAAAGTACGATTACGACGTTCGGACACACCATTACGCTGTGGTGTTCTAGGTGGCGTGAGTTGCGAAACTATTCCGCATTGCTTCAAATGTAGACCAAACTCGTAACTCAAATATTCTCCTCCACGATCAGATCGTAGAAACTTTATTTTCTTGTTACGATGATTTTCAACTTCACTCTGAAATTCTTTGAACTTTTCAAATGTTTCAGATTTATGCTTCATCAAGTAGATATACCCGTATCTGCTTAAATCATCTGTGAAGGTGAGAAAATAACGATATCCGCCACGAGCTTCAACATTCATCGGACCACATACATCTGTATGTATGATTTCCAACAAATCTGTTGCTCTCTCCATACAACCGGAGAACGGTGTTTTAGTCATCTTGCCCATGAGGCACGGTTCGCAAGTACCAAGTGATTCATAATCAAGTTGTTCCAAAAGTCCATCTGTATGGAGTTTCTTCATGCGCTTTACACCGATATGACCTAAACGGCAGTGCCACAAATAAGTTGCACTATCATTATCAACTCTGCATCTTTTGGCTTCGACATTATGAATATGAGTATCACTACTGTCGAGATTCAATAAGAATAGACCACTCTTCAAGGGTGCATGACCATAAAAGATATTACTCATATAAATAGAACAACCATTATTCTCTGATTTAAATGAATAACCGTCTCGCATTAAACAAGATCCAGATATAATGTTCATGCTCAACGCTGGCACTAAATAACAATTATTTAGGTCTAAAACTAATCCCAAGGTAGATGTAGAGGTAGCGTGCCGACCGCGATCACATTGACTTTGGAACCGTTTCCCACGCGCATCGTCACCTCGTCCTTTGCCAGTGCTCGCTTATTCCGTAGTCCCTGTTTCGAGTTGCAAATATTAGCAACAGAACCAGTATCAAATACCAGTGCTACTACGAGCTCTAGTAAGGTACACATCAATAACATGTATATCACATATAACTTTGTTCACCTTGCCATCCTTCTTATCCGCCAAATACTTGGGGCAATTCCGCTTCCAGTGACCAGCTTGCTTGCAGTAGAAGCACTCAGTTTCAGGCTTAGGTCCAGATTTGGGTTTCTTTTCTTGAGCAGCAACTTGCTTGCTGTTCTTCTTAAAGTTCCCCTTCTTCTTTCCTTTGCCCTTTTTCTTGAAACTAGTGGTCTTGTTGACCATCAACACTTGATTCTCCTTCTTGATTTCTACCTCCGCAGCTTTTAGCATTGCGAAGAGCTCGGAAGTGTCTTGTTCATCCCTTGCATATTATAGTTCATCACGAAGCTCTTGTAGCTTGGTGGCGTGATTGGAGAATTTTGTCAATGACACTATCATCCGGAAGATTAACTCCCAGTTGAATCAAGTGATTATTATACCCAGACATTTTGAGTATGTGCTCACCGATGTAACTATTCTCCTCCATCTTGCAGCTATAGAACTTATTGGAGACTTCATATCTCTCAATCCGGCATTTGCTTGAAATATTAACTTCAACTCCTGGAACATCTCATATGCCCCATGACGCTCAAAACGCCGTTGAAGACCCAGTTCTAAGCCGTAAAGCATGGCACACTGAACTATAGAGTAGTCATCAGCTTTGCTCTGCCAGACGTTCACAACTTCTGGCGTTGCTCCTGCAGCAGGCCTGGCACCCAGCGGTGCTTCCGGGACGTAATTCTTCTGTGCAGCAATGAGGATAATCCTCAAGTTACGGACCCAGTCCGTGTAATTGCTACCATCATCTTTCAACTTTGCTTTCTCAAGGAACGCATTAAAATTCAACGGAACAACAGCACGAGCCATCTATCTACAACAAACATAGATAAGCAAAATACTATCAGGTGCTAAGTTCATGACAATTTTAAGTTCAATTAATCATATTATTTAAGAACTCCCACTTAGACAGACATCTCTCTAGTCATCTAAGTGAACACGTGATCCACATCAACTAAACCATAACCGATCATCACGTGAAATGGAGTAGTTTTCAATGGTGAACATCACTATGTTGATAATATCTACTATATGATTCACGTTCGACCTTTCGATCTCCGTGTTCCGAGGCCATATCTGCATATGCTAGGCTCGTCAAGTTTAACCTGAGTATTATGCGTGTGCAAAATTGGCTTGCACCCGTTGTAGATGGACATTGAACTTATCACACCCGATCATCACGTGGTGTCTCGGTACTACGAACTTTGGCAACGGTGCATACTCAGGGAGAACACTTCTTGATAATTTTTAGTGAGAGATCATCTTAAAATGCTACCATCAATTAAAGCAAGATAAGATGCGTAAAGGATAAACATCACATGCAATCAATATAAGTGATATGATATGGCCATCATCATCTTGTGCTTGTGATCTCCATCTCCGAAGCACCATCATGATCACCATCGCCACGGCGCGACACCTTGATCTCCATCGTAGCATCGTTGTCGCCTCGCCAACTATTGCTTCTACGACTATCGCTACCGCTTAGTGACAAAGTAAAGCAATTACATGGCGCTTGCATATCATACAATAAAGCGACAACCATATGGCTCCTGCCGATTGCCGATAACTTGGTTACAAAACATGATCATCTCATACAATAAAATATAGCATCACGTCTTGACCATATCACATCACAACATGCCCTGCAAAAACAAGTTAGACGTCCTCTACTTTGTTGTTGCAAGTTTTACGTGGCTGCTACGGGCTGAGCAAGAACCGTTCTTACCTACGCATCAAAACCACAACGATAGTTTGTCAAGTTGGTGCTGTTTTAACCTTCGCAAGGACCGGGCGTAGCCACACTCGGTTCAACTAAAGTGAGAGAGACAGACACCGCCGGTCACCTTTAAGCAACGAGTGCTCAAGCGGTGAAACCAGTCTCGCGTAAGCGTACGCGTAATGTCGGTCCGGGCCGCTTCATCTCACAATACCGCTGAACCAAAGTATGACATGCTGGTAAGCAGTATGACTTATATCGCCCACAACTCACTTGTGTTCTACTCGTGCATATGACATCAACGCATAAAACCAGGCTCGGATGCCACTGTTGGGGAACGTAGTAATTTCAAAAAATTTCCTACGTACACGCAAGATCATGGTGATGACATAGCAACGAGAGGGAGAGTGTCCACGCCCTCGTGAGACCGAAAGCGAAGCGTTATGACAACGCGGTTGATGTAGTCATACGCCTTCACGATCCGACCGATCCAAGTGCGAACGACGGCACCTCCGTGTTCAGCACACGCTCAGCTCGATGACGATCCCGGACTCCGATCCAGCAAAGTATCGGGATGAGTTCCGTCAAGACGACGGCGTGGTGGACGATGATGATGCTCTACGGCGCAGGCTTCGCCTAAACTCCGCGACGATATGACCGAGGTGGAATATGGTGGAGGGGCACCGCACACGGCTAAGGAACGATCCGTAGATCAACTTGTGTGTTCTAGGGTGCCCCCTGCCCTCAGATATAAAGGAGCAAAGGGGTGCGGCCGACCCTAGGAGGAGGCGCGCGGAGGAGTCCTACTCCCACGGGAGTAGGACTCCCCTTCCTAGTTGGATTAGGACTTGGGGAGGGAAAGAAAGGGGGCGCCGCCTCCTTCCCTTGTCCTATTCGGACTAGGGGGGGGGGCACGTGCCTGCCCTGGCCGCCCTCCTCTTCTCCCTCATGGCCCACTAAGGCCCATTAACCCCGGAGGGTTCCGTAACCCGGTGTTCGGTAAAATCCGATTTCACCGGAACTATTCAAGTCCAAACATAGGCTTCCAATATATCAATCTTTATGTCTCGACCATTTCGAGACTCCTCGTCATGTCCGTGATCACATCCAGGACTCGAACAAACTTCGTACATCAATACTCATAAAATTGTCATCGTAACGTTAAGCGTGCGGACCCTACGGGTTCGAGAACTATGTAGACATGACCTAGAATTATTCTCGGTCAATAACCAATAGTGGAACCTGGATGTTCATATTGGTTCCTACATTTTCTCACGAAGATCTTTATCGGTCAAACCGCATAACAACATACGTTGTTCCCTTTGTCATCGGTATGTTACTTGCCCGAGATTCGATCGTCGGTATCCAATACCTAGTTCAATCTCGTTACCGGCAAGTCTCTTTACTCGTTCTTTAATACATCATTTCATAACTAACTCATTAGTTACAATGCTTGCAAGGCTTAGGTGATGAGTATTACCGAGAAGGCCCAGAGATACCTCTCCGACAATCGGAGTGACAAAACCTAATCTCGAATTATGCCAACTCAACATATACTTTTGGAGACACCTGTAGAGTACCTTTATAATCACCCAGTTACGTTGTGACGTTTGGTAGCACACAAAGTGTTCCTCCGGTAAACGGGAGTTGCATAATCTCATAGTTGCAGGAACTTTGTATAATTCATGAAGAAAGCAATAGCAACATACTAAACGATCAAGTGCTAAGCTAACGGAATGGGTCAAGTCAATCACATCATTCTCCTAATGATGTGATCCCGTTAATCAAATGACAACTCATGTCTATGGTTAGGAAACATAACCATCTTCGATTAACGAGCTAGTCAAGTAGAGGCATACTAGTGACATTCTGTTTGTTTATGTATTCACACATGTATTATGTTTCCGGTTAATACAATTCTAGCATGAATAATAAATATTTATCATGATATAAGGAAATAAATAATAACTTTATTATTGCCTCTAGGGCATATTTCCTTCAAACGGGCCCAGCGCCGAAGGCTCCTGGGCTGGTGGTCACGGCGGGATCTCGCGTGAGGTGGAGGGGGCGTTTCATGCAGGGATGCCGGAGGCGGTAGTTACGGTGGCGCCCCTACTGCGCGGCGGCGATCGAGGCTCCATTGAAGGCGGAGTGGTCGACCTGGAGATGGATGGTGGCGGTGGCGTCGCTCCATTCACCGAGGTGCCTATGCGTGTAGATTGGCGGCAACGATGGTTGTGGATCTGGTGCCCCGGCCCGCCCAGAACCGTCTAGGTGTGGCTTTGGCCGGCCGGTGGCGTGAGGAGGGACCGGTGAGGGGCGGCTGGAGGCTCCCTACCAGTGTGCCGACGGCAGCTTTTGTCTTCACGGCGACACCCCGTACAGTTCCAGTCAGCAGCGAGAACGGGGGGACGCGACTTCCGGTGAAAACAGCGCCGACTACGGTCATGGCGGACAATGGCGGCGTATGTGAGTTGCTCCCCTTTCGAGGCATCGTGGTTGCAGGTTGCAGAACCATGCTCGGGATGCTCCAGGGGAAACCCTAGATCTGGGTCTTGTATTCCCAGATCGGACAGTGACGACATCTTCAATGTCGTTTTCCCTCCTGGGTGCACCGTTTTGAAGCATGTGCTGACTAGAGGGGCCCCGAGGTGGAGCAGTGTTACATCTTCTGCATCAATGACGACGGATCTTGGTGGCATGGCGTAGTGGAGTCTCGGAGTCTGATGCGTGTAGATGGACTCGCACAGGAGGAAGACACTGTCTAGTGTCATGGTGGCATCGATGGCAGAGAGGCCTGGCAAGGTCGGTGCATTGATCCCTCCTGAAGATGGAGTGGCGGAAGGTGGCGGCGGCAGGGCTACAGCGTGTGCATGAAGTGTGCGCTGAGCGTCTATTACAAATGGTTGGTTCTCTAGACTCATCGGCTGGCAGTTTGGGGAGGCCACCGGATTAGATGGTGCTTTGGCACGAGGTCAGGCACTTCATCAAGCATGTCCATATAACCGATAGAGGTTGTCAAATAGGTGGCTTTGGGTTCATCAATGTATTTGCTTTGTTAGACTATGTTCAATAAGTTAATAAAAATGGCTCCGTGCATCCTTGGGTGGAGAGGTCGGGGGTTTCAACCTTCCTTTCGAAACAAAACCATTGATGTTACTCACTTTGAGCTTGGTGAGGTATTTGGATACTTTTCCAATACAATGCATTTAAAAGCTATTTTAGGAAATACATATAATATCAAAAATAATATATCGATGGTTTTCAGATGTATTTTTTTAAACATGAGAAATTTAAAGACTTGAAAACATAAAAAAAATAGAAATTGTGAAAAGTTTGAACTACTAGTTTCCCAATTTTTATAATATGATATAATATAAATATTTGTCTGAAATAATTGAAATTTGTTCGAAATTTTCAATAATGTATTAAAATATGAATGAAATATCTGGAATGTGGGAAAAAATGAATTTATACTTGTAGGATGCTAGAAATAATTATTTTTTTGTCCTATATGAAATTTTTCTGAAATCTGTTGAATAATATGACTTGGCAAGTTGAAATATCACTACTAGGAAAAACCCTAGTAGTAGCGGGGTAATTGCTAGCAGTAGCACGGGGGCCTGCGCTACTACTAGGGCGCTACAGCTAACTTTTAGCAGTAGCGCGGGTGGTACCCACGCTACTGCTACTTCTAGTAGTAGTAGCGTGGTTGCCACCTGCGCTACTACAACTTAGTTGTAGCGCGGGTCAGGGCCCCACGCTACTACTAACTAATTGAGAATTAAATAAATTAATTCCAGCCATGGCGGCTGCTTCTGCTGGGCATCATCGTCCTCTCCATTGATGGCTGCTACTGGTCCTGGAGGGGATGAAATTGTCCGTGGTATGGTGCTTCCCCACACAATTTGTGCCCGCACCTCTCGTCTACTGCTGCTACGAAGGAAGGGAAAATTATTAGAAAGAGGAAGAGAGAGATAGAGAGCAGTAGGAGGAGGAACTCACCGGTGGACACCGGAGTTGGAGCCGAAGCCCGAAACCCTAGATGAAGCTCGGTGACCTTCTGCTGCTTATCGTGGGACCCTTGACCCGGCGAGGAAGTGCGAGTGGTTGCGTCCATGGCGGATCTGGCCGCCGCCATGTGGATGATGCTCTGTTGGTTCCCTCTCCTTCGAACAGCGGAGAAGAAGGAGGATGGAGGGGGAGGGGAGGGGTCTGCGAGAGGAGGTCACCGAATTTGTGAGTGGCGCCGAGGTGTGAGGCCGGTAGTGGCGGTGGGTGAGGAAGGGAATGTCGAGTGGGAGGAGAAGGGGAATCAGAAGAGTGTGGGTTTGGATTTGGGCCTCCGCACGCTATGTGTACATATGTCTTGGTGGGTCAATAGTAGTAGCACGGGTTTATACCCCTCGCTACTACTATGGCACGTCCCGGGTGGGCACGGTAGAGACCACTTAGTAGTAGCGAGGGTTATAAACCCGCGCTACTACTATCAACTTAGTAGTAGCGCGGGTTTATACCCCTCGCTACTACTATGGCATATGTTCCGGGGGGCACGACAGAGAGCACTTAGTAGTAGCGAGGGTTGAAAACCCGCGCTACTACTATCAACTTAGTAGTAGCGAGGGGTAAAAACCCGCGCTACTAGTAAGTAGCAGAAGCGAGGGGTATAAACCCGCGCTACTAGTAAGCGTCTACCTATAAGCTTTTCCCTAGTAGTGTATGTGTCAAATGTTTCTGTAATTGATTTAAATATGACTAAAATAATTGAGATTCATGTGAAATGTATGTTGATTGTTTCTGAAATTATCTTAAATATGTTTAAATGTCTATAATATTGATGTGAACCATCATTGATTCTTTGTAGAGAAGAAAGAATGAAATCATGTTGGAATATTCTTTGAAAGTGGAAATTAATTGGAAGAGTGAGATGATATTTGATACCTATATGACGAAAAGGTTTGTGAAACTTGAACTTTCAATTTAAATGCATTTTCTATTTTTCTAACTATTTGTTTCTTGAAGCCTTTCGAGCTTTTTGTGATTTTTGTTATTTTGAATTCTTTGCTTTTTTGGCAAAAATATTTGGATTTTACTAAAATATTATTTTTGGCATTTACCCACCTACTAATACGAAATCCAAAAAATGGAAAATTGGGAAATACTAGGAATACTGAATTAGATGAAAAGATTCCCCGTGAGGACATCAACTGTCTAGCACCTTCTTTTCGGCCCTTCGGATAGATACATACGTTACAATGCCTTTTTCCCTAGTTTGTACAGATATCCACTAGTAGCCAGAGAACCCGTACGTGTACATAGCCAATCATTCAATCAGCAATTAAGTAGAGGGCACACGCAGGGATGGGAGGGACTGCACTTGAAGGCTCGATGATATAGACCATTGATCATCTTTTTATAGCCAAAGTTCGTTCGTCTTCTCTGTCAATGTCAATGGGTCCATGAAAGGGTTGAAGAAATCATGCACGTCTATACCTAGACCACACCTGTACTATCTTCACGTGGTTGATTGATGGGTCTATCGCTTTACCGAGTCAGTTTTCTGCAGCAGAACAAAGGAGTTGGCCATATTTGAAACGACCAGCATGTATTTGACTTGCTTTGCGTCCACGTGCTAATGCATGTATTATAGTACTTGGCTTTGCATATATCCATGTGCAAATGTTTATGGCTACTACATGCATGCTAGATGCATGTTCTGGACTCCCCGCAAAAACAAAAATAAAAGCATGTTCTTTTTTTTCGGGAAAAAAAATGCATGTTCGGGTTTTGACGTAGATTTTCCTCTCCTTGATCCAACAGTCGTACAAGAACTTACAGAAGAAAAAATAAAGGCAGTGTAAGCAAATTGAGTTGGTGTGCTTGAATTTTTGTTGTGGTTTTGCTGAATAAAAGTGACTTAAGATATTATTTATGTTTATGGTACATGTCCCAAAGAGCCGTATGCCCTGACCATTTTGACGTAAGAAATCTTATACTCCCTCTGTAAAGAAATATAAGAGTGTCTAGATCACTACTTTAATGATCTAAACACTCATATATTTCTTTACGGAGGGAGTACTAGTAAACTTGTATGTACTTGGACCATTTTATTGTTTTTTTTTCTGAAACGAGGCAAAAGACTTGCCATTTTCATTGATTAAGAAGAAGAGAATTGCCCGGTGAAAATCGGGCTAAAACCGATACAACCCAATCCATATGACATGGGTACCTTCGGCGAACCTGGCCACCGACATGGAACACGAAGCTGCAAAGAAGAATGACATCCGCTGAGGAGTCGCAAGCATCATCATCATCACCGGTTGCCTCAAACGGGCGACTGCGACTTCACAGTAGAGCTCCATCATCGAAGCCACCCACAAACAGCTGCAGAAACCATGGCGGCACATGCCAACAAATGGCCACACGCGCAAGCGATCGACAGCTCCGACTTTGACGATGAGCATCGCAAGGGAAATATGCAGGACTTGCGCCGAATGTGCCTCCGCAAACCACGGAAGAGCACCTCGGACACACCGGGAAGAGCCGACTACCGAAGTCCATGTCGCGACCCAAGCTCCTCGCGATGCCACATCATCGTTGCCAAACAGAAACCAACGCCCTGCATCAGCAAACCACACAGTGAAGATGCCGCCCATCCACGGCGAAGATGCCGCCTTCTACCGGTCTCCCGCTGGTAGCCGGCTCTGAGACGATGCCCCCAAGGAGGAGAAAGATGCAAAGACGCCTCCATCGCCCGATCCAGCGGATCTGAGGTTTCCCTACGGAGCCAAAGCCGTGCGGAGGAGGAGCACACCTCCACGGTGACGCTTCCAAGAAAGATCACGGCACCCGCGGTCGCCGCCGTCACCGGCTCCGAAGAGGACTGGAGCAAGGAATTCTCCCGGAGATGACCACCTGCAGCCACCGACCACCGCCCATCGACCACTACCTGCGAGGCCGACCTCACTTCGGCCACGGGATCCCATGATCCACCATGACCAGACACACTCACCACCTCCCTGGCCGTAGCCGCCGTCCACCCCCGCAGCACCACAGCGGCCACCACCACCGCAGCCACCAAAGCCGCAACGCGAAGTGCAGCACCCAGATCGAAGAGCTAGTTCACACCAGATCCAGATCAAAGCCGCAACAACAGAGCAGCAGCACAGACGAGCAGCTCCTCCATCTGCAGCGCACCTCGCGCTCCAGAGCAGCACAGCCGCCGCGCCCGCCGCGCGCCAGCCGCTACCGCGCCCCATGCACACATCCGGAACCTAGCGCCGCTGCGAGCACGCACGCCGTCCACGCCCAAGCCATGCCGGAGCCCGGACCGAGGCCGCCGCCCCGGAGTCCCATCCACCGCCCACAGCTGACGCCAGCACCGCACGCCGCCCGCCATCCGTCACCCTCGGTTGCGTGCTCCCCCTCGCGAGAGACACAGGAGGAAGAGGTCCCGCCGCCGCCGGGTCCACGCGGGCTTCGCCCAGCGGAGCCCCCCGGCGACGGCGAGTGGAGGGGGCGAGGAGGGGGAGCGGTGGAAGGGGACTGCGCCGCTGCCCGTGTCGCCCCGGGAGGGAGAGACGCAAGGGCTGGATACCATTTTTATTGTCGTAATGTTGAACTGCCAATGTTGTAATATCATTGACCTTGAATGCCAAGACATATTACACATTTATCCCTTTGATGTGGGGTAGACTTTCCCTAGACTTGTGTAAGAGTCAATGCTATTCAAGTACCAAAACGATGACCCACAGTTGTGGGTGCTGCCTTCTCTAGCTACACTATATGCCAACCTACCTAGCTACCATGCATATGCATCACATGCATTGCCAAAGGGATAGCATGGCATCCTAACAATCTGCAAATGCTTTAATCCAGTACCACTCTATATATATCATCCCCATCTCCCTCCCCCTACCTTCCCATACCCCTCCATGTTCCCTTAGGAAGGAAGAGAATCTATCTCACCATCTAGAAAGAGAGAAACAAAGAGATGAGGAACCAGAGGCTAGCTCCTATCACTTGCTCCTCTTCAAAGACCAACAACACCAAGCGAGAGGAGCCACACCTCTCCGGGGCTTACATTAGGAGCCTTGTGAAGCATCTTAGCTCCTCATCCACGGCAAGATCCAAAGACCACCATCACATCACCATGGGCAGCAAATCACACCAAGAAGAGCAACAAGCCCCACAAACCACACCATCATCTCTACAGCAACAGCAGCCACACAAGAAGCAGGTGAGGAGGAGGCTCCACACGAGCAGGCCATACCAGGAGAGGCTACTCAACATGGCGGAGGCCAGGCGAGAGATCGTCACCGCTCTCAAGATCCACAGAGCCTCCATGAGAGAAGCCAAGGAGCAGCAGCAACATCAACAACTTGTGCAACAACTGCAGCATCAGCAAGAGGTCCAGGTAGTGCAAGATCATAGGGTAGCTTTTAGTGCACCCAACATGAGCTCATATGGTTCCTTCTCAGATTACTTGCACAGCAATACGCCATTTGCACACACCACAGCAACAAGCAACAGTGGTTGCTCATATTATTCATCTCCTCCACTCCTCCCTTACCACACACCAGTAGTTGCACCCATGGTTCCCATGGTAGATGCTTTAGATCAGTTGCTGCCGCTGCCTACGCAGCCACTAGGGCTTAACCTGACCTTCGATGGCTTCGGTGGTGGTGTTGCTGCCGAAGATGCCAAGAACTGCACTGCTACTAGCCCCTTTGATCCTCCTTCTTTGGTCCAACAAGCATCACCCGCCTCCTCCTACTCTGTCTACTCCTCTCCGCCGCCGGCGACGATGGTGAGCCAGGACATGGCGCCCGTTGCTGCCGAGAACACCTCACAGTCACTGCACCGGGTGCTGGACGAGGAGGAGATGGCCGCGATCCACTCGGCCGGGGAGCGGCATGACATCGAGTGGAGCGATACCGTGAACCTGGCAACGTCGGCGTGGTGGAGCAGGCTACTCGAGAGCGTGGAAGGCGGCGGAGGCGACGATGGGGCCACGGCGGCGCAGCAGACTAACACGGTGGACGCCATGGGGATGCATCTGAGTGATGAGTACTACGGCCAAGACGTGTCCTTTCCATGGTAAGCTAGCTACAGAGAGGCCCCAAACTAAATTAAGGTGCAAAAGTTGTCTAATAATGATGGGGTGTTCTTTTTTTTTTTTTTTTGCAGTATGGACATAGGAGAGATCGAAGGATGGGACGCCGAGTGGTTCTCGTGACATGCCGTCCATCATATCTTAGGGGAGAATTAACACTTCATCATTTCACTGTACCTCAAATAATGGAAATTAACGCTCCTATTCAGATTGCAAATACTTTTGCTGCGTGGATGCAAACTGTTTTCTTCTTGCATGTGTTCTTTTCTGGGTAACTTTTGGATGTCTATAATTTATGTTTTTGCTAGTATGACTTTACCATACTTTTGTAGAATCTCGTCACGGAACGACTAGCTATCTACTCTATGTCTGCAGGGACCGATGCATGCATCTGTGCTAATGTGTGCATATATTCAGATCGCAAATAATTTTGCTTCGTGGATGCAAAATGTTTTCTTTTCTGCATGTTCTGGGTTAACTTTTGGAGCTCTACGATTTCTGTTTTTGCTATGACTTTACCGTAGTTTGGTAGGATCCTGTCACCGATCGAACAACTAGCTAGCTAGGTCTGCAGGGACTGATGCATGCATCTGTGTGCTAATGTGTGCATATTATGATCAATGCAAGGATTGTCCACACTCTAGCAGGCACTCAGCTAGAGATCTACTAGTACTACGATTCATGTAAATTTCTCGACTTTACTGCAACGAATCGAAGTTACTACTAGCACTTTGAGCCCAAACATAAGATACTACCTAGTACATGCATAGAGCCTAGAGGAGCAGACTGGCAGTCACAAATATTGGTCTTAGTCTGACGCGTATGCATGCTTCAGCGGAGAAGTGTGAGCTGCAGCATGCATGCAGCCATGTAAGACCTTAAGCGGGCAGTACGAGGAGGTGCCCAGGTGTGATCAGGTTCACTTCATCTCGCCTTCACTCTCTCCGTGCATTTTTGTGATTCACCTCTGTGATGTACTCCCTCCGTCCCATAATATAAGACCTTATTACATCCAATATATGAGCATATTGCATGTAATAACGTCTTATATTATAAAACGGAGGGGTATGTTGGTTTCTCCACGTAGTTTTGTCTGAGTAGAGTTTCAGGATCGCCGATACCATAGCGTGCCCACCCTGTGGTGGGGCTAACACCTTTTTTCCCCCAAATGATAAATATCACACGTGTGGCATGAACAAGTTGTAAAAAAGTTTGGAATTGCCATGTGTTCGTGCATGTTCGTGCCACACGTGTGGTACTTATCAGGGTTTTGCGGGTAGGGGCTAATGCTTTGTTAAAGCTCACCTACCCAATTGTAGATGATGTGCTACACCTTCCGGCTTCTGACCATGCCATGAGAGATCGAACCCGGGATGGCGACACGTCGACTTCGGCGGTGTTGTGAGGCTCCCCCCTTGCGTCCGCAGTTGGTGACCTCTGGTCTACCTTTAGTGCTGCTCGGGCACCCTGGCAACAGTCAGACTGCTTCCCCTGGGCCGACCAGTGCCTAGGTTGACCATGTCAACAACTATGTGTGGCAGTTCATGACCACTCCATCCTGCGGTGTAAGCCTCACCGCGGGATTGCGTTTACTATGGACGAAGTCTTGACGCAAAGGAATGGTTGTGCAGCAGCAGCGGTCGTATCGCATGTAGCTGCTGGCATCGTGGAAAAGTTGTGATGACAACACATGAGTGACTTCAATTGTGGTACTATTCGAGGACCCTGTATCGAGCTCTGGGATGGAACCCTTGGTCTACCCCGAGTCAGGTATATCTGGCAATGACGATGTTTTTACATTGTTACCTTGTTGCAGGCATTGCTCGGAATGCTCAAACTGATTTTCAAGGTGAAAACCTAAATTCTGGTCTTAGTTGGTTGGATCCAGTGACAGAAACGCTTGAGCGACGCTCCCTTCCTGAAGGTGTTATTGTTGAAGAACGTCGTCATCTCTGTGGTGTCATGAGATGGCTGGTGCGGATATGGTCATTGTTATAGATTACCGATTGTGGATCTGGTTGCTATATTGTTTTCCTTGCCTACGCATAGCTTTGGCCTTATATGACTTTGCTATTTGCCGACGTTGTTTTTGTCGGCATGCGTTGATGTTGGATGTGTGCATCCTAATTATACAAAGACCGGGTGTGTGCTCATTGTGTTTGTATCCTCTTGATGCTTTATTTTGAGCCAATAAAATCTACCCTTTATCAAAAAATGTGTCTAAACTAAACATTGCTTTCGAAAGTTCTTGTTTTAAATGCTTATCACTAGAAAATAGATATGTTACATACCATTGGTGGTGCACCACGGCATTTATAGAAATATAAAATTTACAATAAAAATATTGTTTAATATAAAGTTTAAAGTTCATTATAAAAAAAATCAATGTAGAATATTACTGGCTCGAGACATGTCAAATAATTTATTAAAATCAAAACATAAATAGAACAAGAAATAATTGAGATGAAGAGAAGAGTTTATTTCGAGAAAATTTGATGTTTAAAGCTGGTGGTACTTAAAACACATGATCACGTGTTTGCTCGCTGCAATTAATGAATTCAAATTTTTGTTTCCCTGTCATGCCCTTAGTGGGCCAACCCATTGCAGCGGTTAGAACGTTCCATGTGGTTATTTCTGTTTCCCTGTTTTCTGTGTTTTTTATCAGTTTTCTTTGGTTTTTGTCTGTTTATCTTTTTTCCTTTACTAAGTGCATGTGTACATTTTAATATAGGTTATATATTTTCAAATACAAGTGAAATTGTTTTACTGAACATTTTTTCTAAACACATGTTTGACTATTTTTTAATACGTGCTAAATATTTTTCAGAAACACATTCAATATTTTTTGAATTATACGGTTTTATAAAAAAATATGCGAAGAAGTTTTATATTATATTTAAAAATAAAATATTCCATTAACATATTTATTAAATGTGCAAATGTTGGTTTTAATGTCACAATTTTTGAATGGTACGAAAATAAAATAAAATTCGACAAACATTTTTTTACATGGGTGAATATTTTTGGAAATTTCACTAACACATTTTAGAAACGCATAGAAAAATTTATGTAATGAATAGTTTTTGGGATGATACGAAATATTTTTTCTAAATTACACAAACAGTTGCCTATTAATTTTTTTCTAAAATGTCATCGACATATTTTTTTGAAGCAGGTGAATATTTTTGTAAACATCACAATCGTATTTTTTGATATTGTCATTATTTTCTAAACTTGCATGAACATTACTTTACACTGCATGAACACTTTTTAAATGTACGATGAATGTTTTTAAAATTTATTTAACATATTTTTCCATTCCAGAAATATAAATAAAAGTAACAAAACAAAAAAAAAACTAGCAGAACATGATGTGCACTAGCAAGCCAGCGCTCTTCCCATGCTAGCCCGTCCCGTTTATTAAACGACAAAGACAAGCGGTTGTTTTCCTCTCGCAAGAGGCCCCTAATATAGGCAAAGTTCTTTGGCGCTTATAGCACCCGTTAAAGGCAGTACGGTACACAGCACACCCCCAATTTTACTTCGCTTGATTTGGTTTGCCGGCCCATCTAGAGCAGGTTTCTATGAAGCTCTCAACCGGTTTTAGGAAGCTTCAAGCAGCTTCTGGTCAGATTTATGTTTGTTCATGGTGTTTTTGGGTCAGGTAGTGGCTGGTTTTCTGTTTTCATTTCTATTGAAATTCCTGATTTTTTTAAAAATTCATGAACATTTTTTAAACTCGTGATTTTTCCAAAATTCGCGTGTTTTTCAAATCCATGAAAGTTCTTAATCTCATTTTTTTTCTGAATTTGTGATCCTTTTAAAATATGGGATCTTTTCTAAATGCATCAAATGTCATCAATCAACCGTCAATTTGTCAGCGGTCAATAGTTAGCATTTTTTTTAGCTATGGTCAGTGGTTAAATAGTTAGCGGTCAAGTTGCCTCATGGGCCACGGCCCATCCAGTACGAGCTACCCCTAACACGCACAAAAAGCATGGAGGAGGAGCTCTTCCTAATATAGCAAAATCACTCATTAAGGGATACCTCTTACAAAGGTCACTCTCATCTTCGCAGGTTGCGAGTGGCGCACTATATATGCGCCACTTACCACAACTGAAAGTTCTCCCTTTTTCCGTAGATTCGTTTATTCAAAACGTATTATCTCTTAAATCGTGCGTCCAAAACGCGAATCATTTTCACCGTTAGATTATCGCCTCGAGATCTTTGAAACTAAATATCTCATTTTAATAGGTTTCGACGGATTTGTTTTTCACAAAAAAACCCAGAAGAAAAAAACCGAGCCGGAAGCACGATTTCCCCCCACTTTTTCCCATTTCCAAGAGGCACGACTGTAGCTCCATGTGAAGCAAATCTGTGCCTCTCGCGAAAAGAAAAAAATATATATTTTTTCCCTCTTTCCGAGAGACACAACCTATACCTCAACAAGAAGAAAATCTGCGTCTCTCGCGGAAGAAAAAAAAATGCATTTTTCCTTTCCCGAGAGGCATAGTTGTGCCTGTGTGTCTCTCGAATGCAAAACTGTGACTCTCATGGAAGAAAAAATACGTGTTTTTTTTTCTGTTTCCAAGAGGCACAACCCTGCCATATGCGGAAACAAATTTGTCCCTCTCGTGGAAGAAAAAAACGTGTATTTTTTTCCTTTTTCAAGAGGCACAGCGAAGCAAAATTTTCACGGAATCAAATCTGTGTCTCTCGCGGAAGAAAAAAAATGTGTTCTTGCGCAAAAAAAATAAAAAAATCAAAACCTAGGGGAAACCGGGAAAAACCGAGCCGTAAGAAACAAAAAAAATTCATACAAAACCCGAAAACTTTACAGAAAACTAAAATTAACAAAATTCCAAGGGAGTGCCTAGCACGCGACACGTGGCGGTGGCTGTGGCGCGGTCCCGGCCCATCAAAGGTGACCCTTGAGGGGCTCCCGCAAGAGGTACCCCTCACCAATCATATAATAGTTTAAATTTGCACATATTGCATAGTATTTATGTGTATACATTTATACTCATCCAACATCTAAAAAATACCTAAAAACAAACACATAATGAAAAACTAAAGGAAAACAAACAAAACAGAATAAAATAACAAAGGGACAGAGGGGCTGGGAGGTACAGATAATGGGTTTCAGCCCAATAGCAACTCAAGGGGTCAGTCAAACAAATAGCCCAAACCAGCTCATAGAATAGCCCAGGAAACAAAACATACCATGAATCTCAGAGCAAGAAAATGGGCAATAAATTGACTGGCCCAAATCGAAAATTCAGACGACCTACGTATAGCTAAAGTGTAAAAAAAAATCTTGAATCAGTAGTAAGTTATATATTTACCTTTGTCATGTCTACAGTATGCTTTTTTCTGTCAAATACGCATGAGTGTGCATACTACATTATAAAGAAGAGGATGAGGGTAAAGAGCCCCTCCACGGTAGTGCCCACCCTTCCACCTCGCTAAAGAACATACTAAGCTTCCCTTTGAGCAATCCCGCCTCCCATGTCTGCAGTATGCTTTTGAGGTGGCTAGATCTTTAAATTAAAACAATTCCTTATTTAACACTATCTTAAATTTCGTTTCCTTATTTGATATTGTTCTTCCCTATCTAACAACGAGTCTAAATTTTATGCCTTTTATGACACTTTCGTCCATTTTAAGCCTAAATGACACCCGAAAAGACCTTTTTGCCCCTCATGTGGTATGTGTGTGTGCGGGCAGTGCAGGGCAGTAGCACACCCGCAACAGCACGTACACACGCAACAACACACACACGCTGTTGTAAATTTGCCACATGATCGATCACATCAATTCAGACGACACATGCGCACCAAAAACTGATAGCCAAGGACCATTATCATGAACTCTTTTCTTTTTATTTTCTCGTTTTCTCCATGTTACAAATCTGTCCGTACAGACTATGCGGAAAAACCGATTGAAAGTAAACCTAGATCTAGACGGACACGCATACACCCAAAGCTAACTAAGCTAGTAGGGCTAGCCTAATACTACTTGAATAGGACTCCGTAGTACTTTTTTTGCGAGTGAAATTTGTATTACTCAACCACCAATAAGAAAAGGAGGATTGCCCCATAGAGCCTCTTTCTAGCCGCCATCTCCTCCTCCAAGAAAAGCTAGGGTTCGTGCCTCTCGTCGGCTCCGTCGCAGGTCCGCCTCGTCTCCGGTGGCCCTAGGGCCATGGGGGCGTGGTGGATCCTGGCAAGGGCCGGCGGGAGGGCTCCGTTGTTAGTCGTTCCTTTAAAAATTGTTAGGGTTTGTGTCCTATTCAGGAAGACGAGACGGTGGCGGCTCCCTGAAGATGGAATAAAGGTCTCCCCGCCTAGTCCCCGTTCCGATGGTGCGTCTAGCATCGTTGGTGGGTGTGTGGAGGTGTGTCTCCGGCGGATCTATCCTCGGTGGATTTGCTCGGATCTGGTTGTGGTTCGTCTATGTTCGTGTGTCTTCAGTTGGATCTTTTCGATCCACGTTATTCTTCATCAGCGGCGGTTGCTGTTACGATGCGCTGGTCCCACGGGCCTTAGCACGACGACTTCCGACTGTCTACTACAACAAGTTGTGCCCGACTCCGGCGAGGAGGGGTGATGACGGCGCGCCTTCGCTCGCTTCATGATTGTAGTCGCCGCTAGGTGGTCTACGGATCTGGATGTAATTTTTATTATTTCTAGTGTTTGTTGTACTGCCGTGATGGAAGATGAATAGATTGAAAGTTTTCTCGCAAAAAAAAAAAAACCACCAAGAAGATTACAATCAGCCGCTGCTAGTTCTACCGCAACAGAGGGACTAGATCCTAACCAAGTCATTGTTCTTCCCTCTATGCGTGCAAAAATTTCCAAGCTATCACTAACATTATTAACATGGCGGCTAACATGAGTAATGCAACATTCACGACGTGACATGAGATATCTAATCTCCTTAACTAAGGAAGCATAAATTGACCAACCTTGTTCTCGTCCTTTGATCATCTTGACTGCCACAAGTGAGTCCATTTCAATGATGACCGGAAGGTCGCTTCTCTGGATCGCTAGGGATAAGCCTTCCATGCACGTGCCCAGCTCTGCCTCGAGAGCTTCTCGGCACGAGAAGAAGGTCCTGCAAGCAGAAAATATAATGGCTCCCTGAGAGTCACGCAGGACCATGCCAGCTCCTGCGTTCTCAGCACAATAGGACCCATCCGAGTTAAGTTTCACCCAGCCATCAGGAGGGGGCGCCCAAGAGGCGGAGGGTTCCACCCTCCTGGCCGGCGTATTATGTAACATGCGATCAAAGTTGATAACGGTTTTCCCTTTCAACGGATTAGCATTCGAGTTGGTCTTGACAGCGACTAAAGATTCAAGATAACTGACGAGGAACTTTCTTGATACTTCTAGTGGGGGAGGCTTCTTTTGATGGACAATCTCATTGCGTATGAACCAACAACGCCAAAGTGTCATGAGCAGCATGTTCCTCTCAATATCCTGCCACTACCGGACTCGCGGGCTATGCCTACGGCCCAGGGCCGTCGGCATAGGTCCTATGCCGTCGACATAGATCTATGTCTACGGCTGCCGTCGGCATAGCCCCGTCGGTGTAGATCACGTCAGCGTAGTTGTGTCAGACCGTCGGCGTAGTATAGCCGTCGGCATAGGAGCGTATGCCGACGGCCGTGGGGTAGCCGTCGGCATAGTTTAGCCGTCGGCGTTGTTTTTCATCTGACGGCAACGGGCGGCGCCGTCAAAACCACTGGCGACCCAGGGGCGACACGTGGCAAAGGTATGCCTACGGCAAAGCCGTCGGCATAGATGTAAATCTATGCCGACGGCTTTGCCGTAGGCATAGCTCTGCCACATGGCGCCTCCTGGTGGCTCCTGAGCGTATATATGCCGACGGCTTTGCCGTAGGCATAGTTTTTTTTTTCCTGTTTTCTCTTTTTCAATTCATTTGGCAGCATTTCAAAGCAGAATAATATGAAATATGACATTTCATCATCATCATTTAAACATAGTCAAGTTCATCATCTAAAGATCATCACCGGCGAAAGTTCACGAACATAAAAGTAGTGCAAGACATGAAACATCATAAAAGTTGAAACATGAAAGGCATGTCACATCGGCCGCATACACGGAATCATCATCGACATCAAGCACCACCCAGTCCACCTCCGCCAAAACCACCACCACCACCGAGTCCACCTCCGCCAAAACCACCACCACCAAGTCCACCTCCGCCAAAACCGCCACCGCCAAGTCCACCTCCGCCAAAACCGCCACCGCGACCACCATCACTCTGCCAGATCGGAGTGACTGAGGTCGACGGAGCAGGAGTCGAGCCACAGGTCCCCTACATGTTTGAGAGAAGATTCTAACGGTAAATATGACATGATAGTGTTGAATGAACGAGAACTAGTTTGTCATTAGTTAGGCAAATGTACTAACCGGAGTATCACCGCCTAGTGCCAGCCATTCCTCGAACGTGGGAATGTGTGGGGCATCTCCCGCAGGTGGTGGTGGGGGTCCAACTTGTGGTGGCTCCGTGCGGTTAGTCCAAGACGCCAACATAGCTTGGATGTTAGTTAAACAAGCAAACTAGAAAGTCAGAAGGAATGAAAGTGCAAATTTGAGCTTGGTTTTAAGAGGGCAAAACTAACCGCCATCACTTGACGGTTGTAATCATCGTTTGCCTTCACTCGTTGCAAGTACTCCCTCACCTCAATATGCCTATGCTCGAGAAAGGCCTGATATGCCTACAAAATTGAGGTTGTTTCTAAGTGGGCAGTGCTGAAAATAAACTAAGAAAGATAGAGACAAAGAAGATAAGGGAAGTACTTACAAAGACGTTGGCGGACTAAGGAGGCTGCGAACGCCGTGCTCTCTAACGGGCTCGGGTTGGTAGCTCAAGCCGTGTGTTCGAGATCGACGGAGTGATCAAGCCATCGAAACACGGATACCGCCATGGGACTTACCTCGATGGCCACCACCGCCGTGTCGTCGATCCGAGAGTGGGCGACCTCGAGAACAGGAACATCCGGATGCAACCGATAGTTCGAGTGTAAGATTCGGTGTGCTGCTCGGTGTTGCCGTAGTACTGGCTCTCGCCCTCCTTGCGATCACGCCGCTCGCGGGCCAGCTTCCATGACTCCATGTCTGAGAGCGGCCTCTGCAACTTGTCCTCTTGCAACTTCAAACAGAAGTTAGCCATACATAAGAACATGACGGTAAAGAAGAACAAAAATGTATCATGCATATAGATATACCTTCATGGCCTTGAAGCCCCAGTGGTTCCTGTTTCCTTGGCCGTGTGTCCCGTCTTTTCCACGGTTAGCCCGGGCCTTGATGCTCTTGGCAGCTAACTCTGCATCGTCACCGACCCACCTATCCACCAAACTCGCCCATCCGTCATGTGTTCCATAGCACCAACGAGGAACAACCTGTGCAAATTTTGGAAGCATGACATGTGAGCACGAAACATATAGTTGACTGCTTGAAACAATGAAAAGTCAGTAATAGTTACCATCATGAACTGCTCCCTGCTCATGGTAAGTTTTTGCTTCTGTGCTTGAGTTTTGGTCATCTTTTGGTGCAGGTAGAAGTGGTAGTACTGCGAGACGGCCCAACGCACCTCGTACTGCAACTGACGAGCTTTCTTCTTCGCAGCCGCAAGTAAGACCACGTCGGCTCTGGCCTTGTGCTCGTTAAGAACTCTATAGAGTTGCTGCAATCATGCATAAACCAGAAGCAAACAAGGCATGAGTTGAGTGACTCAATGATAAACTATGAACGAAACTAAAGACAAGTGATTCAAAAGGGAACTTACCCAAAATTTGGTGATCACGGCCTTAGCGGCCGTCCCGTACTCCGCGTTGTTGCAAGCCTCGTAGTGGGCCCAACTTGTGGCCAAAACACGCAGCTGCGGGTCCCTGTCTGGCCGCGGGCAGAATAGGCCAGGCCAAAACTCCTTCAACAGGATAGTGATAAGGCCGTTCGGTTTACGGCCCTTTCCGCGAAGGATCCAATTACTGCAAAAGAATCAAAGGATTGCCATGTGTACAATAAGAAAATGTTGTCATGTGTTGAAAATATGATTGAGATGCACTTACTCTGTCCCCACAGGTTCAATGAGCCACTTGTGCGCCTCGATAGAAGGTGGTGTAGGTACTCCGGCATTACCACGCAGCCACCCCTGTGGAGCACCCGGTGGCAAGTCACCCCACAACCCGGGGTCAACCTCCCCTCCACCCTCCTTGCCCTCCTCCTCACCCTCCTCGCCCTCCTCATCGCCCTCCTCCTCATCCTCCTCCTCCTCGGCCTCCTCCTCCTCGCCATCAGGAACATACTCCTCCTCCTCAGACTCAGAAGCTGCCTCAGCATAGGAGGGCATCGAAGAAGACCCTCCTATTTCGGACACGGCCCGGAGTTTTTTGGCCCGGTTGCCTCTCCCCCCACCTCCTCGTCCTGTAGGGGCTCTCCCCCCACCCCCTCCTCCTCTAGGGTCTCCTCCCCCGACCCCTCCACCTCCCTGTGAGGTGCCATCCTCGCGTAGTCGGGAGGGAACCTTGTGGGCTCTTCCACTCCGAGTAAGTCCTCCTTTGAGTTTACTAAGGAAACTGGCACCACTGGACTTGCCCATGATTAGCAAACCTGCATTGAGAAGAGAATAAACAATTAGTAAGGATATAAAAAAACAAGCATACAGGAAAGAAATTAATAACAGAAGAGCACATTAAGCATACTATTGTAATGATCACTAAAAGAACATACATTTTCTAGAACCCATATGAATCATCACTATTGTAATCTATTTGTCGACTGGTCTCATCATCACTATCCCGCATATCTTCTTCGTTGTCTGACGGAGGTGGAGGCTCTTCCTCATCGTCAGCGTCAGCGTCTTCATTTAACTTTTCAAGCATAATTATGTCTCTTTGATTCACAACTGCCTCACCATCAATCAAATGCGCCGCCGTCGTTTGGGTCCAGGTCAACATAACCCAAGTCATCATCCTCCTTGTTTCGGACCACGTCATCATGTTCCTCTTGAAAGAACACTCCCTCGTATGTCATGGGGTTTATCTTGCAGTAATCATCATCGTTCGGGTCCGGTAGCTTACCTTGTGGCGACACCTTGAACACAACTTCCCAACCCTTTAGGTACTCTTTCTTGCATGGGTAAGGCAGATAATATACTTGTGTGGCCTGGGTAGCGGCGATAAAGAGATCAGCTCCGGCATAGACGGTTGATGGTTTAACTTCAACTAAACCAACAGAAGGCGTATGTCTCAGACCCTTTTTGGGGTCGAACCATCGGCATTTGAACACAATGAGACTTAGGTGTTTACGGCCACGTTTGAATGTAAGCTCGTATATTTTTCCTACCCTTCCGTAGTAATCTACTTTATTATCTCCTTCGGCGAAGACTCCGGTATTTATGGTTTTGTGATCAGGCCGACTGTTCTGGTGCTCCTCTGTATGGAAGCGATACCCATTCACATCATACTTTTGGCATGTCATGACGGTAGGGTCAAAACCCATGGAAACCCATCTCAATTCTTCATCCATTGATTCGTTCGGATCATTTCCCTACAAGTTTAATTGAAATTATAGGGTGCATGAGTTTAATTGGAAGTGTGAAATGGGTAATAGCGAAGTGTGAAAAATTACTTTCTCCATGAACCACGCAACGAAATTTTTCCTTCCATCAGCACCCTTTCGGAGAAGAGCAAGTGCCTCCGCTTCAGTAGGAGGCAGCATTCCCGTCCACTCTTCCTCAACGAATCGACTACAATAAGAAAAGCGGTATAAGAACTAGGCAAAGTGAACATAACGAATTGACTAAAAGAATGGTGCAAAGGTATTACCTCATCCACTCATCCTCAACTTTCTTGATGTTGTGCAAGATATAGAACATGACATCCTCCCACTCATCTCGTGGCATGTCATAAGATGTCGAGCATCCAGCCCTGCCACCTTGCCCGATGAATAAAGGCAACTTGGGTTTATACTTGGGTTCTTCTGTATTGTATCGAGACACCTTATTGTGCAACGTGGGAACATGGTCCGGATAGTAGGCTGTCCTGAGGTTTGCCACCTCCTCTAGGATAATTGCCTCAGCTATGGAAGCTTCAATCTTAGCTTTGTTTCCACATTTACATCTCGGATGCTTGTTACATCTCTCGGGCCGTCATCGCCAACGATTCTCCACAGGGCCCCCAAACAATACCTCGTTCGCGAGGTGTGAAATGAGATGTGTCATCGGAGTAAAGAAGCCTGGCGGGAAGATCTTCTCTAGCTTGCATATCAACTCCGACGCCTTCTTATGCATTTCTTTTATCTTCTCAGGACATAATTCTTTAGCACAAAGCGTGCGGAAGAAATGGCTTAACTCCGCAAGCACACGCCAGACACGCTCGGGAACATAGCCTCGAACCATCACCGGCATAATCCGCTCAATCCATACATGATAGTCATGACTCTTGAGCCCGGTCACTCTGCCCGCTGAAAGATTGACCCCCTTACTTATATTCGACGCATAACCATCGGTGAACTTCATGACGTGTTTCAGCCACTTGAATGCCTCCATCTTATGATCCTTTTTAAGTACGAAGTCAGCATCTGGCTTGAACCAAGATTTTCGACTGCCTGTGGGAGGCTGCATGTGAAGACGTGGTCTATCACAAATATTCTGTTGATCGACTCTAGCATTAACATTATCCTTTGTCTTATCAGGAATGTTGAGGATCGTGTGAAAAAGGGACTCTGCGACATTCTTTTCGGTGTGCATCACGTCGATGTTGTATGGAAGTTTGAGGTCCTTCAAATAGGGAAGCTGCGTGAAGGGGGTAATGTGAGTCCAGTTGTGCGTCTCACCATATCCTTCAAAACATTTTTTCCCTTTCCCTTTGCCTTTGCCTTTCCCTTCATCGGCAAGCTTAAGAGCTTTCAGCTGAGCTAGCACATCCGCACCAGAAAACGTTGGAATCTCGTTTACTTCATGGACAATTTTGCCTTCTGTGAAGTTCTTCTTGTCTTCCCTATCAGGATGGTCTGGAGGGAGGAACTGTCGATGCAGGTCAAAGACAACATACTTGCCACCCTTCTTCAGCCAAATGAAAATCAAGACCTGCATGCACACTGGGCAAGACATCTTTCCACTTGTACACCATCCGCAGAACAGGGCATAGCCGGGAAAGTCATGCATGCAATCAGAGCCAAACTTTCATCAAGAAATTTTTCTGCAGATGCGGTCGTATGTCAACCTCGGGAAGTACCAAGAATGGTGCAAATCATCCACCAACGGCTGCATAAACACACTCAAATTCTTCCCCAGATATTCAGGCCCCAGAATTATAAGCGACAGGAACATGGTCTTGCGTTGCATTATGGCGCCGGGAGGGAGATTGAGCGGAATAACAAATACGGGCCAGCAACTGTATGGATTAGACGACATACCATATGGATTGAACCCATCACCTGTTATAGCAATTTTGACATTCCCAGCCTCGGCTGCTTCCTCCGGGTACTCTATATCGAATGACTTCCATGCTTCACCTCCTGATGGATGTACAATTTTTTTTGGATTGTACCTTTTCCCTTCCTTGTGCCACTTCATCATTTTGGCAGACTCCTCGGTGATGAAAAGGCGCTGCAGTCTTTTTATAAAATCAAGATACGAAGAACCTTCACAGGATTATTAGCTGCTGCTTCTGACCATGCTTATCGACCACCTCAATATACCGAGAGGAACCGCACTTCCTACAGTAGTTGTCATCCGCATACTCATGCCTAAACAAAAGGCAATTCTTTGGACAAACATGTATTTTCTCATAGTCCATGGAGAGCGCCTTCATGATTTTCTTCGTACCGTACATGGTTTTTGGCAGTTCATGGCCCTCAGGCAGGCTATTAGCCCATACTCCCAGAAATGCTTCGAAGCAACCTCGGCTACAGCCGTACTCAGCCTTGACTGCCATCAGTTGTGAGATGGCATCCAGCACAGACAGCTTGGCACCCTCATAGAGAGGTTTCTTTGACGAGGCCAAGATTTCCAGGAAGACCTTTGCGGTTTCCTCCGGCTCCTCCGGTTCATTCGCTGAATGTGACGGAGGTGTCGGCTGTGCAGCAAAGACATCATCTAGCATGTCTCTAACCCCGTCGTCCTCATAACCAGCGACGCGTTGTCGTATCACATCCTCTCTACCACGGTCCCGCTGGGCAAAGTTTATCGGCATATTAAAGTTGGGCATAAATCCATTTGTGCGAAGGTGCTTAGTCATCTCACTCTTATCTCTGCGGATACGTCTCTTACATTGGCACACGGGCATTCTGGCACCATCCTCATTGGACTATGGAATATCTCTTTCAAAAACACATCAGTTTTCTGGACCCACTCTATTGTTACTTGATTCCGACGGAAAAACCCACTATACATCCACTGATTATCTGCCATCTCTGCTTTATTGGAAGCCACACAACAAAATTAAGGATTCATTTAAATTACCCACATCAATATTTTATTTTTTACAAGGTTGACGAGAAACGACATTTAATCCACCTACATCTCTAATAGGTAAAGATGGGTCCTAATCCCACCCGAGAATGTTTAGATTGAGTACGGTCCATGCTCTACCCCATTCCGAGACAAAATTTCGGCAGCACCTCCCCGCTGTTCTCCAAATACACGTCTCGGAAAAATGCCGAGAGAATGTGCATCCGGAGAACAACAGGGAGGCGCCGCCGAAATCCTGTCTCGGAACGGGGTAGAGCATGAACAACGTACCCAATCTACACATCCTTGGGCTGTCCGTGGAAAGCGCTGGACAATCCGAAAGAGCTGCGGTGATAAATATGCAATTGAATACATATTTATCGATGCAACCCTTTCGGACGGGAGACCTAGGTTACGCGACTTGATGTGAAAATTCAATCTAGTGACATGGAAAAAAAAGTGGACGAGGTCATGGAATTGTTGTTCACCCTCCGATGTAGTCGATCAAAGGAGAGGGACGATCGTGAACCAACACCTCCAACGTCGACGATCACTCCACAAAGATGGAACACCACAAATCCTGTTAATTACACCGAGTGAAAAAAAATTAGGTCATCACATCACATTAACCATTTGGCACAACATTATGAATCGACATGAAACAACATGTCAAATTGCAAAAAAAAATATTTATTAAGTATTTTAGAAACCATGTGCCTTGATTTGCTTCTTATATATGAATCAACATTACCAAAACACTATCTTGACAAATATCCATCCATCTATCACAAACTTGCCCAACATCTAATTCATCTATATTCACAAACTTAGTAAAAACTATCTAGTATGTATCTAAATACCTAATAAAACTACACAAAACTATCTATTATGTATCCATCCATCTATCTATTCATCTAGCATCCATCTATCTATTCATCTAGCATCCATCCATCTATATAGCATCTATCTATTCATCTAGCCACCATGAACACAAGCAACGGCAACAACGATTTGTGGGAGGGGTGCTCACTGGGGCTGGGAGGGGGCACGGCAGCGTCCGGCGGTGGAGGGAGGTGCTCACTGGGGCGGGAGGGCAGGCAGGGCGGCCGAAGCCGCGCCACGCTGCGTGCTCGCGGGGCAGCTCATGGGCTCGGGAGGCCGAGCCAGGGCTGGGAGCCCCCTGGCCGGGCGGCGGCGCGAGACGGGTCGGCGCGGGCGGCTGGACGGATGCGTTGTGGGGTCGGGTAGGTTTGGGAGGCCAGGCGGGTCGGGTGGACGGCGGCGCCATGAGGAGGGGCGGAGGGTCGGGTGCAGGCGGGAGGGGCGAGGAAGGGATGGGGCGGGCGGGGGAGCGCGCGGTGGAGCGGGCGGCGAGGAGTGGCGCGGATGGAGCGGCGGTGGCGGGCCGGCTGCGGTCGGCGGACGGTGCGGCCGGGGTTGAGCGGCGAGTGGAGGAGGCTGCGCGCGGGTGGGAGAGAACGAGTGAAGAAGCAGGGTGGCCGCGAGTGGATAAGATAAGGCGCCCTATGTCGACGGCTTAGCCGTCGGCATATATAAATAATGCCACGTGGCATATATGTCGACGGCTAAGCCGTAGGCATAGGTATATTTCTTTTTTTATACATGTTAATTACAAACTAGCCGTATACATGTTAATTACACACGTGGCATATATTATTAGCTGTCTTCAAATATATTTTTAGTGTATATTATTTTCATACGCATTGAAAAGTTTCATATACATACAAAATATTTGTACGTACATATTAAATATTTTCAAATACACGTTCTTGATTTATTTTAAATGATACATGGTATATAATTATATTAAAAATAATACATGGTATACATATTTTTGACATGCATTAATATTATTTAAAATGTACCATACATTTTCTTTAATGGTTTGAAACATTATTTATAATTACATGATCCTTTTTTTATATTGTACAACAATTTTCTAAAATATAACGTATATTTTTTCTGAACCGAATTTTTTCTATGGTCAGCAACATTTCTTTATCATATAAATATTTTCTATGGTCTCGCGAAAGGTGATACATAGGAGAGCAACTGACTGAGGGGTACCGTTACCGAGTGCCTGATCCGGTAACTATACGACTGCCTGATCCGTCTACTACCTTGTCATCGCCGACCGTGAGGGGGGCCACAAGTTGTGTCAGGACAGCCAAGAGGGACACCTGGGAGCAACATCCGGGCCAAATCCACAGCTACATCCACACCGTGTAGACCCGACGTGTCCGTTTCCCCCCTCCAGGTGCCGGCGACGGCGCCGTCTGTGAGTGGGGCCACGCATCGGAGACGCATGCCGCCTATTCGGACATGCCACAACACCACCCTGCATGTATGAGGGCCCGGTACGACGCTCCGGTGGCATTGCTACCCCCCAGGGCCCCCGTCCCGCCTAACCCTGGAGCGGTTGACCACGAGATCTAGCCCTTTGACTCCACACGGACGGTCTTTGACCAGTGGACCTCTCCACCCGGTTGTGTCAGGTCGGCCCAGAGGGACACCGGGGATCAACATCCGGGCCAAACCCACAGCTACATCCACTCCGTGTAGACCCGACGCGTCGGTTTCCCCCCTCCAGGTGCCGGCGGCGGCGCCGTCCGTGAGGGGGGCCACGCACCGGAGACGCGTGCCGCCTCTTAGGACATGCCACAACACCACCCCGCATGTATGAGGGCCCGGTACGACGCTCCGGTGGCATTGCTACCCCCCAGGGCCCCCGTCCCGCCTAACCCTGGAGCGGTTGACCACGAGATCTAGCCCTTTGAATTCACACAGACGGGCTTTGACAAGTGGACCTCTCCACCCGGTTGTGTCAGGTCGGCCCAGAGGGACACCGGGGAGCAACATCCGGGCCAAACCCACAGCTACATCCACTCCTGTAGACCCGACGCGTAGGTTTCCCCCCTCCAGGTGCCGGCGGCGGCGCCATCCGTGAGGGGGGCCATGCACCGGAGACGCGTGCCGCATCTTAGGACATGCCACAACACCACCCCGCATGTATGAGGGCCCGGTACGACGCTTCGGTGGCATTGCTACCCCCAGGGCCCCCATCCCGCCTAACCCTGGTGCGGTTGACCACGAGATCTAGCCCTTTGACTTCACACGGACGGGCTTTGACCAGTGGACCTCTCCACCCGGTTGTGTTAGGTCGGCCCAGAGGGACACCCGGGAGCAACATCCGGGCCAAACCCACAGCTACATCCACTCCGTGTAGACCCGACGCGTCCGTTTCCCCCCTCCCGGTGCCGGCGGCGGCGCCGTCCGTGAGGGGGGCCACGCACCGGAGACGCGTGCCACCTCTTCGGACATGCCACAACACCAACCCGCATGTATGAGGGCCCGGTACGACGCTCCGGTGGCATTGCTACCCCTGGGCCCCGTCCCGCCTAACCCTGGAGCGGTTGACCAAGAGATCTAGCCCTTTGACTTCACACGGACGGGCTTTGACCAGTGGACCTCTCCACCCAGTTGTGTCAGGTCGGCCCAGAGGGACACCGGGGAGCAACATCCGGGCCAAACCAACAGCTAAATCCACTCCGTGTAGACCCAACGCGTCCGTTTCCCCCCTCCCGGTGCCGGCGACGGCACCGTTCGTGAGGAGGGCCACGCACCGGAGATGCGTGCCGCCTCTTAGGATATGCCACAACACCACCCCGCATGTATGAGGGCCCGGTACGACGCTCCGGTGGCATTGCTACCCCCCAGGGCCCTCGTTCCGCCTAACCCTGGAGCGGTTGACCACGAGATCTAGCCCTTTAACTTCAGACGGACAGGGTTTGACCAGTGGACCTCTCCACCCGGTTGTGTCAGGTCGGCCCAGAGGGACACCGGGGAGCAACATCCGGGCCAAACCCACAGCTAAATCCACTCCGTGTAGACCCGATGCGTCCGTTTCCCCCCTCCCGGTGCCGGCGGCGGCGCCGTCCGTGAGGGGGGCCACGCACCGGAGATGTGTGCCGCCTCTTAGGACATGCCACAACACCACCCCGCATGTATGAGGGCCCGGTACGACGCTCCGGTGGCATTGCTACCCCCCAGGGCCCCCATCCCTTCTAACCCTCGAGCGGTTGACTACGAGATCTAGCCCTTTGACTTCCCACGGACAGGCTTTGACCAGTGGACCTCTCCACCCGGTTGTGTCAGGTCGGCCCAGAGGGACACCGGGGAGCAACATCCGGGCCAAACCCACAGCTAAATCCACTCCGTGTAGACCCGACTCGTCCGTTTCCCCCCTCCCGGTGCCGGCGGCGGCGCCGTCCGTGAGGGGGGCCACACACCGGAGATGCGTGCCGCCTTTTAGGACATGCCACAACTGAAGGAAATATGCCCTAGAGGCAATAATAAAGTTATTATTTATTTCCTTATATCATGATAAATGTTTATTATTCATGCTAGAATTGTATTAACTGGAAACATAATACATGTGTGAATACATAGACAAACATAGTGTCACTAGTATGCCTCTACTTGACTAGCTCGTTTATCAAAGATGGTTATGTTTCCTAGCCATGGAAAAAAGAGTTGTCATTTGATTAACGGGATCACATCATTAGGAAAATGATGTGATTGACTTGATCCATTCCGTTAGCTTAGCACTTGATCGTTTAGTATGTTGCTATTGCTTTCTTCATGACTTATACATGTTCCTATGACTATGAGATTATGCAACTCCGTTTACGGAGGAACACTTTGTGTGCTACCAAGCGTCACTGGCGTTATTGGGTGATTATAAAGGAGCCCTACAGGTGTCTCCGAAGGTACATGTTGGGTTGGCGTATTTCGAGATTAGGATTTGTCACTCCGATTGTCGGAAAGGTATCTCTGGGCCCACTCGGTAATGCACATCACTATAAGCCTTGCAAGCATTGCAACTAATGAGTTAGTTGCGGGATGATGTATTACAGAATGAGTAAAGAGACTTGCCGGTAACAAGATTGAACTAGGTATTGAGATACCGACGATCGAATCTCGGGTAAGTAACATACCGATGACAAAGGGAACAACATATGTTGTTATGCGGTTTGACCGATAAAGATCTTCGTAGAATATGTGGGAGCCAATATGGGCATCCAGGTCCCACTATTGGTTATTGATCGGAAACGTGTCTCGGTCATGTCTACATAGTTCTCGAACCCGTAGGGTCCGCACGCTTAACGTTTCATTGACAATAAAGTATTATATGAGTTATGTATGTTGGTAACTGAATGTTGTTCGGAGTCCTGGATGAGATCATGGACATGACTAGGAACTCTGGAGTGGTCCGGAGATAAAGTTTGATATATGGGATAATAGTGTTTGATCTTCGGAAGGGTTCCGGAATTCACGGAAGGGGTTCGGATGTTTCCCAAAATGTTTGGGTGCGAGAACACGTTATTTGGGCCAAAGGGAAAGCCCACAAGGTTTTGGAAAGCGCAAAGGAAGTTTTATGAGTCCAGGGCGACGCCAGGTCCTGGCGTCGGGTCGAGACGCCGGAACCCTAGCGTCTCGCCCCGAGTCCGAGAAGGACTCTTGCCTTCGGGTGAAACCGACTTTGTGGAGGCTTTTACTCCAAGTTTCGACCCCAAGGCTCAACATATAAATAGAGGGGCAGGGCTAGCACCAAAGACACATCAAGAAACTCCAAGCCGTGTGCCGGCAACCCCGTACCCTCTAGTTTATCCTCCGTCATAGTTTCCGTAGTGCTTAGGCGAAGCCCTGCGGAGATTGTTCTTCACCAACACCGTCACCACGCCGTCGTGCTGCGGGAACTCATCTACTACTTCGCCCGTCTTGCTGGATCGAGAAGGTGAGGACGTCATCGAGCTGAACGTGTGCAGAACTCGGAGGTGCCGTGCGTTCGGTACTTGAATTGGTCGGATTGTGAAGACGTACCTCTACATAATTTGCGTTGATAAACGCTTCCGCTTAGCGATCTTCAAGGGTATGAAGATACACTCCCCCTCTCGTTGCTATGCATCACCATGATCTTGCGTGTGCGTAGGAAAATTTTGAAATTACTACGTTCCCCAACAGTGGCATCCGAGCCTGGTTTTATGCGTAGATGTTATATGCACGAGTAGAACACAAGTGAGTTTTGGGCGATACAAGTCATGCTGCTTACCAGCATGTCATACTTTGGTTCGGCGGTATTGTTGGATGAAGCGGCCCGGACCGACATTACGCGTATGCTTACGCGAGACTGGTTCTACCGACGTGCTTTGCACACAGGTGGCTGGCGGTTGTCTGTTTCTCCAACTTTAGTTGAACCGAGTGTGGCTACGCCCGGTCCTTGCGAAGGTTAAAACAACACCAACTTGACAAACTATCATTGTGGTTTTGAAGCGTAGGCAAGAACGGTTCTTGCTCAGCCCGTAGCAGCCACGTAAAATTTGCAACAACAAAGTAGAGGACATCTAACTTGTTTTTGCAGGGCATGTTGTGATGTGATATGATCAAGACGTGTTGTGCTATATTTTATTGTATGAGATGATCATGTTTTGTAACCGAAGTTATCGGCAACTGGCAGGAGCCATATGGTTGTCGCTTTATTGTATGAAATGCAAGCATACGTAATGCTTTACTTTATCACTAAGCGGTAGCGATAGTCGAGAAGCATAAGATTGGCGAGGCGACAACGATGCTACGATGGAGATCAAGGTGTCGCTACCGGTGGCGATGGTGATCACGACGGTGCTTGGAGATGGAGATCACAAGCACAAGATGATGATGGCCATATCATATCACTTATATTGATTGCATGTGATGTTTATCCTTTATGCATCTTATCTTGCTTTGATTGACGGTAGCATTTTAAGATGATCTCTCACTAATTATCAAGAAGTGTTCTCCCTGAGTATGCACCGTTGCAAAGTTCTTCGTGCTGAGACACCACGTGATGATCGGGTGTGATAGGCTCTACGTTCAAATACAACGGGTGCAAAACAGTTGCACACGCGGAATACTCAGGTTAAAACTTGACGAGCCTAGCATATATAGATATAGCCTCGGAACACGGAGACCGAAAGGTCAAGCGTGAATCATATAGTAGATATGATCAACATAGTGATGTTCACCATTGAAAACTACTCCATCTCACGTGATGATCGGACATGGTTTAGTTGATTTGGATCACGTGATCACTTAGATGACTAGAGAGATGTCTGTCTAAGTGGGAGTTCTTAAGTAATATGATTAATTGAACTTAAATTTATCATGAACTTATTCCTGGTAGTATTTTGCAAATTATGTTGTAGATCAATAGCTCGCGTTGTTGCTTCCCTATGTTTTTGCTTCCCTATGTTTTTATATGTGTTCCTAGAGAAAACTAAGTTGAAAAATGTTCGTAGCAATGATGCGGACTTGGTCCGTGATCTGAGGTTTATCCTCATTGCTGCACAGAAGAATTATGTCCTTGACGCACCGCTAGGTGACAGACCTATTGCAGGAGCAGATGCAGACGTTATGAACGTTTGGCTAGCTCAATATGATGACTACTTGATAGTTTTGTGCACCATGCTTTATGGCTTAGAATCGGGACTTCAAAGACGTTTTGAACGTCATGGACCATATGAGATGTTCCAGGAATTGAAGTTAATATTTCAAGCAAATACCCGAGTTGAGAGATATGAAGTCTCCAACAAGTTCTATAGCTAAAAGATGGAGGAGAATCGCTCAACTAGTGAGCATGTGCTCAGATTGTGCAGGTACTTCAATCGCTTGAATCAAGTGGGAGTTAATCTTCCAGATAAGATAGTGATTGACAGAATTCTCTAGTCACCATCACTAAGTTACTAGAACTTCGTGATGAACTATAGTATGCAAGGGATGACGAAAACGATTCCCGAGCTCTTCGTGATGTTGAAATTGACGAAGGTAGAAACCAAGAAAGAGCATCAAGTGTTGATGATTGACGATACCACTAGTTTCAAGAAAAGGGCAAAGGGAAAGAAAGGGAAACTTCAAGTAGAATGGCAAACAAGTTGTCACTCCCGTGAAGAAGACCAAAGCTGGACCAAAGCCTAAAGCTGAGTGCTTACACTTCAAAGGAAATGGTCACTGGAAGCGGAAATGCCCTGAATATTTGGTGGATAAGAAGGATGGCAAAGTGAACAAGAGTATATTTGATATACAGGTTATTGATGTGTGCCTTACTAGTGTTTATAGTAGCCCCTGAGTATTTGATACTTATTCGGTTGCTAAGATTAGTAACTCGAAACAGGAGTTACAGAATAAACAGAGACTAGTTGAAGGGGAAGTGATGATGAGTGTTGGAAGTAGTTCCAAGATTGATATCATCATCATCGCACACTCCCTGTACTTTCGGGATTAGTGTTAAACCTAAATAAATGTTATTTGGTGTTTGCATTGAGCATGAATATGATTTGATCATGTTTATTGCAATACGGTTATTCATTTAAAGTCAGAGAATAATTGTTGTTCTGTTTACATGAATAAAAACCTTCAAATGGTCATACACCCAATTAAAATAGTTTGTTGGATCTCGATCGGAGTGATACACATATTCATAATATTGATGCCAAAAGATGCAAAGTTAATAATGATAGCGCAACTTATTTGTGGCACTGCCGTTTGGGTCATATCGGTGTAAAGCGCATGAAGAAACTCCATAAAGATGGATCTTTGGAATCACTTGGTTATGAATCATTTGATGCTTGCGAACCGTGCCTTTTGGGCAAGATGACTAAAACTCCGTTCTTCGGAACAATGGAATGAGCTACTGATTTATTGGAAATAATACATACCGATGTATGCGATCCAATGAGTGTTGATGCTCGTGGCGAGTATCGTTATTTTCTGACCTTCACAGATGATTTGAGCAGATATGGGTATATCTACTTAATAAAACACAAGTCTGAAACATTTCAAATGTTCAAAGAAATTCAGAGTGAAGTGAAGAATCATCGTAACAAGAAAATAAAGTTTCTACAATCTGATCGTGGAGAAGAATATTTGAGTTACGAGTTTGGCCTTCATATAAAACAATGTGGAATAGTTTCACAGCTCACGCCACATGGAACACCACAGCATTATGGTGTGACCGAACGTCGTAACCGCACTTTATTGGATATGGTGCGATCTATGATGTCTCTTATCGATTTACCATATCATTATGGGGTTATGCATTAGAGACAGCTGCATTCACCTTAAATAGGGCACCATCAAAATCCGTTGAGACGACGCCTTATGAACTGTGGTTTGGCAAGAAACCAAAGTTGTCGTTTCTTAAAGTTTGGGGTTGTGATGCTTATGTGAAAAAATTTCAACCTGATAAGCTCGAACCCAAATCGGAGAAGTGCGTCTTCATAGAATACCCAAAGGTAACTATTGGGTACACCTTCTATCACAGATCCGAAGGCAAGTTATTCATTGCTAAGATGGATCCTTTCTAGAGAAGAAGTTTCTCTCGAAAGAAGTGAGTGGGAGGAAAGTAGAACTTGATGAGGTAATTGTGCCTTCTCCCTTATTGGAAAGTAGTTCATCACAGAAATCAGTTCCAGTGATTCCTACACCAATTAGTGAGGAAGTTAATGATGATGATCATGAAACTTCAGATCAAGTTGCTACCAAACCTCGTAGGTCTTCCAGAGTAAGATCCGCACCAGAGTGGTTCGGTAATCATGTTCTGGAAGTCATGTTACTAGACCATGATTAACCTACGACCTATGAGGAAGCGATGATGAGCCCAGATTCCGCGAAATGGCTTGAGGCCATAAAATCTGAGATATGATCCATGTATGAGAACAAAGTATGGACTTTGGTGGACTTGCCCGATGATCGGCAAGCCATAAAAAATAAATGGATCTTCAAGAGAAAGACAGACACTGATAGTAGTGTTACTATCTACAAAGCTCGACTTGTCGCAAAAAGGTTTTTCGACAAGTTCAAGGTGTTGAATACAATGAGATTTTCTCACTCGTATCGATGCTTAAAGTCTGTCCGAATCATGTTACCAATTGCCATATTTTATGAAATCTGGCAAATGGATGTCAAAACTACATTCCTTAATGGATTTATTAAAGAAGAGTTGTATATGATGCAACCAGAAGGTTTTGTTAATCCTAAAGGTGCTAACAAAATGTGCAAGCTCCAGCAAACCATCAATGGACTGGTGCAAGCATCTCGGAGTTGGAATATACGCTTTGATGAGTTGATCAAAGCATATGGTTTTATACAGACTTTTGGAAAGGCCTGTATTTACAAGAAAGTGAGTGGGAGCACTACAACCTTTCTGATAAGTATATGTGAATGACATATTGTTGATCGGAAATGATGTAGAATTTTCTGGAAAGAATAAAGGAGTATTTGAAAGGAGTTTTTTAAAAGAAAGACCTCAGAAGCTACTTACATATTGAGCATCAAGATCTATTAAGATAGATCAAGACGCTTGATAAGTTTTTTCAATAAGTACATACCTTGTCAAGATTTTGAAGTAGTTCAAAATGGAACAGTCAAAGAAAAGTTCTTGCCTGTGTTGCAAAGGTGTGAAATTGAGTAAGACTCAAATCCCGACCACGGCAGAAAATAGAAAAGAGAATGAAAGTCATTCCCTATGCCTCGGTCATAGGTTCTATAAAGTATGCTATGCTATGTACCAGACCTATTGTATACCTTGCTCTGAATTTGGCAAGGGAGTACAATAGTGATCTAGGAGTAGATCACTGGACATTGGTCAAGAACATCCTTAGTGAGGACTAAGGAAATATTTCTCGATTATGGAGGTGATAAAAGAGCCCGTCGTAAAGAGTTACATCGATGCAAGTTTTTTACACCGATCAGAATGACTCTAAGTCTCAATCTGGATACATATTGAAAGTGGGAGCAATTAGCTAGAGTAGCTCCGTGCAGAGCATTGTAGACATAGAATATTTGCAAAATACATACGGCTCTGAATATGACAGACCCGTTGACTAAGCTTCTCTCACGAGCAAAACATGATCATACCTTAGTACTCTTTGGGTGTTAATCACATAGCGATGTGAACTAGATTATTGACTCTAGTAAACCCTTTGGGTGTTGGTCACATGATGATGTGAACTATGGGTGTTAATCACATACATATGTGAATATTGGTGTTGAATCACATGATGATGTGAACTAGATTATTGACTCTAGTGCAAGTGGGAGACTGAAGGAAATATGCCCTAGAGGCAATAATAAAGTTATTATTTATTTCCTTATATCATGATAAATGTTTATTATTCATGCTAGAATTGTATTAACCGGAAACATAATACATGTGTGAATACATAGACAAACATAGTGTCACTAGTATGCCTCTACTTGACTAGCTCGTTTATCAAAGATGGTTATGTTTCCTAGCCATGGACAAAAGAGTTGTCTTTTGATTAACGGGATCACATTATTAGGGGAATGATGTGATTGACTTGACCCATTCCGTTAGCTTAGCACTTGATCGTTTAGTATGTTGCTATTGCTTTCTTCATGACTTATACATGTTCCTATGACTATGAGATTATGTAACTCCCGTTTACCGGAGGAACACTTTGTGTGCTACCAAACATCACAACGTAACTGGGTGATTATAAAGGAGCTCTACAGGTGTCTCCATAGGTACATGTTGGGTTGGCGTATTTCGAGATTAGGATTTGTCACTCCAATTGTCGGAAAGGTATCTCTGGGCCCACTCGGTAATGCACATCACTATAAGCCTTGCAAGCATTGCAACTAATGAGTTAGTTGCGGGATGATGTATTACAAAACGAGTAAAGAGACTTGCCGGTAACGAGATTGAACTAGGTATTGAGATACCAACGATCGAATCTCGGGCAAGTAACATACCGATGACAAAGGGAACAATGTATGTTGTTATGCAGTTTGACCGATAATGATCTTCGTAGAATATGTGGGAGCCAATATGGGCATCCAGGTCCCGCTATTGGTTATTGACCGGAAACGTGTCTCGGTCATGTCTACATAGTTATCGAACCCGTAGGGTCCGCACGCTTAACGTTTCGTTGACGATAAAGTATTATATGAGTTATGTATGTTGGTAACGAATGTTGTTGAGTCCGGATGAGATCATGGACATGACGAGGAACTCCGGAATGGTCCGGAGATAAAGTTTGATATATGGGATAATAGTGTTTGATCTCGGAAGGGTTCCGAATTCACGGAAAGGGTTCGGATGTTTCCCAAAATGTTTGGGTGCGAGAACACGTTATTTGGGCCAAAGGGAAAGCCCACAAGGTTTTGGAAAGCGCAAAGGAAGTTTTATGAGTCGAGGGGCGACGCCAGGTCCTCGGCGTGCGGGTCGAACGCGGGAACCTGGCGTCGCCCCGAGTCCGAGAAGGACTCTTGCCTTCGGGTTGAAACCGACTTTGTGGAGGCTTTACTCCAAGTTTCGACCCCAAGGCTGAACATATAAATAGAGGGCAGGGCTAGCACCAAAGACACATCAAGAAACTCCAAGCCGTGTGTCGGCAACCCGTACCCTCTAGTTTATCCTCCGTCATAGTTTCCGTAGTGCTTAGGCGAAGCCTGCGGAGATTGTTCTTCACCAACACCGTCACTGCGCCGTCGTCTGCTGGAACTCATCTACTACTCGCCCGTCTTCTTTGGATCGAGAAGGCGAGGACGTCATCGAGCTGAGCGTGTGCGTAACTCGGAGGTGTCGTGCGTTTGGTACTTGGATCGGTCGGATCGTGAAGGCGCACGACTACATCAACCGCGTTGATCGCGCTTCCGCTTAGCGATCTTCAAGGGTATGAAGATACACTCCCCCTCTCGTTGCTATGCATCACCATGATCTTGCGTGTGCGTAGGAAAATTTTGAAATTACTACGTTCCCCAACAACAACAACACCCCGCATGTATGAGGGCCCAGTACGACGCTCCGGTGGCATTGCTACCCCCCAGGGCCCCCGTCCCGCCTAACCCTGGAGAGGTTGACCACGAGATCTAGCCCTTTGACTTCACACGGACAGGCTTTGACCAGTGGACCTCTCCACCCGGTTGTGTCAGGTCGGCCCAGAGGGACACCTGGGAGCAACATCCGGGCCAAACCCACAGCTAAATCCACTCCGTGTAGACGCGTCAGTTTCCCCCCTCCCGGTGCCGGCGGCGGCGCCGTCCGTGAGGGGGGCCACGCACCGGAGACGCGTGCCGCCTCTTCGGACATGCCACAACACCAACCTGCATGTATGAGGGCCCGGTACGACGCTCCGGTGGCATTGCTACCCCCAGGGCCCCCGTCCCGACTAACCCAGGAGTGGTTGACCACGAGATCTAGCCCTTTCACCTCACACGGACGGGCTTTGACCAGTGGATCTCTCCACCCGGTTGTGTCAGGTCAGCCCAGAGGGACACCTGGGAGCAACATCCGGGCCAAACCCACAGCTACATCCACTCCGTGTAGACCCGACGCGTCAGTTTCCCCCCTCCAGGTGCCGGCGGCGGCGCCGTTCGTGACGGGGGCCACACCCCGGAGATGCGTGCCGCCTCTTCGAACATGCCACAACACCACCCCGCATGTATGAGGGCCTAGTACGACGCCCCGGTGGCATTGCTACCCCCCAGGGCCCCCGTCCCGACTAATCCAGGAGCGGTTGACCATGAGATCTAGCCTTTTGACTTCACACGGACGGGCTTTGACCAGTGGACCTCTCCACCCGGTTGTGTCAGGTCCACCCATAGGGACACCCGGGAGCAACATCCGGGCCAAACCCACAGATACATACACTCCATGTAGACCCGACGCGTCCGTTCCCCCCCTCCAGGTGCCGGCGGCGGCGCCGTCCGTGACGGGGCCACACCCCAGAGATGCGTGCCGCCTCTTCGGACATGCCATAACACCAACCCGCATGTATGAGGGCCCGGTATGACGCTCCGATGGCATTGCTACCCCTAGGGCCCCCGTCCCGACTAACCCAGGAGCGGTTGACCATGAGATCTAGCCCTTTGACTTCACACGGACGGGCTTTGACCAGTGGATCTCTCCACCCGGTTGTCTCAGGTCAGCCCAGAGGGACACCCGGGAGCAACATCCGGGCCAAACCCACAGCTACATCCACTCCGTGTAGACCCGCGTCGTTTTCCCCCCGGTGCGGTGGCGGCGCCTGTCGTGTGGGGGCCACACCGGAGATGCGTGCGCCTCTTGGACATGCCACAACACCACCCCGCATGTATGAGGGCCCAGTACGACGCTCCGGTGGCATTGCTACCCCCAGGGCCCCCGTCCCGACTAACCCTGGAGCGGTTGACCACGAGATCTAGCCCTTTGACTTCACACGGATGGGCTTTGACCAGTGGACCTCTCCACCCGGTTGTGTCAGGTCCGCCCATAGGGACACCCGGGAGCAACATCCGGGCCAAACCCACAGATACATACACTCCATGTAGACCCGACGCGTCCGTTCCCCCCCTCCAGGTGCCGGCGGCGGCGCCGTCCGTGACGGGGCCACACCCCGGAGATGCATGCCGCCTCTTCGGACATGCCATAACACCACCCGGTTGTGGTAGGTCATCCGATATATATAAACACTTGGAGCAAAGTCCCCTTCGTATAGACCCGATACGGTTGTTCCCCATTCCAGGTGCCGGCTGGCGGCGGCACCGTTCGTGAGGGGGGTCACACCGCTCTGTACAGAACCGAAAAATAATGTATGTATGCTTATTAACACATACTATATGCTTATTAACATACTATATGCTTATTAACACATACTATATGTATGCTTATTAACATATACTATATGTATGCTTATTAACACATACTATATGCTTAATAATAATAATAATACTATATGGAAAAAAACTATGCCGACGGCCAAGCCGTCGGCATAGCTACGGCCATGGCAAATGGACGGCGCGCCGCGGATCGATGACGTGTCATCTATGCCGACGGCTGCCGTCGGCATAGGTCCTGGTCGGTGCGCTCTGGATCGGTGACGTGTCACCCGTATCTATGCCAACGACCACCCGTCTCGGCCGTCGGCATAGATTAGACGTCGTTAGCCGGCCGTGATGACCGTTGTCAGCAGGCCCGCATCTATGCCGACGGCCTGTATATGCCGACGGCAGCTGTAGGCGTAGTCTGGGATAAGCCGACGGTTGATCTGTGCCGACGGCTGCTGTCGGCGTAGACGGGGATAGCCCGACGGCCATTGTACGCCGACGGCCAGGACCTAGCTGTCGGCATAGCTCAAATTAGGCCGACGGGGGCCGTCGGCATACATTTGGCTGTCGGCTTAGAGCCCTGTTCCGGTAGTGTGCAGGAGTTGCAGCACATGAAATAGCCATTCTTTCCCGGTGCGCTCTACCATATCCATGTTTGGTAGGTTCCGAACCTCCGCCATGAATTTCCAAAGACAGCGAGCTACTGGACAGCGACAGAATGGATGAAAGTTGTCCTCCGGTTCCAAACCACATAATGGACAAATGTTCGTCGTTTCCAGAGTGCGTTTGTGCTTATTCTCCCAGATAGGTAATGAGTCAGTAACAACTCGCCAAGCAAAGTTGCGAACAGTAGGAGGTACTTCTGCAGACCATATTAGATTCCACATGGATCTTCGACCATCTGGTGCTGAACTTGAAGCAGTAGTGCTTCTTCGAAGGCAAAGTCATATGCACTTTTAACAGAGAAAACTTCAAGCCTACCAGGCCCCCAAGCCAAAGTGTCCTCTTCACGCCTTGGTGATGCTCTGATTTTGAGGATTTCCTCTATGTCGCATGGCAGAGAATAGTTCCTCAACAATTCTGCATTCCAAGACCCATTGTCATTCAGGAGCTCAGAGACGAAACGAATACGGCATCGTCCTTGCAGTGACACAGGTTTAAATGAATGCGGTCGTGGTATCCAATTATCCCTCGACACTCTTATACTTGTTCCATTTCCAACTCTCCACACAAGTCCTTTTTTAACAGTTCAAGACCATAAGAAATTGCTTGTCAAGATGACGAAGCATTGCCTGGGAAAACTGTATCTTCCAGCTTTCCGTCTGGGTAATACTTGGCCTTGAGTAAGCGTGCGCATAAACTGTCCGGACTGTCAATAAGTCGCCAAGCTTGTCGTGCAAGGAGAGCTTGGTTGAAAATTCTGTAATCACGGAATCCCAACCCTCCCTTTCTCTTTGGCTGAAGCAATCTATCCAACGTCTTCCAATGTACTTTTCTTCTCCCTTCTTTGGACCCCCAAAAAAAGTTTCTAACCATCCTTGTTAAGTCATCACAAACAGAGAATGGAAGCTTGAAAACACCCATTATGTATGTAGGAAGAGCTTAGGCTACAAACTTAATCGACACCTCTCTACCAGGTTGTGCAAGCCAACCATCTCCCCATTGGATCAAACGTTTTGTGAGGCTTGCTTGCAGATTTTGAAAACGCCCCTTGGACATTCTCCCATCTAGAGTAGGGAGTCCCGGGTATTTCTTCTCAAATACTGGCATGGTTACATTTAAAACTGCCCGAACATCCTCCTGGTTGACCAGTGGGCATGCTTGTCCAAACATGATTGAACATTTATTAAAATTCAAGCTTTGTCCCGTAGCACTTCCATATAGATCCAGAACTCCCTTCACTTTCATAGCCCGGTCATGGTTAGCTTCAAAGAACAACAAGATATCATCCGCAAATAAAAGATGTGATATCCCCGATGCTCTACGACATATCTTTATGGGAGTAATATTTCCAACATTGACCTCATTCTTCAAGATAGCAGATAAACCGTCAGCAACAAATAAAAACAAGAACAGTGATAATGGGTCACCTTGCCGTAGCCCCGCGAAGGTGCAAATGAATCAAGAGGACTCCGTAGTACTACCAAGTATACATCCCAGCCGGATTACTAGTGATTTTTCAAATCTAATTAAACGGCATTGCTGATCACCATTTACTAATCCTGTAAAATGACTCTACGTACTAGTAGTTCTCAAACTATAACACATATGCTTGAATTACTCTAACACGCGCGCATACGCACACACACAAACATACTACATGAGGGGCAAAGGGGTCTTTTCATGTGTCATTGAGGCAAAGGGGTCTTTTCATGTGTCATTGAGGCTCAAAATTAACAAAAGTGTCATAAAAGGTATAAAGTTTAGACTTGTTGTTAGATAAGGAAGAAATAATTTATCGATGTCAAATAGGGCATAAAATTTAAATACGGTGTTAAATAAGGAATTCTCTCCTTTAAATTCCTTTTTAATAGCTTATATCGGGCTGTTTTTCATTTGTTTACACTGCAAGGTCAAAACATAGGAAGATTTTGTGTTATAAATTATAAATTTTTCAAGGGATCATGCTTTGGTGTAACGACACTTTCTACACTGTTTGTTTCGCTGCTTACCTGAATTGTTTTGCTCTTCATTTAGGACACAGATTTAGCTGGCTGCTTCATCTGGTTAAATCCTATGAAAGCCGCCGGTTTGATACAGGTATTGGATTACCCAGGTCAATATCTGCATTCCTCAATAAACCTGTTGTTTCTAATCACTACTATCATGTATCCATGGCTATGTTTGCTTAGTTTTCGAAACGTGTAATAAACATTATTTTAGTTTACTGACAGGCCGAACGACTTCCACGATATTCCAGAATACTTTGTTCTTGAGGTAATGCATGTTGTTGCCAAAACCGAACCACCGGAGCACGGCGATCACCGGAGACATGGCCGGAGTGGAGGAGGAAGAACACATAAGGTTTGTCGGCGCACAAACGCCCCCCCACCCCCCGGCACGTACGGGACTTTCTGTTATTCACCACGAGCACGAACTCGTCCTCCTCATCAATTATACATGCGTGGAGTGGGTCTTATACCCGCGAGCTCTGACATGCCAGGCCTCGCCTACACGCCACTCCCGCGCCCGCGCTCCGCTCAGCGCCAGACCGTGCCTGCCCACGATCGCCACGGCCGCTCGCACGCCCGACGCGGTCCTCCCCTGGATCCTCGCTAACCAACTCCCGTGGCCACCCCGCGCACACACGCGCTGGCTCACATACACACACACACACGCCTACACGTACGCACGCACCCAGCCTCACTCCGGCTCGAGCCCGACACAGCCACCACGCGCACACACGCGCTGGCTCACGTACACACACACACACACACGCCTACACGTACGCACGCACGCAGCCTCACTCCGGCTCGAGCCCGACACGGCCACCACGCGCACACACGCGCTCGCCGTGTCCCCGGCCTAGTCGAGGCTTATATGCCCTACACTTCTCCCCCTAAGCCGAGACTCAGAGGAGGCCGTAGTCCCCGACGTCGACGTCCTCCAGCAGCGCCTGCTTCGCCGCTGCCGAAGCCAACAAGTCCATGCGCCGCCGCGCCGCGTCTGCGTGCCACACCCCACGTCCCCGCGCTCCCGGCCCGCGCTCCCGTCGCGCACGTATGCGATCTGAGCACCAGGTCCAGCGCCTCGGCGTGGTCCGCACCGCGGTCCGGCGCGCCCGACGCGTCCCGCTCGCGCCCATACACGAGCTGGTCGCGCCCGGCTCGCCGCCGCGCCTCCATGCCGACGCGCTACAGTGTGTCGTTGCCGCGCCTCTGCATCCACCGCACGAACGGTGTCACAGCGAGCCACAGCCGCGGCCGCCTCCGTGCTCACCGCGGACTCGCCGCGCCACAGCCCTGAGCCGCGAGGCTCTGATACCAAATGTTGTTGTCAAAACCGAACCACCGGAGCACGACGATCACCGGAGACATGGCCGAAGTGGAGGAGGAAGAACACAGAAGGTTTGCCGGCGCACAAACCCCCCCCCCCTCCCCCCCCCCCGCACGTACGGGACTTTCTGTTATTCACCACGAGCACGAACTCGTCCTCCTCATCGATTACACAGGCGTGGAGTGGGTCTTATACCCGCGAGCTCTGACATGCCAGGCCTCGCCTACACGCCACTCCCCGCGCACCGTGCCTACCCACGATCGCCACGGCCGTCTCGCGCGCCCGACGCGGTCCTCCCCTGGATCCTCGCTAACCAACTCCCGTGGCCACCCCCGCGCACACACGCGCTGGCTCGCGTACACACACACACACACACACCTACACGTACGCACGCACCCAGCCTCACTCCGGCTCGAGCCCGACACGGCCACCACACGCACACACACGCTCGCCGTGTCCGCGGCCTAGTCGAGGCTTATATGCCTTACAATGCACTGAGGTAGGACAAACCAGATAGACAATCTAGTTCTCTCTAAAGAACATGAAATAGATGGACAAGCTTCTAAGATCCTCAAATCCAACGTTTGTTTCTAAAAAGAAAAGAAAAAACAATCCAACGTTTGTTTCTAAAAAGAAAAGAAAAAACAATCCAACGTTTTGCTCTAGTCCATGGCCCCAGAGACCATAGTAATTGTCTGGCTGCACAAGGTGTTAGAAATAAATGGACTTGGCCTAGCACGGGTTATTTTCAACCGATTTGGATGGCGGTCATGTAATAGGATAGGCAATTAGTTTTCCTATCTTTATCCTGCTAGCCGTTTGTGGCTTAATCTTTTGTTTTTTTAGCTCTTTGTGAGCACCTTTTGTTCTTCTTTATTTGAGACTTTGAGACCTCTGTCGAACTTTTTGCTTGGTAATAAAGGTGGCCGTATGCATCACTCTGATGCAGAGGCAGGGGATATCCCCTTTTGAAAAAAAGAAAAAAAAATAAATTAGCAATTTCCAAACGATAAAACCTCCCTGCTTCATCGTTATGTTGAAGACAACGCCGCAGCAACGCAAACATAGCTGAAGGAGAGACACACCTGAAGGGGTCACCGCCGCCACCTCGCTGACACCATCCATGAGCACCAACACCGTCGATCAGAAGGATGCAAACACACGATATGACATCAACTCCGAGACGCCGCGGAATTATCCCATCCCCCCGCGTCGTCTTCCCCAGGGCGGCTCGGGCGGCGGCTCCCCTTCCCCCGTCTAAACCTACCCTTCCCACTCTACTCCCTCGCCCCCACCGTTGCCAATGGCCACCGCTGAGTGAAGCCCGTGCGGATCTGGCAGCAGCGGGCACTTGTTCCCCGTGTGGCGCTCTCACGAGCTAGGGGAGCTCCATATGGCGGCGGCCGACGCGGTGTGACTCCGGCATGCGTCGGTTCTGCCGGTGGTGGTCGGGGACGGTGGTGTGGATGCACTAGCAGCTTCCTCCCGTGGCCTCCTTCGATTTGCTGGCTTCTCCTTACTACGCGCGTCGGGGTGGGCTGTTGCGTGCCGGCTGGATCTGGGCGGCGGGGTGGCCTCTGCGAGGCACGCATGGTAGTGCTCGCCCCTCCACCTCCCCTTCGGCCTGTTCAGCTGGTGCGGCTGCCTGCTGGCGTGCACAAGTGCTAGGCGTGCTTTCTGGCCATGGCTTGTTTCATTCTGCCGCCTGGCGGGGTCTGGACTGCGGTGGCCGGGATCTGGGCACGCGCGTGCTGTGGGCGGGCTGCAGTGGCCCTTGCTCTGTGGTGGTGCAGGGAGCAGCAATTCGCGGTCTACCGGTGCTTCTCGGAGGTGGTCAACTCACTTGGGCGAAAGCCTATGCTCTAGTCGGAGCCAGCGATGGTGACTTTCCCTTCGAGGCACCAGGGGAAACCCTTGTTCTTGGTCCGCCTGGAATGGTAGATGGCGGCGCGTTTCACGTCGCATTCCTTCTTGAAGGCGTCGACATCATGGATTGTGTGGTGGCTGCTCACTGCGGGTTTGTTGTTGGTGGTGATGCGGCCGGCTGGGGGTCGACGGTGGCGTCATCTTGGCTCAGCCACTCCTTGGAGTGGTTCCGATTCTTCCATCCAAAGCCGGGTTAGCGGAGTACGATCCTCACTTGAACACCCCTTTCCTGTACGACACCTCTTCCCTTTGCAGGGTGTTGTTGGGTGGTGACCAGACGACCAATGTTCAAGGCTCACTTTTCTTGGTCAGCCGAAGAAGGAAGATGAGACCCCCGAGGGAAACCCCTAGCCCAGGTCCTCTTGGTGCGGATGATAGCGGCACAACTGGCGTCGCGGCCCTTCTTGAAGGCATCATCTTGGGGTCAGCTTGGGTGACGTGTGGGTGGTGCTTGCTGTGGGATGCTGCTGCTGGTGGTGCCGCCGGATGGGTTGACGATGGTAAGTGTGTTCGTTTATGGTGGTGTTCTTCGGTGTCGTCCTTGCTGTGCATGCTCAAGACATCACATGGTTGCCATTGTGGTGCGGCGAGCTTCGTGCTCTTGGCGTTGACTCGGCTCATCTTTGATCAAGGATGCCGCAAGATGCCTCTCAACTTGCTAATCGTTTCCCGAATTTTCATGGCGGAGCTCCTAGTCAATGTTCGTGCTTGTCACTCGTTAATTGTGGATGCTCCTTTGTTGCGTCGTGGTGTTCGGTACGCACGCCGGTGCGACGTGTTAGGCTGCTTGCCAAGTCTTGGTATTGTGATCCCTTGACGACTCCTCCCACCTACTTGTGCCTCTCGTGGTGTTGTCCTTGGTCTGCTAACTAGGGGTGCCTTGTCTGGAGTGGCCTCCTTTTGCATTTCTCTTCTTGTTTTACCCTCTCTTGTATGGTTTTCGGCTGGGTTTTCCTCATAAACAGGGTTAACTTGTTCAGGTCTTCGATCCGGTTTTTCTTATAAATTGGATCAATCACATGGCCTTTTGAAATATATTCAGGTGGGCCGCCCCGGTTTGACCATTTCAAAAAACTCCGAGACGCCGCCATGAAGAGGACACTGTCTTTTTTATTTAGTTATTATAAAGAGGCAGTACATGGGTGTACTAGTTTTTCTTTAGGATTATTACTATACTAGGTAGGTAGTGCACATACCCAAAAGTCAAAAGAAGAAAAAAGGACCGTAGACGAAACCCAAAAAGAGAAAAGATAAACTAGTGCACGTGCAGAGCACGTCGGAGCAGCGGCAGAACGTTCTCATCAGTCATCAAAAAGAAAGAAGAAGAAGAAGAAGAAAGTGATGTGTACGTGACCACGTTTAGGCTAGCTAGCTGAGTGCACGCATTTGGGTCAACCTCAACTAACGCACGCACGGGCCGCTCGTCTCTCGTGTATTGCTTGCGCATCCACCAAAATCGATCAGCTACCGATTCGACCTAGAGTATCGATCCACCGGCACATTCTTGAAATTGCGCATCCTTTAGTACGTATATGAACCCGTCAAATCTTTACGAGTACAAAATTACAAGCCAAGCATCACTCAAATCCAACGTACTAAACTACATAAAATGATCCAGATAGACAAACTAATTATTATCTCTAAGGAGAGGAAACAGATGGACAAGCTTGTAAGATCCTCAAATCCAACGTTTTGCTCTAGCTAGTCCATGGCGGCACCAGAGACCCGAGTCATCGTCTGGCCGCACCAGGAGCACTCGCTGCCCGGCACCGGGACGCCGACCGGCTTAGTGAGCCCGCCTTCGCAATCGCAGGACAGACAGATGATCCGTATGTCCTCGCGGGGTCCACGAGACCCGTCGTGGTCGCCGTCTTTCTTGCCGGCGGCGGGGCTGCGCGTTTCAGCGGTGCCGTCGTCGTCCTTGTGGCTGGCGGCCGGGGTGTACGTTTCAGCAGTGTCGTCCTGGCCGTGGTAGTTGTAGTAGTGGCTGGAGTAGTCGTAGTAGTCGTCATGGTAGTCGTAGTCGTAGTCGTCGTCGAATCCGGAGGCTGATGCGTAGGCGGGGGTGTTGCGCCAGTGGTCGGCGGTGTGCTTGGCGGCGGTGTCGTTGCTGGGCCGGTGGTTGCCGGCGGTGGCCGTGGTAGGCTTCTTGGTGGTGGCCGGGGACGGTGCGTGCTTGGTGGCGGCCTCGGCGTACGTGCCGCGCATGCCGGCTGCTGTGGCATAGCTGCGCTGGTGGTGCGAGTGTCCAGCGGCTGCTGCAGAGGCAGCGGTGGCATTGCCCGGGCGGCGGCGGCTGGCGGTGGCGGAGAGGGCGTCGCAGGCCTGGCGGAGCATCTTGAACGCGCCTTCAGCGGCGGCGGAGGGGTTCTTGTCGGGGTGGACGAGGAGGGACATCCGCCGGAACTGCCTCCTGATAACATCGTGCTCGCTCAGGCCGGCGTCGAGCGGCTCCTGAGCACGGCCGAGGCCGAGGACGGCGCGCCAGTCGGGGCGGCCGCCTCGGTTCGCGGCCGCGGCGTGGACGGCGTAGGCGGCGAGCGCTGTCGCGACGCCGGGCAGCCCGGGGGAGAGCGTCTGGGCCCTCTGCGCCATGTGGTGCGCCGCACGCACGTCGCCGGCGAGGAAGAGCGCCTCCGCGCGCCGGCAGGCCTCCTCGGCCGACTCCGGCTGTGGCGCCATACGTGGGACCGTGGTCGACTGGGGAGCGCGCTCTCGCGTCTGAGTGGAGGAGCCGGTCGCGAGGACGTGGAGTCGATGGGGACGTCGGGGGGTGAGCTGATGTAGATATAGCACTACTAGGATGGCGTCCGTGGGCGAGTCGGAGATAATAAGGTGGAGTGGCGCCTACGACGTCCAACCGGACACGGACACGAGTCCAAGGAGTCCTCCTGCTACCTGGCTTTCCAGCTGCGGTCCGGATCCTCTGGCTCTTGAAGTCTTCAATGACCAAACTTAACTTACTCCCCGCTATGTGCGAATCAACCTGTGGTTGAGTTGGTCAGTGGGACGGTGGATTCTAACCCATCGCGTTCAATCACGATCTTCGCGATTATTTCTGGATTTATTTGAGATTTCCGCGACGCGCTTTCGGTGGGAGGAGACGTTCCCGTCGACAATGAGGCGCCTACGGTGACTTCGTAAATCTCAAGATGATATGCCGGCTCAGTCTCTCGGAGGTGCTCGTAGGGGTAGGGTATGCGTGTGTGCGTTCATAGGGATGAGTGTATGCGCGTGTATATGAGCGCTTATGTCTGTACTGATACTCAAAAAAAAAAAAAAACTTACTCCGCTATGTTTGTGCGGAATCGTGGCGCCTACGACTCCTAATCGGACACGAGTCAGACAAGTCCTCCTGCAGCTGGCTTTCCAGCTGCGGCTCTGACTCCTCTTGTAGGTCTTTCAGAGAGAACTTGACATATTTTTTCAAAACACTAAGAGCCTGTTCGGAAGCTCTCCAGACTCTCAACTCCGCTCCGCGCGAGGAGCTGGGTTCGAGCCGCTCCGCGCGATCGTGCTGGCGTTGGGGATCCGAACAGGGCCTAAATATGTGATGTCAATTTTTTAGACATGACAAATCTGACATTTTTCATGACAGTTTATATTGGCGCGACGCTGAAAAAATTATTTTGCAAGCACGGCAATTTTTTGAAAAAGAATGACCTACGGCGGATTTGTCATGCTGGCCAACTAAGCTGCCATCCTCGAAGAATATAATTTGGCATGAAAAACGTTTGATTTGCTATGGTTAAAAATCTGACGTCAGATTTCTAGTGGGGTCTTTTTTTTATTGAGAACTCCGTCACGTTTGGTTGGGCGCCCTATGTCTCGCTCGTAGTGAAGCCTCGCGTCAAGCAGAGCTGCGCTAGATGGCTGACCTAGGCGTGTGGGAGGCCACAACCTTTTTTTCATGTTCTTTTTTTTTTCTTTTTCACTTTCATTCATACTTCCAAATATTCTAAATAAATATATTACAAAAAACATTTGAATAAAATGTTAGCCAATCATTTGGAAAAGGAAAACGGTCAATGTCAACCGGTGCATTTTCTTTCGCCCATCGGCCGTCTTGAACGTGTGACACGTATTGTGGGCCTTTCATCACGTCCTCTCTCCAGTCTCCTTCCCAATCCTCCATGTCCAAGCTTTAGCCATGGCGCTGCAACCTCAGATCTCCTCCTCTGCTATGGCGTCAGATATAGAGACAACCTTGCACAAAACGCTGCAGCTACCTGCTGCTACAAGACCAGGGCAACGGTGCGGAGCCGCAAGGATGGACGTGCTTGACGTGCATTGGTTTTGCAACAAGGGTCATGTTACATCATCTTTTACTATAAAATTTTTTTGCAACATCATCCATGTTAGAAAAGTCCTTCCGCAATATCATCTATGTTGGCAAAAAAAATAAAGATGAAAAAAAACCACAACACAACTTCTGTTCGCTCGTACGACACGTGTCCCACGTGACATGTGCCGCTAACTCCTCATGACTCCCCTCAATTTTTTTCTGCAACATCAAATGGTGTAGGAATTTCTCCCGTAACATTAGCTAAGTTGCAAAAAAGTGAAGACGGGTTTTTTCTTTGCAACAATCCTCTGTTGTAAAAAAGTTCAGCAATTAGACCTCGGTTGCAAAAATGTTCCGCAACACAAACCGTGCTTCAGAAAAGAAAATAACGGTTCAGAGGATTCGCAACAAGCATCCTGTTGCAAAGGGTATTCAACAACATCACTATTGTTGCAAAGGGTGGCTGCTTACCTGGCTAGTGTATCCATCCAATGGTCAGCAAGGCGGCGGATCTTTTATCATTATAACTGGCTAACGAGTAGCATCCTCCGTTGAAAAATGTTGAATGTGTATAGAGAAACAATGTTTCTTATGTATGCGAAAAATGTACACAAAACATATACAATGTGTTTGAAAAAAAGGTGAAGTTGTGCATAAAAATTTTAATCCAAGAATTTGAAAAAAATGTTAAACAAGTATTTGAAAAATATTAGTCAAGCATTTGAAAAATATTAAATGTGGATAGCAAAAATGTTGACCATGTATTCAAAAATGTTCAACTTATATTTGAAAAATGTAAGTGTGTACAGAAAAAATGTTGACCATGTACTAAAAAGAAATGTTAATCTAGTATTCGATAATTTTAATCAAGCATTATAAAATTGTTAAATATGTATAGAAAATGTTGACCATATATTAAGAAAATGTTGAACTTGTATTTGCAAAATGTTAATCAAGCATTTAAAAAAATTAAATGTGTATAAAAAATGTTGATTGATTGTGCGAAAAATGTTAATCTTGTATTTGAAAACTTTTAAGCAAGCATTTGAAAAATATTAAATGTGTTTAGAAAATGTATTCAAAACATGTTAATCTTGTATTTGAAAAATGTTAAACATTTGTTAGAAAAATGTATTAGATATATACCACAAAATTTTATTGAAAAACAGTTAAACCAAGAGAAAACAAAGAAAACCGATGAAAAATGAGAAGGAAACAAAAAAACCAAAGAAAATAGTAAGAAAAAAACCCGAGTGTAAACCTAGAAAGAAACAAATAGAACCGGAAAATGAAAAAAGAAAGAAAATAAAAAAACCCAGTGAAAAAAAAGAAATGATGAAAACCGGTGAAAAACCAAAAACAAAAAACCCAGAAAACCAGTGCAATAACCCGCTCTTTTCCCACAAATTGGTCGCGCCCTACTATTTTACAAAAAACCGGGCTGTGACTCAGTTTTTTTTTGGTGATGCTGGCAGTGACTCAGTGGCTTGCAGTGTTACGAAGCATCCAGGAGACCTGGGATAGATCCCTAAGTCCCCCCTTTTTCTTCCCCATTTCTTTTAGTTGTGCGCAAATGGGCCGGACCATTACTAGATGCTTCAGGCAAGACCTCCTTCAGTATTGCAATAAGTGAAGTATAGCTCTAGCGCATTTGGTTAGTCTGAATCATCGAGGGCTTCTAGCCAACCCACTTCTTTTTTTTCTCTAAACCTAACTTATTTTACACCAGCCCAATATAGCTTTATTTCCTACACATTTTTTGTTTGGGAAACTCTCACATGAACTTATGCATGCAGCCATTTTCACAAAATCTCAAATCCTATATTAAAGAGACATGGTAGGGCCAAACAACACAGAAAAAGGACCACATGTTGCAAAAAAGACATCTTTTTTGACAATCTTAGAAATTTATTTATTTCACTAATTTAATAGGATTTACTTAATAAGGAGAAATATTCATGTGTTGCAGAAAGAAGGTTTCACATGCATCAAAATAACTGTTCGTATTTTTGAAATGTTCTTATATGTGAAAATAAATATTTCTGTGGAACTAAATTTTTATTTACATATAAAAATAATATATTTCAAATAAATGTTCAGATATTTTTAGAGGAAATTCTATACATAAAAAGAAAATGTTCATATATCATGTTTTGACAAAATATTCATATGCCAATATAAACGTTTGTGTACCCAAAATCCTTGAAAAAGAATTTTAAAAATTCAAGTAAGAGTACAAAATTATTAAAAAACAGGAAATGCTAAAGTAAAAAAAGAAGGTCGATAGGTGGCCCATGTGAATGGCGCATTGACTAAGGTTTGTCCGTGGAGACCCGTCCCATGTGCGCCCCCAGTACCTTCTGTTTTTCAATGAGTTTTTTTTATGGCGGGCTTTTTGCATTCGTTAAGAAGAAAAAAGATTGGTCGGTCGATTAAGAAAAACCAAAAACCAAATTAACCAGTTGATTAGGGAAACTGGGTGAAAACCACCATAACTGTTGAGCGGCACACACAAAATACTCAACACACATCATTCTAAAGAGGGGCTCGCCGAGACAGCACACATACACATGCGTCATCGTTGTCACCCCTTCCCTAGAGGCGTCATTGCCATCCCTAAACCCAAAACAAACACTTCAACCTTGCTGTAGGCGTTCGTCAACTCAACTCACACTGTAGAAGCCATGGGGAGTTGTATGAAAATCCGCGCTAAAAGTCAGCCAGCTGCGACCCGACGGTGTAGCTCCGACTCTGGCAGAGAATTACGAAGGACAAAACCAGGCACTGCTGGTGCCTCAGGATATCTCCGAACGCCGAACGGACCACATGTCTTCTATGTACTCATGAGCAGAGTTTTTCTTACGCACACAAAAAAAGGGAGAGTAGGTTTGTAATTATGGAGCCATCACTTAGAACTTACAATTCCACGACTTATTCTTCTCATTTTTTCGCAACTATTTTATTCTTCTCAAAATCATGATATATATTTATTGTTGACTCCGATCGATCTTCAGCTTGGCTGCACGCCCGTACTGCATGGCGCATGGGATTAGGTGGATTTAGGCGGGATAACCGGCACCCTCATGTGCACCGGCGGCAGGCTGTTCACGGAAATGGATTTTTCCTCACCTTCTCCTGATATATATCATCCCAAACAAACAAGATGAGTGCAACTAATTCTTTTCCAATTCGCAGCGTAAGAAACTGGAGGATTAGTAAGTTGAGGCCGTTACCGATCCTGAGTCGTTGGCGATGAGTAGTGGCTGCTGATGCTCCATCCATGGCGTTCGTGTTGCTCGCCTGACCAGCAGTAGTGGATGATGATGGGTGCGGCGGAGTGGAAACCGGGGGACGGCCGCTGACCAGCACGGCGTGGCCAAGCTCGCCGCAGGCGAGCAGTACAAGGACCACCAGAGCTGCCAATGCTTTGGATGCCATTGTTTTTCTTTCTCAATTTCTTTGTTGCAGCGTGTATGTGTGTGTGTGTGTTGTGTCCCTCGTCGATGCTTTGGCTCCCTATAAATACAAGGCCGGGGAATAATGCATCGACAGCTTAACAAGAGTACTCTAGTCAAGGGTTTTGATTGTATGTAATGGCGGATGAAGTGTAGCGAAGAAGAGGAGGAATCGGTATCTTGTCTAGCGGACTAGCCAGCACTCTATGTCTCTATCTAATCTAGCTGGAGTAGTTGCGCTTTGGAAGTGTCAAGATTAATGCTCCTCATCCTACCGGAAATTCGCAACTGTGGGGGCACGCACGTGCGCAAACACCTGCTGCCATCCATCTGCGCCCGTGATCCGTGCACATGTTTGCACAGAAAATGGTTGAAAAATGGCTGAAAATTATTAAGTCTCCGAATACAAAATAACATACGTGTGTTTATTCTATACAAAGATGGCTGTCTACCTGTCCGTATCTTCACCAGTGGCGGAGCCAGGAATATTTTTTAGGTGTGGCAGAGTTTGTGAGGGGGAAAAACAATGTAGTAACATATAACTATGTGACGTTCCTGCTTGCTGCCTCTCTTGACGGTGATCGCTGCCATGCCCACCACGCTAACTAAAGATCGCGTGGTTGCTCTGTAATCGCTGCCTCTGTTGCATGCCTTAGGGGTTAGCCGACTAGGGGTCGGTCGGTCGGTCGGTAGTTGGGACAAATATCACAACAAGACATACATTGTCATGAGTTTGGAGAAGTAGCCGTTGCTCCTAGTTGTATATTGTAATACCTTAGACGATTTGAGTCCGATTAAATCTAGTTTCTTCACCGGAGAGACGGAAAGCGGTGAGGCTCTGGGTTTCGCGGAGTTGGCACTGCTCATCACACAGCTAGAGACAAGCTTGAGGGGCGGCTGCAAGGCGATTCCTGATCAACCGTGCTTGAACGAAACAGCTCGTGTATCTCCAATCAACTAGTACATTTTTTTAGCATGTCCAATCAACTTTTTTTTTGAGAGATCTTCAGGTCCAATCAACTGGAGTACATGTGAATTGATTTGCAATTGACTGCCAATGGTGTCCTCGTTTAGAACATGGGCTTGTGGGTCATGGGCTTATGTGATGCAAGTCACCTATTGCTTAATTCTCTCCTTCAGCGGCAGTTAGGCCTCTAATGAGGCAGAAACACGTAGGTAACAACACAACTACCTGGCGAAATACAATCGAGGCCATGAGTTGCCTGCCCCCTGAGAGTATTCATCCTCCAAATTGACGAAACTGACCAAAAATCCATTGACTCAGCTCAAAGCTTCATACATACAGTATATATATGCAATACTTATGCCAAATTTTAGGTATGGCGGCTGCCAAACCTCGCCATATAGCTGGATCCGCCCCTGATCTTCACTAGTAGAAAAACGACCTTTAATACCGGTTCGTAAGGACCTTTAGTCCCGGTTCTGGATTCGGCACTAAAGGGTGGGGACTAGAGGCACCCCTTTAGTACCGGTTCAACACGAACAGGGGCCATGCCCACCACGTGGCACGAGCTCGTCCCGGGGGCTGGAAGACCTTTAGTACCGGTCAGTAACACCAACCGGTACCAAATCGTCTAACTTCCGGCTGGTCACTCATCCTCTCACTACTCCAGCCTGAGCACGCTTAACTTCCGAGTTTTACTCCCGCTAGTTTCCAAGTCTGTACTTGTTGTTTACCTGACAATAGTAAGTTGTCACTCCTATTAACACTCAGGAGTTTAGCTTGAGCATGAAGTCACACGTTTCACCGTTTGAGTTTGAAACTATTATTCTAAACAATAATAATTATTTAGTAACACTAATATTTCTTGAATAAATAGTTTGACCACAATTTGACCAGATTTAACAATAATTTGACCAAAATTCAAAAAAACTAAAATAATTATTTAGTAACACTAATATTTCTTGAATAAGTAGTTTGACCACAGTTTGACCAGATTTAACAAAAATTAAAAAAAAAACTAAAATTTGAGCATATCTTTTTTTCCTATCAGAATTTGAGGATTTTAAAATTTTGCAAACAGGCCTATGGCTGTCAAAATCGGATGCGGATTTTCGTGCTGATTTTTTTGATATATTATGCGTTTTCTTGACATCGTATGCAAGAGATATGTCGAAATTTATGTTTTAAAATTTTCCTGACTACTAGATGTAGTAACATAACTACATCTCCAAGGATTTTAATTTTTGAAGCTTTTATTCATTTTTCTGGTTTTTTTCAAAACAGAAAAGGCGATACCGTGGGGGGGGGGGGGTGGTAGAGTTTGAAAATTGCCCCTTAGTCCCGGTTTGTGTCTCCAACCGGGACTAAAGATTAGACCCCTTTTGTCCCGGTTTATGACACAAACAGACAATATAGGTTAGACCTTTAGTCTCGGTTCATGTCACAAACCGGGACTAAGGGGGCTCGTGGGGCTCCGGCCTGACGCCGGCCTGCCACCACGAACCGGTACTAAAGGTTAAACACGAACTGGGACTAATACATAGCCGTTCGAACCGGGACTAATGGTATCATTAGTGCCGGTTCATTTACAAACCGGTACTAAAGAGGTTGAACATTAGATAGTTTTTCTACTAGTGCCTACACCCCCCGTTCTGTTACAAACCCTATTCCACGAGTTTCGACCACCTGTTCATCTTCTTCTTCCTTCGTCCCTGCCCTATCCTTATGTTATTTCAGTTCCATTTTCTTCTCTCCTTTTATATTTCTTTTCCTTCTGTCCAATGCTTTCGTTTACGTGATCTCCATTCATCTGTTCGTGCTGTCTTATGTGCTGTTTGTTTGATGCAACGTTCTTCCCATGCAAACTGGCTATTGTTCCTTTCCCATCTTTTTCTGTTCTCTTGCCTCATTTTATCCTACTATTCTTCAATGCTTGCATTCTTCTACTGTCAAATATTGATTTGTGAAAACACTTCGATACAATAGTTATGATTTTTGCCCTAGGAGATATAATTTCAGTTACATTGGAGGAGTGCACTTCTTTTTGTATTATTTGATTTCATTTTCATTACTAACATTTTGTCTCTTGTATGATACGGATATCTTTGGTTACGAAACTTACTGTGTGCATTCATTGCTCTTGGAACTTGTGCCTATTCCGCTCGATCATTTTCTGGCAATTTATTATTGCGCACTGGCAACAAAGGAAGCCAATTTACCTAACATTAATATTTATTGCTGCGCACTAACTAACCTTCAACGTTAAATTTTCTCTCTGGATGCTTAGTATAACATGCATGTATACATGATTTTTCTTGCATACGAAAACATTCAAGTTATATAAACATTTTTTTCATGTTTTAGTTTAATACTAATGTCCTTAATTCAGTCTACCTTAAATAAATATATTTTTTGTTTTAGTACATGTGTTTTTTAATCGATAAGTAAGAAGTGACCGAGTATGAAAAAATCAATTGTTTTTCTCGGTTGTGTTAATATTTCTCGCTCCTTTCAGTCGTTGTTATGCATTTTATTTCTTTTGCTGTTGAATTTGTTCCTATACGTGTGCATGCGACAGCGGTTTACTAGTGCAGACATGTGAGACTGCTTAATTTTGTGTTAAATAATGAAAATTAATAATATAATTATTAAATTACACAACTTTATGCTTGTTCTTGCATAGTACCAAAGGGTGCAAACTTTTGTGTATTTTATGTGCAAGTTTCAGTATAATTGTTCTAATTCCTGTATATATGTTCTCAGAGGAGTATTTTTTTTTACTCCCTTATCGGATTTAGTACTTCGGCTAGGTTTGCTTTAGTGGAGTAAGCTAGAAATTTACTTATAGCATTTTAGTGGATTGGCTAGAGATGCTCTTACATGCTCCAACCTATATCCAAGGTAACAAGAAACGAACGACGTCTACAGAATACATTCTGGTCTTCTGGAAGCAACGGTCCTCACAGTTATGTTCACAAAGAAAATCATGGAACTATTTTTTTTGTGTGTGTGACTGCCTTTCCTCCTCCCGCTCGCGCCAACGCCGATCCGCCCCACCTCCGATTGTCTTTGGGCCGTGGAGGTGCAAATGATCTCAGCTCCCCGACAGTGGGGGGTACCATGTTCTCGTTTCTGTTAGGTTCAATGTCTTGGTTGGGGCTGTCTGGCGGTGGCGATGTCCCTGAGTAGGAATAATGTCTCCCGTGTTCAATCCCGTTTCGATGGTGCGAATAGCGTCGTCAAATGTATTTGGTCGATGTTGGTCTTTGGTAGATATATTTGGATTCAGTTTTTGTTTGTCTTCGTTCATGTGGTTATAGGTCTGATCTTTCCGGTCTATAACTCTCTTCATCGGCGAGGATTGTTGATCTGGTGCGTTGGTTCTTTGGGGCCTTAGCACGACGGCTGTTCGACTGTCTACTACAATAAGATTTGCCTAGCTCCGTTGAGGGAGGGGCGATAACAGCGGCGTGCCTTCGTCTCGCTCTAGTGCTTGTAGTCGTCGCTAGGTGATCCATGGATCTCATTGTAATTTTTGTTATCTCTAGTGCTGTACTATCATGATTGATGAATAGATTGAAATTTTCTCTCAAGCAAAAAGTTCACAAAGAAAATCACAAACCAACTAAAAAACGAGAATCTTGGACTACTAAACCGTTGCCTGTACGTGCAAAGATTGTCAAAAAGGAAAAAGTTTGTCCGTGTGGAAATCGCCGAGACAGGTCGCACTCCGCTGCGGAAAAGCATTGAGCCGGGGCAAGCGATAGACCCAATAGGATTCGAGCCTGGACATGACGCAACAATCCTGTCCAGCTCAAACAGCGACGGGTGTGAGAAGATGAAGAGCGGCAAGCTCGAGGATCGAGTCAAGGTCTTCGCTGCAATCTCCCGCAAAAATAAAAATAAAAGAATTGAGATAATTAAGGCGTGGTGATGCCAAAGGCAACCGAAAGTGTGTGGATGTGACGATGCTGTACGAGTGTTTATAAATCCCTGGGGCCTCGGCATGCTGAGCATCCAACCGCACACACACTTCCAGAGCTCTCAAACACCGCCGCCCCGGCACCGGAAGAACCGCACGTTCGAGGGAAGGTCGATCGTCCTGCTCTGCGCTCCGGCCGATCGAGCAGAGGTGCGCTACTATCTCTCGTCCTAGCTGTTTCGAGCGGCGCAGAGTACTTCTTTTCCACAAATTTCAGAAGCACCCTTCTTCCATTGAAACAAATATTACTCTTATGTCCTCTGTTCTTGTTGTTTGTGTGTATATGCTCGTGGTGTAACCTGATGTACATACACATTCTTACTTTGTTGGAGCTTATTTTGTTGAATATGCATATGCCTTATCCTGTGCAGGCAATATTTCTAGACCTGCCTGATGTGTACTTGGCGATCCCTGAAATTCAGCAGCATGCTTGTGCTAACGGCACTCTTACTGCTATTCTATGGATCCGGGGCCGCTCATTGTTCTGTGGTTCATAATAGCACAGACCGACGTGCACTGCTCGATTTTAAAGAGGCCATCACAGTGGATCCGACGGGGGTCTTGCGGCCCTGGAGTGACAGCATCCACCACTGTATGTGGCCGGGCGTCAACTGCAGCAGAAGGCACCCATGGCGCGTTACTGTTTTGGACCTGCAGGATATGAGCTTGGCAGGCCAAATCACTCCCTCTCTTGGAAACCTAACCTTCCTTAGAAAGCTTACGCTAGGTTCAAATCGCTTGTCTGGGCAATTGCCCCCACTCAATCGTCTTATAAAATTAGAGGAGCTCTTTCTAGAAGCCAACTTGTTGCATGGGAAAATTCCAGATGCACTCACAAACTGTAGCAAACTCAGCCGTCTAGACCTCTCTTCTAACCTGTTAGCAGGTTCAATTCCCCGAAACATAGGTTTCCTCTCCAATCTACAGGGTATGAGCCTTTCCGGAAATAATTTGTCAGGAAATATTCCCCAAACCTTCAGCAACATCACTCAATTAACGATAATAGCACTTGAAGACAATCTGCTCGTGGGAAGCATTCCTGAAGAGCTCGGGCAATTGAAGAATATGTCGCAGATGTTACTTGGTGGAAATAGTCTATCGGGTAGAGTTCCAGGAACGATGTTTAATCTGTCCGAACTTATAGTACTTGACTTGGATACGAATATGTTAAGCAGCACACTACCATTCGGCATTGGTAATACGCTCCCTAGCCTCATAACGCTTTTCTTGGGTAGAAACAAGTTTAAAGGCCACATCCCAGATTCATTGGGCAATCTTTTAGAGCTGGAAATGATAGATTTGTCATCTAATTATTTCACTGGACAGATTCCTAGTTATTTTGGTAGACTACATAAATTAACCCATCTAAATCTCGGCAGAAACAAACTTGAAGCAAGAGACAGTCAAAGCTGGGAATTTTTAAGTGCATTAAGCCATTGCCCTCTAGAAATGCTCTCATTACATGCAAATCAACTAGAGGGACTTCTACCCAATTCTGTTGGTAACCTATCCATCAAGCTTCAACAACTAAATTTAGGCCAAAACCTATTTAGTTCCACCGACATAGGGAAATACCGTAACCTATCCATCAAACCTATTTTTAATTCTGTTCGGGATAGTTCCACCGACAGTAGGGAAATACCGTAACCTATTTAAACTGACACTGAGCTACGATAATCTTACAGGCACAATTGAAAAATGGGCTGGGACTCTAAAGAACCTACAAGGTTTAGATCTTGAAGGAAATACCTTTGTTGGGCCAATACCAAACTCCCTTGGCAATCTGAACAAGTTAATATCCCTCTATCTTTCCAAAAATCAGTTTGATGGTGTTTTGCTATCCAACCTAGAAAATTTGTCACAGCTCACACAGTTGGATCTTAGTTACAACAATATCCAAGGCAGCATACCTCTACAGATTTCTAGTCTTAAACAACTCACGGAACTACACCTTTCATCGAACAAGCTTACTGGAGAAATGCTTAATAATTTGGATCAATGTAGCAATTTGATAACTATCCAAATGGACCAGAACATGCTAATAGGGGAAATCCCAACATCTTTTGGCAACCTAATGGCCTTGAATGTGCTTAATATTTCCCAAAACAACTTGTCGGGCACCATCCCAGCAACTCTAAGTGACTTACAGCTACTCTGTAAGCTGGATCTTTCTCACGATCATCTGCATGGCGAGATTCCGAGAAATGGAATTTTCAGAAATGCCACTTCCATTTATCTTGAAGGAAATTGGGGATTGTGTGGGGGAGTGGCAGATCTTCAAATGCCGTTATGTTCTGTTGATTCTCACAGATTGACGACAGAGTACTATTTGGTCAGAATATTGGTTCCAACACTTGGCTTCACTTCACTCATAATGCTGGCTTACATTATAATCCTACGGAAGAATACATCACGTAGAACATATGTATCGTTTCTTTCATGTGGTAAGAAATTCCCAAGAGTTTCTTACAGTGATCTAAATCGAGCAAGGGGGAACTTCTCAGAGACAAACCTCATTGGAAAAGGAAGCTATGGTTCAGTATACAGAGGAAAGTTAACTCAAGCTAAGATACAAGTAGCCATCAAGGTTTTTAACCTTGATATGAAATGTGCAGACAAAAGTTTTGTAACAGAATGTGAGGTTTTAAGAAGCATCCGACATCGAAACCTTGTACCTATCTTAACTGCATGTTCAACGATAGACAACAATGGTGACGCTTTCAAAGCTCTAGTCTATGAGTTCATGCCTAACGGGAATTTGGACACTTGGCTGCACAACAGATTTTTGGGTAGTCCTGCAAAACATTTGAACTTAGTTCAAAGAGCAAGCATAGCTGTTGGGATAGCCGATGCATTGACTTATTTACACCATGATTGTGAAGAGCAGATTATTCATTGTGATTTGAAGCGAACAAATATCCTTCTTGACGATGACATGAATGCTTATTTGGGAGACTTTGGCATTTCAAGTCTCACTGGACATTTGGGCTCAAATACTTCAGTTGGACTGAAGGGGACAATAGGGTACATAGCTCCTGGTACAGTTATTCACACACTTTCCTTTTCTTCATGGCCATCAGTTATTTACGTTAAAACTAAATGTCACCGTGTACTAATTGCCGCATTTTTATCTTTTCACAGAGTATGCTCAAAGTGGCCGGGCGTCGATCAGTCGGGATGTTTACAGTTTCGGAATAGTACTCCCAGAGATGTTGATTGGCAAAAAACCGACAGATCCTTTGTTTGAGAATGAAGTCAACATAGTCAACTTTGCAGAGAGGAACTACCCAGATCAGATACTACATATTGTTGATGCTTGTCTCGATGGAGAATGCAAGGCCTATATCCAAGCAAGCATTGGAATAGAAGATGCGGCCTATGGATGCTTGTTATCGCTCATGCAACTCGCCCTTTCTTGTACGCGTCTGATCCCAGGGGAGCGAATGGGCATACGAGAAGTGGCCGCTAGGTTGAATTCAATCAGAACGTCATACATTAAGACAACTAGGTGAGATCAGGTCATGCTTCATTAGAGAGGTTTACGATGGTCATGATCTCATGTTATAGCAGGTTGGGTTTGTCCTTGATATTTGTATAGTAGGCACGAGTACACTGTAGCCACGAGTTAGCCACAAGTATACTGCATGGGTGTGTGTGGCGGCGGTGTCGTCGTGATTGTCGGAGGCGACCAGGGTGTGTGTGTCGCGAGTGTGAAATACCCCCAGTTTTCTACGGATAAAGAGGATAAGCGTTAATGCTAATCCGCGCGACTAACTCAATCCTTTACAGACTTCATAGATTGTTAAATTTTTTTGAAACAAGGCAGAAAACTTGTCATTTTTATTAATTAAGGAGAAGGTCTAGACATAAGCCGGACAATGGCAAAAAGAAAAGAACTACTCTCGCAACATTAGAGTACTCAGGTGTCTGGCTCCAGCCAGCGCCCAAAGATGGCTTCCTTTTTTATCTTGGCAACGACAACGAAAGTCGGGTAGCCGTGTTGCGGAAGACTCTAGCGTTTCGCTCCTTTCAAATTTCCCACGAGACAAGCATCATCACGGAGACAATCGCCTTCTTATTGTAGCCGTCCGACTCAGTCATTTTTAGCCACCAATCATGAACAGAGACCTCATGTCACCAAGTCATCGGTGAGTGACTGTGCATGCCTAGCCAAGCGACGACTTCATAGATTGTAATGCTTATCAGAGTGCTCACGTCTCTCCATTCGTTTTTGGGTTCGCCCTAGCCTCTGCATCAGAACGATGCATACGGCCATGATTATTAATAAGCAAAAGGTCCAACACAAATCTTCATGTCTCGATCAAAGAACAAAAAAAGGCTTACCAAGAGCTAAACAGTAATAAAAAAGCCACAACCGGCTGGCATAAAAAGATAGGAACACTAAATGCCTATCCAATTACATGACCGCCATCTAAACCGGTTGAAAATAGCCCGTGCTACCATCTTCCATCGGGTAGATCCAGTAACCAAACGCTCCCTGACCTCCGTCGAAGTGAGTAGCGACCTCATACGATCAACGCAGTGGCTCGAAAGATAACCTGCAAAAAATATTTGTTGTTCTGTTAAAGATCAAATCATTTCTGCAGTTCCAGACTGCCCATAATAAAGCACATACTCCTACATGAATGTGTCTCGCTGTTTCGAAACCTATCCCATCTAGCCACATCCCAAATAACGTGTTGACAGAATTTAGAGAGTAATGTTAAATGCTATGTGAACCGACCGCCACAAAAGTTTTGCTAGAGGGCAATCAAGAAAGAGGTGTTTGATTGATTCATGCTGGTCGCAAAAGCTACATCTTGTAGATCCTGTCCAATTGCGTTTTGCCAAATTATCCTTAGTTAAAATAATTTATTTATGCACAAACCACATAAACACTTTGATTTTCAAAGGTACTTTGACTTTCCAAACATGTTCCGATCGAGGAATCGCACTAGAGTTGATAACATCCAAGTATATGGATTTAACCAAAAACTCTCCATTCTTAGTTAGTTTTCAGCACAACTGATCGGGCTATTGAGACAACTGAACATCCATCAATCTTCTCACAAGATTGAGCCAGGCTTCCCAACGGTTTCCCACTAGCGTCCTCCAAAATTGAATATTGAGCGGAGTGGATTGCAGTACTGCTGCAACGTAAGCGTCTCTACGCTGAGCAATGCTATACAGAGAAGGATATTGGAGTGCGAGGGGCGTCTCCCCTAGCCATGTATCCTCCCAGAATCTCGTAGCGGTACCGTTTCCTACTATGAACCTTATCCTGTTGAAAAAGAGTGATTTAACTCTCATCGATCCTTTCCAAAAAGGCGAATCAGTCGGCCTCACTGTCACCTGGGACAAGGTTCTAGAGTGAAGGTACTTGTTACGCAAGATCTGAGCCCATGTGGCCTCTGCCTTGATAGATAGCTTAAACATCCACTTGCTAAGAAGACATATGTTCTTCACCTCCAGGTTTTCAATACCTAGACCCACTTGGTCTTTCGGTCTACAAATGATATCCCACTTAGCAAGTCTGTACTTTCGTTTTAGTTCATCACTCTGCCAGAAGAAGCGTGATCGATAGAAGTCTAGCCTTTTCCGGACTCCAACAGGTACCTCAAAAAAGGAGAGGAGAAACATGGGCATACTCATGAGGACCGAATTAATGAGAATTAATCGGCCTCCGTATGACATCAGCTTGCCTTTCCAGCAGCTCAGTTTCTTCTCAAATCGATCCTCAATGCACTTCCATTCTCTGTTGGTCAGCTTAGGATGGTGGATTGGTATACCTAAATATGTGAAAGGTAAAGCCCCCAATTCACACCCGAACAATTGTTTGTACGCATCTTGGTCATCATTAGCTCTTCCAAAACAGAACAATTCGCTCTTGTGGAAGTTAATCTTTAACCCAGTTAATTGTTCGAATAAGCATAACACCAACTTCATGTTTCGCGCTTTTGCCAAGTCATGCTCCATGAAGATGATAGTATCATCAGCGTACTGTAGGATGGATACACCTCCGTCAACTAAGTGCGGGACGAGGTCACCTACCTGGCCCGCATCCTTAGCCCTTTCTATGAGAATTGTCAACATATCGACTACTATGTTGAATAGAATAGGTGACATCGGATCTCCTTGCCTCAGCCCTTTGTGTGTTTGGAAGTAGTGACCTCTGTCATCATTCACTTTAATCCCAACACTCCCTTTTTGCATGAAAGAGTCCACCTGGTGTCTCCAGGCCTGACCGAAACCTTTCATACGCAAAGCCTGTTGAAGAAAAGGCTATTTGACCTTATCGTACGCTTTCTCAAAGTCCACTTTGAAAACAACTCCGTCTAGTTTTTTCGTGTGGATTTCATGGAGCGTTTCATGCAGGACGACAACCCCTTCTTGGATGTTTCTGTCCGGCATGAAAGCAGTTTGGGACGGTTGCACCACAGAGTGCGCAATTTACGTAAGCCTATTAGTCCTGACCTTGGTAAATTTTTTGAAACTTACATTAAGAAGACAGATAGGCCTGAACTGCTCAATACGAACGGCCTCTGTTTTCTTAGGAAGTAAAGTTATCGTTCCAAAATTTAATTGAAACAACTAAAGCTGTCCAGAGAATAAATCATGAAACATCGGAAGCAAATCCCCTTTAATAACATGCCAACACTTTTTATAAAACTCCGCCGGAAAACCATCTGGAGCCTTATTGTCCTTCATTTGTGAAATGGCCTCAAACACCTCTTTCTCCGTAAATGGGGCGGTCAAAATATCATTCTCGTCTGCCGCAAGTTGAGGGACATCCTCAACCCTTGACTCATCTAAGGATATGAAGTTATCCTCCGGAGGCCCAAACAGCTGCTTATAGTAATTGGTTATATAAACTTTTAGGTTTTCCTGGCCTAAAATTGTCCCCTCATCCTGCTCAAGCTGAAATATCCTCTTCTTTCGGTGCTTGCCATTTGCAATCATATGAAAGAATTGACTGTTGTCATCCCCTTGGACAATTTTGTGAACTTTAGCTCGCAATGCCTGAGGGAGTCCTAGATTAGGGGGTACCCGGACAGCCGGACTGTGTACAACGTCCGGACTATTGAAGCGTGAAGATACAAGACTCAAGAGTTCGTCCCGTGTCCGGATGGGACTTTCCTTGACGTGGAAGGCAAGCTTGGCAATCCGGATATTATATTTCCTTCCTTGTAACCGACTCCATGTAAACCCTAGCCCTCTCCGGTGTCTATATAAACCGGCGAGGTTGGTCCTCATAAGGCCGATCACAGTTACAATCATACCATCATAGGCTAGCTCTTAGGGTTTAGCCTCTACGATCTCGTGGTAGATCTATTCTTGTACTACCCATATCATCAATATTAATCAAGCAGGAAGTAGGGTTTTACCTCCATCGAGAGGGCCCGAACCTGGGTAAACATCTGTGTCCCTTACTTCATGTTACCATCAGCCTTGGCGCCTGATCGGGACCCCTACCCGAGATCCGCCGGTTTTGACACCGACATTGGTGCTTTCATTGAGAGTTCCTCTGTCTCGTCGCTACAAGGCTCGATGGCTCTTTCAACCACTGTCAACAACACGGTCCCGGGTGAGACTTTTCTCCCCGGACAGATCTTCGTGTCCGGCGGCTTCGCCCTGCGGGCCAATTCGCTTGGCCATCTGGAGCAGATCGATAGCCACGCCCTTAGCCACCAGATCAGGGTCGGAAACCTGAACTGCACGACGGACATCCGCGGAGACTGGATCTTCGATAGATTCGGGCCTATGCCAGGAACACTGGACAGTCACGACGAACATGGCTTAGACCTGCTGTCGAACAAAGCTCGGGGTGTCACCCCCGCAGTAGCCTCGGACTTAAATCCGGAACAGGCTGCATTGCCCAAGGACGGGGGGCTGGGCCCCGCCCCGCAGGTCGCGCACTCATCAGCGGTAGAGCCGAACACGGGCCTTACCCCTGTGGTGGCCTGTGAATCCGGATCCCCGGATTCGTATCCGAACGTTGGTTCCGGTCCGCGCACTCCTGATCCAGTCGATCCAGGTTGGGCTCCGGTAATGGAGTTCACCGCCGCGGATATCTTCCAGCACTCGCCCTTCGGCGACATGCTGAACTCATTAATGTCTCTCTCTTTGTCAGGAGGCTCCTGGCCGAACTATGTCCAGCTCGAGTGGGAAGTAGGCGATGAAGGAATTCCTTGCCCACCCACCACCCACTTCATCGTCACGATCGATGATTTAACCGACGTGATTGACTTTGACTCCGAAGACATCGATGGTATGGACGACGATGCAGGAGAATCACAGGAGCCACCGCTCACTGTCGGTGGATAGCCGCCTATCCCCATGATATACACATGGCGGACACTCCGAAAGAAACCAATGGCAATGAGGCAGCGGAGGATATCCCACAGGGGGAAAAGCAAAGCATGGGCGTCGTCGGCGCCGCTCCAAGCCCCGCCACAGGAATACCGGCCCAGAAGTCGAAAACAATCCGGATGGCGCCGAAGATGAATATAACCCTATTCGGCTTGCCTTTCAGAATGTCGGACTGGCCACTATGGGATACTTGGAGAGGGACAACTATACACCCCCCTCCGAGGACGAGGCAAGCCTCGGCAATGACGAATTTGGCGTGCCTGAAGATCCAGTGGAACAAGCTCGCTCCGAGCGACGGCTCATGGCCACGGCAAAGAGCCTGCAAAGGAAGAAACAACAGCTTAAAGCCGACCAAGATTCGCTGGTGGACAAATGGACCAAGGTCCTGGCCACTGAAAGATACGGACCCTACCACCCCGACAAAGGGCACACAGGGCACAACCGGCCACCCCAACCTAAGCAGGAGAACTCAAGGCACATGCCCGACGTCAACACACCACTACGGTCCAAAACAATACGAAGGACAAAAGAAGAAGCATCCTCAAGCCTCGGCGCAATGGTCATAAGCGACAAAACAGGAAGGCTGGTGCTAATTCCATCAACTCCCAGTCCGGTCAGCAGACAAAGAACAGCTCAGACATGTCCAGCCCGAGCCACACACTCGATCAACCATGTGAAATCCATGGTACTCCTAGAAGGACGACAACACATACCAATAGAGAATGCCAGATCCTCAGAACAAAGCGGTTGGTCGCGTGCCGGAAACAATGAAGGGAGGCATCTGGTCAAGAGCCCCCCACATAGCATAAAAGTACGGCCGATCGCCCCCGACCGCATTAACAACAGCAATCAATTGCAGTACCTCCGGACATAGCAAACTGGGGGCCCCATAACACATAAAACCCCCGCAGGTGTGAAACCACAAACAACATCTCCTAAAAGATGCTAGGGGCAAAGGCCAAGTTTTTCTGGCCCATCATTCTAAACGGTTGTCTTCGGATCCCCAAAAAATACTTCGCCAAAGAATAAAACTTCGGCACCTTCCCACCATGCGGTAATTTACCGTATGCTAACGGGACGAACCACGTTGACTAGATTCCACCTGGTCAATCACTCAGGCCAACACCATGTGATACAATCACACGGCCGAGCCCCGCCCTCAGGGCGGAAATCATACAGCTGCCGGAGTAGCGAGTCGCGCATGCCTATCAAAATTTTGATATGACAGCCAACTATCCGGACACCAATTGAGGAGTCCGCGCTACCCAACGGTATAACGGCTAGGTTTACCAGGGTCCGATCAGGAGCCCTAGGACCAACCACAAGAGGACGCTCGGCTACCTCCGAGTATTTGCCTTACAAACTAACTTTGACGCAGAACAGGATTGGTGACGGAATCGCCAGAGACACAAGGAGCCCCCCTAAAAGAAGGCAGTCCGGATTTACTCTTGATCCACTGACAAGTCCCTCCAGTCCGGCCATCACAGGTTCTGCCAAAAAACACCTCTTTTCATAATCATACATCGTACTCATATGCATCGACATATCATTTTACTACAATGCGTAGACTTAAATAACACATACCGGACGTCGCTTTTCACCGACACCTCGTGTTACGCCCGATTATGCCAGGGGCTTCATAATACGGCAATCAAGTCCGACCACCTTCTCGGTCGTCGGGCACCCCGAACTTATAGCACTATATGCATCAGCTCCGAATCATGTCTTGGGTCATTGGTTGGGTTTGCCCGGCTCCCTTGTTTTGGTACCTTACGTTCCATTATATCGGCTAAGGTAACGCAGGGAGAACTACTGCGATTGTGTCCCGGATCTGTCGGACGAGCACCTCAGTAGAGAAAGCCGAAAACCGACTGTCATGATACAGCGAGAGCTGGTCAGCTGTTCGAGAGGTTGTAAAATCCTTAAAGATTTATTCCACACAACGCCATTATAAATGCAGAGTGCGACGGATCGGTCTTCCGATCAGGCGCCAATAGAGCCCCTAGTTCGTCCTTCCGAACACTAGGGGTTGCGCCGACCATACTCGAATTCCTATGGCTAAGTGAGAGTAATAAAGCCCTATAGTCTGATTGCCTGGTTCATGGTGAGAAACACCTCCGTAAAAGGACCCAACTATGGGATAAAGAGCGTTCATATATATCCTGAACACCCCCGTATTCTTTTTACGTGAGGGCAGAAGCCGACGACTGGCCAACTCTCAGGATTTACATACAATAATCAGCCGCACAGGAAGAACATATGTTCAAACAAAACAGGCAATATATAAACGACATAATCCCATATTACAAAAAGTGGCACGAATGCCCTCAGGGAAATATAATGTCTTTGGTACATTTATCCGCCGCAAGGCGGACTCCCTTCAGTACACCTTCATAGTACAGTTCGGGTTTGCGATGCTCCTTACCCTCTGGCGGCCCCTCAGTCATCAGCTTCTCCGCGTCAAGCTTCCCCCAATGCACTTTTGCACGGGCGAATGCCATACGTGCACCCTCTATGCAGACCGATCGCTTAATAGCATCAAGCCGAGGACAAGCGCCCACAATCCGCTTCACGAGCCCGAAGTAACTGCTCGGAATTGGCTCCGCCTGCCACAGCCGAACAACCAAGTCCTTCATGGCTAGTTCCGCCGCCTGGTGCAGTTCGACCAGCTGCTTCAGCTGATCGATAAAGGGCACCGGGTAGTTCGGTGCTAAATACTGCGACCAGAAATCCCTCTCCACAGACTTCTTTTCCTCGATTCGGTAGAATTGGGCGGCATCTGATATGCTGCGAGGAAGATCCGCAAATGCCCCTGGAAAAACAAGAATTCAGCTTGCCGCTTAGAATTCTTCCCATTATCATGAACAAATGGCTAAGAATACAGAAGGCCTTACCAGCCGCAACTTTCTGGGCCTCTTGAATGTCCCGTATAGCACCTCGGGCTTCTTCCCGAGCATCTTTCGCGGCTTGGAGCGCTTGGGCGAGTTCGGATTCTTTCCCTATTAGACTCTGCTCCAAGCCCTCGCTTTTCTTCACAGCCTCATGGAGTTCCCACTCAGCTGTGACAGCCCTGGCCTCGTGTTTTTCATGAAGTGCCTGCTCGGCGGCAGCCTTCTCGTTGGCATCATCCACATCCTTTTTCAGTGCCTCATATTCGGCACTCGCTCCTAGGGCATACAACACAAATACTTTTCAATAAGCACAATTACTCATTCGTGCCTAATGCAAGACAATGTTTCAACATACCTTGTTTATCTTCTAATTTCTTCCTCACGCGGCCAAGTTCTTCCTCGGCCCGTTCCAGGCTCCGCTTCAGTTTGGACACTTCCGCATTATGAGCGGCCGTCTTCTCCGCAGACGCCTGTGTTCAAACAAACATGTACACGTCATTAACATAAGTTCCCATGAAAAATGAGGATTTGATCCCCTGCCCGGCTCCCTCTCCTTCGCCGGACAGTGCATCAGGGGTTACTACTCATATTATGATGATTCCTCAAAGGTTTCTTAGGAAACACACCTCAAAGGTCTTTATAAGGCCAATGCAGGACTCGTTCAGCCCGCTCTCGGCGGACCGAATCTTTTCAACCACCGCACCCATAAGGGTCCGATGTTCATCGACGATAGACGCGTTCTTTAACGCTGTCGATAGACTGCTTGGCAACTCCGCTTGAACAGAGGTTGCCGGTGGAGTAGGCAGGCCTCCCACCATTGAAGGTGGCTGCTCGTCCGATCTGGGAGCCTTATAGGTCTCCTAAACCTTGTCCGGTTGAGGGCCGAACCCAAGATCGCCCCCGCTGACGGCACACTCAGGGGCCATCGCTCCCGTGTGTCCGAATCCAGTGATATGCCCCCCTGGTCCGAGCCCCGTTGAGACGACACCTCAGTGTCGCGCCGGGACTTTGGAGAAGGGACCTCTGGAGGCGTCTCACTCGCCAGGGCGTCCGAACTCAGCGAATCCTCGGATGAGGATTGTCTGGCGTGAGACCTTGCCGGACTGTGCAAAACATAGCAATAGTTAAAACTACTATACCCAAAAATAATCCCGGACGCATATGCGTGTTCGGATTTTGTGTACTTACGACTTCTCCAGGGGCTGGGCCCTGGGATCCCACTCCGGGCTGCTATCGGCAGCCGTGGTGGATGCCCCTGGGAGGGAACCTTTTCTCCTCTTGGGCGATTCGGCCTCCCGGGACGAGGAAGCTACACGCTTCTTCCCACCTTCAGAGTAAGGCTCGTCCCCCTCTGCTTCTTCCTCTTCAGATTCAAGAAGGAGCGCCGCTTGAGTCTTCGGATTTTGCGTCCGAAGCTCGCGGTGACGGAGGACACTCCGGTCTTCTTGACCTTCTTGAGGCCTCCTTCTTTGGCGCCTCGAAGGCGCTGGGACCAAGATCTTCGCTGAAGAGGTCCGGCAGTTCCTCCGGCGGTGGGGCCGACGGTCGATCCACTCCACCTTCTTTATCCATCCCCGAGGTCACGATTTAAACACGATTAAGATGTCTCCCTCATGACATGCCAGGTGAAGCATGAGCAGCATGCATCTGTGGCTGTAATCTCATCGAGCTTAGAGAATGGGATGATTGGTACCCACGGTCCTTGGCAGGCCCCGGCCATGATTTGCCGGACTTAAAGAGCACCTTCCAGATACCCTTGTGGGAGGAATCATAAAGCTCCCGAAGGGTTTGGTGCCCGGCTGGATCGAACTCCCACAGAATACAAGCTCGGCGCTGGCAATGGAGGACCAGGCGAGCTAGCATCACCGACTACGCCGACGAAGTTTGACGCCCCTATCGACCACACCACGAAGGCGCGTCGAGCAAGAATAGCTCATCGGACGAACACCAGTTCGGGCCTTCTCGGCCAGACGTGAGCCGCATGGAGCTCCGGATCTAAACTCGAGCCGCCGCCCACTTTTGCCGCGTGGTTCGGTGATATAGAACCATCGCTGCTGCCACTCCTTAATGGAGTCATTGAAGCGCCCTTCGGCCAAACGGCCGTGGGCATCTTGCTCACCATGGCGCCCCAAGACTCGGCGTGTTCGCCACTCACCACCTTCGGCTTCACATTAAAATCTTCAGCCACAGGCAAGTGAGGTGAGATCCAAGAAAAGTTTCGCACCTACCACGATGAACGCCGAGATATTGAGGAAGGAGTTGGGGAAAGATCATGAAAATCAATCCCGTAGTAATACATGATTCCGCGAACAAATGGGTGCAGGGGAAACCCAAGCCCACGGACGAAATGGGGAAGGAACACGACTCTCTCGTGAGGTTTCAGAAATTCCGAAAAGTGCCTCCGTGGATTTTCAGGAAATTCCGGGAATTTTTTTTTCTACACATAAAACAACATCATGGCAGTTCTGCTGAAAACAGCGTCAGTCCGGGTTAGTTTCATTCAAATCATGCAAGTTAGAGTCCAAAACAAGGGCAAAAGTGTTTGGAAAAGTAGATACGTTGGAGACGTATCAATGATCACCTCCCGCGTGGCTCCGTTTGGGGTGGGGCCTCCTGCCCAACCCCCAACAGAGCTCGACTGAACTGGAGCAGACGAGAAACCACCGAGAGTTGTTGAAGCCCCCCGCGGCATCAACTGGTGATCGGATCCTGGGGACGCCACGGGAGCCCCACCAACCATCGGCGCCAAGGGAGGCCACCTGCCCGCGCCCCCTCCCGACCTGGCCCCACCGGCGGAGTGAGGCATGGCCACCACCGGGCTCGCCACCCGAGGTGAAGCATCCGCCGCGGTTGTCGCTGCAGCCGAGTGCGCCAAGGGAGAAACAGGGACGGAGGCCTCCTGCCCGTGCCCCCTCCCGGTCCTGCCGCCAAAGCCGAGCGCGCCAAAGGAGAGGCAGGGGCGAAGGCCTCCTGCCCGCGCCCCACCCGGTTCGGCCGCCGTGGCCGAGTGCGCCATAGGAGAGGCAGGCGGAGGCCCTGCCCGCCCCGGTCCGATCAAGATCACTGGCTGGCATGCACGCCACCTCCACACCAGTCCTCGCCGGTCTCCTTGCCAACGGAGAAGCACCACTCGGAGAGGTAGATCGTAGGGCCGCTTGCCCAAGATCATCCCCACCAACTAGGCACAGTTGGGCGCCCAGATCAATCGCTGCCACTGGTGTCGGCGAACTCTCCACAAGAATAAACTCTTCATCCACAGGTACATCAGCAACATCAAAATCCTGGGGAGGAAGCGATTGCTCAAGCAAATCATCACGCTTGACCCGATCGCTCCACAATCGAGGAGGAGCAGAGGCAGGCTTGAACGAACCAAATTTCAACGTGTTCATGGGTGCAGCCGTCGAGGGTGTAGTCCCTTTCCCGGATGCCGGCACGTCGGAACCCGGGATGCTAGACGCCTTGCGCCCACGGTCATCCTCTCGCACCTCCTTGTTACCCGAGCCCTTATCCTTATCAAGCATGTCAACATCATTCGCTGCCAAAGCCTCAAAGAAAAGCTCAGTGTCCTCGAACTCGATCTCGAGGTTATAAATCATGCCTCTATGAGTCCACTTAACTACATCTGGCATGTACTCAATATTGAGGATACTGACAAGCAATCTGTCCACCCCGTTAGCTCGGGTAAAGGCCATATCCACCCTCTCTTGGTTTTCCCAACCAGCGTCCCCAAGCTAGCCGCAACTCGAACATCATTCCGCGGCTTTGAAGGTGCCCCCGAGAATCGTAGCCAAACCTGAGTGAGTGGTTTACCCTTCGGCTCAACCTTCTTCCACTCATGAAACTCAAGGATGCACTCAGTGACGGGAACTCTACACAACCCAAAACTCAAAAGCCGCTCCAAGTCCTCAGTCGAGGGAAAGTCAACCTTCTACATATTATCCTCGAGCCTAAAAAGTTCCCACTGATGGTTACCTGGAGCTAGCTCATTCAGCCTGTGCATGATCTGTGCATCAGTCAAGTCACCATTGGTCACTTTCACTACCCCCGTGGTCGCACTCTGAGGCACATCAGGGATCTCCATAGCACTAGCAGACTCGAAAAATATCAACTCAGCGCAGCACACACCATAAATTGTAACACCCGGCATTGGTTCATGCAGAAGCGGGCACTCCCCCATAGCATGCACTGGTTTGGAGCAAGTGTCACAAAGTTCAGCAGTACATTCAGCAATGAAGTGCCCCTGCTTACCACAGCGATAGCAAAGCATTTTCTCTTTCTTACGGGCCCATTTGCTAGCTCTCTCACCGCCTGAATTGTCAGAAACTCCCAAAGCACCCGCCACCACTAGCTCAATCGCGGGCACTGCCGCAGTAGCCAAGGCCGAAACCGCAGCCAAGACCTGTCCAGACAACGCGGGCGTCTGCGCCGCAACCACCTCCGAGGACACCGTCGGCTCAGCAACGTCGGAAGTGGTAGTAGCAGCCGGCGGAGGATGACGGTTGCGGTTCTTGCCAGCATGGCCAGTACGAGAACCTCTGTATCCACCTCTCTGCCGGTAGTCGGGCCAGATGCCCACTCAACAAAACCACCCGGAGGGCCGTAAAACGGACGATCCGTCATTCCATCGCTTTGCCAAGCATAGCCGCGACCTCCGCACGATGATGACGAACCGCCATGCTGACCCTCGCCATATGCGTCATTGCCCCATTGACTCCGGGGAGGATCGCGACCAGCATGACCAGCATCTCCGCCCTGGAATGCCAGGAATCGATGATGGCTCGCGCCACCACCGCCACCACCAGGGCGTGCCGGCGGCCCCGCCCTAACTGCGGCGGGGGCTTGACCCGCGAGCTCCATTTCCTCCGGTCCCGCCTGGTTCAGTTTCAGCTGTGCAACCAGATGCGGCGGCACGGTTCCCTTGGGCTTCGGACGGCGCCATTAATCACAGAGCCCCGGCTCGGGCGGCGGCTGCTAAGCTGCAAGCAGAGATCGACGGTGTCCTGGACTAGGGGGTACTCACCACGTCATCCCCCGATCTGTTAGATTGGGCCGAGGACCTCCATGGTCGTATACTCATAGGCCAGTTCGGACAGCTGCCGCGTACAAGAAATATTCCACAAGACTTGGCGATCAAGACAAGGACTCCTCCCCACCGGCGTATTCGGCTAGGACTCTTGTTATCCTAGGCCTCTGGTGCATTATATAAACCGAGGCCAGGCTAGTCGATAGATCATATACAACAATCATAACCATAGGCTAGCTTCTAGGGTTTAGCCTCTATGATCTCATGGTAGAGCAACTCTTGTAATACTCATATCATCAAGATCAATCAAGCAGGAAGTAGGGTATTACCTCCATCGAGAGGGCCCGAACCTGGGTAAACATTATGTCCCCCGCCTCCTGTTACCATTAGCCTTAGACGCATAGTTCGGGACCCCCTACCCGAGATCCACCGGTTTTGACACCGACATTGATGCTTTCATTGAGAGTTTCGCTATGTGATCGGCAAAAGGATCAATGGCTCGACTGCAGATCAACTGCGACGTCGGCTTCTTCATCACCGGCTCGGCTGGTCACCTTGGTTAGACCGAGAGTTGCACCCTACCTCCGATCGTCATGTTCGGATGAGGGCCTTCATCAACATCAACTCCGATCTCTATCAAGATCATGGAGGAATCATCCAGGGAGCCCGAGGGCTCAACGTCAACATTGCCCTCGGGCGACCGTGCTGTTTTTCTGGACAACAAACTTGTATCCACCGCCACCGCCTCCTCAAGTGTCGTTTTAACGATTCCTTCAGTGGAATTGTGCAGAATTGAGTCTACAACAACCCTCAGAAATTTCGTCGAGTTCCGACGGAGGAATCTCTAGCAATCCGCGATATACCGGAGCCCTGTCAAATCTGGACGGGAATCTGGACGAGTTTAAGGCGTAGTGTCCAACTTCTAACTCGGACGTTCTTTGGAAGATCCAACCGTTGATCGGCTGCGTAATTCCTATATCTACCACCCCTCAAAATTTCATCTCGATCCGACCGTCCAAACTTCGGGAACCTTCTGATTAGTGCATCACTTTTCGGATCTGTTTTCTGCGCGAAAACGAATCCGACCCGAGTTCGTCTTTTTTATGAACGGGATTTCGGACATCCTTTTTGAAGGAAGTTTTGTGTGGGGTATTGTGTTTTTTCCCAAATACACCCCTCTAACTTTAAAATCTTTTGAACATGATCTTCACCATCATGCTGGTGTCAAACCAGTCCGGCAATATTGCTCCACGGCTGCCGACCTGCGCTAGACACGTCGTCACTTTGTTGAGCCGAGCTCAACTTCTTCGGATCATCATCTCGGTGAGCCGAACAGGAGTTCGGCATCACGAAGGATAAATCATCACCAACATCGCTGCCCCATGGATTACACGGAGCGGGCACGCCGGCATCGCCGCACGGTCACTTCATCAAGCCGGCATTGACCACGTCACGAGTCACGACCTGCATCGGCAGGGCCGAACTGTTGCTTTTTCAAGCCGATGTCCATCACGTCGACCTACTTTAACTCATCGGCTGACATCGAGGCTTCAACACCTCGGCTGGACCGGGGGCTTCGCCATCTCTTCATCAACCTACTCCGGAGACTTCGGCGTCACCAGTCAACCGGCTTTGTCACGGTAGCTGGACCGGGGGCTTTGCCTCGGCGAGCCAACCTTTACCAGCATCGCCATGCCGTCACTTCACCGCCCATCAGGCAATGAGAATGCGGATCGAGTCCCAATTTCGGGAGTCACTTTTCTTTGGATTGCTAATACGAATAAACCAGGTGCTATTAATCCTAATATTTTTTGCTTGTTTGGGTTTATTTTTTCCAAGGAATTATTACTCTGGTTTGTCCATCATCTGTACACAGGTCTATCAAATGATGGTTGCATTAACAACGGTCGCGTGGTGGTTCGGTCAGTTTCCGTACATAGTCCGGCAAACGCCGCATCCGGAACTCGGACCGACCTATGAATTCAGGTTTTGCCACACCTTTACTGCGTCACGCCGATGCCCTGCCTCGACATTGACTTCGGCGCGAGGCCATATTTCTTTTATTACTCACTTTGCATAAAATATTTATTATGCAACATTTTTTTAATTATTATTATCTCCGGTTTGCACTATTTTTTGTGCACAGGTAAATGATTCGGGTATGGCAGTGTTGTCACCTCGGCGTACTGACATACCACGTCACCTCGGCTGGGTGGGGGGCTTCGTCAACACCTCATTAACCCACGCCGGGGACTTCGGCGGCCTGCATTGGTCGTGCTATGTCACCTCTTCGGAGTGCCGAGTTCTTTGCTCAGCCACATCGGGCTTGGGGGCTGAGACCTTGTCCCGCACCAAGCTCGGATCGCGTCATCAATGCCGAATACATTAACCAGCTAAGTCGCTTTGACGCTCAAAAACTCCCAGTTTTAAATTTTGTTCGATTCAACCAAGCGTTATAACTTTTTGGCAAAAAGTGGCTTGTGAAAAACTTCCTTGTCGAAACTTTGTTTGTGACACACAAATTCAAATACCCCGTTTACTTGGGGGCTTCCTTTATAAAGCTTTTCCTCTTGCATATGATTATACTTGTACGGCTTCGTTCCTTGTTCGTGTATTACGCCACAATATGCACCATATTGACTCAAGCGATTTGCAAGCTGGGTTGCCTCGCTCCTGTGTTTACCCCTACGTTCTCGATTGTTCGGCTAGGGAGTAAAGGGAGCACCTCTGCGATTGTCACGATCGGGTCATCCGAGCTAGACCTCAGACTGGGTGAAGCCGAAAGCTAGTGCTCTTATTGTTTTCAATTATGGCCGGCACACAACGGAACTCATGAGTACAAAAAATCTATTACACAAGTCTCATAGTAACAATGAGCACCGAAGAAAGGTATCGGTGGGGGTACTATTTTCTTTGAAGATGCTTCTTACACTTCATCAGTAATATAGCATAAGTTCCCTGAGCGCGCTTTGTCTGTTACAGCCTTATGGCCTAATTGCCTGGTTATCGAAAACACCGTTGATATTCTCGACAGGTGGAGTACATAACACTTTTCGGCCCTTGACCGAAGAGGGAGAAGCCGACGGTCGGTTAAGACGCGTATAAAGTTCGGATGAACACATATATGATATAACTACTTTGGTACATACAATCATTATACATAAAATTCTTTTACCCAAGTCACTTGTGGGCTATTAAATTTATATGAGCCGTTTTATAATAAGTGTTCTTCTTCTCAGTCGTTGCAAAGTTTTTATTATTACTTATCACTCCTTTTTTCGACACAAGTGTGTGGTCACTAGCCGGGAGCCTAATTTCTGTCTCAAAGCCGCTAGAGTTTAGTTTGCTAAATTGGCCTAATGAGAAGTACTCCGCCTTCGGGATAGGAGGTTGAAGCCGTAGGCTGACCCGCTTGAAGTCTTCAGATATGATGTGTCATGTTAAAGCACGACAGAAGCACTTTTTTTTCTAAAGTCCAATTTTCCTATTGGCACCGAACACTTGATCTTGTTCGGACGTCAGGTTTTCACTGATGTTTTTTTGTTTTTTCAAGCCTATGGCACTTTTAAACTATTTGTGTGTTTCCGCATTAGTCTCGCAGTGCAACGTCGGACACCTTTAGGGATTCGGCAAAAACATTCTCGGATATTGCTATATATGCATCGGTTTCGAATTGTGTCTTCGGTCAATATTTGAGTTGCCCGGCTCCTGTGCTTGCCTCCTACATTCCGCTTTGTTCGGCTAGGTGTGCAAAGGGAGAGCCACTACGATTCTGCTTCCAGCTCACATGGTTAAGCACCTCAGTGGAGAAAGCCGAAAACTGACTGTCACAATAGGCGTAAACTGGTCAGCGATCCGATGACTATGTTAAATGACGGGCCGTTCATAACATTGGCCGAAGTGTTTACGGCTTGACCTCGGATGTCCCCGAACACTAACCGGGGGCTCATAGCTAGCTTTCCCAGTTTAAAACTCCTATGACTACGTGAAAGTTATAAAGCCCGCATATCTGATTACCTCGTTTCTGCTAACACAACCGCCTTCGGGCACCGAAATGTCGGCTAAGGGTTGTCTTGTTATTGCGGAAACACCCTGCGTAGTATCTACAAAGGGGTAGAAGCCGACGATGGGCCACTTTCAACTGATAAACGGTCGCAACGGAGTCAAAATAAACATAGAATTTGGGAACTTTCCCCGAACTAACTCCTCAATATTTTTCTCCTGCATTGATTGGAGGTGAGGTTTCATGATCATGGTTGGCATGACAATCCAAAGGAAGGAACCGATAGCGGGACTATTTTCTTTGGAAGACATTTCTTACATTAAACCATATACAATATATCTCTCTACATACCTTTGTTTATAAAACCGTAAGGGCCGGATTGCCTTGTTTGTCGTAAATCTTTGCCCTTGTAAAGGCTTTATAAAGTAGGACAAACACTCCTCGGCTACTAGCCAAGGAGGTGGAAGCCGATGGTCAGTCAACAAAGTTTTGTACAATGCGGATCCGAGCATTGATGATGAAAATTATTTGATACATAGAATCATTACACATAATTTGTGATTTTACTTTGGATATCGATCCTTAATTCGGCCACCCGTGCTCACATTAAGGCTCGGGGGCTACTGGGCTTCGTGCTTATTATTTACAAATATTAAAGGGGTACATCGATCCCCTGATCTGGTGTTGCCACCTGACCAGTGTCTCGGGGGATACTTCATTGACAATCCAATATAGAAAATTTAAAGTGTAATATAGTTTTCGAGGAGATTATTATCCTCATGTTGGTCGGCCGCACCCAACCTGAGTCTCGAGGACTTTACACACCACGTTTCTATTCCTATGTATGCTGCCGAGCTGGGAATTGATCCTCAGGCTGATTTAATGAATCGACCTGAGTCTCCAGGGCTACTAGGGTCAGCGGTTTGATTTTTTCCTTCAGGTGCATCCCGGATATTAGGCCAACACGCACCTTGAGGGCTACTGGCTATACATCTCAGCAGAGATTACATTGCACAATTTGAGATTAAATTCATAAAAATCAGCCCATGGTCGAGGTGGTGTACTACCTCGGATGCAGTCCGGCGTTGGTGCTCGACTACAATAGACACCCCGGAAGCAGTCCGGCATAAAGCTCGGATGCTAGTGGTTGGCTCCGTAGAGGGCATTTCTGGCATTAAGCTCGTCTAAACTCCTTCGACCTTTTTGAGCCAAGGTGATCTATGACACCTCGGATATAGTCCGGCGTTGGAGTTTGGATTCAGTCCGGCGTTGGAGCTCGGATACAGTCCGGCGTTGGTGCTCGGCTGCAAAAGATACCTCAAATGCAGTCCGGCGTTGGAGCTCGGGTGCAAGAGGACACCACCGCACAGGGACAACTTCAAACATGAGGTGGGCGTGAAAATAACAAGGCATTGATAAAGGCCGGAAACTTAGAGGGGGTCCTCGGATGCCCGACGTGTAAACTCTTCGGATGCACTTCAATGATCCTCAAGATCGAAGACGAGAAGATTCATTGACCAGTTTTCAAGACCGACGACCGAAGATGAAGAACAGTTCGGAAGAATCGAGGAGCGTCCCTAACTTGAAGACCAGTTCAGGGGGCTACTGACGGTGTCCTGGACTAGGGGGTACTCACCACGTCATCCCCCGATCTGTTAGATTGGTCCGAGGACCCCCATGACCGTATACTCATGGGCCAGTTCGGACAGCTGCCGCGTACAAGGAAGATTCCACAAGACTTGGCGATCAAGACAAGGACTCCTCCCCACCGGCGTATTCGGCTAGGACTCTTGTTATCCTAGGCCTCTGGTGCATTATATAAACCGAGGCCAGGCTAGTCAATAGATCATATACAACAATCATAACCATAGGCTAGCTTCTAGGGTTTAGCCTCTACGATCTCGTGGTAGATCAACTCTTGTAATACTCATATCATCAAGATCAATCAAGCAGGAAGTAGGGTATTACCTCCATCGAGAGGGCCCGAACCTGGGTAAACATTGTGTCCCCCGCCTCCTGTTACCATTAGCCTTAGACGCACAGTTAGGGACCCCCTACCCGAGATCCGCCGGTTTTGACACCGACAAGCACCACCCGCACGGGGCGGTGACTGGTGAGCGGGCGGCGGCGCCCGTGGCACCGCAGCAGCCGGCACGAGGGACGAGGGTCTAGGCCCCTGCGGACCTCAACCTCCGCGACCCGCCATGGTCGCCGCGAGGGGAGCGATGCATGCGGCTCGGCCCGGTTTTCACGCAGGAAAGCCAGACACGGCGCGACGAGGCTGAACCATAGACGGAGGCGATGATGGAGTTCGATCACGATGAGATGAGACCCTGCATGCGTCTACGTGATCGCCTGAAGTGGATACCGGTTTTGCCTGGGCCTCATACCCAGCTAGTCCCGGCCCAACCCCCAACGAATCACGATGGGCCGAAAACCTGTTCGCAGGCCGGCCCAAACCCCACGTGGCCACAGATAGCCCCTCTTGGCCCAGGAACTAATTCAAACAACACGCTCGGGCGTCACTGATCGTGATCCCGGGATTTCCGGCACAAACGACGCACTCGGGCGTCACTGATCCTGATCTCCGGGATATCCGGCACAAACGTCGTGGTCGCCGCCGGCCCCGGATGAGCCATCGCCCGACGGCCGTTCTTCCTCCTCACAACCTTAGTCCAAGACTCCGGACGAATTAAATGAAAAAGCGTAAGAATTGGTAGACATACCTTAGGGACGGGACCCTTCCATGGCCGGATCGCCGTCGCCGCCGTCCTCCAGTGGGCGACTCGCCGGATCATCTCCTTCTTCTCACCCGTATGTAGGCCTATCCTTGCCGGGTCATCTAGGGGTAGCACTTTGTCTATAGTCGATGCCACCTCCTCCTCATCGTAACCTGAATGAAAGAATTCGCAAATCAGGTCAGAAGGCGTCGGCGATGGTGGAGACTCCGGCGAGTCCGCGTCCGTCTCCCCATCCGCATCGTCCGCATCATCGTCGGCGAGTGCCTAGAAGCGGCCCCCGACTCGCTGCCGAATGCCCAGGCCCGTAGACGAAGACCGAGCATGGGCAGCGGTCGCCCGCGCCATCGCCCCCGCAGTCGCCTCACTCATCGCCCCCCGTCCACCTCACAATCTTTTTCTGTTAGTATTTTCAGTGGTTGTTGGGTTAGTTAATTTCACTTAATTCGTGTCACCCCCTGATGCAACTATGGTGGTTTACTCGCTGTTTCATGAAAAGGCAGAGTATCTGCTAGTTACTAGTTTCCAATAAGAGAGAAATTTGCGGTACCTTAATTAGTTAGCTTTTTTGGGGGAAAATATAATAATTGTGCATACTAACTGATAGAGATTTTGTACCAAGGTGTCAAATGTACATAAAATGCACCTCATCAGCTCTTAGATGTGAGATAGTAAATATGACATACTTTTTTTTTGAGGGAAACATGTTTTACTTTATTGATCAATAGAGCGAATTACAGGAATAATAGAAGTATCATGAGGGTGTAACAGCCATAAATGGCGACCCTCCCCTAAATGTAAAGCATGTCTAGCTAAGCCATGAGCCTCCTTGTTGGAGAGACGTCTCTCATGGGTGAAAGAGCAGGACTGAAACTCCCTGCTCGAGTCTATTGGGGAACGTAGTAATTTCAAAAAAATCCCTACGCACACGCAAGATCATGGTGATGCATAGCAACGAGAGGGGAGAGTGGTGTCCACGTACCCTCGTAGACCGAAAGCGGAAGCGTTATGACAACGCGGTTGATGTAGTCGTATGTCTTAACGATCCGACCGATCCGAGTACCGAACGTACGGCACCTCCGAGTTCAGCACACGTTCAGCTCGATGACGATCCCCGGACTCCGATCCAGCAGGGTGTCGGGGATGAGTTTCATCAGCACGACGGTGTGGTAAAGATGATGATGTTCTACCGACGCAGGGCTTCGCCTAAACTCCACAACGATATGACCGAGGTGGAATATGGTGGAGGGGGGCACCACACACGGCTAAGGAACGATCACGAAGATCAACTTGTGTGTTCCGGGGTGCCCCCCTGCCCCCGTATATAAAGGAGCAAGGGGGGAGGCCGGCTGGCCCTAGGGGGCGCGCCAAGGAGGGGGGAGTCCTCCTCCTAGTGGGAGTAGGACTCCCCTTTCCTAGTCCAACTAGGAAGAGAGAGGGGGGAGGAAAGAGAGGGAGAGGAGAGGGAAGAGGGCCGCGCCTTCCCCTAGTCCAATTCAGACTCCCCATGGGAGGGGCGCCACCTCCGGGCTGCTGCCCTCTCTCCCTCAGCCCACTAAGGCCCAATACTTCCCGAGGGGTTCCGGTAACCCTCCAAAGCCTCGGTTTTCTCCGAAATCACCGGAACACTTCCGGTGTCCGAATATAGTCGTCAATATATCAATCTTTATGTCTCGACCATTTCGAGACTCCTCGTCATGTCCGTGATCACATCCGGACTCAACAACCTTCGTACATCAAAACATATAAACTCATAATAAAACTGTCATCGTAACGTTAAGCGTGCGGATCTCTACGGGTTCGAGAACTATGTAGACATGACCTAGAACTGTTTCGATCAATAACCAATAGCGGAACCTGGATGCTCATATTGGCTCCTACATATTCTACGAAGATCTTTATCGGTCAAACCGCATAACAACATACGTTGTTCCCTTTGTCATCGGTATGTTACTTGCCGAGATTCGATCGCCGGTATCCAATACCTAGTTTAATCTCATTACCGCAAGTCTCTTTACTCGTTACGTAATGCACCATTCCGCACTCTAACTCATTAGCTACATTGCTTGCAAGGCTTATAGTGATGTGCATTACCGAGAGGGCCCAGAGATACCTCTCCGACAATCGGAGTGACAAAACCTAATCTCGAAATACGCCAACTCAACATGTACCTTTGGAGACACCTGTAAAACTCCTTTATAATCACCCAGTTACGTTGTGACGTTTGGCAGCACACAAAGTGTTCCTCCGGTAAACGGAAGTTGCATAATCTCATAGTTGTAGGAACTTTGTATAAGTCATGAAGAAAGCAGTAGCAACATACTAAACGATCAAGTGCTAGGCTAACGGAATGGGTCAAGTCAATCACATCATTCTCCTAATAATGTGATCCCGTTAATCAAATGACAACACATGTCGATGGTTAGGAAACATAACCATCTTTGATTAATGAGCTAGTCAAGTAGAGGCACACTAGTGACATTATGTTTGTCTATGTATTCACACATGTATTATGTTTCCGGGTAATACAATTCTAGCATGAATAATAAACATTTATCATGATATGAGGAAATAAATAATAACTTTATTATTGCCTCTAGGGCATATTTCCTTCAGTCTCCCACTTGCACTAGAGTCAATAATCTAGATTACACAGTAATGATTCTAACACCCATGGAGTCTTGGTGCTGATCATGTTTTCCTCGTGGAAGAGGCTTAGTCAACAGGTCTGCTGTTGGAAATATGCCCTAGAGGCAATAATAAATTAGTTATTATTATATTTCCTTGTTCATGATAATCGTTTATTACCCATGCTATAATTGTATTGATAGGAAACTCAGATACATGTGTGGGTACATAAACAACACCATGTCCCTAGTAAGCCTCTAGTTGACTAGCTCGTTGATCAACATATGGTTACGGTTTCCTGACCATGGACATTGGATGTCGTTGATAACGGGATCACATCATTAGAAGAATGATGTGATGGACAAGACCCAATCCTAAGCCTAGCACAAAGATCGTAGTTCGTATGCTAAAGCTTTTCTAATGTCAAGTATCATTTCCTTAGACCATGAGATTGTGCAACTCCCGGATACCGTAGGAATGCTTTGGGTGTACCAAACATCACAACGTAACTGGGTGGCTATAAAGGTGCACTACAGGTATCTCCGAAAGTATCTGTTGGGTTGGCACGAATCTAGATCGATTTGTCACTCCGTAAGCGGAGAAGTATCTCTGGGCCCACTCGGTAGGACATCATCATATGTGCACAATGTGACCAAGGGGTTGATCACGGATGATGTGTTACGGAACGAGTAAAGAGACTTGCCGTAACGAGATTGAACAAGGTATCGGTATACCGACGATCGAATCTCGGCAAGTACAATACCGCTAGACAAAGGGAATTGTATACGGATTGATTGAGTCCTTGACATCGTGGTTCATCCGATGAGATCATCGTGGAACATGTGGGAGCCAACATGGGTATCCAGATACCGCTGTTGGTTATTGACCGGAGAACGCCTTGGTCATGTCTCAGATGGTTCCCGAACCCGTAGGGTCTACACACTTAAGGTTCGATGACGCTAGGGTTATAAAGGAAGTTTGTATGTAGTTACCGAATGTTGTTCGCAGTCCCGGATGAGATCCCGGACGTCACGAGGAGTTCCGGAATGGTCCGGAGGTAAAGATTTATATATGGGAAGTCCTGTTTTGGTCACCGGAAAAGTTTCGGGTTTTTTCGATAACGTACGGGGACCACCGGGAGGGTCCCGGGGGTCCACCAAGTGGGGCCACCAACCCCGGAGGGCTGCACTGGCCAAGTGTGGGAGGGGACCAGCCCCAGGTGGGCTGGTGCGCCCCTCCACAGGGCCCAAGGCGCAGGGAAGTGGGGAAGGAGGGCAACCCTAGGCGATGGGCCCTAAGGCCCACCTAGTGGGCGCCCCTCTCCCCCTTGGCCCCCCTTGGATGGGATCTAGGGCTGGCCGCACCCCTTGGGGTGGGAACCCTAAAGGGGCGCAGCCCCTTCCCCTATATATACTTGAGGTTTTGGGGCTGCCAACACATGAGTTTCTCCCCCACTTGGCGCAGCACTACCTCTCTCCCTTCTCCTCTCCCGCGGTGCTTGGCGAAGCCCTGCAGATTGCCACGCCTCCATCACCACCACGCCTGTTGTGTTGCTGCTGGATGGAGTCTTCCTCAACCTCTCCTCTCTCCTTGCTGGATCAAGGCGTGGGAGACGCCACCGGCTGTACGTGTGTTGAACGCGGAGGTGCCGTCTGCTCGCACTAGGATCTCCGGTGATTTGTATCACGACGAGTACGACTCCTTCAACCCCGTTCTCTTGAACGCTTCCGCTTAGCGATCTACAACGGTATGTAGATGCACTCTCCTTCCCTCGTTGCTGGTTTCTCCATAGATAGATCTTGGTGACACGAGGAAAATTTTGAATTTCTGCCACGTTCCCCAACAGTGGCATCATGAGCTAGGTCTATTGCGAGATTCCTTGCACGAGTAGAACACAAAGTAGTTGTGGGCGTTGATGTTGTTCAATATGCTTACCGTTACTAGTCCAATCTTGTTTCGACGGTATTGTGGGATGAAGCGGCCCGGACCGACCTTACACGCATTTCACGTGAGACAGTTCCACCGACCGACATGCACTTGGTTCATAAGGTGGCTAGAGGGTGCCGCCTCCCACTTTAATCGAACGGATTCGATGAAAAGGGTCCTTATGAAGGCTAAATAACAATTGACATATCACGTTGTGGTTTTATGAGGTAAGAAACGTTTTGCTATAAACCCATAGCAGCCACGTAAAACATGCAAACAACAATTAGAGGACGCCTAACTTGTTTTTGCAGGGTATGCTATGTGATGTGATATGGCCAAGAAAATGTGATGAATGATATGTGATGTATGAGATTGATCATGTTCTTGTAATAGGATTCACGACTTGCATGTCGATGAGTATGACAACGGCAGGAGCCATAGGAGTTGTCTTTATTTATTGTATGACCTGCGTGTCGTTAAACAACGCCATGTAATTACTTTACTTTATTGCTAACCGGTAGCCATAGTAGTAGAAGTAATAGTTGGCGAGACAACTTCATGAAGACACGATGATGGAGATCATGATGATGGAGATCATGGTGTCATGCCCGTGACGATGATGATCATGGAGCCCCGAAGATGGAGATCAATGGAGCTATATGATATTGGCCATATCATGTCACTACTATATAATTGCATGTGATGTTTATTATGTTTATGCATCTTGTTTACTTAGAACGACGGTAGTAAATAAGATGATCCTTACAACAATTTCAAGAAGTGTTCTCCCTAACTGTGCACCGCTGCTAAAGTTCGTCGCTTCTAAGCACCACGTGATGATAGGGTGTGATGGATTCTTACGCTCACATACAACGGATGTAAGACAGATTTACACGCCAAACACTTAGGGTTAACTTGACGAGCCTAGCATGTACGCAGACATGGCCTCGGAACACGAGACCGAAGGTCGAGCATGAGTCGATAGTAGATACGATCAACATGAAGATGTTCACCGATGATGACTAGTCCGTCTCACGTGATGATCGGACACGGCCTAGTTGACTCGGATCATGTAATCACTTAGATGACTAGAGGGATGTCTATCTGAGTGGGAGTTCATGAGATGAACTTAATTATCCTGAACATAGTCAAAAGATCTTTGCAAATTATATCGTAAGCTCGCGCTTTAGTTCCACTATTTAGATATGTTCCTAGAGAAAATATAGTTGAAAGTTGACAGTAGCGATTATGCGGACAGTAGAAAGCTTATGTCCTTAATGCACCACTCGGTGTGTTGAACCCCAAACGCCGTCTGTGGATGTTGCTAACATCGACATACACGCTTTTGATAACTACGTGATAGTTCAGTTAAATGGTTTAGAGTAGAGGCACCAAAGACGTTTCTCAAACATATAAGATGTTTCGAGGGCTGAAATTGGGATTTCAGGCTTGTGCCCACGCCAAAAGGTATAAGACCTCCGACGATTTTCTTAGCCTGCAAACTAAGGGAGAAAAGCTCAATCGTTGAGCTTGTGCTCGATTGTCCGAGTGCAACAATCACTTGAATCGAGTGGGAGTTGTTCTTCCGTATGAGATAGTGATGTTTCTCCAAAGTCATTGCCACCAAGCTGCTAGAGCTTCGTGATTAACTATAACATACCAGGGATAGATATGATGATCCTTGAGGTATTCACGATGTTTGACATCATGAAAGTAGAAATCAAGAAGGAGCATCAATTGTTGATGGTTGGTGAAACCACTAGTTTCAAGAAGGGCAAGGGCAAGAAGGATACTTCATGAAACGGCAAATCAGCTGCTGCTCTAGTGAAGAAACCCAAGGTTAAACCCAAACCCGAGACTAAGTGCTTCGTAATAAGGGAACAGCCATGGAGCAGAATTACCCTAGATACTTGGTAGATGAGAAGGCTGGCAAGGTCGATAGAAGTATATTGATATACATTATGTTAATGTGTACTTTACTAGTACTCCTAGTAGCACCAGGGTATTAAGATATCGGTTCGGTTGCTAAGTGTTAGTAACTCGAAATAAAAGAGCTACGGAATAAACAGAGACTAGCTAAAGGTGAGTCGACGATATGTGTTGAAGTGTTTCCAAGTTTGATTTGATCAAACATCGCATGCTCCCTCTACCATCAAGATTAGTATTAAACCTGAATAATTGTCATTTGGTGATTGCGTTGAGCATAGACATGATTGGATTATGTCTATCGCAATACGGTTATTCATTTAAGGAGAATAATGGTTACTCTATTTATTTGAATAATACCTTCAATGGTCTTGCACCTAAAGGAATGGTTTATTGAATCTCGATCGTAGTGATACACATTTTCATGCCAAAAGATATAAGATAGTAATGATAGTACCACCTGCTTGTGGCATCGCCATTTGAGTCATATTGGTATAGAACGCATGAAGAAGCTCCATGTTGATGGATCTTTGACTCACTCGCTTTTGAAAAGTTTGAGACATGCGAACCATGTCTATTGGTGTATATGCATGAAGAAACTCCATGCAAATGGACCGCTTGGACTCACTTGATTTTGAATCACTTGAGACATGCAAATCATACCACATGGGCAAGATGACCTGAAAGCCTCGTTTTCAAGTGAAATGGAACAAGAAAGCAACTTGTTGGAAGTAATACATTTTGATGTGTGCAGTCCAATGAATGCCGAGGCACGCATGGATATCGTTATGTTCTTACTTCACGATGATTTGAGTAGATAATGAGTATATTTACTTGATGAAACACAAGTCTGAATTATTGAATGGTTCAAGTAATTTCAGAGTGAAGTTAAAGATCATCGTGACAAGAGGATAAAATGTCTATGATATGATTATAGAGATGAGTATCTGAGTTACGAGCTTTGCACGCTATTAAGACATAGTGGAAATTGTTTCACAATTAATAATACCGAACACCATAGTGTGATGGTGTGTCCGAACATCATAGTTGCACCCTATTAGATATGGTGCGTACCATGATGTCTCTTATCGAATTACCACTATCGTTCATGGGTTAGGCATTAGAGACAACCGCACTCACTTTAATAGGGCACCACGTAATTCCGTTGAGACGACCCTGTTTGAACTATGGTTTGGAGAAACCTAAGTTGTCGTTTCTTAAAAGTTTGGGGTTGCGACGCTTATGTGAAAAAGTTTCAGGTTGATAAGCTCGAACCCAAAGCGGATAAAATGCATCTTCATAGGACACCCAAAACAGTTGGGTATACCTCCTAATTCAGATCCGAAAGCAATAGGGATTGTTTCTTGAATCAGGTCCTTTCTCGAGGAAAAGTTTGTCTCGAAAAGTTGAATGGGAGGATGGTGGAGACTTGATATGGTTATTGAACCATCACTACAACTAGTGTGTAGCAGGCACGTGAAGTTGTTCTGTGGCACCTACACCAATTGAAGTAGAAGCTTATGATAGTGATCATGAAACTTGGATCAAGTCACTACTGCACTCGAGGGTGACAAGGATGCGATCGCTTCTTGAGTGGTACAAGAATCCTGTCTTGAAGGTCATGTTGCTAGACAACAATGAACCTATGAGCTATGGAGAAGCGATGGTGGGCCCATATTCCGACAAATGGTTAGAGGCCACGAAATCCGAGATAGGATCCATGTATCAGAACAAAGCATGGACTTTGGTGGACTTACCCGATGATCGGCAAGCTATTGAGATAAATGGATTTTTAAGAAGAAGACGGACGTGGACGGTAATGTCACCGTCTATGAATCTCGACTTGTGGCAAAGAGTTTTTCACAAGTTGACTACGATTAGATTTTCTCATCCGTAGCGATGCTTAAGTCCGTCGGAATCATGTTAGCATTAGCTGCATTTATGAAATCTAGCAGATGGATGTCAAAACGAGTTTCCTTACCAGTTTCCGTAAGGAAAGGTTGTATTAGATACAATCAGAAAGGTTTTGTCGATCCTAAGGATGCTGAAAGGTATGCTAGCTCCAGTGATCCTTCCATGGACTGGAGTAAGCATATCGGAGTTGGAATATACTCTTTGATAAGATGATCAAAGATTTTGGGTTTATACAAAGTTTATGAGAAACTTGTATTTCCAAAGAAGTGAGTGGGAGCACTATAGAATTTCTGATGAGTATATGTTGCTAACATGTTGTTGATCAGAAATGTTGTAGAGTTTCTGGAAAGCATATAGGGTTGTTTGAAAAGTGTTTTTCAATAGAAAACCTGGATTAAGCTGCTTGAACATTGAGCATCAAGATCTACGAGGATAGATCAAAAATGCTTAATGGTACTTTCAAATGAGCACATACCTTGACATAATCTTGAAGGTGTTCAAGATGGATCAGTCAAAGAAGGAGTTCTTGCCTGAGTTGTAAGGTATGAAGTTAAGAGTTAAAGCTCGACCACGGAAGAAAAGAGAGAAAGGACGAAGTCGTCCCCTATGCCTTAGACGTAGGCTCTACAGTATGCTATGTTGTGTACCGCACCTGATGTGTGCCTTGCTACATATCTGGCAAGAGGGTACAAAGGTGATCAAGGAGTGGATCACCAGATAGCGGTCAAAATTATCCTTAGAGGAATAAGGATATGTTTCTCGATTATGGAGGTGATAAAGAGTTCGGCGTAAAGGGTTACGTCGATGCAAGCTTTAACACCTATCCGAATGACTCTGAGTAGCAAACCGGATACGTATAGTGGAGCAACCATTTGGAATAGCTCCAAGTGGAGCATGGAAGCAGCATTTACAATATGACCTAGAGATTTGTGAAGCACACACGGATCTGAAAGGTTCAGACCCGTTGACTAAAACCTCTCTCACAAGCAAAACATGATCAAACCTCAGAACTCATTGAGTCTTAATCACATGATGATGTGAACTAGTTTACAGACACTAGTAAACTCTTTGGATGTTGGTCACATGGCGATGGGACCTATCAGTGTTAATCACATGACGATGTGAACTAGATTATTGACTCTAGTGCAAGTGGGAGACTGTTAGAAATATGCCCTAGAGGCAATAATAAATTAGTTATTATTATATTTCCTTGTTCATGATAATCGTTTATTACCCATGCTATAATTGTATTGATAGGAAACTCAGATACATGTGTGGGTACATAAACAACACCATGTCCCTAGTAAGCCTCTAGTTGACTAGCTCGTTGATCAACAGATGGTTATGGTTTCCTGACCATGGGCATTGGATGTCGTTGATAACGGAATCACATCATTAGAAGAATGATGTGATGGACAATACCCAATCCTAAGCCTAGCACAAAGATCGTAGTTCAGTATGCTAAAGCTTTTCTAATGTCAAGTATCATTTCCTTAGACCATGAGATTGTGCAACTCCCGGATACCGTAGGAATGCTTTGGTGAACCAAACGTCACAACGTGAATCGGGTGGCTATAAAGGTGCACTACTGGTATCTCCGAAAGTATCTGTTGGGTTGGCACGAATCGAGATCGATTTGTCACTCCGTGTAAGCGGAGAGGTATCTCCGGGCCCACTCGGTAGGACATCATCATAATGTGCACAATGTGACCAAGGGGTTGATCACGGATGATGTGTTACGGAACGAGTAAAGAGACTTGCCGTAACGAGATTGAACAAGGTATCGGTATACCGACGATCGAATCTCGGGCAAGTACAATACCGCTAGACAAAGGGAATTGCATACGGGATTGATTGAGTCCTTGACATCATGGTTCATCCCATGAGATCATTGCGGAACATGTGGGAGCCTACATGGGTATCCAGATCCCGCTGTTGGTTATTGACGGAGAACGCCTTGGTCATGTCTCAGATGGTTCCCGAACCCGTAGGGTCTACACTTAAGGTTCGATGACGCTAGGGTTATAAAGGAAGTTTGTATGTGGTTACCGAATGTTGTTGAGTCCGGATGAGATCCCTGACATCACGAGGAGTTCCGGAATGGTCCGGAGGTAAAGATTTATATATGGGAAGTCCTGTTTTGGTCACCGGAAAAGTTTCGGTTTTTTTCAGAATGTCTGGGACCACCGGAGGGTCCTGGGTCCACCAAGTGGGGCCACCAACCCCGGAGGGCTGCATGGGCCAAGTGTGGGAGGGACCAGCCCCTGTGGGCTGGTGCGCCCACAGGCCCAGGCGCAGGAAGTGGGGAAGGAGGGCAAACCCTAGGGCAGATGGGCCCTAAGGCCCAACCAGTGGGCCCTCTCTCCCCCTTGGCCGCCCCTTGGATGGGATCTAGGGCTGGCCGCACCCTTGGGGTGGAACCCTAAGGGGCGCAGCCCCTTCCCCTATATATACTTGAGGTTTTGGGGCTGCCAACACATGAGTTTCTCTCCTCTTGGCGCAGCCCTACCTCTCTCCCTTCTCCTCTCCCTGGTGCTTGGCGAAGCCTCAGGAGATTGCCACGCGCCTCCATCACCACCAAGCCGTTGTGCTGCTGCTGGATGGAGTCTTCTCAACCTCTCCTCTCTCCTTGCTGGATCAAGGCGTGGGAGACGCCACCCGGGCTGTACGTGTGTAGAACGCGGAGGTGCCGTCTGCTCGCACTAGGATCTCCGTGATTTGGATCACGACGAGCACGACTCCTTCAACCCCGTTCTCTTGAACGCTCGCTTAGCGATCTACAAGGGTATGTAGATGCACTCTCCTTCCCCTCGTTGCTGGTTTCTCCATAGATAGATCTTGGTGACACGTAGGAAAATTTTGAATTTCTGCTACGTTCCCCAACATCCGCAACATTCAGATCCGTATGTATCTTGCAAATCTCTATGTCTCCCACCTGGACTTGGTCCCGGATGGAATTGAAGCGTCTCTTGATGTGCTTGGTCCTCTTGTGAAATCTAGATTCCTTTGCCAAGGCAATTGCACCAGTATTGTCACAGAAGATCTTCATTGGTCCTGATGCACTAGGTATGACACCTAGATCGAAATGAACTCCTTCATCCAGACTCCTTCATTTGCTGCTTCTGAAGCAGCTATGTGTTCCGCTTCGCATGTAGATCCCGCCACGATGCTTTGTTTAGAACTGCACCAACTTACAGCTCCACCGTTCAATAAAAACACGTATCCGGTTTGCGATTTAGAATCGTCCGGATCAGTGTCAAATCTTGCATCGACGTAACCATTTACGACTAGCTCTTTGTCACCTCCATAAACGGGAAACATATCCTTAGTCCTTTTCAGGTATTTCAAGATGTTCTTGACCGCTGTCCAGTGATCCACTCCTGGATTACTTTGGTACCTACCTTCCAAGCTTATTGCTAAGCACACGTCAGGTCTGGTACACAGCATTGCATACATGATAGAGCCTATGGCTGAAGCATAGGGAACATCTTTCATTTTCTCTCTATCTTCTGTTGTGGTCGGGCATTGAGTCTGACTCAATTTCACACCTTGTAATACAGGCAAGAACCCTTTCTTTGCCTGATCCATTTTGAACTTTTTCAAAACTTTATCAAGGTATGTGCTTTGTGAAAGTCCAATTAAGCATCTTGATCTATCTCTATAGATCTTGATGCCCAATATGTAAGCAGCTTCACCGAGGTCTTTCATCGAAAAACTTTTATTCAAATATCCCTTTATGCCATCCAGAAATTCTATATCATTTCCAATCAACAATATGTCATCTACATATAATATCGAAATGCTCTGAGCTCAACTCACTTTCTTGTAAATACAAAGCTTCTCCAAAAGTCTCAGATAAAACCATATGCTTTGATCACACTATCAAAGCGTTTATTCCAACTCCGAGAGGCTTGCACCAGTCCTTAAATGGATCGCTGGAGCTTGCACACTTTGTTAGCACCTTTTGGATCGACAAAACCTTCTGGTTGCATCATATACACTCTTCTTCCAGAAATCCATTCAGGAATGCAGTTTTGACATCCATTTTCCAAATTTCATAATCATAAAATGCGGCAATTGCTAACATGATTCGGACAGACTTAAGCATCGCTACGGGTGAGAAAGTCTCATCGTAGTCAACCCCTTGAACTTGTCGAAAACCTTTTGCAACAATTCGAGCTTTGTAGATAGCTACATTACCATCAGCGTCAGTCTTCTTCTTCAAGATCCATTTATTTTCTATGGCTTGCCGATCATCGGGCAAGTCAACCAAAGTCCATACTTTGTTTTCATACGTGGATCCCATCTCAGATTTCATGGCCTCAAGCCATTTTATGAATCTGGCTCATCATCGCTTCCTCATAGTTCGCGGGTTCGCCATGGTCAAGTAACATGACTTCCAGAATAGGATTACCGTACCACTCTGGTGCGGATCTTACTCTGGTAGACCTACGAAGTTCGGTAGTAACTTGATCTGAAGTTTCATGATCAGTATAATTACTCATTAGCTTCCTCACTGATTGGTGTAGTTGTCATAGGAACCGGTTCTTGTGATGAACTACTTTCCAATAAGGGAGCAGGTATAGTTACCTCATCAAGTTCTACTTTCCTCCCACTCACTTCTTTCGAGAGAAACTCCTTCTCTAGAAAGGATCCGAATTTAGCAACAAAAATCTTGCCCTCGGATCTGTGATAGAAGGTGTACCCAATAGTCTCTTTTGGGTATCCTATGAAGACACATTTCTCGATTTGGGTTCGAGCTTATCTGGTTGAAGTTTCTTCACATAAGCATCGCAGCCCCAAACTTTAAGAACGACAACTTTGGTTTCTTATAAACCATAGTTCATAAGGCGCCGCCTCAACGGATTTTGATGGTGCCCTATTTAACGTGAATGCGGCCGCCTCTAAAGCATAACCCCAAAACGATAGCGGTAAATCAGTAAGAGACATCATAGATCTTACCATATCTAGTAAAGCACGATTCGACGCTCGGACACACCATTTCGTTGTGGTGTTCCGGTGGCGTGAGTTGCTAAACTATTCCGCATTGTTTCAAATGTAAACCAAACTCGTAACTCAAATATTCTCCTCCACGATCAGATCGTAGAAATTTCATTTTCTTGTTACGATGATTTTCCACTTCACTTTGAAATTCTTTGAACTTTTCAAATGTTTCAGACTTGTGTTTCATCAAGTAGATATACCCATATCTTCTTAAATCATCAGTGAAGGTGAGAAAATAACGATATCCACCACGAGCCTCAACATTCATCGGACCACATACATCTGTATGTATGATTTCCAACAAATCTGTTGCTCTCTCCATAGTTACGGAGAACGGCGTTTTAGTCATGTTGCCCATGAGGCACGGTTCGCAAGTACCAAGTGATTCATAGTCAAGTGATTCCAAAAGTCCATCAGTATGGAGTTTCTTCATGCGTTTTACACCGATATGACCTAAACGGCAGTGCCACAAATAAGTTGCACTATCATTATCAACTCTGCATCTTTTGGCTTCAACATTATGAATATGTGTATCACTACTATCGAGACTTAATAAAAATAGACCACTCTTCAAGGGTGCATGACCATAAAAGATATTACTCATATAAATAGAACAACCATTATTCTCTGATTTAAATGAATAATCGTCTCGCATCAAACAAGATCCAGATATAATGTTCATGCTCAACGCTGGCACCAAATAACAATTATTTAGGTCTAAAACTAATCCCGATGGTAGATGTAGAGGTAGCGTGCCGACCGCGATTACATCGACTTTGGAACCATTTCCCACGCGCATCGTCACCTCGCCCTTAGCCAATCTTCGCTAATCCTTAGTCCCTGTTTTGAGTTGCAAATATTAGCAATGTAACCAGATCAAATACCCAAAAGCTATCTGCGAGCACTAGTAAGGTACACATCAATAACATGTATATCACATATACCTTTGTTCACTTTGCCATCCTTCTTATCCGCCAAATACTTGGGGCAGTTCCGCTTCGGTGTCCATCGCTTGCAAGATACAAGCACTCAGCCTCGTGCTTAGGTCCAGACTTGGGTTTCTTCTCTTGAGCAGCAACTTGCTTGCTGTTCTTTTGAAGTTCCCTTCTTCTTTCCTTTGCCCTTTTCTTGAAACTGGTGGTCTTGTTAACCATCAACACTTGATGCTCCTTCTTGATTTCTACTTCCGCAGCTTTTAGCATTGCGAAGAGCTCGAATAGTCTTGTCCATCCCTTGCATATTATAGTTCATCACGAAGCTCTTGTAGCTTGGTGGCGTGATTGAAGAATTTGTCAATGACACTATCATCGTGAAGATTAACTCCCAGTTGAATCAAGTGATTATTATACCCAGACATTTTGAGTATATGTTCACCGATGTAACTATTCTCCTCCATCTTACAGCTATAGAACTTATTGGAGACTTCATATCTCTCAATCCGGGCATTTGCTTGAAATATTAACTTCAACTCCTGGAGCATCCCATATGCTCCATGACGTTCAAAACGTCGTTGAAGGCCCGGTTCCAAACCGTAAAGCATGGCACACTGAACTATCGAGTAGTCATCAGCTTTGCTCTGCCAGACGTTCTTAACGTCGTCAGTTGCATCAGGAGCAGGCCTGGCACCCAGCGGTGCTTCCAGACGTAATTCTTACGTGCAGCAATGAGGATAATCCTCAAGTTACGGACCCAGTCCGTGTAATTGCTACCATCATCTTTCAACTTAGCTTTCTCAAGGAACGCATTAAAATTCAACGGAACAACAGCACGAGCCATCTATCTACAACAAACATAGACAATCAAAATACTATCAGGTACTAAGTTCATGATAAATTTAAGTTCAGTTTAATCATATTACTTAAGAACTCCCACTTAGACAGACATCTCTCTAGTCATCTAAGTGATCACGTGATCCAAATCAACTAAACCATGTCCGATCATCACGTGAGAGGAGTAGTTTCAATGGTGAACATCACTATGTTGATCATATCTACTATATGATTCACGCTCGACCTTTCGGTCTCCGTGTTCCGAGGCCATATCTGTATATGCTAGGCTCGTCAAGTTTAACCTGAGTATTCCGTGTGTGCAACTGTTTTGCACCCGTTGTATTTGAACGTAGAGCCTATCACACCCGATCATCACGTGGTGTCTCAGCACGAAGAACTTTCGCAACGGTGCATACACACTTCTTGATAATTAGTGAGAGATCATCTTAAAATGCTACCGTCAATCAAAGCAAGATAAGATGCATAAAGGATAAACATCACATGCAATCAATATAAGTGATATGATATGGCCATCATCATCTTGTGCTTGTGATCTCCATCTCCGAAGCACCGTCGTGATCACCATCGTCACCGGCGCGACACCTTGATCTCCATCGTAGCATCGTTGTCGCCTCGCCAATCTTATGCTTCTACGACTATCGCTACCGCTTAGTGATAAAGTAAAGCATTACAGAGCGCTTGCATTTCATACAATAAAGCGACAACCATATGGCTCCTGCCATTGTCGATAACTTCGGTTACAAAACATGATCATCTCATACAATAAAATATAGCATCACGTCTTGACCATATCACATCACAACATGCCCTGCAAAAAAAGTTAGACGTCCTCTACTTTGTTGTTGCTAGTTTTACGTGGCTGCTACGGGCTTAGCAAGAACCGTTCTTACCTACGCATCAAAACCACAACGATAGTTCGTCAAGTTAGTGATGTTTTAACCTTCACAAGGACCGGGCTCAGCCACACTCGGTTCAACTAAAGTTGGAGAAACATACACCCGCCAACCACCTGTGTGCAAAGCACGTCGGTAGAACCAGTCTCGCGTAAGCGTACGCGTAATGTCGGTCCGGGCCGCTTCATCCAACAATACCGCCAAACCAAAGTATGACATGCTGGTAAGCAGTATGACTTGTATCGCCCACAACTCACTTGTGTTCTACTCGTGCATATAACATAAACGCATAAAACCTAGGCTCGGATGCCACTGTTGGGGAACGTAGTAATTTCAAAAAAATTCCTACGCACATGCAAGATCATGGTGATGCATAGCAACGAGAGGGGAGAGTGTTGTCCACATACCCTCGTAGAACGAAAGCGGAAGCGTTATGACAACGCGGTTGATGTAGTCGTACGTCTTCACGATCCGACCGATCCGACTACCGAACGTACGGCACCTCCGAGTTCAGCACACGTTCAGCTCGATGACGATCCCCGGACTCCGATCCAGCAGGGTGTCGGGGATGAGTTTCGTCAGCACGACGGTGTGGTGACGATGATGATGTTCTACCGACGCAGGGCTTCGCCTAAACTCCACAACGATATGACCGAGGTGGAATATGGTGGAGGGGGCCACCGCACACGGCTAAGGAACGATCACGAAGATCAACTTGTGTGTTCCGGGGTGCCCCCCTGCCCCCGTATATAAAGGAGCAAGGGGGGAGGCCGGCTGGCCCTAGGGGGCGCGCCAAGGAGGGGGGGAGTCCTCCTCCTAGTGGGAGTAGGACTCCCCTTTCCTAGTCCAACTAGGAAGAGAGAGGGGGGAGGAAAGAGAGGGAGAGGGACAGGGAAAGAGGGGCCGCGCCCCCTTCCCCTAGTCCAATTCGGACTCCCCATGGAAGGGGGCGCGCCACCTCCTGGGCTGCTGCCCTCTCTCTCCCCTCAGGCCCACTAAGGCCCAATACTTCCCCGGGGGGTTCCGGTAACCCCTCCGGCACTCCGGTTTTCTCCGAAATCACCCGGAACACTTCCGATGTCCGAATATAGTCGTCCAATATATCAATCTTTATGTGTCGACCATTTCGAGACCCCTCGACATGTCCGTGATCACATCCGGGACTCCGAACAACCTTCGGTACATCAAAACATATAAACTCATAATAAAACTGTCATCGTAACGTTAAGCGTGCGGACCCTACGGGTTCGAGAACTATGTAGACATGACCTAGAACTGTTTCCGATCAATAACCAATAGCGGAACCTGGATGCTCATATTGGCTCCTACATATTCTACGAAGATCTTTATCGGTCAAACCGCATAACAACATACGTTGTTCCCTTTGTCATCGGTATGTTACTTACTTGAGATTCGATCGTCGGTATCCAATACCTAGTTTAATCTCGTTACCAGCAAGTCTCTTTACTCGTTACGTAATGCATCATTTCGTAACTAACTCATTAGCTACATTGCTTGCAAGGCTTATAGTGATGTGCATTACCGAGAGGGCCCAGAGATACCTCTCCGACAATCGGAGTGACAAAACCTAATCTCGAAATACGCCAACTCAACATGTACCTTGGAGACACCTGTAGAGCTCCTTTATAATCACCCGATTCGTTGTGACGCTTGGTAGCACACAAAGTGTTCCTCCGTAAACGGAGTTGCATAATCTCATAGTTGTAGGAACTTTGTATAAGTCATGAAGAAAGCAATAGCAACATACTAAACGATCAAGTGCTAGGCTAACGGAATGGGTCAAGTCAATCACATCATTCTCCTAATAATGTGATCCCGTTAATCAAATGACAACACATGTCTATGGTTAGGAAACATAACCATCTTTGATTAATGAGCTAGTCAAGTAGAGGCACACTAGTGACATTATGTTTGTCTATGTATTCACACATGTATTATGTTTCCGGGTAATACAATTCTAGCATGAATAATAAACATTTATCATGATATGAGGAAATAAATAATAACTTTATTATTGCCTCTAGAGCATATTTCCTTCAGAGTCGATGTTCTCCTGCACGATTGGAGCAGTTGTGCCCATAGTTCCAGTTTGTATGTCCTTGGCCACCGAAAGGCAATCTGAAGCCACCATAAAATGAGTCATTGCGAGATCCCTGGCTAATGCAATAGCCTCGCGACATGCCAGAGCTTCCAATATATTCGGGTCGGTCATACCATGGAATACCACCGCTGCTGACCCAGCATATGCTCCAGATTGATCCCGACAGACCGCGCTAACAGCCCCGATAGGAGGGTGTTTACAAGTAGCTGCATCAACATTTACCTTATAGTGACCCGCCGGTGGTGGTATCCAATCTTGCACCTGCACTGGGGTTGTTCTGGGCTTCGTTATTTCATGTGACAAGGAAGCAATACTCAAATCTGCCAAGAAGCGTGTGATAAAAGAATGAGTCCCCATTGGGCTCTGGTGCTCCCCTTCATGGATTAGCTTTCGCCGCGCCAACCATACGGCCCGTAATGTCACGGTTAGCTTTGTGAACTCGGCATGTGGCATCGATTCTTGCATACTGAAGAGCCAAGCCTTTGCATTCGGTTCTGCTGTTGCAATAACATGCTCAACCAGCTCTGGGTCACCTAGCGCCCATACACAGCGCGCCATCATACACGTTATCAATGAATGCATCCACGAGTCAACGTGAGAATATGGCTCAAATCTAGATTCTAACAACATTGTGATCCAGTAATACAAAGACTTTGCCCGGGGAAAAAAGTGAGGCTACTGTCAAGATTTAAAATTATGTAATGATACATATATTCTGAACAGTCTTTGATAAAAACATATTTATGCTTTTACATTGTTGTTCGATCACTCTAGCACAACAAAGCAAAAAAAAAAAAAGAATACAAATGGGTAATATGTGGATAGAAATATGAATTGTTATGTGCCTAGCTTTTAAATGTCTTTAGTCAATCCAGTCCGCTGGAGGTGAATCAAGTCCGCAGGAGTACGTACTAGCTTAATACAGACCGCTCCGACTCGATTTTGGACCCTGATGGTGGCAGGACACGCACCGGAGGACGGGCACCATGCGTGGCTTGTACGCGTCCCGCTCGCCGCACCGCGGGCACTGCCCCGGGCACGAGAAGCTGCCGTTCTCTCTGCGCCGGCGGCGCAGCGTTTCCGAGCCGGCTGCGGTAGGCCGCCTAGGGTCGCTCAGCTGCTCGCCGCACAGGACGCAGTACTCCTTTTGTTTCCCGTCGTCGTCGTCGGCCGCATAGAACTCCCGGTCGCAGTGGCCGCAGTAGACGCTCCGGAACGTGCGCGGCGGCGGTGCTCCCCGCCGAGGCTTCCTGCTGCAAAACGTGTCGGAGGCAGCCGGTGGCGGTGGACTGTGATTACTGGGCTTCTCGGCGGAAGCCGGTGACCGGGGTCGTCGCGCGCCTGTTGTGGTCGACGGCTCGCGCGGAGACTGCGACGGAGCAGTGCGCGGTTTGAGGGGCGGGTGGCGGGCCGAGAGCGCGGTCCACGCCTCCTGCAGCAGCTTGAACGCGCCGTCGGCGGCGGCGGAGCGGTTCTTGTCGGGGTGCAGGACGAGGCAGAGCCGACGGTACCTCCGCTTGATGTCCTCGTGCGTGACGCTGCCGCGGGAGCCGACGCCGAGGATGCCGTACCAATTCCTGACGGCCGCGGCGGCGTGGACCTCGTAGGCGGCGAGGGCGTGGAAGCCTTGGAGCGACCCGCAGCGCGCCTCGGCCTCCCTGGCAACCCGGAGCGACCCGGCAACATCGCCGGCGAGGAAGCGCTCCTCGGCGATCCTGTGGAGCTTCTCGGCCTGCCCCGCGTCACTGTGGGTCCTGGAACCAGCCGCCATGGGAAGGGCGCACGTCGACCTCTACGCCGCGTCGCGTGAGATGCTGCGTCGATAGGCAGCGTGCAGCATATATGGTCATGGTACCCGGCGCGGGGTCGGAACCCGATTGATAGGTGGAGACGGCTTTCGGCCCAAGCCCACAGCGGCCTATTGCTACTAGTTGTGGGCCAGCCTTTACGCATTGTGTGTTCGCGTTCGGAAACTTTGTTGTTGAACGCTTCAATCGAAATCACTAATTAATTAAGGTTCCTTACAAAAAAACTAATTAATTAAGGAGTATTCGTTGTAAAGAACACCCCACCTTCTCAGGTCGCGACAAGTGGCGCACATGCAGCACGCCACTTGTCGCACATGCAGTGCGCCATTTGTCGCAACCTGAGAATTTTCTCTTTTTTCATAGATCCGATTATTCAAAACGTTTTATCTCTTAAACCGTGCGTCCAAATTTGAACCGTTTTCACTATTGGATTCCTCGCGTCGAAATCTTCAAAACTAGATTCCATGTTGATAGGTTTTGACGAACTTTTTTTTCACAAAAAACAGGAAGAAAAAAACCGGACGAAAAAACCGAACAGAAAGCACGGTTTTTTTTTCCTTTCCGAAAGAGGCACGCTCGTGCCTCTCGCGAAATCACAACCGTGCCTCTCATGAAAACAAAACTGTGACTCTCGTGGAAAGAAAAAAACAGAAAACATGTTTTTTTCCGTTTCTAAGAGGCACGGCCGTGACTCTCGCGAAAGCACAACCATGCCTCCCGCGAAAGCAAAACAATGACTCTCGCGAAAGAAAAAAAAACAGAAAACAGGTATTTTTTTTCCCTTTTCGAGAGGCACGGCCGTGACTCTCGCGAAAGCACAACCGTGCCTCTCGCGGAAGCAAAACCGTGACTCTCGCGAAAGAAAAAAAAACGCGTTTTGTTTTTCCCTTTCCTAGAGTCACGGCTGCGAAAGCACAACCGTGCCTCTCGCGGAAGCAAAACCGGGACTCTCACGAAAGAAAAAAAACAGAAAACGCGTTTTTTCCCCTTCCGAAAGGCACGGCCGTGACTCTCGCTAAAGCACAACCGTTCCTCTCACGGAAGAAATTTTTTTGATCGAAAAGCTAAGGAAGACCGTAGGAAAACCAAAACGTCGAAAAAACCTACAAAACCCCGTTTAAAAAGGCGAAAACGCGTGCGGAAAAATAAAAAAACAAAATCCGGAGGGAGCGTCCAGAGCGCGACACATGGCGAATGGCTGAGAGCGCGCCAAGTGGCGCTGATCGTTGTGAGGCTCCTGAAGGAGCGCTCGTTAACTAGTTGTTCTCCTCTTCAATTCAATATTGTCATTTAAACAAAAATGTTGTAGGCTCTTTTTCTCTTTTAAATATTGCCTGTTACATTCATTTTCATGCACGGCATCTCCTCAAATCAGACACCGTATCTGTTTGTGGACTAGTGGGGACCAGTCCGTAGACAGTGACGCGGGATCCGGCCATCCAACTATACCCACATACATTTCAAACAGGATATCAACAAACCCAACGAATTACATGCAAATCGGATGATTTCCATCTAAACCGGAGAACATTCATTACATATTCGACATTTTTCATTAAAACGGACTGGACCTAAACCTAAACCTAGCCTACGGCGGCGCCGGTCCTCCAAGTCCTTGTTAATCCCTTCCAGTGGTGGCCGTGTCCATGTCCGTCGGGGATGAGATCCGTGAAGTAAACATGCGGTCGCCGACGAGGAAGAGTAGGACATGGGTCACGGACCGGCCAACTTGGAATTCGAGGCCCCGCCGCCTCCCATGCATCACTAATCCTCGTCGGAAAGCGGCATGTCTGTTGCCGGTGGACGTGAGGTCGACGATGGACATGGATGGGGCAGCAGGCTCGTGGTCCCACTGGCGCCAACGAAGCATCATTGGTGGCAGAAAGGACGCACAGGTATCGAAGTTCTCGTCCGTGATCGCTTGTGCCGCGACCCCACTGTGAGCGGCCTCATAGAGCACCGTTGTTCGGCGACGAAGTTGGGGTTTTCAGCCTCCATGGCCGCCACGGCCTCCTCGCTCGCGTGCTTGCCGTAGATTTGATCCTCCGTCGGCCGGTGCTGCTTGAGGAGGGAGAGATTGTACAACTTCTCATGCGCCTGCCAGAATGCCGACAACGACGGCGATGCCAGCTGGTCCTCTATCATGGCGTCATCGGAGTGCCAGCCTTTACGCATTGTGTGTTCGCGTTCGGAAACTTTGTAGTTGAACGCTTCAATAGAAATCACTAATTAAGGAGTATTTGTTGCAAAGAACACCCTACCTTCCCAGATCGTGACAAGTGGCGTACATGCAGCGCGCCACTTGTCGCAACATGGGAGTTTTCCCTTTTTTCATAGATCCGATTATTCAAAACGTTTTATCTCTTAAACCGTGCGGCCAAATCTCGAACCGTTTTCACTATTAGATTCCTCGCGTCGAGATCTTCAAAACTAGATCCCATGTTGATAGGTTTTGACGAACTTTTTTTCCACAAAAAACAGGACGAAAAAAACCGGACGAAAAAACCGAAAAGGGAGCACGGTTTTTTTCCCTTTCCGAAAGATGCACGCCCATGCCTCTCGCGAAATCACAACCGTGCCTCTCGTGGAAGCAAAACCGTGACTCTCGTGGAAAGAAAAAAATAGAAAACGCATATTTTTCGTTTCTGGGAGGCACTGCCGTGACTGTCGCAAAAGCACAACCATACCTCCCGCGAAAGCAAAACAGTGAGTTTCGCGAAAAAACAGAAAACACGTATTTTTTCCCTTTCTGAGAGGCATGGCCGTGACTCTCGCGAAAGCACAACCGTGCCTCTCGCGGAAGCAAAACCGTGACTCTCGCGAAAGAAAAAAAACAGAAAACGTGTTTTGTTTTTCCCTTTCCGAGATGCACGGCCGTGACTCTCGCGAAAGCACAACCGTGCCTCTCGCGGAAGCAAAACTGGGACTCTTGCGAAAGAAAAAAAAAACAGAAAACGCGTTTTTTCCCTTTCCGAAAGGCACGGCCGTGACTCTCGCTAAAGCACAACCGTGCCTCTCGCGGAAGAAAAATCGTGACTTTCGCGGAAAAAAAACGCGTTTTTTTGTGCAAAAATTTTCTTTGAAATTTTTTTTGATCGAAAAGCTAAGGAAGACCGTAGGAAAACCAAAACATCGAAAAAACCCGAAAAAAACCGTTTAAAAAGCCGAAAACGCGTGCCGAAAAATAAAAAAATAAAATCCGGAGGGAGCGTCCAGAGCGCGACACGTGGCGAATGGCTGAGAGCGCGCCAAGTGGCGCTGATCGTTGCGAGGCTCCTGAAGGAGCGCTCGTTAACTAGTTGCTCTCCGCTTCAATTTAATGTTGTCATTTAAACAAAAATGTTGTAGGTTCTTTTTCTCTTTTAAATATTGCCTGTTGCATTCATTTTCATGCACGGCATCTCCTCAAATCAGACACTGTCGTGGTTGTAAGTCTGACAGTATAATGGGGGTAGGAATGGAGAGGCAAGATCCTAGCTATGGAGTAGTTGTATACGCAAGGGATTTACGAGTTCAGGCCCTTCTTGAAGGAAGTAACAGCCCTACGTCTCGGAGCCCGGAGGTGGTCGACTGGATTATATGCGTATGTGTTAGGAGGTGTGAACCCTTACACTCGTGGAGGGGTGGCTTATATAGAGTGCGCCGGGACCCCAGCCAGCCCACGTAGCGGAGGGTTTAAGGTACGTTAAGACCTGGCGTTACTGGTAACGCCGGACATAAAGTGTCATCATGACCATAAAGACTACTTAATTACAGACCTTTTGGATACAGAGTGATTACTGAGCACCTGATGGTCGAGTGAGCCTTCTTGGTCGAGTGTCTCTGATTCTGTCAAGTGGAAGCCTACCAGGTCGACTGAAAGGCAGCTTCTTTCGCGAGTGTCCTTGGGGAGGGTACCTTTGGGCAGGTCTATGACCCTACCCTAGATACATGACTTCATCATTAGTCCCCGAATGGATAGAGGTTTGAGTGAGGAAGGAGTTGATAATCTTTCCGACCTGTTATTTGTGTTGCGAGTGTGTCTTACTCTGGATCAACGACCTTTTAGTGATGGCGTCAACTTCTCTTTCAGTCGCCTTGATCCATTCTTCACATTTGTCGAGTGAACTTTGTGAACTTGAGGATTTCCGAGCGACGGATCGGAGGAAATCTGCTGTCTGACAGGTTGCTCCGTGGTTAGCGGATTTCGCGGGACCTGAATTTTGGGCAGCGAGCGAAGCGGAGAAAACTGCGGCACTCGGATGGGATAAGGTGATGACGCCTCGATCTTCGCGCCACCTTTTTCGCCACGTATCGCGCGCGCGCCTGTTGCGGGATTTCACAGGATTGCCTGGGCCTACCAGTCAGCCACTCGGAAGCGGCCTCATATAAGGCATCGGACGGGGTATTTTGAACAGTGTGACCCCAATCTTCCCTCCTCCGCCTCCAAATCCTTCGCTGCGCCTTAGCCTGCTCGGTGCCGCAGCTCAAGACTGCTTCACCAGCGACCATGGTGAAGGAGAAGACCGCAGCCTTGGAGCGGTGAAGAAGGCGGCGGCGAAGGCGAGGGAGAGCGCCAGTCGGGCGGATCTTCTTCGCGGTCCAAACTGCCGCAAGGTTGTGTCCAGGAGATTGATCCGCCGACCATCACCGAGAAGGACCTCAACGATCCGGCCAACGAGGGACTGATCCCCATGGGTCGGCGAGGCTTCCGAACGGAGTGGCAGCCGCAGCTCAAGAGGGTGAGTGCATTCTCCTAGCCACTCACGTAGATCGGGATTTTCTCCGCCGTCAATCCTTTCTTCCGGGGTTTCTGAACTTTTTGGAGCGCAACTCCATCATTTCCTCCCAACTCCATTGCCTATCTTGCTGCTTTCGTGTCACAGCGAAAACTTCTTGGGTTGTCGGCCGACTGGGGCCTCTTCAAGCATATATTCACTTGTCGCTCTCGGGACGGTGAAGAAAGCGAACCCGAATGACGAGAGAACCTAAGTAATCCAGATGTGTGGGGACTCGGGGTCCAGATGAGGGGAACAGCGCTTCCGACTATGACTCTCCCGACTTCGGTTAGAGGGTGGCAATCGACCTGGTTCTATCGCCAAGACCAGCCGACGCCGGGCGATTGATCGACTCCTCCTTTCTCCATGAGTCGAGTGAACAAGCCATCTTCCCGAAGGTGCTACCAGAGGAGAAGGCCCAAGTAAAATTGTTGATGGAACGCGAGTCCAGCTCATTCGCGACGGGTGACCGCATGGATCTTTCGGAAGTTTTCCTCGACGGGCGATTCAGCCACTCCAATACCGAGGCCATCCGATGTGGATGTACTGCACGGATGATACTCGGGTCCATCCAGAGGAGGTCAATGACGCCACGCTGGAGAAGTGGATGACTGCCATCACAGGAAACAAAGATAATCCTTGCGGAGCTAGGAGGATTCCCCCACTCGACTATTCTTACGATCCAGACAAGGTATAACCACTTATCTCCGACTGTGATTCTGCTGCATTCATTCTGTTTTGATGCCAATTCGTCGACTGACTTTTGCCTTGTTTTGTTGCCTTCTAGGCCACCACCGAGATGTACTCGATGCCCAACGGGGTGCAGGAACCAGTCGAAGAGGAAGAAGGAAGCGGAGGTGAAAGGCAGGAGGAATGGGAGTCCAACGGCGAGGAGGATGAGGGGGACGACAGCTCTGGCGAAGAGGAGGAGGAGGAGGAATAGGAGGAAGACGGCGATCCTCCAAGCTCGGAAAGAAGGTCCAAGTTGACGCATGACCCGGCGGCCGAGCGCGGTAAAGCTGTTGCGCCCACTGGGCAGTCGACGAAGCGACCTCGGACAACTTCCCCTGCGCCGACTAAGAAACCGCCAAAGCAACCTCGAGCAACATCGTCGAAGCCGGCGAAGGCCCTGCCCAAGATGCGGATGGTCATTCCCACCATCTCCGGGTAATCAGCAGAACTTGTATTTCCCTATTCAACATGAGTGTACTTTTGGTCGACTCGATGACTGATCAGCCGATTTTTGAAATCTGCAAAGGTTGCTACCTCCGAGACCTCAGCCAAGCACGAAGATCAGCAAATGGAAGATGCCGTCACCTCCAACCTTGGTATGATCTCTGCAGTTTCGCTTTTAGTCGATTGGATTTCCATGTTTACTTTTGAATCTTTCTTGTAGTCCCGCCTCATGTCATTGATCTCCCCGATGATGACGAGGAAACGCCGTTGAGGAAGAGGAAGGACAAGAGGGTGCCTGCTGGCAAGGCTGCTCCAGTTGTGACGATACCTGAGACGCTGGTTTCCGAGGGAGGCAACAACGCTTGGGCCTCTGTGTCTTTTGCTGTACCACAGACAAGTGCCCGACCCACTTCGTCGACTGCTGATCCGCCATCCCTTTTTGCTACACACCACGTCCCGGAAGACCAAGTGAGTGCTGCTAAGGAGGCTATACGCGAGGCAGGGATCATGATGGAGAAAGTGAAGGCAGTCCGAGAGGCCAGCCAGGCGGCCTATGATGCTAGTTCAGCTCTCCAGAGCAATTTCCAAGTAAGTCGATCGTTGCTTGCTCTGTTAGGATATGCTACCTGAAACTGCTTGCTCTGTTAGGACATGCTACCTGAAACTGCTTCTTTCTGAAGATTTCCATATCTGTACACCCACTGGATGGGTGTGTCAATTGAGTTTTTGTGGGGGCACGCTGAGTGCACCCACTGGGTGTAGTCCCCGAGAATATGATGGACTGCGTGCAGTCGACTATAGTCTTTACACTTTGAACTTCTTCACTCGGCCTGGTCGGACCAAGTCGAATGGAACCGTAAAACCGGTGGGGGTACGCTGAGTGCACCCACTAGGTGTAGTCCCCGAGACTATGGTGGACTGCGGGCAATCGGCTATAGTCTAAAGAACTGTTTTTTTTACCGCGGCTGACCGCTGACAATTAGCCATGGTCTTAGAATCATAACCTTTTTGCCTCTTTTGGTCGACTGGTCGAACCAAATTGGTAAAACTAGTGGGGGCACGCTGAGTCACCCGCTGGGTGTAGTCCCGAGACTACTTGTCGAATGTTTTGATTAATTTGTAGTCTTAGAAATGCTACGATTTTTCCTTAGTAACTCGGAAGTGATCTGTCTTTGATGTCTTTTGTTGATTGACTCTTTGTAGAAATCTTGCGAGCTTGTGGCTCGCTATCTTGAGTTAGAGAACAACAGATCCAGCTCAACCTCGACTTGAAGCTTGCTCGGGAGAATTTGCGTAAGCTAAGGATGAAGCAAAAGGTATGGCTGGTGAGAACTTGACGATTGTCTTTGTTTTTCTGTTCATTCTCAACTCTGTTCTCATTGTTGCTTTTGAGATAAACTGGAGGAGACTCAAGAAGAAGGACCTTGACCTTGCAGAGAGAATGTATAGGCGGCTTTGGAGAAAACAAAGCTCGCTAAAGAGAAACTTGCCTCAGTCGGCAAACTTGAAGATGAAAATGCCAAGCTGAAAGCCGCTCTTGACGCGGCCAACAAGGAACTTAGTCGACTGAAGAACGACAAGATTGCTCTGTCTGACAAGGCTGGCCAACTGGCGGGGAAGCAAAATGACCTGGAGGTTTATCTTGGAGGGCTCGCCAAGATGTTGTTCCTCATGCTTGAAGGTAATCTCTTTTATCCGACTGTCTTGCTATCACCGGCTCATCGCATGATTGTTGTTTTGAGTCTGAGTTGTGTTTTCAGAATTCTGTCAAAACTTCGAAGAAGAAACGGTCAGTGGAAACCAGCTCGACCCCATCAACTCTCTGTTAAGGACGGCTGCTATGAATGTGCTCCGATCGAGTCTCGCGTTGCTAGCGTGGTGGATTATCTTGCTCGATCGAAAGCTGCGTGTCGCGGATCGACTCAACTCTCTGGCCAGAGCAGACGCTTCAGAATGTCCTTGAATCCTTAATGACTCGACTGAATGAGATTCCAAGTCAAGTGCAAGAATGGAAAAGTCTTACGCGGTGTGGTGCTGATGTTTTCCGTCTCGGTTCGTGTCCTTTGCAAGGAAGCGCAAGAGGAAAAGTCTGGCGTCCCTCAAAGTTGCCAACACCAGGAAGTATGACTTCCGATCTTTCATGGAGACCTTCATCGCTGCTGCTTCCCGTATTGCCGACGGAATCGACCTCGACCAGTTTGTTGCACCTTCCAGTCCTCCACCGAAGGAGTAAAAAACTTCTAAGTCCCACCTTAAATATGCCTCGGAATGCCGAGTGGTTTTTGTAACCGACAAATTTCAACAGGCTTAACGCCTGAGCACTTTCGGATCCGTAGGACGTTTATCCGATCTTGATCTATCCTTGAGCATGCTTTATTTGCCTTCGAGAGAACTTTGCTCTTCATTCGGAATATATTTCATTGTTGTAAGTAGTATCCTTGAGGTGAAACTCCAGTCGACTTGTACTGTTGGGGAACGTAGCAGAAATTCAAAATTTTCCTACGTGTCACCAAGATCTATCCATGGAGAGACTAGCAACGAGGGGAAGGAGAGTGCATCTACATACCCTTGTAGATCGCTAAGCGGAAGCGTTCAAGTGAACGGGGTTGATGGAGTCGTACTCGTCGTGATTCAGATCACCGATGATCCTAGTGCCGAACAGACGGCACCTCCGCGTTCAACACACGTACAGCCCGGTGACATCTCCCATGCCTTGATCCAGCAAGGAGAGAGGGAGAGGTTGAGGAAAACTCCATCCAGCAGCAGCACTGCGGCGTGGTGGTGGTGGAGGCGTGGTAATCATGCAGGGCTTCGCCAAGCACTGCGGGGAGAGGAGGAGGTGTCACGGGGGAGGGGGCGCCGGGGACTGGGTGTGGCTGCCCTCCTCCCTCCACTATATATAGGGGCAAGGGGAGGGGGGAGGCGAGCCTTGCCCTTCCTCCAAGGAAGGGGTGTGGCAAGGGGGGAGTGCCTCCCAAGTCAAGTGGAGGCCCTCCCCTTAGGGTTCCCCTCCCATGCGCATGGGCCTTGGGGGCTGGTGCCCCTGGCCCATTAAGACTAGGGCGCCCCTACAGCCCATGCTTCTGTATTGGACGTGGTGGAACAATTTCCGGACCTCCGGACCCCTCCGAATCCTCCGAACCTTCCGAAGCTTCCGGTACAATACCGAAAAACCCGAACTTTTTCGGAACCCGAACAACAACTTTCCATATATAAATCTTTACCTCCGGACCATTCCGAACTCCTCGTGACGTCAGGGATCTCATCCGGGACTCGAACAACATTCGGTAACCACATACAAACTTCCTTTATAACCCTAGCGTCATCGAACCTTAGTGTGTAGACCCTACGGGTTCGGGAATCATGCAGACATGACCGAGACGTTCTCCGGTCAATAACCAACAGCGGGATCTGGATACCCATGTTGGCTCCCACATGTTCAACGATGATCTCATCGGATGAACCACGATGTCAAGGACTCAATCGATCCCGTATACAATTCCCTTTGTCTAGCGGTATTGTACTTGCCCGAGATTCGATCGTCGGTATCCGATACCTTGTTCAATCTCGTTCGGAAAGTCTCTTTACTCGTTCCGTAACACATCATCCGTGATCAACCCCTTGGTCACATTGTGCACATTATGATGATGTCCTACCGAGTGGGCCCAGAGATACCTCTCCGTCACACGGAGTGACAAATCCAGTCTCGATTCGTGCCAACCCAATGCAGACACTTTCGGAGATACCGTAATGCACCTTTATAGCCACCCGATTACGTTGTGGACGTTTGGTACACCCAAAGCATTCCTACGGTATCCGGGAGTTGCACAATCTCATGGTCTAAGGAAAAGATACTTGACATTAGAAAAGCTTTAGCATACGAACTACGATCTTTGTGCTAGGCTTAGGATTGGGTCTTGTCCATCACATCATTCTCCTAACGATGTGATCCCGTTATCAATGACATCCAATGTCCATGGTCAGGAAACCGTAACCATCTATTGATCAACGAGCTAGTCAACTAGAGGCTTACTAGGGACATGGTGTTGTCTATGTATCCACACATGTATCTGAGTTTCCTATCAATACAATTATAGCATGGATAATAAACGATTATCATGAACAAGGAAATATAATAATAACTAATTTATTATTGCCTCTAGGGCATATTTCCAACAGAGTCCCACTTGCACTAGAGTCAATAATCTAGTTCACATCGCCATGTGATTAACACTCACAGGTCACATCGCCATGTGACCAACATCCAAAGAGTTTACTAGTGCCATTAAACTAGTTCAAATCATCATGTGATTAAGACTCAATGAGTTCTGGGGTTTGATCATGTTTTGCTTGTGAGAGAGGTTTTAGTCAACGGGTCTGAACCTTTCAGATCCGTGTGTGCTTTGCAAATTTCTAGGTCATATTGTAAATGCTGCTTCCACGCTCCACTTGGAGCTATTCCTAATGGTTGCTCCACTATACGTATCCGGTTTGCTACTCAGAGTCACTCGGATAGGTGTTAAATCTTGCATCGACGTAACCCTTTACGCCGAACTCTTTATCACCTCCATAATCGAGAAACATGTCCTTATTCACTCTAAGGACAATTTTGACCGCTGTCCAATGATCCATTCTGGATCATTCTTGTACCCTATAGTCGACTCATGGCAAGGCACACTTCGGTGCGGTACACAACATAGCATCTTGTAGAGCCTATGTCTAAAGCATAGGGGACGACCTTAAATCCTTTCTCTCTTTCTGCCGTGGTCGAGCTTTAAGTCTTAACTTCATACCTTACATCTCGAGGCAAGAACTCCTTCTTTGGTGATCCATCTTGAACACCTTCAAGATCATGTCAAGGTATATGCTCATTTGAAAGTACCATTAAGCGGTTTTGATCTATCCTATAGATCTTGATGCTCAATGTTCAAGTAGCTTAATACAGGTTTTCACTTGAAAACACTTTTCAAATAACCCTATATGCTTTCAGAAATTCTACATCATTTCGATCAACAATATGTCAACAACATATACTCATCAAAAATTCTATAGTGCTCCCACTCACTTCTTTGGAAATACAAGTTTCTCATAAACTTTGTATAAACCCAAAATCTTTGATCATCTCATCAAAGTGCACATTCCAACTCGAGATGCTTACTCCATTCCTTAGAAGGATCGCTGGAGCCAGCATACCTTTTAGCATCCTTAGGATCGACAAAACTTTTCGATTGTATCACATACAACTTTTCCTTATTTAAACTGGTAAGGAAACTCATTTTGACATCCATCTGCCAGATTTCAAAAATGCAGCTTATGCTAACATGATTCCGACGGACTTAAGCATCGCTACGGATGAGAAAATCTCATCGTAGTCAACTCCTTAAACTTGTGAAAAACTCTTCGCCACAAGTCGAGCTTCATAGACGGTGATGTTACCGTCCACGTCCGTCTTCTTCTTAAAGATCCATTCATCTCAATGTCTTGCCGATCATCGGGCAAGTCCACCAAAGTCCATGCTTTGTTCTGATACATGGATCCTATCTCGGATTTCATGGCTTCTAACCATTTGTCGGAATTTGGGCCCACCATTGCTTCTCCATAGCTCGTAGGTTCATTGTTTTCTAGCAACATGACCTTCAAGACAGGATTGCGTACCACTCTGAAGTAGTACGCATCCTTGTCACCCTACGAGGTACGATAGTGACTTGATCCGAAACTTCATGATCACTATCATAATCTTCTACTTCAATTGGTGTAGGTGCCACGGGAACAACTTCCAGTGCCCTGCTACACACTAGTTGAAGTGACGGTTCAATAACCTCATCAAGTCACCACCATCCTCCCACTCAACTTTTCGAGACAAACTTTTCCTCGAGAAAGGACCCGATTCAAGAAACAATCCCTATTGCTTTCGGATCTGAATTAGGAGGTATACCCAACTGTTTTGGGTGTCCTATGAAGATGCATTTTATCCGCTTTGGGTTTGAGCTTATCACGATGAAACTTTTTCACATAAGCGTTGCAGCCCCAAACTTTTAAGAAATGACAGCTTAGGTTTCTCTAAACCATAGTTCATACGGTGTCATCCCAACGGAATTCCGTGGTGCCCTATTAGAGTGAGTGCGGTTGTCTCTAATGCCTAACCCATGAACGATAGTGGTAATTCGATAAGAGACATCATGGTACGCACCATATCCAATAAGGTGCAACTATGATGTTCGGACACACCATCATACTATGGTGTTCCAGGCGGTATTAGTTGTGAAACAATTTCCACAATGTCTCAATTGTGTACCAAACTCGCAACTCAGATATTCATCTCTATGATCACATAACAGACATTTTATCCTCTTGTCACGAAGATCTTCAACTTCACTATGAAATTACTTGAATCATTCAGTAATTCAGACTTGAGTTTCATCAAGTAAATACACTCAGTATCTACTTAAATCATCTGTGAAGTAAGAACATAACGATATTCACTGCATGCCTTAGCACTCATTGGACTGCACACATCAAAATGTGTTACTTCCAACAAGTTGCTATCTTGTTCCATTTTACTAAAAAACAAGGCTTTTAGTCATCTTGCCCATGTCGTATGATTTGCATATCTCAAGTGATTCAAAATCAAGTGAGTCCAAACGATCCATCTGCATGGAGTTTCTTCATGCGTATACACCAATAGACATGGTTCACATGTCTCAAACTTTTCAAAAATGAGTGACTCCAAAGATCCATCAACATGGAGCTTCTTCATGCGTTTTATACCAATATGACTTACATGGCAGTGCCACAAGTAAGTGGTACTATCATTACTATCTTATATTTTTGGCATGAAAATGTGTATCACTACGATCGATATTCAATAAACCATTCCTTTAGGTGCAAGACCATTGAAGGTGTTATTCAAATAAATAGAGTAACCATTATTCTCCTTAAATGAATAACCATATTGCGATAGACATAATCCAATCATGTCTATGCTCAACGCAAACACCAAATGACAATTATTCAGGTTTAATACTAATCTTGATGGTAGAGGGAGCGTGCGATGTTTTGATCACATCAAACTTGGAAACACTTCCAACACATATCGTCAGCTCACCTTTAGCTAGTCTCCGTTCATTCTGTAGCTCTTTTATTTTGAGTTACTAACACTTAGCAACCGAACCGGTATCTTAATACCCTGGTGCTACTAGGAGTACGAGTAAAGTACACATTAACATAATGTATATCCAATATACTTCTTTCGACCTTGCCAGCCTTCTCATCTACCAAGTATCTAGGGTAATTCTGCTCCAGTGGCTGTTCCCCTTATTACAGAAGCACTTAGTCTCGGGTTTGGGTTCAACCTTGGGTTTCTTCACTAGAGCAGCAGCTGATTTGCCGTTTCATGAAGTATCCCTTCTTGCCCTTGCCCTTCTTGAAACTAGTGGTTTCACCAACCATCAACAATTGATGCTTCTTCTTGATTTCTACTTTCGCGGTGTCAAACATCGTGAATGCCTCAAGGATCATCATATCTATCCCTGATATGTTATAGTTCATCACGAAGCTCTAGCAGCTTGGTGGCAATGACTTTGAAGAAACATCACTATCTCATCTGGAAGATCAACTCCCACTCGATTCAAGTGATTGTTGCACTCAGACAATCTGAGCACAAGCTCAACGATTGAGCTTTTCTCCCTGAGTTTGCAGGCTAAGAAAATCGTCGGAGGTCTTATACCTCTTGACGTGGGCACGAGCCTGAAATCCCAATTTCAGCCCTCGAAACATCTCATATGTTCCGCGACGTTTCAAAAACGTCTTTGGTGCCTCAACTCTAAACCGTTTAGCTGAACTATCACGTAGTTATCAAAACGTGTATGTCCGATGTTCGCAACATCCACAAACGACGTTTGGGGTTCAGCACACTGAGCGGTTCATTAAGGACATAAGCTTTCTATTGTCCGCATAATCGCTCTTGTCAACTTTCAACTATATTTTCTCTAGGAACATATCTAAGCAGTGGAACTAAAGCGCGAGCCACGACATAATTTGCAAAGATCTTTTGACTATGTTCAGGATAATTAAGTTCATCTTATGAACTCCCACTCAGATAGACATCCTCTAGTCATCTAAGTGATTACATGATCCGAGTCAACTAGGCCGTGTCCGATCATCACGTGAGACGGACTAGTCATCATCGGTGAACATCTTCATGTTGATCGTATCCTCCATCGACTCATGCTCGACCTTTCGGTCTCGTGTGTTCGAGGCCATGTCTGTACATGCTAGGCTCGTCAAGTTAACCCTAAGTGTTTCGCGTGTGTAAATCTGTCTTACACCCGTTGTATGTGAGCGTAAGTATCCATCACACCCGATCATCACGTGGTGCTTAGAAGCGACGAACTTTAGCAGCGATTGCACGTTAGGGAGAACACTTCTTGAAATTGTTGTAAGGATCATCTTATTTACTACCGTCGTTCTTAAGTAAACAAGATGCATAAACATAATAAACATCACATGCAATTATATAGTAGTGACATGATATGGCCAATATCATATAGCTCCATTGATCTCCATCTTGGGGCTCCATGATCATCATCGTCACCGCATGACACCATGATCTCCATCATCATGATCTCCATCATCGTGTCTCCATGAAGTTGTCTCGCCAACTTATTACTTCTACTACTATGGCTACGGTTAGCAATAAAGTAAAGTAATTACATGGCGTTGTTCAATGACACGCATGTCATACAATAAATAAAGACAACTCCTATGGCTCCTGCCGTTGTCATACTCATCGACATGCAAGTCGTGAATCCTATTACAAGAACATGATCAATCTCATACATCACATATCATTCATCACATTCTTCTTGGCCATATCACATCACATAGCATACCCTGCAAAAACAAGTTAGGCGTCCTCTAATTGTTGTTTGCATGTTTTACGTGGCTGCTATGGGTTTCTAGCAAACGTTTCTTACCTCATAAAACCACAGCGTGATAAGCCAATTGCTATTTACCCTTCATAAGGACCCTTTTCATCGAATCCGTTCCGACTAAAGTGGAGAGGCGGCACCGCTAGCCACCTTATGCACCAAGTGCATGTCGATCGGTGGAACCTGTATCACGAAGATGCGTGTAAGGTCGGTCCGGGCGCTTCATCCCACAATACCGTCGAAACAAGATTGGACTAGTAACGGTAAGCATATTGAACAATATCAACACCCACAACTACTTTGTGTTCTACTCGTGCAAAGAATCTACGCAATAGACCTAGCTCATGATGCCCTTTGTTGGGGAGCGTGGCAGAAATTCAAAATTTTCCCACGTGTCACCAAGATCTATCCATGGAGAGACTAGCAACGAGGGAAGGAGAGTGCATCTACATACCCTTGTAGATCGCTAAGCGGAAGCGTTCAGTGAGCGGGGTTGATGGAGTCGTGCTCGTCGTGATTCACATCACCGATGATCCTAGTGCGAGCAGACGGCACCTCCGCGTTCAACACACGTACAGCCGGTGAAGTCTCCCATGCCTTGATCCAGCAAGGAGAGAGGAGAGGTTGAGGAAGACTCCATCCAGCAGCACTGCAGGCGTGGTGGTGGTGGAGGAGTGTGGTAATCCTGCGGGGCTTCACCAAGCACTGCGGGAGAGGAGGAGGTGTCACGGGGAGGAGGGAGGCACCAGGGACTCAGGTGTGGCTGCCCTCCTCCCTCCACTATATAGGGGCAAGGGATAGGGGAGGTGCAGCCTTGCCCTTCCTCCAAGGAAGGGGTGCGGCCCAGGGGAGGAGTGCCTCCCAAGTCAAGTGGAGCCCTCCCCTTAGGGTTCCCCCTCCCATGCGCATGGGCCTTGGGGGGGCTGGTGCCCCTGGCCCATTAAGGCTAGGGCGCCCCCCTACAGGCCATGCTTCTGTATTGGACGTGGTGGAACAATTTCCGGACCTCCGGACCCCTCCGGAATCCTCCGGAACCTTCTGGAAGCTTCCCGGTACAATACCGAAAAAACCCGAACTTTTTCTGGAACCCGAACAACAACTTTCCATATATAAATCTTTACCTCCGGACCATTCGGAACTCCTCGTGGCGTCAGGGATCTCATCCGGACTCGAACAACATTCGGTAACCACATACAAACTTCCTTTATAACCCTAGCGTCATCGAACCTTAAGTGTGTAGACCCTACGGGTTCGGGAATCATCTGAGACATGACCGAGGCGTTCTCCGGTCAATAACCAACAGCGGGATCTGGATACCCATGTTGGCTCCCACATGTTCCACGATGATCTCATCGGATGAACCACGATGTCAAGGACTCAATTGATCCGTATACAATTCCCTTTGTCTAGCGGTATTGTACTTGCCCGAGATTCGATCGTCGGTATCCGATACCTTGTTCAATCTCGTTATCGGCAAGTCTCTTTACTCGTTCCGTAACACATCATCCGTGATCAACCCCTTGGTCACATTGTGCACATTATGATGATGTCCTACCGAGTGGGCCCAGAGATACCTCTCCGTCACATGGAATGACAAATCCAGTCTCGATTCGTGCCAACCCAATGCAGACACTTTCGGGGATACCTGTAATGCACCTTTATAGCCACCCGATTCGTTGTGACGTTTGGTACACCCAAAGCATTCCTACGGTATCCGGAGTTGCACAATCTCATGGTCTAAGGAAAAGATACTTGACATTAGAAAAGCTTTAGCATACGAACTACGATCTTTGTGCTAGGCTTAGGATTGGGTCTTGTCCATCGCATCATTCTCCTAATGATGTGATCCCGTTATCAATGACATCCAATGTCCATGGTCAGGAAACCGTAACCATCTGTTGATCAACGAGCTAGTCAACTAGAGGCTTACTAGGGACATGGTGTTGTCTATGTATCCACACATGTATCTGAGTTTCCTATCAATACAATTATAGCATGGATAATAAACGATTATCATGAACAAGGAAATATAATAATAACTAATTTATTATTGCCTCTAGGGCATATTTCCAACATGTACTTCATCTATCTTGCAGGTAGAGACAGAGCACAGACTGCGACTGACCTCGTCGTTCTTGCGGATTGGGATGGACCGCACGTTGTACTTGTGGCGAAGCTCCGAAGGAGAAGGTATCAGTCGACCTGCACCTCGTCGTCCTTGCGGATTGGGATTAATTCCTTACATAGGCGAGTACTGGACTGCAGCTAAGCCTCCGAGAAGGAGGTGTGCTCTCCACTCGGTAGGATTTTTATCTCTTAGGCGAGCACTGGGCTGCAGCTAAGCCCCCGAGTGGGAGGTTTGCTCTCTACTCGGTAGGATTTTGAATACTAAGGCGAGCACTGGGCTGCAGCTAAGCCCCCGAGTGGGAGGTTTGCTCTCCACTCGGCAGGGTTTTTATTACTTAGGCGAGCACTGGGCTGCAGCTAAGCCCCCGAGTGGGAGGTTTGCTCTCCACTCGGTAGGATTTCTATTACTTAGGCGAGCACTCGGCTGCAGCTAAGCCCCCGAGTGGGAGGTTTGCTCTCCACTCGGTAGGGTTTTTATTACTTAGGCGAGCACTGGGCTGCAGCTAAGCCCCCGAGTGGGAGGTTTGCTCTCCACTCGGTAGGATTTTTATGGTGTAGCTCTGAAGGAGAAGGTAGCAGCCGGCCTGCACCTCGTCGCCCTTGCGAAGCGTTCATTATATTGAATGTTTAGGCGAATCCTTGGGCTGTTGCTAAGCCCCCGAGTGAGAGGCTGACTCTCCATTCGGTAGGATTTTAATACTTAGGCGAGTACTTGGACTGCAGCTAAGCCCCCGAGTGGGAGGCTGGCTCACCACTCGGTAGGATTTAGAATACTTAGGCGAGTACTTGGACTGCAGCTAAGCCCCCGAGTGGGAGGCTGGCTCACCACTCGGTAGGATTTTGAATACTTAGACGAGTACTTGGACTGCAGCTAAGCCCCCGAGTGGGAGGCTGGCTCACCACTTGGTAGGATTTTGAATACTTAGGCGAGTACTTGGACTGCGGCTAAGCCCCCGAGTGGGAGGCTGGCTCTCCACTCGGTAGGATTTTGAATACTTAGGCGAGTACTTGGACTGCAGCTAAGCACCTAAGTGGGAGGCTGGCTCACCACTCGGTAGGATTTTGAATACTTAGGTGAGTACTTGGACTGCAGCTAAGCCCCCGAGTGGGAGGCTGGCTCTCCACTCGGTAGGATTTTGAATACTTAGGCGAAGCGGATTCGCAGCTAAGCCCCCGAGTGGGAGGCGGCTCGCCACTCGGAAAGGATTTTTACAAACTTAGGCGAACCGGATTCGCAGCTAAGCCACCCATTGGGGGAAATTTCAACAAAAAGTATAACAATCACTGGGAAAATTATAACATTCTTGTCTTAGATAAACAAACTACAAAAGTACTTTTATTACATCTCAACCGAGTGAGTATTTAAGTATAAAAGGGGCGGAGCAGCTCCGCATTCCAAGCTCGAGGCTCGTCGATCTGGCGATCAACGTTGTAGAGATGATATGCTCCGTTGTGGAGAACTCTCGTGACGATGAAGGGACCTTCCCAAGTGGGAGCGAGCTTGTGTGGTTTCTGTTGATCCACTCGGAGGACCAAATCACCCTCTTGGAAGGCTCGACTCTTCACATTTCGGCATGGAATCGGCGCAAGTCTTGCTGATAGATAGTCGGCGGATCAGGGCCATCTCCTCTCCTCTTCCAAGAGGTCGATCGCATCTTGTCGGGCTTGTTCGCTTCTTCTTGAGTATAGTTCGACTCGAGGCGCATTGTGAAGCAGGTCACTCGGTAGAACTGCTTCAGCTCCATAGACCAGGAAGAATGGAGTTCTCCCAGTCGACCGATTAGGAGTGGTCCTCAATCAACAAAGAATTGATGGAAGTTCGTCGACCCAAGCTCCTGCTGCGTGCTTGAGATCACGCATCAGCCGTGGTTTCAGCCCTTTGAGAATGAGGCCGTTTGCACGCTCTGCTTGTCCATTCGACTGAGGATGAGCAACTGAAGCATAGTCGACCCGCGTGCCCTGAGAGGCGCAGAAGGCTTTGAACTTGTCATTATCGAAGTTTGACCCATTGTCGGTGATGATTCTATGCGGAACTCCATATCTGAATATCAACTCTCTGATGAAACTGATAGCAGTGCATGCATCGAGGTTCTTGATGGGCTTGGCTTCGATCCACTTGGTGAACTTGTCGACTGCTACTAGCAAATGAGTGAAGCCGCTTCTGCCAGTTCTCAGCGGTCCAATCATGTCTAATCCCCAAACAGCGAAGGGCCAGACGAGTGGAATGGTCTTCAAGGCTGAGGCGGGCTTGTGTGACATGTTGGAATAGAACTGACACCCTTCACACTTGTCGACTATTTCTTTTGCCATTTCATTTGCTTTCGGCCAGTAAAATCCCGCTCGGTATGCTTTAGCCACAATGGTCCGAGAGGACACATGATGGCCACAGGTCCCCGAGTGGATATCCTCAAGAATTATCGACCTTCTTACGGCGTGATACACTTCGGCCGATCGCTTTCTCTCGTACAACTGTCCCTTGATCCTTTGTAAAGGCCTTGGATCGACGGACGATCTGTCGAGCCTCTTCTTCATTCTCTGGGAGCTCTTTCCTTAGGATATATGCGATGTACGGCACTGTCCAGTCGGGAGTGATGACCACAACTTCCATAATTAGGTCGACCACGGCTGGGACCTCAACTTCAGTCGGATCATTGGCACTCTTTTGCTGCGGGGCTTCTTCTGTGAAAGGATCCTCCTGCACTAATTGTGCATGAATGTGTTCCAAAAATACATTACTGGGTATGGCTTCCCTCTTGGACCCTATCTTCGCCAAATCATCCGCAGCTTGATTTTTCAGTCGGGGTATATGATGAAGCTCTAACCCCTCGAATTTCTTCTCCAGCTTTCTCACTGCATTACAGTAACCTGTCATAGCTGGGCTTCTGACATCCCACTCCTTCATCACTTGATTAACAACCAGATCCGAGTCGCCGTAGACCATAAGGCGACGGACGCCGAGTGAAATGGCCATACGCAACCCATACAGGAGTGCCTCATATTCTGCTTCGTTGTTGGAAGAATCAAAGTGAATCTGGAGAACATATTTGAGCTTATCTCCTCGGGGGGAAACCAATACAACCCCCGCACCAGAACCGTTCAGCATCTTGGAACCATCGAAAAACATAGTCCAGTGCTCCGAGTGAACTTGAGTCGGAAGCTGCTGTTCAGTCCACTCGGCGAGGAAGTCTGCTATTGCTTGGGACTTGATGGCTTTATTTGCCTCAAATTTGATATCAAGGGGAAGGAGTTCAATTTCCCATTTAGCCACTCGACCAGTTGCATCTCTGTTATGAAGAATTTCCGATAATGGGGCGTCGCTGACGACTGTAATGGAATGATCAGAGAAATAATGGGCAACCTTCTTTGTGGTCATATAAATCCCATAAACAAGCTTCTGGTGGTGAGGGTATCTTTGCTTTGATGGGGTCAGCACTTCAGAAAGATAATAAACTGGGCGTTGAACTTTGAAGGCTTTTCCTTCTTCTTCCCGCTCGACCGTAAGTACGGTACTGAAGACTTGTCCAGTGGCTGCAATGTAAAGCAACAAAGGCTCTTTGCTGATAGGAGCAGCAAGCACCGGCTGGGCGGAGAGCAGATCTTTTAGCTCTGCAAACGCTGCATCAGCTTCTGGAGTCCACTCGAACTTGTCTGACTTCTTCATCAGTCGGTAAAGAGGCAATGCCTTTTCACCGAGGCGAGAGATGAATCGACTTAAAGCGCCAAGCATCCAAGAAGCTTTCGGACATCGTGCACACGCATGCAGGCGCTTCATTGGAGTATAGTGCCAACCTTTTCGGGTTAGCATCGATTCCTCGCTCGAAATGAGAAAACCGAGTAACTTTCCGCGGGAACTCCAAATGTGCACTTTGATGGGTTAAGCTTGATATCATACCTCCTGAGATTGGCAAATGTTTCAGCAAGGTCAGTCAACAGGTCGGAACCCTTTCGTGACTTGACCACTATATCATCCATGTACGCTTCCACATTCCGACTGATTTGAGTGACCAAACACTTCTGAATCACCCTCATGAATGTGGCTCCGGCATTCTTGAGACCGAATGGCATGGTGACATAACAGAAGCACCCGAATGGAGTGATGAACGTTGTTTTGATCTCATCGGGTCCATACAGACGGATCTGATGGTACCCGGAATAGGCGTCTAAAAAAGACAACCTCTCACATCCTGCAGTTGAGTCAACTATTTGGTCAATGCGAGGAAGAGGGAAATGATCTTTCGGGCAGGCCCGATTGATATGCTTGAAATCGATGCACATGCGCAGCGACTTGTCCTTCTTGGGGACCAGGACGACATTGGCGAGCCACTCGGAGTGGTAGATCTCTCGGATGAACTCTGCCGCTAAGAGCCGAGCCACCTCTTCACCAATGGCCTTTCTCTTCTGGACGGCGGACCGTCGAAGATGTTCTTTAACCGGTTTGACTTTTGGGTCGACTCGTAGGCGATGCTCAGCCAGCCCCCTGGGAACACCCGGCATGTCAGCAGGCTTCCATGCAAAGATGTCCCAGTTCTCACGGAGGAACTGGATGAGCGCTTCTTCCTATTTTGAGTCGAGTGTTGTTGAGATGTTGGTCGGAGCAGCATTGGGATCAGTCGGGTGAATGTGAACCTGTTTCGTCTCACCGGACGACTGGAATGCTGACTCCGTAGCAGGCTTCTTAGCTCGCAACAAATCACTCGGATCTGCAGTTTTCTGATACTCTTGTAACTCTACCACTGCCAACTGAGCATCGGCGATCATAGAGCCCTTCTGGAAGCACTCTTCCGCCTTCTTCCGATTGCCCGTAATAGTGATCACGCCCTTGGGGCCAGGCATCTTCAGTTTAAGATACACGTAACATGGTCGGGCCATGAAACGTGCATATGCTGGCCTTCCCAGAATAGCGTGATAAGCGCTCTGGAAATCCATGACCTCAAAGGTCAACTTTTATTTCCGGAAATGCTTCGAATCACCAAAAACTCCATCAAGAGAAATTTGGCCGAGTGACTCAGCCTTCTTTCCAGGAATGACTCCGTGGAAGCTCATGTTACTGGTACTGAGTCTGGACATTGGAATGCCCATCCTTTCAACGTCTCTGCGTACAATATGTTCAAGCCACTACCACCATCCATCGAACTTTGGTCGGTCGAGTGCCTTCGACGGTCGGGTCGACCCTCAACGCTTGCCTCCCGGGGTGGCAATGTCGTCGGTGATCGGACTGGTCGAATGTGATGGCGATGCAGGACCATTTCAGATAGTTAGGCGTCACCGGGCGACCATGTTCACTTCCGATTGATAACCTTCAATCGACTTTTGCTTCGGCGTCGGCAAAAATCATCGGTGGAATTGACACGGGATATCCATCATCGATGTCATCTTTGTCCTCAACTTTGTGCATCTCCTTATCCTTATCCTTGGGTTGTTTCCCTTGGGCTGCTGAATCAAGAGCCGACATCGCCGAGTGGTATGTTTCGGGTAAATGAGTTTACCCTCTTCATCTTTCTTCGTGTGAATGTGACATGGCAAATCCAACACGTCATTTCCATCCTGGTCTTTCACCTTCTTGGGGTTCCAAGGACCCTTGGGTTTCCCCTTGAACTTTCCAGGGTCATAGCCAAGGCCTCTCCGGAGCAGCTGGCTCGGCTTTTGCTTTCGCTTCCGATCGAATTTCCTCCACCGGCCTCATTAGCGCCGATTTGTATTACCACTCGGGCCGATCCTCTTCTTCACCATTTGCATACTTGGTGGCAATCTCCATCATCCGACTCAGGGTCATATCTCCGGTTCGACCGAATTTCAAACTCAACTCTCTGTTCTTGACACCTTCTTTGAAGGCACAGATCGCTCTGGTGATCAGATACATTCTCAACTGTGTGGTGCAAAGTGATCCACCTCTGGATATAATCTCTCAAAGTTTCACTCGACTTCTGCACACACGACTGCAACTCCGTCAACCCTGCTGGTCGCTTGCAAGTCCCTTCAAATGTCCTGACAAACACTCGAGCAAGATCTTCCCAAGTGTAAATCTTGCTTTGGGTGCTAATCGATTCAACCACGCTCTGGCTGAACCCTCCAACATAAGAGGCAAATGCTTCATGGCTACCTCATCGTTGCCGCCGCCGATCTGAACAGCCACTCGGTAATCTTCAAGCCAAGTGTCAGGCTTGGATTCACCAGTGAACTTACTGACTCCAGTCGCCAACCTGAAGTTGGGAGGAATCACCGCGGCTCTGATGGCTCTGCTGAAACACTCTGGCCCTGAGACATGAACTCTGCTGCTGGAGGGAACATCTCTATCATGGCCTTCTCGGTGAGCTCTGTTCCTGTCGACCAAACCTTGAACGATAATAGATCTCGCATCAAAGCCTGGTTCCCTGGGGTCGACTGGAACTCTTCGTCCAACACCAGGTCTTTGGCGTCGTCGTCCCTGCTAAGGGGCGTATGATCCACCCCTTGGGGAGGAGTGGGCACTCGGCGTCGATCATTGCGATCGAATCGGTGCTCATATTGCTCATGACTCTTGTACCGATCATCACACCGCCCCCACGTTCCTCACGCCCGGGGCGATCTCGGACTATGGGCTGACAGGACTGAATTCGCAGCGACGGATCGGCTGTGAATCCTGTTCCGCGACTGTGATACGACGGAGTTTTGGTCTCCTGCCGCCCGGAGCAGATCTCTGATTTGTAGCAAACCTCTACCCGCCTCCGACTGGGAAGGCTGAATTGACTCTGCCATACGGGCGGCAGCTGCTAAATTCTGAATCAGAGTTCGATATACCTGAGTTGGTGGCTGGAAGAGCTGACGTAGACAGGATTCTAGAACCCTTGGTCACGCGAGCTCGTCGAGTACTCGCTGAAGGTTCTCCAGTCGAGTGCGCTCAGCCAGGTTGGCCAAGCGCGCATCCTCCAAGGCACGAGCCTCGGGGGTTTCTCCAACGATAGGAGTGTGAAGCACATCCATGTTCCGACGGCGAAGCTCCTCCCTCTGGAGCGAAGTGAGGGGCTCGGCCAGGTACTCTTCATGGGCTTGCGCCGGATCACCTCCACCGTCACCTCCGTTGGTGCGGGGGAATCCGGGGGGACTGCATGGTCCATCGACCATCAGAACCTCTGCCGCCGGTCTTGCTATCCTTTTCGGACGCATCTGCGAGCCAGTCGAACAGTCCGTAGAGAGATTCGTCGGGCTCGATCGCCGCGACTTGGGGGGTGGCCGACTGGCGAGCCACCGCATGCCTCACCCACCGCTAAACCTCGACCGACCGGAACGCTTGCACCGGCGGGAGACTCGGAGCGAGGACGGCACAGGAGCCGACCCATACTGGGTCGACGGTTGTCGCAGGACGACGCCGCGGACACACGCGTGAAAGTGCGTCGCCCCGCGGACGGGGAGCGCGTCCACGTCGAGTGGAGCCTCCTGAAGCCAAGCGGAGTCGTCGGCGACGAACGTGAGCGCACCGAGACGGATCTCGCGGCCCTCGACCAGAACTCCACCTGAAACCATGATGTAGGAGATCGAAAGAATCCCAACTTCTCCAACAAATCGCTAGAACACCTGCCCCACGGTGGGCGCCAACCGTCGTGGTTCTAAGTCCGGCGGTAGAATGGGGTAGGAATGGAGAGGCAAGATCCTAGCTATGGAGTAGTTGTATCGCAAGGGATTTACGACTTGAGGCCCTTCTCGGAGGAAGTAACAGCCCTACGTCTCGGAGCCGGAGGCGGTCGATTGGATTATATGCGTATGTGTTACAGTGCGAACCCTTCGCTGTGGAGGGGTGGCTTATATAGAGTCGTCAGACCCCAGCCAGCCCACGTAGCAGAGGGTTTAAGGTGCGTTAAGACCTGGCATTCGGTAACGCGGGACATAAAGTGTCATCATGACCATAAAGACTACTTAATTACAGACCGTTTGGATCTGAGTGATTCCCGAGCACCGATGGTCGAGTGTCTCGATTACTGTCGAGTGGAAGCCTACCGGTCGATTGGAAGGCAGCTTCTTTTTGAAAGTGTCCTTGGGAGGGTACCTTTGGGCAGGTCTATGACCCTACCCTAGGTACATGACTTCATCAGACACCGTATCCGTTCGTGGACTAGTGAGGACCAGTCCGTGGATAGTGACGCGGGAGCCGGCCATCCAACCATACCCACATATATTTCAAATAGGATATCAACAAACCCAACGAATTACATGCAAATCGGATGATTTCCATCTAAACCGGAGAACATTCATTACATATTCAACATTTTTCATTAAAAACGGACTGGACCTAAACCTAAACCTAGCCTACGGCGGCGCCGTTCCTCCAAGTCCTTGTTAATCCCTTCCAGTGGTGGCCGTGTCCATGTCCATCGGGGATGAGATCCATGAAGGAAACGTGCGGTCGCCGGCGAGGAAGAGTAGGACATGGTTCACGGACCGGCCAACTTGGAATTCAAGGCACCGCCGCCTCCCATGCATCACTACTCCTCGTCGGCAAGCGGCATGTCCGTCGCCGGTGGACGTGAGGTCGACGATGGACACGGATGGGGCAGCAGGCTCGTCGTCCCCCTGGCGCCAACGAAGCATCATTGGTGGCAGAAAGGACGCACAGGTATCGACGTTCTCGTCCGTGATCGCTTGCGCCGCGACCCCACTGTGAGCGGCCTCATAGAGCACCGTTGTTCGGCGACGAAGTTGGGGTTTTCCGCCTCCATGGCTGCCACGGCCTCCTCGCTCGCGTGCTTGCCGTAAATTTGATCCTCCGTCGGCCGGTGCTGCTTGAGGAGGGAGAGATTGTACAACTTCTCATGCGCCTGCCAGAATGCCTGTTGGGGAACGTAGCAAAAAATAAAAAAATTCTACGGTTTCACCAAGATCAATCTATGAGTTCATCTAGCAATGATAGAGAGGAGTGCATCTACATACCCTTGTAGATCGCGAGCGGAAGCGTTCTAGAGAACGGGGTTGAGGGAGTCGTACTCGCCGTGATCCAAATCACCGATGATCCTAGTGCTGAACGGACAGCACCTCCGCGTTCAACACACATACGGTTGGGAAGACGTCTCCTCCTTCTTGATCCAGCAAGGGGTAGGAGAGGTTGATGAAGATCCAGCAACACGACGGCGTGGTGGTGGATGCAGCAGCGATCTCGGCAGGGCTTCGCCAAGCGTCTGCGAGAGGGAGAGGTGTAGCAAGGGGAGAGGGAGGCGCCAAGAGCATGGGTGCGGCTGCCCTCCCTCCCCCCTATTTATATAGGCCCCTAGGGGGGCGCCTGCCTGGAGATGGGATCTCCAAGGGGGGCGGCGGCCAGGGGGGTGGCTTCCCCCCCAAGCCAGGTGGAGGCGCCCCCACCCCTAGGGTTTCCCAACCCTAGGCGCAGGGGGGCCCAAGGGGGGGCGCACCAGCCCACCAGGGGCTGGTTCCCCTCCCACTTCAGCCCATGGGGCCCTCCGGGATAGGTGGCCCCACCCGGTGGACCCAGGACCCTTTCAGTGGTCCTGTACAACACCGTGACCTCAAACTTTCCCGATGGCCGAAACTGACTTCCTATATATAATTCTTTACCTACGGACAATTCTGGAACTCCTCGTGACGTCCGGGATCTCATCCGGGACTCCGAACAACTTTCGGGTTACTGCTGTTGGAAATATGCCCTAGAGGCAATAATAAAAGGATTATTATTATATTTCCTTGTTCGTGTGTCACAGCCCCAGATCGGCCTTGCTTGACTTTGCTTGCTCATCATGTCATCATCTTTAAATTTCTAAGAAACTTGAAATGGGGATTGCCTAAACCCTAGCATTAAAAGAATTCACTAGGTTCAACCAAAATATTTCCAGTAAATCCAAATGACTTCCAAAAATGTTCATCATTCTTGGAAAATCTTGGAAACAAGAACTGAGGTGATGCACATTTTCCATGACATATTGGGCTCAGGATTTAAATCATACCTTATTTGCATTTGGGCATTTAAATTTTATATATTATATTAAATGTCTAAATATTCATGAACTGAAATTCTGGTTATTGGAAATAATCCAAATAGTGGCCACAAGAAGTCTCATGATTTTTGAAAGTGCATAGGTATTTTTAATAAAGCCCTGAAAGTTTACAGAAAATTAGAAAACAAAAACAATTAAAAAAGAGAGAGAGAGAAGAGGCCCTGTGCCACTTACCGGAGTGGGCAGCCCACCGGCGCGTGCAGGTCATCACCTACCTCGCAAGATGGCGAGGAGGAGGAGACAGCGACGCGCGCGCCGGGCGCCACGCACCTCCTGCTCTTCTGCGTCCATCGAGGCCACCACGACGCCTCGAAGCCCCTCCTCGGTGCCGCTCTGGACCCCCTGCACCCCTCTCCTCTCTCCCTGGACCTTTCTCCCTCCTCTGCTCTCTCCCCACGACGCCACCGAACACGCCCATCGCCGCCGTTCGCCGTTGCCGCGGCCACCGCCGTCCCGACGATGCCCCGAGCTGCTCCCGAGCTCCTGCACCTCGTCGCCAGCCCCCTCACCGAGCCACGCGACTGGAAGACCCCCGAAGCGCCGCTCCCGACATCTTCTTCCTCCTCGGATCGCCGAGATCGCCGGCGACCTCCTGCCATCACCAGCCCTTCCCCGAGCTCTCCGAGGCCACCGCTACACTCGCCGTGAGCTCCTCTTCCTTCTCCCCCTAGCCATGTCGCTCGAGCTGCCCCCTAACCCCGTTGGCCATCACGGCCGAGAGCTCGGCTCCGCCGGCCATGTCGCCGTCGTGGCCACAGACGCATAAGCTCGAAACGGATCACGTAGCCGCTTTCACATCACCAGAGGTCAGTAGCACCCGGCTGTTCGCCCCGCCGTGCCCCGTAGCACCAAAACCGCAAGCTCCCGAACTCCGGCCGCCGCCGATTTGGTCGCCACCGTCGATCCCGACCACCGCAGCTCCTACCACCGCCACCAGTGGATGCGCCTCACTCCCAGGAACCCATAGGTGCAACCCGTGCATCGAATGGTGCCCTTAGAGCATTTCCGAGCCGCCCCGTCGTCTCTGTCGTCGCCAGCGGCTAAACGCCGGCGGGCTGACCGTGTTGACCGGCGAGGTTTGATCCGGCTGACTGCAGGTTTGACCCCTCTCACACAGCGACATGCGGGCCCGCCCGCCAACTAAGTTAGTTAGGGTTAAACCTATTTAGGTTAGTTAGGTTATTCTCGACCAATGGGCCCAGCCCTAATTAACCTAGGTTAGTGCTAACGTAACTCTAACTAACCCGTTAGTTAGTTGTTACAACGACATGTGGGTCCCGGTGACGAGTTTAACTGGGCTGGCGCTTGACTTGATGACGCCACACCGACGTCATGTCGTATAATTAACCATTTTCCGGATTTCAAATAATTCAGAAATTCCAGAAAATAGTTTAAACTTCTAAAATTCATAGAAAATAATCTATAACTCCAATGGAAATAAGTTATATATGAAAAATGATCAGAAAAATATGAAGAATCTGTTTATGCCATGATCATGCATGTTTGAACAAGTTAACCTCACTGAATATGACAAATGATGATTAGGGAAATTTATGAAATAACATTTGGAGTTGGAATTTGTTCTTGTTCGAGTTCCACTTCAATTAACTTGGCTAGATATTGCATTAGGTGAATTCAGTACCTTAACATGACATGTCATTCATGTGAATGTGCATTGCATTGATTGTGTTCTTCCTTGTTTGCCGGTAATTGTCCCCTCTCGGTAGACGCTGTACCGACGATGAGTTCGATGACACCGATGAAGAACTATAATATCTTCGAAGTGCGTGCAAGCAAAACCCCCTTGTTCATTCCGATACAATCCCACTCTCTCGCTCCTGCTCTCTTTTACTGCATTAGGACAACATCGATTCAACTATTACTTGCTGCGGTAGCTGAACCCCTTTATCCTCTGCATGACCTGTCATTCCACAGTAATTAGATGAAACCCACTAGCATGAGTAGGAGTTGTTTGAGCCCTGATGTGCCTACTCATTCATGCTTGTTGTCATGCCTGCTATTGCTTAGAGTTGTGTCAGGTCTGATTCATCGGGAATGAATTGGAATGGTGTGTAAACATGTCCTACTGTTGAGAGCTAAGTGTGTGAACACGATTTGGTAAAGGTAGCGGTGAGAGGCCATGTAGGAGTACATGGTGGGTTGTCTCATTGCAGCCGTCCTCAGGAACTGAGTTCTGTGTTTGTGATCCATGAAACAGTTACTACCACACATTGGGCTCCGGCACCAAAGCCTCTCGACTTATTAATCAACTTGATCTCTGTCCGGGAGTTGCAACTAGTTTCGGTGTTTGTAGGATATGTGTTGGGGGCCGTGCGAAGCGCTGACCTAGGGGTGGGCTATGATGCGGTAGATACACCGAGGCCGGTGTACCGGGACGCCTGTTTGGTGTCTCGGGAACCCTGCACACATCGTTTGGGGCCGTTAGCGACACCTTGGCGGACTCCTCATGGATGGAACCCGAATAGGCGATAAACCTGGACTAGAGACTTGTGTGGTTAGTAGGTCGTGGCCGACACCCCGTTGGGCTTCCGCTGAAGGTTGCCGAGATACACGAGGTGTGTAGCGGTGGTAAGTGGTGAGAGCGTGTGAAGAAGTACACCCTGCAGGTTAATATGATCTATTCGAATAGCCATGTCCACGGAAAAGGACTTCGGGTTGCCTATAATAGTTCATAGACAAGTGAAAGTGGATACTCTAAAATGCGCAAGATAAGCGTGAGTGCTATGGATGGCGTTCTCGTGAGGGAGACGGAGCGGATCCATAGTGGTGTATTGATATGGTGAATATGTGGACTCGTGCGCCACCTCAAAAGAGTTACTTGTAGTCGTAGTTCAGGATAGCCACCGAGTCAAAGCTGGCTTGCTGCGGTCAAACTCCACCACCCCTTTGTTGATAATGATGCATATGTAGATAGTTACGATGTAAGTCTTGCTGAGTACATTTGTACTCACGTTTGCTTATTTTATGTTTTGCGAGAGACGCGGTCTCGCTAGTAGTTCCGCTTGGACTTCGACGTTTAGCTTGTTACCTCAGCTACGATCTTGTGCCCTCGGCAGGATGTGGTAGATAGTCAGGCTTCTCAGCCTTTTTCATTTGTAGATGTCTGTACTCGGACATGTTAAGCTTCCGTTTGTGCTTTGACTTGTATGCTATGAGTGTTGGGTCATGAGACCCATGTTTGTAATATCTCGCTACTCGGAGCCTAATGAATAAATATTTGAGTCGTAGAGTTATGTTGTGATGCCATGTTGTATTTACAGATATTGAGCATATTGTGTGTATGTTTGAAATGCTTGGTATGTGTGGGATCCGACAATCTAGTTGTTTATCCTTGGCAGCCTCTCATATGGGGAAATGTAGTCTAGTGCTTCCGAGCGATAGTAGTCCGCTACAGCCCGGTTCACGGAGTCCTGCTAGCCCAAAGACTACTGCTTGGACACTTGACTGGCGGCATGTGTTTCACTTCGTTCCTATGTACGTCCATTCGGGAAATGTCACGCGGTGACATCCGGAGTCCTGCCTAGCCTGCTATAGCCCGGGATACCGGAGTCCTGTTAGCCCAGTGCTACAGCCCGGATTCACACGTTGATGACCGACATGCTCGATGTGATTCATGTATTCCTGTCCCCATGGGTTAGTGCCGCTTTGGGTTCACGACTAGCCATGTCGGCCCGGGTTCTCTGTCATATGGATGCTAGCGACACTATCATATACGTGAGCCAAAAGGCATAAGCGGTCCCGGCCATGGTAAGGCGACACCGTGGGAATACCGTGCGTGAGGCCGCAAAGTGATATGAGGTGTTACCGGCTGGATCGATGTGACTTGGAATCGGGTCCGACAGCATTGGTATCGAGCCTGACTGCTCAGAGGATTACCAAGCCAAACTGGTCGAAGTTGTGTCTATAAATGCTTTAGTTATGTAAGGGAATTGATTGTGGAAGGGAACGTAAGGCTCTTTTTACTCCTTATACCTCATGGCCTTCTGATCTGAGTCATCCTCTTCTCTTCTACGGGGTTTAAGAACTAGGCTTCTCATCTATCTATCAGATGACGTGTTACTAATCCATAGACCTTTAAGATTGTTGGTTTTAAGCCCCAGTTCAGTTCCTACTATTTCTGTATGATAACTGTTGATCTCGGAACCTTGATATTGTGATGTTGAGTGGTTATGCCACCATTTTACATGATGTCTCAAATCTTTTTGAGCATTTACAGCCGTTATGCTGTCCGAGTCATCCTGTGTCTCTAAATAGTCCGATGCATTTGCAAATCCTTTCCTTCCGTTCGATGTCCTTTTGGTCGAATAAGCACACTAATCGGTAAGTTGAGGTACTTTGTTGCCTCGGCGTAGATGTTGGAGCTATTATTATGACCCTAGGTGTTTAGGAAGTCACCTAGTAATTTAGCAATGCTTTTGTATCCCAGTGTGATGATTCTGGCCATTATTCTTGAAAGCATCTCGTGATGTTATTAGTTAGTAGGCATTCTATTCCTGGGTTCTTGAACCCGAGATTCACCCTACCTCATGTTGTTAGTATTTGCTAGTTCCTTTAGGATATTAGTAACCTTTGCATTAGTCCTCGAGGTCCGTGGTATTTCCTTCTTCCAAATGCTATGAACCGCTTATGGCATAAGTTCTTTGAACTAAAGGATCACAATCGAGTACTCTTGAGGAGTTCTCCATTCATAATTGTGAATCTGCTAGTTCTACTTTCTCCGCATGGGTTATCCGGAAGAAATGTTGAACTTGATTCGACATACTAATCTATGCATCCACAACTCGAAAGTTATATGTTCCTTTGAGTTGTTCCTCCTTAGTTGTATTCGACCATCCTCTATCAATTGATAGTCAAGGGTATGTGTGCATTCGTTTATCGATGCCTATTATCCTTGTGGTCCGTCAAGCCATTCTATTTCGAATGACTTGGAGAAACAAACTCGATTACCTCATCCATATCTAGGATTGGGTCAAAGTAGTTGTATTCCGCAGATCAAAATGCCAATCCAGCTTTTGTTCTATTCTAGCTTGGAGTGTTACCATCTTTATGTCAAGAGTGTCATGAGAATCGCACCACCTCTTATGAATTCTTGATGCAGTGATACTCTCGCCATCATCGTTCATTCCTCGGTCCCGTGTTGTTGTAACGGAATGCCGACAAGTGAATGGTGATGTGTGAAATCGATACTCCTAGCAACCTCGTTGCTTGGTAGCTAATGGACAATATCCTCATTCTTAGCGTGTTGGTTATTAAATCATCATCCTAAGATTGATCGTGCTACCTAGTCCTTATTTCTGGTGCACACTTCGATTGATGAGTTAGGATCTTGTTAAGTCCTCGCTCATTTGATCATATCGTCTTGCCTCAAAAGCAAGATTGTTCTCGAGCTTAGTAACATATCGGTGGTTCGTGATTTTCCAAATATCTTCTTGGAAGTATCACCAGGTTGTCACCGACCGTTATATTGAGTTCGTGATCATGTTGGTTTTCCTCTAAACCACCCATTCTCCAAGAATTCGTGTTGGATACCCCTGAGCTAGTTGGTTAAGCTAAACAACAACTTGGAGAGTTGGAAGATAAAAGGCTTGCCTAACTTAGTTAGTTCCAAAGGGATATTTTTGTGTAGTGTGTGTTGAAGAAAGATGATATCTTCATCGATTGGTCCCTATGATCAGTTGCTGGACCTATTGTCTTATCAATCCTTTGATTTGAGTGTGGGCTATCGTCAAATCAAATCAGTACCAATGATGCTCGTAATGTTGTCTTACTCGTGGTTGATCCCTCGAGCATATACCATTACATCTTTTGGTCTGACCAATGCTATCACCGTGTTCACATGATGGTGGAAGTCCAGTGATATGGAAATTCCGATGAGTTGTTGTTGAGCCCATCAGCAGCATTTTGTCTCCCCCATGATTCATGTTGAACATCAACCTAGTGTTGGAAACTTTGTAAGCATTGCCTTCATGATCCGCTCATGAAGGTTATGTTTGGATGAAAGTAGTGACTTCCTCTAATTCACGTGCACTTGATGCAAGTTGCCGCCGTGAATTCGAGAAAGTTGTTCTTGCTTCCTTGGAATCATCCCAAGTTAGTCATGCATATGTGCGAAGTACTCTATGGTTTGATAGGTTGGCCGCCTCCATTCTATATGTGTTCCTAGAACACTAAGCCACTGATTGACTTGCTCAAGGATAAGAAGTTCATCAATAAGTGCACAAGGACTCCGATATCCTCGATGATGGTTCCCCATCCGAACTCGGTGGTGTTTTATTAGAAGACTACCACGTGGTCATGCTTGTCTTGGACGGCGTGTTCACATGTTGTAGCAGAACCCGCTCATGTTTTGGAGCTTACTACCGTAGTCCATTTCCCGAGAATCTCGCAACACCATCTCGTTGAATTTGTGTTGCAAACTTTCTTTTCGGACATGTTGAGTCTGAAGAATCCTATTACCAATCGGATCTGAATCTCGAGGCAGATATGATGGTTGGAACATTTCCAACAGTTGCATCTTGTTCCCAGCTTGCACCGCCATTGTGCCAATCCCCCATGGGCTGCCCCTCTCGGTAGTTGCTGTCCAATATCATCTTCAAAAGCGGTCCTACCATGGGTCCCATCCATTTCCGATGATAAGCAAAAATCATCTATTGCGTTGTCTTCAACAAGGTAGTCCACATCATCCATCCTATTCTGGTTATGCCATTCCTTTGAACTCTTTCAAGCGATCAATTATAAATTGCCTTAGGCTGGTATGAAGAGTGTCAATGATCTATGGATCAAAAGTAATTCTTTTTGCCACTTAAGGGAATAATTCTTCGAGTCACCTTTTCAAAGTGCCCGTTACGGGATCATGGCAATTATTTCCTCGCCACCTTGACACCATCCACCATCTTTCTAAGCGTGGAATTGTTGCCCACCAAATCAAACCCCATCGTTGTTCTTCCATCCTCTCGATGTGTTTTGTGTCTCAACTCGAGATGTTTCAATGTCTCATTCCATGAGTTGATCTCGAGTGCTCGATCTTTAAGAAGATCGATTCCTATAGAGTATTCTTTTATCGCCATCGTGTTGGATGAAGATCTCGAAAGCAAGGACGTCAAGTTCAATTGGAGCAATGAACCAACATCTTCGGGAAGGGCTTTTGGATCATGAAGATCGTGTTAACTTGTGATCCCTCTGACTTCTTACCTCACGTCTTGAATCTCGGGACGAGATTCTTGTTTAGTGGGGGTGAGCTGTCATAGCCCCAGATCGGCCTTGCTTGACTTTGCTTGCTCATCATGTCATCATGTTTAAATTTCTAAGAAACTTGAAATGGGGATTGCCTAAACCCTAGCATTAAAGGAATTCACTAGGTTCAACCAAAATATTTCGATGAAATCCAAATGACTTCCATAAATGTTCATCATTCTTGGAAAATCTTTGGAAACAAGAACTAGAGGTGATGCACATTTTTCCATGACATATTGGGCTCTGGATTTAAATCATACCTTATTTGCATTTGGGCATTTAAATTTTATATATTATATTAAATGTCCAAATATTCATGAACTGAAATTCTGGTTATTGGAAATAATCCAAATAGTGGCCAAAAGCAGTCTCATGATTTTTGAAAGTGCATAGGAATTTTTAATAAAGCCCTGATAGTTTACAGAAAATTAGAAAACAAAAACAATTAAAAGAGAGAGAGAGAGAGAGAAGAGGCCCCAGGCCACTTACCTGGAGTGGGCCGGCCCACCTGGCCGTGCCAGTCATCACCTACCTCGCCAAGATGGCGAGGAGGAGACAGCGCACGCGCGCCCGCGGCGCCACGCACCTCCCTGCTCGCCTGCGTCACTGAGGCCACCACGACGCCTCGAAGCCCCTCCTCGGCGCCGCTCTGGACCCCCTGCACCCCTCTCCTCTCTCCCTGGACCTTTCTCCCTCTCTGCTCTCTCCCCACGACGCCACCGAACACGCCCATCGCCGCCGTTCGCCGTTGCCGCGGCCACCGCCGTCCCGACGATGCCCCGAGCTGCTCCCGAGCTCCTGCACCTCCTCGCCAGCCCCCTCACCGAGCCACGCGACTGGAAGACCCCCGAAGCGCCACTCCCGACATCTTCTTCCTCCTCGGATCGCCGAGATCACCGGCGATCTCCTGCCATCACCAGTCCTTCCCCGAGCTCTCCGAGGCCACCGCTACACTCGCCGTGAGCTCCTATTCCTTCTCACCCTAGCCATGTCGCTCGAGCTGCCCCATAACCCCGTTGGCCATCACGGCCGAGAGCTCAGCTCCGCCGGCCATGTCGCCGTCATGGCCACAGGCGCATAAGCTCGAAATGGAGCGTAGAATCGCGTGCTCAAGCACATCACCAGAGGTCAGTAGCACCGGCCGTTCGCCCCGCCGTGCCCCGTAGCACCAAAACCGCGAGCACCCGAACTCCGGTCGCCGCCGATTTGGTCGTCGCCGTCGATCCCGACCACCGCAGCTCCTACCACCGCCACCAATGGATGCGCCTCACTCCCAGGAACCCATAGGTGCAACCCGCCGCATCGAATGGTGCCCTTAGAGCATTTCCGAGCCGCCGCATTGTCTCGTCTGCCGGCCGCTAAGCGCCAAGCGGCTGACCGTGTTGACCGGCGAGGTTTGATCCGGCTGACCGGAGGTTTGACCCTCTCTCACTGCGACATGCGGGCCCGCCTGCCAACTAAGTTAGTTAGGGTTAAACCTATTTAGGTTAGTTAGGTTAGTCTCTGACTAGTGGGCCCAGGCCCTAATTAACCTAGGTTAGTGTTAACGTAACTCTAACTAACCCTGTTAGTTAGTTGTTACACTGACATGTGGGTCCCAGCTGACAGGTTTGACCTGGGCTGGCGCCTTGACTTGATGACGTCACACCGACGTCATGCTGACGCAGTTAACCATTTTCTGGATTTCAAATAATTCAGAAATTCCAGAAATTAGTTTAAACTTCTAAAATTCATAGAAAATAATCTATAACTCCAATGGAAATAAGTTATATATGAAAAATGATCAGAAAAATATGAAGAATCTGTTTATGCCATGATCATGCATGTTTGAACAAGTTAACCTCACTGAATATGACAAATGATGATTAGGGCAATTTATGAAATAACATTTGGAGTTGGAATTTGTTCTTGTTCGAGTTCCACTTCAATTAACTTGGCTAGATATTGCATTAGGTGAATTCAGTACCTTAACATGACATGTCATTCATGTGAATGTGCATTGCATTGATTGTGTTCTTCCTTGTTTGCGGTAATTGTCCCTCTCGATAGAGCTATTTGCATCGACGATGAGTTCGATGACACCGATGAAGAACTATAATATCTTGAAGTGCTGTGCAAGCAAAACCCCTTGTTCATTCCGATAAAATCCCACTCTCTCGCTCATGCTCTCTTTTACTGCATTAGGACAACAACGATTCATCTGTTACTTGCTGCGGTAGCTGAACCCCTTATCCTCTGCATGACTGTCATTCCACGTAATTAGATGAAACCCACTAGCATGAGTAGGAGTTGTTTGAGCCTGATGTGCCTACTCATTCATGCTTGTTTGTCATGCCTGCTATTGCTTAGAGTTGAGTCAGTCCGATTCATCGGGGATGAATTGGAATGGTGTGAACATGTTCTCTGTGTGTGAGCTAAGTGTGTGAACACGATTTGGTAAAGGTAGCGGTGAGAGGCCATGTAGGAGTACATGGTGGGTTGTCTCATTGCAGCCATCCTCGGGAACTGAGTTCGTGTTTGTGATCCATGAAACAGTTACTACCACACATTGGGCTCCGAAACCAATGGACCCTCTCGACTTATTAACCACCCTTGATCTCTGTCCGGGAGTTGCAACTAGTTTACGGTGTTTGTAGGATATGTGTTGGAGGCCGTGCGTGGCGCTGACCCTAGGGGTGGGCTATGATGTGGTAGATACACCGTGGCACGGTGTACCGGATGCCTGTTTGGTGTCTGGGAACCCTGCACACATCGTTTGGGGCCGTAGTGGAAACCTCGGCCGGACTCCTGCGGATGGAACCCGAATAGGCGATAAACCTGGACTAGGGACTTGAGTGTTTAGGTAGGTCGTGGCCGACACCCGCGTTGGGCTTCCGCTTGAAGGTTGCCGAGATACATGAGGTGTACATGGCGGTAAGTGGCGAGAGCGTGTGTGAAGAAGTACACCCTGCGGGGTTAATATGATCTATTGAATAGCCGTGTCGCATGAAAAGGACTTCGGGTTGCCTATATCAGTTCATAGACAAGTGAAAGTGGATACTCTAAAATCGCAAGATAAGCGTGAGTGCTATGGATGGCGTTCTCGTGAGGGAGACGGAGCGGGTCCATAGTGGTGTATTGATATGGTGAATATGTGGACTCGTGTGCGCCACCTCAAAAGAGTTACTTGCAGTCGTAGTTCAGAATAGCCACCGAGTCAAAGCTGGCTTGCTGCAGTCAAACTCCACCAACCCCTTTGTTGATAATAATGCATATGTAGGTAGTTCTGATGTAAGTCTTGCTGAGTACATTTGTACTCACGTTTGCTTATTTTATGTTTTGCTTAGAGACGTCAGTCTCGCTAGTAGTTCCGCTTGGACTTCGACGTTTAGCTTGTTACCTCAGCTACGATCTTGTGCCCTCAGCAGGATCTGGTAGATAGTTAGGCTTCTCAGCCTTTTCATTTGTAGATGTCTGTACTCAGACATGTTAAGCTTCCATTTGTGCTTTGACTTGTATGCTCTGAGTGTTGGGTCATGAGACCCATGTTTGTAATATCTCGCTCCCCGGAGCCTAATGAATAAATATTTGAGTCGTAGAGTTATGTTGTGATGCCATGTTGTATTTACACATATTGAGCATATTGTGTGTATGTTTGAAATGCTTGGTATGTGTGGGATCCGACAATCTAGTTGTTTATCCTTGGCAGCCTCTCATATGGGGAAATGTAGTCTAGTGCTTCTGAGCGATAGTAGTCCGCTACAGCCGGTTCACTGAGTCCTGCTAGCCCGGCACTAGTGCTTGGACACTTGATCGGCGGCATGTGTTTCACTTCGTTCCTATATGTCCCTTCGGGAAATGTCACGCGGTGATATCCGAGTCTGCCTAGCTTGCTACAGCCGGGATACCGAGTCCTGTTAGCCTAGTGCTACAGCCCGAATTCATACGTTGATGACCGACATGCTCGATGTGATTCATGTATGCCTGTCCCCATGGGTTAGTGCCGCTTTGGGTTCACGACTAGCCATGTCGGCCCGGGTTCTCTGCCATATGGATGCTAGCGACACTATCATATACGTGAGCCAAAAGGCGCTAAACGGTCCGGGCCATGGTAAGGCGACACCGTGGGAATACCGTGCGTGAGGCCGCAAAGTGATATGAGGTGTTACCGGCTAGATCGATGTGACTTGGAATCGGGGTCCTGACAGCGTGATAATTGTCTTTTATTCATGCTATAATCGTATTATCCGGAAATCGTAATACACGTGTGAATACTTAGACCACAACATGTCCCTAGTGAGCCTCTAGTTGACTAGCTCGTTGATCAATAGATAGTCATGGTTTCGACTATGGACATTGGATGTCGTTGATAACGGGATCACATCATTAGGAGAATGATGTGATGGACAAGACAATCCTAAGCATAGCACAAGATCGTGTAGTTCGTTTTGCTAGAGCTTTTCCAATGTCAAGTATCTCTTCCTTAGACCATCGAGATCGTGTAACTCCCGGATACCGGAGGAGTGCTTTGGGTGTACCAAAGCGTCCTGGCGTGGCTGGGTGACTATAAAGGTGCACTACGGTATCTCCGAAAGTGTCATTAGGTTGACACGAATCGAGGCTGGATTTGTCACTCCGTATTACGGAGAGGTATCACTGGGCCCACTCGGTAGTGCATCATCATAATGAGCTCAAAGTGACCAAGTGTCTGGTCACGGGATCATGCATTACTGATGCGAGTAAAGTGACTTGCGTAACGAGATTGAGCGAGGTATTGGGATACCGACGATCGAATCTCGGGCAAGTAACATACCGATTGACAAAGGGAATTGTATACGGGGTTGCTTGAATCCTCGACATTGTGGTTCATCCGATGAGATCATCGAGGAGCATGTGGGAGCCAACATGGGTATCCAGATCCCGCTGTTAGTTATTGACCGGAGAGCCGTCTCGGTCATGTCTACGTATCTCCCGAACCCGTAGGGTCTACACACTTAAGGTTCGGTGACGCTAGGGTTGTATGAGTATGGGTATGCAGCAAACTGAATGTTTTTCGGAGTCCCGGATGAGATCCCGGACGTCACGAGGAGTTCCGGAATGGTCCGGAGGTAAAGAATTATATATAGGAAGTGCTATTGCGGCCATCGGGAGAATTTCGGGAGTTACCGGTATTGTACCGGGACCACCGGAAGGGTCCCGGGGATCCACTGGGTGGGGCCACCTATCCCGGAGGGCCCCGTGGGCTGAAGTGGGAGGGAACCAGCCCCTGGTGGGCTGGTGCGTCCCCCACTTGGGCCCCCCTGTGCCTAGGGTTGGAAACCCTAGGAGTGGGGCGCCCACTTGCCTTGGGGCAAGCCTCCCCCTTGGCCGCCCCCGCCCATCTAGATGGGTTCTAGAGGGCCCCCGCCCATCTAGATGGGTTCTAGAGGCAGCGCCCCCAAGGGCCTATATAAAGGGGGAGGCAGCGGCACCCCTGCATCTTGGCGCCTCCTCTCCCCTACTACACCTCTCCTCTCGCAAGCTCGGCGAAGCCTGCTGCAGTGACTGCTGCATCCACCACTACGCCGTCATGCTGCTGGATCTTCATCAACCTCTCCTTCCCCCTTGCTAGATCAAGGCGGAGGAGACGTCACGCTGACCCACGTGTGTTGAGCGGAGGTGCCGTCCGTTCGGCGCTAGGATCTCCGGTGATTTGGATCACGACGAGAGCGACTCCCTCAACCCCGTTCTCTTGAGCGCTTCCGCTCGCGATCTACAAAGGTATGTAGATGCACTCCGATCACTCGTTGCTAGATGAACTCATAGATGGATCTTGGTGAAACCGTAGGAAATTTTTGTTTTACGCAGCGTTCCCCAACAAATGGCATCATGAGCTAGGTCTATCGTAGTTCTCTTTTGCACGAGTAGAACACAATTTGTTGTGGGCGTAGATGTTGTCAACTTTCTTGCCGCTACTAGTCTTATTTTGCTTCAGCGGTATTGTGGGATGAAGCGGCCGGACCGACCTTACGTGCGCTTCGTGAGACAGGTTCCACCGGTCGACATGCACTAGTTGCATAAGGTGGCTAGCGGGTGTCTGTCTCTCCCACTTTAGATGGAGTGGATTCGACGAAAAGGGTCCTTATGAAGGGTAAATAGAAGTTGACAAATCACGTTATGGTTATTCGTAGGTAAGAAAGCGTTCTTGCTAGAACCCAATTGCAGCCACGTAAAGATGCAACAACAATTAGAGGACGTCTAACTTGTTTTTGCAGCAATTGACATGTGATGTGATATGGCCGAAGTTGTGATGAATGATGAATGATATATTGTGATGTATGAGATCATGTTCTTGTAATAGGAATCACGACTTGCATGTCGATGAGTATGACAACGGCAGGAGCCATAGGAGTTGTCTTAATTATTGTATGACCTGCGTGTCATTGATTCAACACCATGTAAATTACTTTACTTTATTGCTAAACGTGTTAGCCATAGTAGTAGAAGTAATAGTTGGCGAAGCAACTTCATGGAGACACGATGATGGAGATCATGGTGTCATGCCGGTGACAAGATGATCATGGAGCCCCGAAGATGAAGATCAAAGGAGCTATATGATATTGGCCATATCATGTCACTACTTTATATAATTGCATGTGATGTTTATTATGTTTTATGCATCTTGTTTACTTAGAACGGCGGTAGTAAATAAGATGATCCCTTATAATAATTTCAAGAAAGTTCCCCTAACTGCACCGTTGCTAAAGTTAAATGCGTTTGAATAAATAAGATGATCCTTATAATAATTTCAAGAATGTGTTCCCCCTAACGTGCACGTTGCTAAATTTTTCGCGTTTAGAAGCACCACGTGATGATCGGGTGTGATAGATCCTTACGTTCACATACAACGGGTGTAAGACAGATTTACACATGCAAAACACTTAGGGTTAACTTGACGAGCCTAGCATGTACAGACATGGCCTCGGAACACAAGAGACCGAAAGGTAGAACATGAGTCGTATGGAAGATACGATCAACATGGAGATGTTCACCGACGATGACTAGTCTGTCTCACGTGATGATCGGAAACGGCCTAGTCGACTCGGATCATGTAACACTTAGATGACCAGAGGGATGTCAAATCTGAGTGGGAGTTCATTAAATAATTTGATTAGATGAACTTAATTATCATGAACGTTAGTCTAAAATCTTTGCAAAATGTCTTGTAGATCAAATGGCCAACGCTCATGTCACTATGAACTTCAACGCGTTCCTAGAAAACCAAGCTGAAAGGCGATGGCAGCAACTATTCGGACTAGGTCCGGAACACGAGATCATCCTCATAGCAGCCAAGAAACAATATGTCCTAGAAGCACCGCTAGGTGAAGCACCCATCCCATAGAACCAAGACAATATGAATGCTTGGCAGTCTCGTCTGATGATTACTCCCTCGTTCGATGTGGCATGCTTTCTGACTTAGAACCGGGCTCCAAAAGCGTTTTGAGCAACACGGAGCATATGAGATGTTCGAGGAGCTGAAAATGGTTTTCCAAGCTCATGCCCGGTCGAGAGATATGAAGTCTCCGACAAATTCTATAGTTGTAAGATGGAGGAAAATAGTTCTTCGGTGAGCACATACTCAAAATGTCGGGTTGCACAACCGCTTGTCCCCCGCTGGACATTAACCTCCCGAGCGAGGCGGTCATTGACAGAATCCTTGATCGCTCCCACCGAGCTACAAGAGCTTTGTGATGAACTACAATATGCAGGGGATGGTGAAAACTATTCCTGAAGTATTTTCAATGCTGAAGTCAGCTGAGGTAGAAATCAAGAAAGAACATCAAGTGTTGATGGTTAATAAAACCACTAAGTTCAAGAAGGGCAAGGGTAAGAAAAACTTCAAGAAGGACGGCAAAGATGTTGCGCGCCCGTAAGCCAGATTGCGGGAAGAAGTCAAAGAATGGACCCAAGCCTGAGACAGAGTGTTTTTATTACAAAGGGAAGGGTCACTGGAAGCGGAACTGCCCCAAATACTTAGCAGACAAGAAGGCCGGCAACACTAAAGGTATATTTGATATACATGTAATTGATGTGTACCTTACCAGTACTCGTAGTAACTCCTGGGTATTTGATACCGGTGCCGTTGCTCATATTTGTAACTCGCAGCAGGAGCTGCGGAATAAACGAAGATTGGCAAAGGACGAGGTGACGATGCGCGTCGGGAATGGTTCCAAGGTCGATGTGATCGTCGTCGGCACGCTACCTCTACATTTACCTACGGGATTAGTTTTAAACCTCAATAATTGTTATTTAGTGCCAAGTTTGAGCATGAACATTGTATCAGGATCTCGTTTAATGCGAGATGGCTACTCATTTAAATCCGAGAATAATGGTTGTTCTATTTATATGAGAGATATGCTTAATGGTCATGCTCCGATGGTCAATGGTTTATTCTTAATGAATCTCAAACGTAATATCACACATATTCATAGTGTGAATACCAAAAGATGTAAAGTTGATAACGATAGTCCCACATACTTGTGGCACTGCCGCCTTGGTCACATTGGTGTCAAGCGCATGAAGAAGCTCCATTCTGATAGACTTTTAGAATCTCTCGATTATGAATCATTTGACACATGCGAACCATGCCTCATGGGAAAAATGACCAAGACTCCGTTCTCCGGAACAATGGAGGGAGCAACCAACTTATTGGAAATCATACATACCGATGTGTGGGGTCCAATGAGCGTTGAGGCTCGCGGAGGATATCGTTGTATTCTCACTCTCACTAATGACTTGAGTAGATATGGGTATGTCTACTTGATGAAACACAAGTCTGAGACCTTTGAAAAGTTCAAGGAATTTCAGAATGAGGTAGAAAATCAACGTGACCGAAAAATAAAGTTCTTACGATCAGATCGTGGAGGAGAATATTTGAGTCACGAATTTGGTACACACTTAAGGAAATGTGGAATCATTTCACAACTCACGCCGCCTGGAACACCTCAGCGTAAGGGTGTGTCCGAACATCGTAATCGCAATCTATTGGATGTGGTGCGATCTATGATGTCTCTTACCGATTTACCGCTATCATTTTGGGGATACGCTCTAGAGACAGCTACATTCACTTTAAATAGGGCACCGTCTAAATCCGTTGAGACGACACCGTATGAATTATGGTTTCGGAAGAAACCTAAGCTGTCGTTTCTAAAAGTTTGGGGATGCGATGCTTATGTCAAGAAACTTCAACCTGAAAAGCTCGAACCCAAGTCGGAAAAATGCGTCTTCATAGGATACCCTAAGGAAACCATTGGGTATACCTTCTACCTTAGATCCGAAGGCAAGATCTTTGTTGCCAAGAACGGATCCTTTCTTGAAAAGGAGTTTCTCTCGAAAGGAGTAAGTGGGAGGAAAGTAGAACTCGATGAAGTACTACCTCTTGAACCGGAAAGTAGTGCAGCTCAGGAAAATGTTCCTGTGGTGCCTACACCGACTGAAGAGGAAATTAATGATGATGATCAAGGTACTTGGATCAAGTTACTATGAACTTCAGAGGTCCACAAGGACACGTTCCACACCAGAGTGGTATGGCAACCCTGTCACGGAAATCATGTTGTTAGACAACGGTGAACCTTGAACTATGAAGAAGCGATGGCGGGCCCAGATTCCAACAAATGGCTTGAAGCCATGCAATCCGAGATAGGATCCATGTACGAAAACAAAGTATGGACTTTGACAGACTTGCCCGATGATCGGCGAGCGATAGAAAACAAATGGATCTTTAAGAAGAAGACGGACACGGATGGTAATGTTACCATCTATAAAGCTCGACTTGTCGCTAAAGGTTATCGGCAAGTTCAAGGGGTTGACTACGATGAGACTTTCTCTCCCGTAGTGAAGCTAAAGTCCGTCCGAATCATGTTAGCAATTGCCGCATACTATGATAAAGAGATATGGCAAATGGACGTCAAAACGGCATTCCTTAATGGATATCTTAAGGAAGAACTGTATATGATGCAGCCGGAAGGTTTTGTCGACCCTAAGAATGCTAACAAGGTATGCAAGCTCCAGCGATCCATTTATGGGCTGGTGCAAGCATCTCGAGTTGGAACATTCGCTTTGATGAGATGATCAAAGCGTTTGGGTTTATGCAGACTTATGGAGAAGCTCGTTTACAAGAAAGTGAGTGGGAGCTCAGAGCATTTCTCATATTATATGTAGATGACATACTTTTGATGGGAAATGATATAGAACTCTTGGACAGCATTAAGGCCTACTTGAATAAAAGTTTTTCAATGAAGGACCTTGGAGAAGCTGCTTATATATTAGGCATCAAGATCTATAGAGATAGATCGAGACGCCTCATAGGTCTTTCACAAAGCACATATCTTGAAAAGATATTGAAGAAGTTCAAAATGGATCAGTCCAAGAAAGGGTTCTTGCCTGTATTACAAGGTGTGAAATTAAGCTCGGCTCAATGTCCGACCATGGCAGAAGATATAGAAGAGATGAGTGTCATCCCCTATGCATCAGCCATAGGTTCTATTATGTATGCCATGTTGTGTACCAGACCTGATGTAAACCTTGCCGTAAGTTCGGTAGGAAGGTACCAAAGTAATCCCGGCAAGGAACACTGAACAACGGTCAAGAATATCCTGAAGTACCTGAAAAGGACTAAGGACATGTTTCTCGTTTATGGAGGTGACAAAGAGCTCGTCGTAAAGGGTTACGTCGACGCTAGCTTCGACACAGATCTGGATGACTCTAAGTCACAAACTAGATACGTGTATATGTTGAATGGTGGAGCAGTAAGCTGGTGCAGCTGCAAGCAGAGCGTCGTGGCGGGATCTACGTGTGAAGCGGAGTACATGGCAGCCTTGGAGGCAGCGCATGAAGCAATTTGGGTGAAGGAGTTCATCACCGACCTAGGAGTCATACCCAATGCGTCGGGGGCGATCAAACTCTTCTATGACAACACTTGAGCTATTGCACTTGCCAAGGAGCCCAGGTTTCACAAGAAGACCAGGCACATCAAGCGTCGCTTCAACTCCATTCGTGAAAATGTTCAAGATGGAGACATAGAAATTTGCAAAGTGCATACGGATCTGAATGTCGCAGACCGTTGACTAAACCTCTTCCATGAGCAAAACATGATCAACACCGAACTCCATGGGTGTTCGATTCATCACAATGTAACTAGATTATTGACTCTAGTGCAAGTGGGAGACTGTTGGAAATATGCCCTAGAGGCAATAATAAAAGGATTATTATTATATTTCCTTGTTCGTGATAATTGTCTTTTATTCATGCTATAATTGTATTATCCGGAAATCGTAATACACGTGTGAATACTTAGACCACAACATGTCCCTAGTGAGCCTCTAGTTGACTAGCTCGTTGATCAATAGATATTCATGGTTTCCTGACTATGGACATTGGATGTCGTTGATAACGGGATCACATCATTAGGAGAATGATGTGATGGACAAGACCCAATCCTAAGCATAGCAGATCGTGTAGTTCGTTTTGCTAGCGCTTTTACAATGTCAAGTATCTCTTCCTTAGACCATGAGATTGTGTAACTCCCGGATACCGGAGGAGTGCTTTGGGTGTACCAAACATCACAACGTAACTAGGTGACTATAAAGTGTCTGTTAGGTTGACACGGATCGAGACTGGGATTTGTCACTCCGTATTACGGAGAGGTATCACTGGGCCCACTCGGTAGTGCATCATCATAATGAGCTCAAAGTGACCAAGTGTCTGGTCACGGGATCATGCATTACGGTACGAGTAAAGTGACTTGCCGGTAACGAGATTGAACGAGGTATTGGGATACCGACGATCGAATCTCGGGCAAGCAACATACCGATTGACAAAGGGAATTGTATATGGGGTTGCTTGAATCCTCGACATCATGGTTCATCCGATGAGATCATCGAGGAGCATGTGGGAGCCAACATGGGTATCCAGATCCCGCTGTTGGTTATTGACCGGAGAGCCGTCTCACTCATGTCTACGTGTCTCCCGAACCCGTAGGGTCTACACACTTAATGTTCGGTGACGCTAGGGTTGTATGAATATGAGTATGCAGCAAACCGAATGTTGTTCGGAGTCCCGGATGAGAACCCGGTCGTCACGAGGAGTTCCGGAATGGTCCGGAGGTAAAGAATTATATATAGGAAGTGCTATTTCGTCCATTGGGAGAATTCCGGGAGTTACTGGTATTGTACCGGGACCACCGGAAGGGTCCCGGTGGTCCACCGGGTGGGGCCACCTATCCTGGAGGGCCCCGTGGGCTGAAGTGGGAGGGAACCAGCCCCTGGTGGGCTGGTGAGCCCCCCTCCGCCCCCCCCCCCCACTTGGGCCCCCCTGCGCCTAGGGTTGGAAACCCTAGGGTGGGGCGCCCACTTGCCTTGGGGGCAAGCCTCCCCTGCCCCCCGCCCATCTAGATGGGTTCTAGAGGGCCGGCGCCCCCCAAGGGGCCTATATAAAGGGGAGGCAGCGGCACCCTGCATCTTGGCGCCCCACTCCCCTGCTACACCTCTCCCTCTCGCAGGCTCGGCGAAGCCTGCTGCGGTGATCGCCTGCATCCACCACCACGCCGTCATGCTGCTTTGGATCTTCATCAACCTCTCCTTCCCCCTTGCTAGATCAAGACGGAGGAGACGTCACGCTGACCGTACGTGTGTTGAACGCGGAGGTGCCGTCCGTTCGGCGCTAGGATCTCCGGTGATTTGGATCACGACGAGAACGACTCCCTCAACCCCGTTCTCTTGAACGCTTCCGCTCGCGATCTACAAAGGTATGTAGATGCACTCCGACCACTCGTTGCTAGATGAACTCATAGATGGATCTTGGTGAAACCGTAGGAAAATTTTTGTTTTCTGCAACATTCCCCAACAACTGCATACTCATATCTCTACAACCCTAGCGTCACCGAACCTTAAGTGTGTAGACCCTACGGGTTCGGGAGACATGCGACATGACCAAGACGCCTCCGGTCAATAACCAATAGCGGATCTGGATCCCATGTTGGCTCCACATGCTCCTCGATGATCTCATCGGATGAACCACGATGTCGAGGATTCAAGCAACCCGTATACAATTCCTTTGTCAATCGGTGCGTTACTTGCCCGAGACTCGATCGTCGGTATCCCAATACCTCGCTCAATCTCGTTATCGCAAGTCACTTTACTCGTGCCGTAATGCATGATCCCGTGATCAACCACTTGGTCACATTGAGCTCATTATGATGATGCATTACCGAGTGGGCCAGAGATACCTCTCCGTCATACGGAGTGACAAATCCCGCCTCGATTCGTGCCAACCCAGCAGACACTTTCGGAGATACCGTAGTGCACCTTTATAGTCACCCAGTTACGTTGTGACGTTTGGCACACCCAAAGCACTCCTACGGTATCCGGGAGTTGCACAATCTCATGGTCTAAGGAAATGATACTTGACATTTGGAAAAGCTCTAGCTAAACAAACTACACGATCTTTGAGCTATGCTTAGGATTGGGTCTTGTCCATCACATCATTCTCCCAATGATGTGATCCCGTTATCAATGACATCCAATGTCCATAGTCAGGAAACCATGACTATCTGTTGATCAACGAGCTAGTCAACTAGAGGCTCACTAGGGACACGTTGTGGTCTATGTATTCACACTTGTATTATGATTTCCGGATAACACAATTATAGCATGAATAATAGACTATTATCATGAACAAAAATATATAATAATAACCATTTTATTATTGCCTCTAGGGCATATTTCCAACAGTCTCCCACTTGCACTAGAGTCAATCATCTAGTTACATTGTGATGAATCGAACACCCATAGAGTTCTGGTGTTGTTCATGTTTTGACCTAGGGAGAGGTTTAGTCAACAGATCTGCTACATTCAGGTCCGTATGTACTTTACAAATATCTATGTCTCCATCTTGAACATTTTCATGAATGGAGTTGAAGCGACGCTTGATGTGCCTGGTCTTCTTGTGAAACCTGGGCTCCTTGGCAAGTGCAATAGCTCCAGTGTTGTTACAGAAGAGTGCGATCGGCCCCAACGCATTGGGTATGACTCCTAGGTCGGTGATGAACTTCTTCACCCAAATTGCTTCATGCGCTGCCTCCGAGGCTGCCATGTATTCCGCTTCACATGTAGATCCCGCCACGACGCTTTGCTTGCAACTGCAACAGCTTACTACCCCACCATTCAAAATATACATGTATCCAGTTTGTGACTTAGAGTCATCCAGATCTGTGCCGAAGCTAGCGTCCACGTAACCCTTTCCGACGAGCTCTTCGTCACCTCCATAGACGAGAAACATGTCCTTTCTCCTCTTCAGGTACTTCAGGATATTCTTGACCGCTGTCCAGTGTTCCTTGCAGGGATTACTTTGGTACCTTCCTACCAAACTTACGGCAAGGTTTATATTAGGTCTGGTACACAACATGGCATACATAATAGATCCTATGGCTGAGGCATAGGGGATGACACTCATCTCTTCTTTATCGTCTGCCGTGGTCGGGCATTGAGCCGAGCTCAATCTCACACCTTGCAACACAGGCAAGAACCCTTTCTTGGACTGATCCATATTGAGCTTCTTCAATATCTTATCAAGGTATGTGCTTTGTGAAAGACCTATGAGGCGTCTTGATCTATCATAGATCTTGATGCCTAATATGTAAGCAGCTTCTCCGAGGTCCTTCATTGAAAAAAACTTATTCAAGTAGGCCTTAATGTTGTCCAAAAGTTCTATATCATTTCCCATCAAAAGTATGTCATCTACATATAATATGAGAAATGCTACAGAGCTCCCACTCACTTTCTTGTAAATGCTGGCTTCTCCATAAGTCTGCATAAACCCAAACGCTTTGATCATCTCATCAAAGCGAATGTTCCAACTCCGAGATGCTTGCACCAGCCCATAAATGGATCGTTGGAGCTTGCGTACCTTGTTAGCATTCTCAGGGTCGACAAAACCTTCCGGCTGCATCATATACAGTTCTTCCTTAAGATGGCCGTTAAGGAATGCCGTTTTGACGTCCATTTGCCATATCTCATAATCATAGTATGCGCCAATTGCTAACATGATTCGGACGGACTTTAGCTTCGCTACGGGAGAGAATGTCTCATCGTAGTCAACCCCTTGAACTTGTCGATAACCCTTAGCGACAAGTCGAGCTTTATAGATGGTAACATTACCATCTGCGTCCGTCTTCTTCTTAAAGATCCATTTGTTTTCTATCGTTCGCCGATCATCGGGCAAGTCTGTCAAAGTCCATACTTCGTTTTCATACATGGATCCTATCTCGGATTGCATGGCTTCAAGCCATTTTTTGGAATCTGGGCCCGCCATCGCTTCTTCATAGTTCGAAGGTTCACCGTTGTCTAACAACATGATTTCCAGGACAGGTTTGCCATACCACTCTGGTGTGGAACGTGTCCTCGTGGACCTACGAAGTTTAGTAGTAACTTGATCTGAAGTACCTTGATCATCATCATTAACTTCCTCTTCAGTTGGTGCTGGCACCACAGGAACATCTTCCTGAGCTGCGCTACTCACCGGTTCAAGTGGTAGTACTTCATCAAGTTCCACTTTCCTCCCACTTACTTCTCTCGAGAGAAACTCTTTCTCCAGAAAGGACCTGTTCTTGGCAACAAAGATCTTGCCTTCGGATCTGAGGTAGAAGGTATACCCAATGGTTTCCTTAGGGTATCCTATGAAGACGCATTTTTCCGACTTGGGTTCGAGCTTTTCAGGTTGAAGTTTCTTGACATAAGCATCGCATCCCCAAACTTTTAGAAACGACAGCTTAGGTTTCTTCCCAAACCATAATTCATACAGTGTCGTCTCAACGGATTTAGACGGTGCCCTATTTAAAGTGAATGTAGCTGTCTCTAGAGCGTATCCCCAAAATGATAGCGGTAAATCGGTAAGAGAGAGGCATCATAGACCGCACCATATCCAATAAAGTGCGATTATGACGTTCGGACACACCGTTACACTGAGGTGTTCCAGGCGGCATGAGCTGTGAAACTATTCCACATTTCCTTAAGTCCGTACCAAATTCGTGACTTAAATATTCTCCTCCTCGATCTGATCGTAAGAACTTTATTTTTCGGTCACGTTGATTCTCTACCTTATTCTGAAACTCCTTGAACTTTTCAAAGGTCTCAGACTTGTGTTTCATCAAGTAGACATACCCATATCTACTCAAGTCGTCAGTGAGAGTGAGAACATAATGATATCCTCCATGAGCCTCAACGCCATTGGACCGCATACATCAAGATGTATGATTTCCAATAAGTTGGTTGCTCGCCCATTGTTCCGGAGAACGAGTCTTGGTCATTTTGCCCATGAGGCATGGTTCGCATGTGTCAAATGATTCATAATCGAGAGACTCTAAAAGTCCATCGGCATGGAGCTTCTTCATGCGCTTGGCACCAACGTGACCAAGGCGGCAGTGCCACAAGTACGTGGGACTATCGTTATCAACTTTACATCTTTTGGTATTCACACTATGAATATATGTAACATCACGTTCGAGATTCATTAAGAATAAACCATTGACCATCGGGGCATGACCATAAAACATATCTCTCATATAAATAGAACAACCATTATTCTCGGATTTAAATGAGTAGCCATCTCAGATTAAACGAGATCCAGATACAATGTTCATGCTCAAAGCTGGAACTAAATAACAATTATTGAGGTTTAAAACTAATCCCATAGGTAAATGTAGAGGTAGCGTGTCGACGGTGATCACATCGACCTTGGAACCATTCCCGACAGCGCATCGTCACCTCGCCCTTCGCCAGTCTCCGCTTATTCCGCAGCTCCCGCTTTGAGTTACAAATAGAGCAACGGCACCGTATCAAATACCCAGGAGCTACTACGAGTACTGGTAAGGTACACATCAATTACATGTATATCACATATACCTTTAGTGTTGCGGTCTTCTTGTCCGCTAAGTATTTGGGGCAGTTCGCTTCCAAAGGTCCGCTTCCTTGCAATAAAAAGCACTCGTTCGTGCTTGGGTCCATTCTTTGACTTCTTCCGGCAATCTGTCTTATCGGGCGCGGCAACTCCTTGCCGTCCTTCTTGAAGTTCTTCTTACCCTTGCCTTTCTTGAACTTAGTGGTTTTATTCACCATCAACACTTGATGTTCCTTCTTGATCTCTACCTCCGCTGATTTCAGCATTGAATATACCTCAGGAATGGTCTTTTCCATCCCCTGCATATTGAAGTTCATCACAAAGCTCTTGTAGCTCGGTGGAAGCGACTAAAAGATTCTGTTAATAACCGCGTCATCCGGGAGATTAACTCCCAGCTGAGTCAAGCAGTTGTGCAACCCAGACATTTTGAGTATGTGCTCACTGATAGAACTATTTTCCTCCATCTTACAACTGAAGAACTTGTCGGAGACTTCATATCTCTCGACCCGGGCATGAGCGTGGAAAACCATTTTCAGCTCTTCGAACATCTCATATGCTCCGTGTTGCTCAAAACGCTTTTGGAGCCCCGGTTCTAAGCTGTAAAGCATGCCGCATGAATGAGGGAGTAATCATCAAGACGAGACTGCCAAGCGCTCATAACGCCTTGGTTCTCTCGATGGGAGCTTCACCTAGCGGTGCTTCTAAGACATAATCTTTCTTTGGAGCTATGAGGATGATCCTCGTGTTCGGACCCAGTCCGTATAGTTGCTGCCATCATCTTTCAGCTTGGTTTTCTATGAATGCGTTGAAGTTGAGGGTAACGTGGGACATTTGATCTACAAGACATATTGTAAAGATTTTAGACTAAGTTCATGATAATTAAGTTCATCTAATCAAATTATTTAATGAACTCCCACTCAGATTAGACATCCCTCTAGTCATCTAAGTGATACATGATCCGAGTCGACTAGGCCGTGTCCGATCATCACGTGAGACGGACTAGTCATCATCGGTGAACATCTCCATGTTGATCGTATCTTCCATACGACTCATGTTCGACCTTTCGGTCTCTTGTGTTCCGAGGACATGTCTGTACATGCTAGGCTCGTCAAGTTAACCTAAGTGTTTATGCGTGTGTAAATCTGTCTTACACCCGTTGTATGTGAACGTTAGAATCTATCACACCCGATCATCATGTGGTGCTTCGAAACAACGAACTTTCGCAGCGGCGCACACTTAGGGGGAACACTTTCTTGAAATTATTATGAAGGATCATCTTATTTACTACCGTCGTACTAAGTAAACAAGATGCAAAAACATGATAAACATCACATGCAATCAAATAGTAGTGACATGATATGACCAATATCATAAAGCTCCATTGATCTCCATTTTCGGGGCTCCATGATCATCTTCATCACCGGCATGACACCATGATCTCCATCATCATGATCTCCATCATCATGATCTCCATCATCGTGTCTCCATGAAGTTGCTCGCCAACTATTACTTCTACTACTATGGCTAACGGTTTAGCAATAAAGTAAAGTAATTACATGGCGTTAAATCATTGACACACAGGTCATACAATAATTAAGACAACTCCTATGGCTCCTGCTGGTTGTCATAATCATCGACATGCAAGTCGTGATTCCTATTACAAGAACATGATCTCATACATCACATATATATCATTCATCATTCATCACAACTTTTGGCCATATCACATCACAAAGCAATTGCTGCAAAAACAAGTTAGACGTCCTCTAATTGTTGTTGCATCTTTTACGTGGCTGCAATAGGGTTCTAGCAAGAACGTTTTCTTACCTACATAAAAGCCACAATGTGATTTGTCAACTTCTATTTACCCTTCATAAGGACCCTTTTCATCGAATCCGCTCCAACTAAAGTGGGAGAGACAGACACCCGCTAGCCACCTTATGCAACTAGTGCATGTCAGTCGGTGGAACCTGTCTCACGTAAGCATACGTGTAAGGTCGGTCCGGGCCGCTTCATCCCACAATACCGCTGAAGCAAAATAGGACTAGTAGTGGCAAGAAAGTTGACAACATCTACGCCCACAACAAGTTTGTGTTCTACTCGTGCAAAGAGAACTACGCATAGACCTAGCTCCTGATGCCACTGTTGGGGAACGTAGCAGAAAATAAAAAATTTCTACGGTTTCACCAAGATCAATCTATGAGTTCATCTAGCAACGAGAGAGAGGAGTGCATCTACATACCCTTGTAGATCGCGAGCGGAAGCGTTCAAGAGAACGGGGTTGAGGGAGTCGTACTCTTCATGATCCAAATCATCGATGATCCTAGTGCTGAACGGACAGCACCTCCGCGTTCAACACACGTACGGTTGGGAAGACGCTCCTCCTTCTTGATCCAGCAAGGGGAGGAGAGGTTGATGAAGATCCAGCAAGACACGACGGCGTGGTGGTGGATGCAAGAACGATCTCGGCAGGCTTCGCCAAGCGCCTGCGAGAGGGAGAGTGTAGCAAGGGGAGAGGGAGGCGCCAAGAGCATGGGTGCGGCTGCCTCCCTTCCCCTCTTTATATAGGCCCCTAGGGGTGCTGCCCCGAGATGGGATCTCCAAGGGGCGGCGCGGGGGTGGCTTCCCCAAGCCGGTGGAGGCACCCCACCCCTAGGGTTTCCCAACCCTAGGCAGGGGGCCAAGGGGGCGCACCAGCCCACCAGGCTGGTTCCTCCCACTTCAGCCCATGGGGCCCTCTCGGGATAGGTGGCCTCGCCTGTGGACCCCTCGATTCTTCCTGTGGTCCCAGACAATACGGTGACCCCAAACTTTCCCGATGGTCAAACCTGACTTCCTATATATAATTCTTTACCTCCGACCATTCCGAACTCCTCGTGACGTCCGGGATCTCATCCGGACTCAACAACTTTCGGGTTACTGCATACTCATATCTCTACAACCCTAGCGCCACCGAACCTTATGTGTAGACCCTACGGGTTCGGGAGACATGCGACATGACCGAGACGCCTCCGATCAATAACCAACAGCAGGATCTGGATACCCATGTTGGCTCCTACATGCTCCTCGATGATCTCATCGGATGAACCACGATGTCGAGGATTCAAGCAACCCGTATACAATTCCCTTTGTCAATCGATACGTTATTTGCCCGAGACTCGATCGTCGGTATCCCAATACCTCGCTCAATCTCGCTATCGCAAGTCACTTTACTCGCATCAGAATGCATGATCCCGTGATCAACCACTTGGTCACATTGAGCTCATTATGATGATGCATTACCGAGTGGGCCCAGAGATACCTCTCCGTCATACGGAGTGACAAATCCGATCTCGATTCGTGCCAACCCAATGCAGACACTTTCGGAGATACCCGTAGTGCACCTTTATAGTCACCCGATTACGTTGTGACGCTTGGCACACCCAAAGCACTCCTACGATATCCGGAGTTGCACAATCTCATGGTCTAAGGAAATGATACTTGACATTTGGAAAAGCTCTAGCTAAACGAACTACACGATCTTTGAGCTATGCTTAGGATTGGGTCTTGTCCATCACATCATTCTCCCAATGATGTGATCCCGTTATCAATGACATCAAATGTCCATAGTCAGGAAACCATGACTATCTGTTGATCAACGAGCTAGTCAACTAGAGGCTCACTAGGGACACGTTGTGGTCTATGTATTCACACGTGTATTACGATTTCTGGATAACACAATTATAGCATGAATAATAGACTATTATCATGAACAAAGAAATAATATAATAACCATTTTATTATTGCCTCTAGGGCATGTTTCCAACAATGCCGACAACAACGGCGACGCCAGCTGGTCCTCTATCATGGCGTCATCGAAGTGCGGCTGCGCCTGCTCCATGATCAAGCCAAAACGGACCAGCGCGGGATCTGACGCCGAGTCGTCGTCCAAGCCCGTCTCCATCATCGGGTCGTCGTCAAGACCTCCAGGGAGCTGGCCCCATGCCGACTGTATCTGCCTGGCATCACGCCTCTGCCAACCGGCAGCAAGGGTGGCCACCTCATGCTTCTGCTCCATCGAGAGGCTCCCGACAATGTGTTGCCGCTCGCGGTCATTGTGTATGTTGTGCATGGGATGAAGATGTGGAGCGAATCTGTTGTCGTGAGGTTTGTGTCGGGAGTGGCCTCATTTAAATAGCAGGTGTCGGTGAAGCCAAGTGGCAGGGTGTGTCTTTGCGGGCGCCATAGTTGCTTTCTCGGCCAGCGTGCTTGTTTAATGCCAGCACGTGGACGGATGGGCTGCCCGTTTGGATGCAGTAGATATCCGTCCTGTCCTCGCACATCGCTCCAACATTGAACAGGCGGGAAGGCCGGCACGTGGCACGGGCAGCTGCCTTGGCCGACACGCCTATAAAATGCAAGGGCGACGTGACTCATCGCATCCGCTCTAGGCGGGTATGAATGTGGTGTTGGCACTCTCGATCGGCATGAATGTGCGGCAACCATTTTGGACGACAAAGGGCGCGGGGCGAGTGAGCGGGTTCTGGGTTGGGTCAGGTTGCAAGACGTGTGCGTGGTAGCAGTCTCGACGCCCACAAAGCCCCCCGGTTTGGTGACGTCCGTACCAATCCGCGAACCGATGCGGGACCACGTTGGAATGCAATACATGTGCGAACAGCCTGGATGCGGGACCGTGTTGGATGGCAAAACACGTCCGGACAGGTTGGATGCGTGATGTTTGAGGGCCAGCGTTGGTGATGCCCTTACTTTTCATTTGTCGTAGCTTTCTTTTCCTACATTTCTACTTTTCACTGTTCTTCATTAAATTGTTTATTGACCGTTGGTGTTTTTCCTTTCCTACAAACACATCTCTAAAGTGAATCATTGTTTGTTAAATAAATTATCTTTGTAGCCCAAAAAATGTTCTTCGCTATCAATTCTCCTTTTCAATAATAACCATTCATTTGTGAAAAGAAATCTGTTCAAATCTGGTAACAATGTGTTTGCTCAAATAATGTGGTCATTGTGCAAACCTAATCTTCACTATATTTTTTCCACTTTTTGTGAAAATAATTATCCACTGGTGGTTACAAAGTTGTTCAACTGTTGTGAAAGATCGTCCCCGTCACAAAAAAGAAGTGTCTATGATATTTATTTTCTGTTTCTCACTTTAGCCTTTTTGTGTGACACCAAATTGCTCACGGTTGTATCCGAGGATGATGGTGATCGAGACGATGCCGCAAATGATGTCAGGGGTGACGAGGAGGATGTGGAATTTTCACTGCCCGTGCATCCATTCAAGATTTGACAAGTAAATTAAAATATTATAAGCCTGGAAGGAGCATGCTCCACCAACCCTGAATGGACAAGTAGCAAAAGGAAAGTGCACGCAACCATAGATTGTACCAACAGGCCCAGGCTGCAAACGGTGTCAATGTGGGGACAGGGAAACGTTTGGACCTACTATATGAGTTCCCTGTGCATCCGTGTGTGCGCCTGGCCGCTTGCGATGGCAACTACTTTTATGCACAAATAGTAGACGGTGATCGGTGAGGCACCCTCGTCGCTCAAAGACATATCATCATCAAGAGGAACCGTACGTCGCCGGGCGGCAGTTCCTTGCCTTGCCTGGCGCGAATATATGCCCCATATAGCTAGTAGCTGTATGATTGCAAGAGGGTGTGCACAGCTTGTACATGATGTCGCACATTTGTCCAGAGTTCACGATGGAGATTGTGCAGGCTGGAATTTAATACGAAACTATTCTGCACACAACGCACACTCGCCATGGAGAATTAAACCCATTATGTCGCAATGGAAGGGCAGCTAACCAGCTATGCCCTGTGGCGCATGCTCGTTGGCCGTGGTTAGAAGGTTTTTGATTTTTGTTGGAATATTGAAGTGGTTTTTTTTTCTTTTTCATTTGGAGAAAAATTTCTATGTTTATTTTCTTTTTGAGATGGATGTGATCCCCACGTGATGTGAGAAAGTTTTTTTTATCATTTTGAGATGAAGGTGAGGGGTTTTTTATGATGGGAAAACATGCGCACAACTTCCTCTCAAGCAGCCTGCAATGACGGGCCCCAACCACTAGTTAGGACAACAAGTAGCATAGACCCCAAGACCTCCAAGGTAGACCTTACTATGGGGCACAGAAAAACAAGTGTGTGTAGTTTTAATTTGGTCAAAGAAAGAAGGAGTACACATGGAACCGAGCCATCCTCATTCTCATGTTAAATTTTGTCAAAATAGCATCTTGGAATAATTATTGCCACGGGAATATACAAATTTTCAAAGGGAGTATAATTTTCGAGATTCACTAATTATTGCCACTGGAGCGACTACTCGGAGTAGAGCCGCCGCCTAAAAGGAATATCAAACTGACTGCCCACCAGGTATCCAAGAAGCTAACATTGGTCCATTCAATCGTTGAGGTCCAATCAAGATTATTCATCATGGCGGTTACAAAACCCTCGCTGGCTGGTCTTACCAACCTTCAAGCACGATGACAATGCCTTCAATAGTTCATACACATTCTTGCTTGAGATGACTAGTTTTCACCTTTGCCATGATATATAGGTACGTTGTTTAAGTCACCACCTCAGCATCGGATCCTTCGTGAGATACACCCCCATTGCTCAAACAAAAGAACCCTGGGGTACGGTCGAGCTAGTCGCCATAGTAGCCTAGCAAAATGGAATAACTCACAGCCAAGCCGGCCTTTGACACGTTATGTGCTCGCGTTTGCAAACATCATCATCAGCCTCCTCATCATCATCATCATCATCATCATCACTACTATTAACGGGGAGTCCACGATCATCGTGATACAGTAGTAAGGAAGTTTGACTTCCGAACGCTATTCATCGTGATACAGTAGCATGACTCTGAATTTGGTATAGGAGATAATATCGTTGATATATTCCCTTGTAGGATACATTTTTCATTTAGACCCATGCAACCATTTCCTTGATATTTTTTCTTAAAGATACAAACATCAACACTACTCCACTGATTGATATCTTCAAGAAGTTTATTTTCAACTGGAGTGACTATGGCCCCATTCACATTACCTGCATAAGAGAATACACGGTCTGATTACTAGAACAATAAGGGGTGGGAAAGAAGGGGAACAAGTTGGTGCACTAATAGGAAACTCGCTAGCGATGCTCACACTCGACATATCTCCTACAGGGAAAAACCCTACTATAGCAGTACTAACAATTCAAGAAGGGAATACTAGCATGGAACAGAGTAGCACAAGGTACAATCTCCAGGCCGTGGAAAGCAGAAGTGGGCTGCCATAGTTAGGTCGGCCATGACCATCTCTAGACGATCTCCAAGACTCACCACACATCAACGGTAGCACCTTGCTCATCAACTTCGTAGCACCATCCATCAACGTCGACTTGTCATCCTCCTTCTACCAATGTGAACAAGCACATAACGTAGACCACTTCGAAAGGAGATCTCAACTCATTTTTTTAACGGACGTAGCAACACTAAATTTCATTCATTTAGAAGGAGAACCGACACAGCCAGGAAATTACAAGGGAAACAAGAGTGGGAACAAACCACAACAGAAACACTAGGGCTAGACAACATGGAAACAAGAAGGATGGAAAGAACACCATGCGCAGCCACCGATCATCTAATCCAAGCGGCAAGGCTTGAGCTTGGTCATGTGGTTGCCATCCGACAACACCCCTCAAAGAGGGGGAGGGGTGTAGAAGGAAACAAGGCAATCCAAGGTGAATTGAACTCGTTGACCCAGCTTAAGACGAGAGCACATACTCCCTCAGTTCCAGAATATAAGATGTATCGATGTTCATGCAGGTCAAACTTGTGTATATTTGACCAATATTATAGAATAAAATATCAACATATACAATACAACATAAATAAAATATGAAAATGCTTTTTGTGATGGATCTAATGATACAAATTTTGTTTTGTAGTATATTTTTCTAAAAACTTGGTCAAACTTGCACATGTTTTTCTTAAAAAAAACTAATACACCCTATATTTTAGAACGGATGGAGTATTTATCAAAAGTGACTCCATTTCTAACAGTCCATGTCCCCACAAAGGGTAGCCTTATAAAATTTATAACCAAACTACAAAATGCATGAAAGCAGGAACATAATTGTCATTGAGAATTAGGTCAAGTAATACCTAGCATGGGTCCCAGGACATTTATAGTTTCAATTTGTTCACACAAGGAGCACACAGGGTACCGGGCTATCCTTTTCTCATGTATGTAATACATCTTGTCAAAATAGCATCTTGGAATAATTGCCACGGGAATATATAAATTTTCAACGGGAGTCTATTTTTTCAGATCCACTAATTATTTCCACTGGACCAACAACTGGGAGTAGAGCCGCCGCCTAAATGGAATATCAAACTGACTGCCCACCACATATCCAAGAAGCTAACATTGGTGCATTAAATCTTTGAAGTCCAATCAAGATTATTCATCCTGGAGGTTAGGAAACCCTCACTGGCGGGTCTAACCAACCTTCAAGCACGATGGCAATGCCTTCAATAAGGAAATGACAGACACATTCTTGCTTCAGATTACTAGCTTTCACCTTTACCATGATTTACAGGTGCGCTGTTTAAGTCACTATCCCAGCATTGGATCCTTGGTGAGATACACGCCCCCATTGCTCAAACAAAAGCACCCTGGGTACGACGGTCCTCTAAAGCTAGTCGCCATGGTAGGCCACCACCGGAACTCCTCCGAGGACAAATTAGCTGTCCTCTACCCCATGCGACACGTGAGTACGTGGTTCATCTAGATCAACTTGATGTGTTCATTGCACCTAATTAAAGAGTAGATTTTGTACTAATGCTTTCACACAATAGGACAAATCATATGCTTAAAGGAGACCCTGCCGAGGTGAGGTTATATGTTATATCGTGTTTACCATAAGAACATAACAAGCTAGAACACCAAGCGGCCATTGGAGATCGATCGAGCAAAGCATGGACGACTCGAGCATCTTCATCCAGTGGGCCATGGAGACGTTGGGGCAGGGGCAGCACGCTGCCGTTGCCGGAGACGCATTCTCGTCATCGCCATTCCTAGAGCCTCGCCACTCGGCGGCGCTACAGAGTGGCACGGACGTGGCGGCCCACCGGTACGGAGCCACGGACAGCCGGAGCTCAGGCAACCGTGGCGCCGCGATGGCCATGGAGAATGACGGCCGGCCGCCCAGCTGCAGCACCAACTACCCAGCCGTGAGCTGGAACTTCGCCTCGGGCATAGCGCGGCCCAGAATTAACGAGGCCATTCCGACCTCGCCCGCTGCTCCCGGCCACGGTGAGCGTGAGCCCGAGCCGGCGCGCAGGTCGCCGCTGTCGACGAAATCCTCCACCGCCAGCAACGGGACGGCGTCCACCGGGCAAGAACACGTCATAGCGGAGCGGAAGCGCCGGGAGAAGTTGAACCGCCACTTCATCGAGCTCTCCAGTGTCATACCCGGCCTCAAGAAGGTTCCCATTATTAAATCACTCACTTCTCTAGTTCAGCTGTCTTTTCTTTTAATTAATTAATTAATTAAACCTCAGATGGACAAGACAACCATCCTTTCCGACGCGGTGAGGTACGTCAAGGAGCAGCAAGAGAAGCTCAAGGCACTCCAGGACCGCGACGAGAGGACCATCGACTCGGTGGAGCTAGTCAAGAGGCCGTGCATCTCCAATGTCGATGATGGTAGCCCGTCACCACCGCCATCAGCAGTAAAGACCTCGCTGCTGCCGGAGATCGATGCAAGGATCTTGGAGAGGAACGTGATGGTGAGGATCCACTGCGAGGACGGCAAGGGGATCCTTGCCGCGTTGCTCGCAGAGGTCGAGGGGCTCCATCTTACCATCACACACACCAACGTCATGTCCTTCCCGGCCTCCACCCTCATCATAAACCTCATGGCAAAGGCAACTTCATCACTTTAATCTGCACATTTTGTTATTTATAGAACATATATACTACTTGTTATTGACTAGATACTTGTTTAAATATGTGACATTTTGAGACGATGTCAATATGTAATAAAACCATCTTGCATTTCTTGCTAGAACTAGTGAAAACAATTATTTGACCCCTAAGTATGAGTACTAATTTATGCCTGGGCTAAGAAAACTAAATTGGAAAAAAAAATAAGTCAACTGGAGTAGTAAACTTGCCGCAAATGCTACGTCTATCATTAATTATACCAACTTCACATTTTGTTAACTTTTCTTTACTAATATTGAGTATTAATTCGGTGATAGTTATGGTGGCAAACCGGAATTCCATGTTTTGGGAGCAAAGTGTATTCCTTACATGAACACATATCCAAAAAGTTATAAAATTGCAGCCATAAGAATATATCTCCGATTAAAATTGATCAGCAGCCATATAAATATCATGGCAAAGACAACTTTGTTAATTTAATCAACACATTTTCTTTATAGATTACACTTGCTGCTGAGTCAATTTTTTGTTTTTTATGTGATATTTTGCATCGATGTCAAGATGTCATAAACCATTTTGCATTTCTTGCTAAACTAGTGATAACAATTTTGCGCCCGCTAAGTACAAAAGACTACTAGCTTATGCATGGGCTAAGAAAGCGAAATTGATTTTTTTTTTAAGAAAATTAGGGGACTACCTATGTGTCAGTAGAAAATTTGTCGCAAATGCTATGTGTAACACTAACTATAAACCTGCACATTTGTTAACATTCCCATATAAAGATTTAATAGCTGGTGATATTTATGGTGACAAACCAGAATTCCGCTGAAATAGTTTTGGGAGCAAAGCGTATTCCTTGCATTAAACATATATCCAATAACAGTTATAAAATTGCAGCCATGAGAATGCACTTCTGATCTAAATTAATCGACGGTGCAAATTTTGAGTCATCTAACCTTCATATAATTGTCGAACAACGTTAAACTTCGCTGGTCACTATATATTTTGACCAAGAAAAAAACTAATAAACATTATTTTATACCAACTAGTCAATATTATTTTCATTTCAGGTGGACGAAGGCTTCAACATCACAATGGAAGATATTGTGTGCAAGCTCGACTCTGCATTGGGACGGCGTCGCCATGGCGGAAATAATAATATGGAGGATCGAATGAACATGAAGATGTTAATTAAGAATTAAGAAGCAGCAAACATCACATATGATTTGTGTGTGTAGTGTGTTTGGAGCAAACCCGAAGAGAAAATTTCTCCTCTTTCGTCATGCCAATAAGTTGTAGTGGTGCAATGGTTGCGCCACGAGGTAGTTTTTCTACTTCCAGTAGCCGTGCTTTGTGAGTTCGAGAAAAAATGTCAATGAGAATCTCTGACATCTTTAATTAGTAGCTAGGTTACTGATTGGATTTGGTGTATCTGTACCTATTAGTACAATATTTGAATTAATAAGCAATGGGTCACACATCTTGTTAGTACTCTTCAGCCCTTCCACGATTATGAAGAGTTAATTCATACAATCAGGCATGTCTTAAACTGTAGATTATCCTATATAGCGAGATTAAGTGGCAGTCTTATTGACATCCTTAGTTGTTGGATCTATTCTTGCTTATTAATTGATTGTCTTTACGCATACACAGTCTGTCCATCACCTAGATATCCTACCATGCCAATGTGCTTGCCATATATTTTAGAGAAAAGACATTAGTGTCCGACTTTATAGATAAAGCCAACATGGCACACATTAGGGAAATCATCCAACAAGTCTCAGGCTCACCATGATTCATCGATATCACGAGCCAAGGCATAAGAAGCAACATAGAGGCGCGTAGGCCAGCCCGTGGGCACGAAATAAAAGGGAGATAAGATTATTTAGGGGAGCATCATCGGGAAGCAATCTATGAGCAGTGACGCGGATCTTGATCATCAAGTCTTCAATGGAAGCAACATCAGCACCCATGGTCAGTGGCTTCCACTGCACCAGAAAATCATTCATTTTGAATAGGCAATCAGTGGGATAGTTAGGGAGTAGAAGCTCAATGGTAAACTTGTTGTGAGTAGTCCATGAACTCCAATATTGTGCGAAAAAATTGCAAACCAAAAGACACGAAGCGAGGTCCGAGAAATTATTAGGGCATCTCTGCCTGAACCCACAAAAATTAACTCTCCAAACTTCTCCTCAAATCTTAACTCCTTAGATATCAGGAATTAAAAAAATTATGGAGCTAACCAAAGCGCTAAACTTAACTTCTCAAATGCACTATACCCGACATGGAAATCACTCTTCTTATTTATTCCTTCTTCTTTTTCATTCTTCCTTCTCCTTCTGTCCATATGGACAATGACGATTTCTCGGCTGTAGATGATGTCTGGGAGCTATCTAGAGCCTGGGGAAGATGATCTACAAAAGTAATTTGAAAGAGGGTCACCAAGCGTGACGTGCACTTTTGACGAAGGAGTCAAGAAAGTTGGCAAAAAATTGCATCCACGGGCCATGATTTGGGCACTCCTTCATCTGAATGAGCTCTTCTCCTCTACGCTCTCCTGTCGACACGATGGTGTGGTCTGGAACGCAACTATTCGGCCACCATCCATGTTCTGTGTATGTGCTTCTTTGTAATAATGTGGTAAATGTGTTCGTGGCCAGTGACAATGAGAAGGAACGTGGTCGTGGCCAAGTATAATGGGGAGGCGCGTGGTCGTGGCCAAGGACCACCAGAAAGACAAGAAAACAAAGTACAACTTCGTCGAAATCTCACCGGAGTCTCACTGGAATCTCGCCGGAGTTCAGCGAGGGTGCAAGGGCATAGTCATGGCGGTTGCCGGGGATGTCAGATGGGTCACCAGGGTGGTGGTGTGTGTTGTTGGGCGTCGGAGGACGAGTGAGACGAAATGAATATTTTGATGAGACTAGGTGACTACCCAAATTTTAGCAGAAGGAACAAAATTTGAGGCTTAACTCCTCAAACTTTTGAGGAGCAACTATTTGGGGTTTGGTTAGTTCAGGCTCGACTCCTCGGAAGGAAATCTTTTTGAGGAGTTAAATATTTTTTAGGGTTATTCGGTTAGAGATGCCCTTAGGTCCCAAGTGACATTTTTTGTGAAAAGAAGGATTACCCCCGGCCTTTGCATTAAAATGATGCATGCAACCATCTTTATTAAATTATTCAATAGAGTAACAAAATAAATACAAAGACGAACCCAAAGCCACCTTCGAGGCGAATAAAGTCGCTAAACCTATACGTATAAAGATATGCCCTAGCCGCATCAACGAACAACATATAATCTGGTGACCTCAAGAAGCCGCCTGCTTGGCAAGCTGAGAATGCATACCGGTCTAGGCGTCCCACAACGCACACTGCATGCACACGCTCTAGGATCCGTCACCGTCATCTTTTGCCGTCCCATTTTCAAGAGGGATCATTGCATAAACCTTACCAGACCCATCTGTCGTCGATGTCACCACAACACCAGATAACGCCACTTGCGCGCGTCCATCGAACCGCGTCCAACGCCGAGACTCCACTACTGCGTGCCACCGAGACCCGCCGTCTTCAATCCGGTAGATGCAACACCACTCCACCTATTGCCCCCCCTGCAGTGAACATCTGCTCCAAATCAATGTCGTCGGGAGGGAAAACGGCACCAGTGTCCAAAACACCCAAGTGACATTTAGCCATGAACTGGCACAACTCGGCAAGAATGTAACAAGCACACATCTAAATAGGATATGCAGCACCTAGGGAGTATTTTGACTGGGGGCAAACTACTTGAGTGAGCTCTTTTACAATACCCCTAAATGATTATGAGCCCTCCATTTCTGTTAATCCAATGGATGATCTTAATTGGTACTCCAACAAGTGTACGAGAGAGTACCAACTAAAAAAGCAAGGGAGTACCTCGAGCTTAGGGGTAAAAATGTAATCTAGAAGCAAATTGTTTAATTTATTATTATCGTCTAAGTATGGCTGCTACATAATAACGTTTCAACTTGAACGTGATTAATTATATTTGGAACCATAATTCTTCACTGGGATAGACATCGGCAGAGGCGGCCCCGTGGCAGAGTCGGCCATCAAGATATGGTCGCCAAGCCAAGAACTTGTTAGAGGCGTCGACCGGGTATGGTCACCAATCAGGGCCACGCTGAAGCAAGAGGACCAGGGGGAGGCAAGATCACCAGGTCGGCCGGAGCTCCATCATGCGGGCGTTGTCATACTGGAGGTTCATATGTGCGGTTGATCTGGCCGATAAGGTTCAACATGAAATGACGGGGAACTGGCTGCTTTTATAGAGGCAGGCTTGGTATCTGGCGGTGGTGATGAACGAGTTGCTTGCGATCGATCCCTCTTACCATAACAATGATATTTTTTGTTTTAATTGCCTGTGTAAATGAGCGATCTTGTATGATTTTTCAGAATTTGTAGCCAAGGTCTGTTAGATTGATATACATCCCGTGCAATGAAAATCAGATCCGTCCACTGATTGATAGAATTTTCTATCCTTGTTCGATTTGAGAGATCAATCTGCGTTGTTATCTATTCATTGGCCGTGCTTTGCGAAAGAAAGCAGGCGGCAATGACGCGGTCGTCAACACCACGGTGCAGCGAGGTAGGAAGCCCTGCACGAGGGATTACATTGGCGGCGGCACGTAACAGATAGGCCGATAAACACTCTCGTTGCCAAACAGTTTTTACGAGATCTGGTCACAAAGAAATCAGTTAAGACCATGAGAAAAATGACTAGATTACCCTTTTAAGTGGATGGTCGGATTTTAGTGGTACTCCATCCCTTCTTAGGAGAGTACCAGGGTACCGTAAAAGTTCTAACTTGAGTGGGGGCATATTCTATAAAGTTTCAAAGAATTTATGTATATTTTTCAAAAACCACAAGCAAAACCCACTGGAATTTCAAATTTTGAGTGGGGGCCTGGGCCCCCACTCACCTCTACATAGGTCCGCCCCTCTACATAGGTCCGCTCTTGGTGTCCTGCCTGCCGGGGGAACATGCTTGCCATGTATGGCATATGGGCTCCGTCGATCCATTACGTAGAGGGCTGGTAAGATTTTATGATGCAACCTATGTACTGCTCGTCTGCACACAAGGAGCATGTCGAATTGGCATGACACACAATGATCGATCGGGTACTGTGTCAGCAATAGTTCGTCCATAGACAAGTCATGTGCTACCTGGGTGAACTGAACACATGCAAGCAAAACAGTGAGATCTGGAGTAGTGCTCCTATTTAACCAGGCCGCAGTTATTGCCGTCCCAAGTGCCTGGGCAACGGCATTCAGTTACGTGATTCCCTGAGACTTAGATTACCCATAGTCGGAGTAACTTAGACTAGACTAGTAACATGCATATGGAAACCCCTATACGAATATTAAACATAAAAAATACTAAAAAATTCCAAAAAAAACTGAAATTTGGAGATATCAAACCTGGGTTCTCAATCTACTTCCGTATGAAGTTTCGTCATAATATACCAGGAGACGTATCAGTGGCGAAGGAAATATTGTCCGAACAAAAATTCATTCAAACAATTTTTTAATACATAGGATTTTTTTTGTCTTTTTTGCCACGAATACATTTCCTGGTATCTTTTCACGAAATTTCACACGAGAATAGACCGGGAACCCAGGTTTGATATCCCAAAACCCCAGACTTTCTTTCAAATTTCTTAGTATTTTTTTGAATTTAATGTTCGTATAGGGGTGTGGAGCACCCGGGTGCTAGAAATCCGCTTCCCATGCATATGTTACTAGTCTATTTTACTACCTCTATAATAAAGAGTAACAGATGTGTGATGTCATGTAGCACTTTATTTATTAGGTTGTACACTCATCTTGTTTTGGTATCTGTGATGATGTTACACATAGGAGTAGTATGAGTAACTATCTACTCAAATCATCTCTCTCTCTCTCTATCTTGAGTTGGACTTTGTGTTACTACTAAAGTTACTCCCACTATGGACGGTCTTAACGCAATGTTATATTCGTGCGATCTTACATGAAGATCCGTGTAAAAAAGTTGGGTTTTTTCTTTCATCTTTTTAATATATTGTGCCTTTGGTCATGAATTGTAGTGGCGCAACGGATGCACCACGAGGTAGTTTTTCTACTTCCGGTAGCTGTCCTTTGTGAGTTCGAGAAAAGATGTCAATGAGAATCTCTGACATCTTTAATTAGTAGCTAGGTTACAGATTGGATTTGGTGTATCTGTTAGTACAATATTATGAATTAATAAGCAAGAATAAGCCACACATCTTGTTAGCGGGTCATAATGGGAAATATCATATACTTGTATCATGCATATGATACGAGTGTATAGTATTATCTCCCTAATGCATAATATTATATAGTATTTTTTTATTGTCATGCATGACACATAGTAGCATAATATTTATTATGATACGGTATCATGATATGGTACTCAACCCTCTCTTTCTTTATTTAATTCTATGCCACCTCATTAAAATTGCCTAGTTGGCATGCATGATACTAGCTATGATACTCCCATTACGACTAGCCTTAGTACTCTTCGGTCCTTCCACGATTATGAAGAGTTAATTCATATAATCAGGCATGTGTCTTAAATTGTAGATTATCCTATATAGTGAGATTAAGTGGCAGTCCATCCTTAGTTGTTGGATCTATTCTTGCTTATTAATTGATTGTGCTATTTTATGCATACACGGCTTTTCCGTCGCCTAGATATCCTACCATGCCAATGTGCTTACCATATATTTTTGAGAAAAGACACTAGTGTCCGACTTTATAGATAAAGCCAACATAGCACAGTCTCAGGATCACCATGATTCATCGATATCACGAGCCAAGGCATAAGAAGCAACATAAACAAAATAGAGGCGTGTATGCCAGCCCGTGGGCACGAAAGGGAAGGGAGATAAAATTATTTAGGGGAGCATCATCGGGAAGGAATCTATGAGCTATGGCGCGGATAAGAATCTACCTCGTGGTGCAACCGTTGTGCCATTACAACTCTATGTTACTACTAAAGTTATTCCCACTATGAACAATCTTAACGCAATGTTATATTCGTTAGTCGACTGAGATCTAGCCACACTTTTTGATCACCGTACCATGATTAATGCACAAACCAGAAATTAATTCCTCATGTGTTGGTTAATTACAGTGCTGCAGCACGTCGTACGTATGCATGTGCAATGTGTTCCGCCTGCCACAACGTGGTACGTACGCGGCGCGCAGGCTGCCGACTAGTCGCCGATCGCCACTAATTAGTGGACCATGCAATGCAAGATGAGCTGACTCGGCCAGGGCCCAGCACGTGCGTGCGTGCATGAGCGTGCACCCTAGCTAGCAGATTAATTCTGGTGTGGCTGCAGCTTTAGCTTCAACAAGTGCACATGTACAAGTTGCTTCGAGAGTAGCACTAACTAATTCATTGGCATTGGTGCATGTCATGTCGTAGGTGGACATCACTAATTGCATGTGCACCATACCGATCCATCCTGCAGGTAAATTGGACAGCTATCATTTTTTATATTTCCAACGCACCAAAAAATTAGGAAAGATGGTACTTCGTCTTTTCCGGTTTATAAGGCTCAAACCTGAAATCTCATCAATCAAGGCATTTTATGAGTGGAGAAATGTATATCGTACTTTACAAACTACCCCAATTAAATTCATGCTTTAAATTGGATTAATTGCAGTGCACGCATGCTTGGCCACTAGATAAGTAGAAACATTACATGCATTGGTGTGTTCCTTTCTTACTTCTTACATGCAAAGATTTAATGCGTCTCGGAAACTAAAACTGAGATGGAGATGAACCTTATAAATTGGAAAAACAAAAATGTTGAGATAAGCCCTATAAACCGGAAAGGAGGGAGTAGTAGCCATGTAGTGTCGATGTGCAAAGTTTCAAGTTTGGATCATTTTCCCTTTGGGAGAAACAAAAAAGGAAAAGGTTATACACACGTAACCCAAACATGGACTGCCTAGATAAAGAGCGTACCTGCCGTGTAGCACATTCACAACTAACAACTTCCCCTTTTAGAAACATGTACTAATTCCTTTTTATTATTTAATGCTCGACGATAGAGAAGCTAGTATGAATGCACGCTAACATGTTTCATTTTGAAACAAGCAAGAAAGAGGAAATACAGACGGGACTTGGTGAGACACGCACTGACAGGGTTGGGTTCAACCCTCGCTCAAAGACATATCGCCATGCATGCAGCAGCAGGAACCGTAGCAGGCAGTTCCTTGCCTAGTGCAAATATATACCCCGTAGGCCCTAGCCAGTAGTACGTGCGTGGCTACGACAATATAATTGCAAGAGGGTCCAGCGGCACATGATTAAAACAATGTCCTCGGCATTGTACCTGCTGTCACACATAAAATATTGGTACAAACACATTTGTCCTAAGTGTTCACAAGATTACAAAAAAGATTCTGTTTCTTTTGCGCGATACAAGAAAGATTTTTCTGGCAAACATTAGTAGTAAGGTCTGCCAGGTCTAACATGCCTAATCTTTGACACGTTTTTCTATACTATTCTATAGTGTATCAGTTTTGAAATGGATCCAGAGCATCAATCATAACCGGTGGTCTCCAAAATCCAAGGGCTAAGATCAGCCGGATTCGCCATGAACAGTAGACTGATGTTGCCTCTACTCTGTTCTAGAACATTCACGTGGCCCTTCCAGGAAAAAAAAGCCCATATGTGATGCCTCATGGGCCATATTACCGCTTGAGCGGATGACGACTTGAGCCCAGATAAGATAGGTTGGCAGGAGAATGGGGAGAAAAAAAAAAGATAGAGTAACATACAGTTTTTTTAATGAACCTACAGTATTTTAGATGTGAACTAGGGGTGTGTTTGGTTGATTGGGCTGCACCTGCCTCGCACCCACCATGCAAATTTCTAGCTGTTTGGTAGATTGCACGCCTAGCTGGGCCTGGCCCGACTGATGCAAAATAGCTCTCCGAGCAAGGCTGAGCTGAAACGTAGGAATCGGGCGTTTCCCCGAGCCAGCCCCGCGCCTGCACCCGCGTCCACACTTAAAATGAAATGGTATACATGGTTGCCCCTAATATTTCTCGAAATTACTTCAAAATTGCCACCACCCATATCACTCTTCCCTCTTTTCTATCTCCCCACCGAACCAGATCGGATCGAGCACGCCAAACCGCCGCCAGCGCCGCCGCCACCGCTCTGAGCTCCCTCGTACGTCGCGACGCCGCGTGCCGCCCGCCCATCCGCACTCAAACCCCGCCGCCGGTGTGTGCTCAGTAGGAGCCGGGTCGCAGGAGGAGCCACGCCATTGTCGGCTTGGCCGGACAGCCGGTCGTCGTCATGGAGCAGTGGCGCTTGGAGCTCCTGCGGATGACGCTCACCAGGTAATATGTAACATCTGTGCCGTCGTCAAATCATCCGTGTCTGCCTGGTAGTCGTCGGCCCGTGCATCCTTCAATTGTCATGGCCACCACCACGAGCTACAAAAATGCTAACCTCCGTCACGGGGCCCTTGCCGTGCAATTTGTTTAATTCACGAAGAGCAGCAGAAGAAGCAGCAGCTGGTTCAGATTTGTTTTGCTTCCTTTCTTTGCCCTCGCCGTGCAACCTCTGATGCAGCCTACCAAACAAGATATATTGTATACAGCATCTCTGATGCACACATACAATACAGTCTACCAAACATACATCTTAGTTCATGTTTGCATCGGCTCAACCAGGTCAAGCTCAGCCAGGATCCTCCGTGCGATGCAGGGTGAAGCTACCCAGGCAACCAAACACGCCCTAGGTAATTGCCCGTGCGTTGCACCGGGGTCTAAGCATTCTAGAGGTTCATTATCAATCGTGGAAAAATATATCTTTCATGATTCTCATCCATATTAAGCAACATTGTGGACTAACATTGTTTATTGACCTTGCAGGCTGATCAACAATAACCCCTCTTCATTGCAGTCTAAACATGTTGCTGCAACTAAGCTTTACTTTTTACCGCATTTCATTTTTCAGAACCTAAAATGGACACAGAACATTAGTCCAAATGTATGGAAGAGGGTTTTTTTAACACAATTGTCCCTTTTTTTAATAGTTTCATCCCCTGCTACTGCGACATTTATAAATTCATTCTTAAAATAATAAAAGGTAAGAGACTGACCAAGCGAAAATCCCTTCAACACAAGAGCCTGTAACAAATATTAAAAACTAATTTAGATGGTTACCTCACAAAAGTCACCTTCGATATAACTTCAGGAGATAACTTTGTACAATTTTGGCCTACACGGAAGAGAAAAAGCTCATGTAACCAAGTATCATGAACAAAATGATTCCTATTCATCTCGGTTCCGAATGTAAACAGATATCAATTCATCGAGATTTAAGTGAATGATAACCCTTAAATCTATGTACATATCAGTTTTTGGCGAGTTTGAATGCCGACTCACATTTATTATACATCTGAAAAATAGAATGCGAGTTTCATTTCCGTTTATACGTACAACACTTGTAGAAAAGGAACACCCAAAAGAGGAAACACAGAAAAAAACTTGAAGAAGCACATGCAGGCAATAATCCCATCGAAGGTAACCATATTAGTGCTAGTACATTACAAACGCTGCAGTTTACTACAGTCTGAAATGACATGCTCGTAACTAAAAGGACAGAGTAGTTTGTTTCATGTCTCCATAATAAACCAACCAATACCTGGCTGGGAGTGAGCCACGTCTGGGCCTTTACTCTATTAATGGCTATTTTTTTCTAATAACTAAAGACATCCGCCACGCAGACCCTCAGACTACCCGCATACGTCTGGGTCACGCGGTCCGAACGTATTTTGTCATCCCACACGGGCCTTATCGGTCCGCTTTATGGTCCGGACGCACTTTTGCTCGCAAACCAGAGACACCCAACCAAACCCACTTCCTCGCCACAAGCTTCACGGTTGAAACGGTCAGCCCGCTCCAAAGCGTCAGTGCCGCACTCATGCCCGCCCAGAGCGGCCTCTCACTGCTGCCGGTATTGAAGCGACACGCCGACTGAGAGAGCACCGCCCATGTTGCTTTCCGGTGCACGTGACTGCTACGCGTTCAAATGATACAACAGTCGTCCGTCACCCTACATTAATGATACGCGGTTGCCGAGGAACCTACTCCAACGCCACACATTTTTCCGTCTGCCACCCGTCTGTCCGTCTGCCGCCCACCATTGCCATCCATCTGCAATACAAACTCCAGCCCCGACCATAGCCGCAGTCATCCTCCTCCAGTCCCTTTCTCCTCTCCACGGCATGCCTACCATGGCCTCCTCACTCTCCAAAGCCCTATGGGACGGCCTCTCGTCTGATCAGAAGAAAGAGATGGCCGCCATTGTTGCCAGCTAGTAGGCCTACAGGCAAATGTAAGCTGAATGGAGGACGCAGCTGAAGGCGAACCGGCGCCACCCACCTCGCTGGTGCATGTCGGCATCACCATCGGCGACGCCCGTGTCCACTATATAGAGGTGCTGGAGGAGCGGGAGAACATGTTCCGGGAGGCGCAAGCCGACCAGGCCGACCAGGCCGACAAGCTGCATCTCCTCGATGAGCACCAGCAGGCGGAGGAGCAACTCTCCGCCGGCATGGTGTCACGCCTAATATGCGACCCTATCCAAAAGGAACTCGAAGGTCCCACCAAGGATAGACCCGCATATTGAAACGCTTTTGCAAGGTGGATATCATTACATCAACATTACATAATAGATGGGGATACATACATAAGGCACAAATGCCACAAGAATACATCAACATCATATACAAGAACAACATCCGACTACGGATGCAACATAAACAGAAGCTCAAACGACATCCACCTCGCTAGCCCAGCTGCCGACCGAACCTATCCCCGATCAAGAAGAAGCGGAAGAAGAACTCAACGCAAGCAAGCATCGCTCTCGCGTCATGATCATCGCATAAACATGTACCGCAATCGGTGGTGTAGTAATCATGAGCCACGAGGACTCAAAGAATCCCATTACCATGGGTATCAAAACTAGCAAAGCTTAAAGGGGTGAGGAAGGGTAAAGTGGTGAGGTTGCAGCAGCGACTAAGCATATATGGTGGCTAACCAACGCAAATAAGAGCGAGAAGAGAGCAAAGGAACGGTCGTGAAGCTAGTAATGATCAAGAAGTGATCCCGAACTCCTACTTACGCCGACATAACCCGAAACCGTGTTCTCCTCTCGATCAACCCCGAAAAGAGACACTCACGGTTACACACACGGTTGGTGTATTTTAGAAGAGTTTACTTGAGTTTACTACAACCGGATATTAACAAATTCCCATCTCGCCACATAACCATGGCACGGCTCTCGAAAGTTTATACCTCGCAGGGTGTCCCAACTTAGCCCATGATAAGCTCGCGATCAACGAAGGATATTCCTTCTCCCGGAAGACCCGATCAGTCTCGGAATCCGGCTACAAGACATTTCGACAAAGAATAAAACAAGACCAGCAAAGCCGCCCGATGCGCCGACAATCCCGATAGGAGCTGCACATATCTCGCTCAGGGCAACACCGGATGAGACATCCTACGAGTAAAACCAAACCTCGAGTTGCCACGAGGGGCCCCATGGTCTACTCGGTTCGGGCCAAGACTTAGAGAAGCACCTGGTCCGGGGGGTGGGGCTAATAAAGATGACCCTTGAGAGAGCGACTCCCAAGGGAAAAGTAGGTGGTGGTGAGGCAAATGGTAAAACCAATGTTGGGCCTTGCCGAAAAGTCTTATTCAAAGCGAACTGTCAAGGGGTCCCATAAATCACCCGACCGTGTTAGGGACGCAAAATCCAGGAACATAATACCGATATGACGGAAACTAGAGCGGCAAGAGTGGAGCAGAAACACTGCATAAGGCCGAGCCTTCCACCCTTTACCAAGTATATAGATGCATTAATTAAATAAGATATATTGTGATATCCCAACAAGTAAACATGTTCCAACAAGGAACAGCATCTCCATGTTCCAACAAGGAACAAACTTCATCTTCACCTGCAACTAACAACGCTATAAGAGGGGCTGAGCAAGGCGGTAACATAGCCAAACAACGGTTTGCTAGGAAGGGTGCAAAAGGTTAGGGGCTGACATGGCAATTTGGGATGGCTTGATAAACAGGTATTAGGTAGCGCAGCATAGCGATAGAACGAAGCAACTAGCATAGCAATGATAGTAGTGAGATCCAGGGTAGTGGTCATCTTGCCTGAAATCCCGCAAGGAAGAAGAACGAGTCCATGAAGAAGATGAACGGATGAAGCCGAACCAAGCGAAGACGAATGAATCCTCACGATCGCAACGAAACAGGAACTAACAAGAAGAAGCACACAACATAGTAAACACACCACACATGAACAAGACATGATGCACAACAAGCATGATGCATGACAAATCTAGATGAAGCTACTCATGGCAAGAGATGATGCAAACAAGAGCAACACATCAAGGCAAGTTTAAATGAGGCCGGGAACAACATATAACAATTCCGGTAAGTCCTCATATGCAAATTTCGAAATTGGTCCAGATCTGAATAAACCTTAAGTTTAAGTTGTTAAACAGCAAGTTAAGATGCACCACGATGATCTACACGAAATTCTAGTCAAGTTACATATACAGTTCATTAGATTCGGAGCTACGGCCTAGAAGATATGAGCAAAACAAGATAAGCATGGCATTGATGCAAAATGCACCCAAACATCAAGCAAACACCTCAAAACAAGGATGCAACATGATAATATGAAACTACATGCAAAATCAAGCAAGTTTCATATAGAGCACAATCAAAACGGAGCAACGGTTCAACACATACACTATATACAAGTTATGACAACAATCTGTCTAAAACAGCAACTAGGCATATTGCAAGCATCAAAACAACATGCTACAGCATCTCAACATGATAACAAAAGGCATGGGCATGATTTACCGGTAAAGCATTACAAAACATGAACACTGAGCTATCTCCAGAAATGACTAGAACATGCTCAAACACACATGGCAAGATTGCAAATAATAACAGTTTCAGACTTTAGCAGAAATAACATCAGGTTGCAATGTTTAGAGCTATGAAACAACATGTTACAGGAACTTATCATGGCAAACAAAGGAATAGCATGAATCTACTAAATGCATAGAACAAAAGTCCCTTACTGACCATAAGCCAAAAAGGATCAAAAAATATGATGGCACCCATGTAAACATGGCAAGTTATATTACAGATTCATACATGGCAGGAACAACAATAAGTAGGCATGTTGGTGAGCTTGAACCACTCACCACAGAGCAATACATGGCATGGAAAGGCAACCATCAGCAAGAAGACATGGCATAGAAGCTATACATGACAAGAACAACATCATAGCATGCAAGGATCAACTACAACAACCTTCGCAAAATTGAATAACATGTAAACAATCTGCCAGGAAACATTTTATAGCAAACGTAGAGCTCGATTGACTCAAGCTATGGCACCCCATAATTGCAAACAAGGGCATGGATGGATAGAGCAAGACATGTAGAACAAAACATCCTTACTGAAGTATCTCAAAATAAGCATGGATCTCTCTGTAGCATCAAGTTTACAAGGCATAACAATAACAGTAGAACAGGGGCTGAAATCAGCAACATCATGAAGCCTAGTTTGCATGCTTGTGCTAGTCACCACATAGATCACAAAAATACATGGCATACACCCCTGTAAAGATGGCATGGCATATTACAAAACACATGTAGGACTCAAGTTCATACGGTGCACACATCAATCATGGCAAAAATGACAAAAGTGCATGTTCTGATAAGAATCTGAAACTAACATCACATAGCCCTCTTCTAACAGCATTTAGGGCACCAAGATAAGCTCAAATGAAAATGATGCAATGAGATGAAATGATCTAATCATCGATACGAACAATTTGACATATTATACGCACAAAACGGAGCTACGGATGCAGAGATATGATGTGATGAAAATGCATGAAAATATCTGCAGATCGGGGACTTAGTGGATTTTCACCTCCGGGAAAAGTCAACCCGGGACGAGACGGAGCGGGACGGAGGGATCCGGGCGTGGAGACGCGTTTGGTTGGGATCCCGGTGGATCTCGTCCCGACCGGATCCCAACTCCGCGAGGCGACGGGAGGAGCGGCCGGAGTTGCGGCGGCCGGAGGAGGAGGGCGGTCGCGGCCTTGGCCGGTTGGGGGCGGCCGGCGGCCGGAGGAGAGGCGGGCGGCGGAGGCGAGGCGACGGAGGTCCGCCGAGGCGGGAGCACGGCGGCGGCGCTGGCTCGGCGGTCGGCGGCGCGCGCGCTGGCGGTGCGCGGGCGGGCGGCGCGGCAGGGCGCCCTGCGGCGGGAGGCGGCGCCGGCCGCGAAGCGAAGCCGCCGGAGGGGCGGACGGCGGCGGAGTCCGCGGCGCGGGCGCGGCTCGGACGGGCGGCGGCGGCGGCGTTGTTGGCCGGGCGGGCTCGATCCGGCCTCTGGCGCAGCAGCGCTGGGACGGCGGGGGAGCGACGTGGCGATCCGCGGTTGGCGCGGACGGCGGCGGCTGGACGGAACGGACATGTCCGACCGTCGGCGGACATGTCCGACGGCGCGGAGGGGAATTTTTAGGGTTTCGGGGGGAATGATCCGCCAATTTCGGGGGAGGGGCTATATATATAGGTAGAGGGAGCTAGGAGAGTCCAAATGAGGTGCGGTTTTCGGCCACGCGATCGTGATCGAATGGCGGAGAGCATGGAGGGGAGTTTGCTGGTTTTTGGGCCACTTTGGAGGGGGTGTTGGGCTGCAAAGAGAAAGGGGCTTTCACGGTTACCCGGTTAACCGTTGGGGTACCAAACGACCTCCAAATGGCACGAAACTTGACAGGCGGTCTACCGGTGCTATACCAAGGCCGCTTGGCAAACCTCGGTCCATTCCGAGACCGTTTAACACCCGCACATGAAAAGAGGTAAAAGGGGGCGCCGGGAGACATAGGAGTGCCGGATTGCAAAACAAACAACGGGGAAAATGCTCGGATGCATGAGACGAACACGTATGCAAAATGAAACGCACATGATGACATGATATGAATTGCAGATGATGACATGGCAAAGTGCAACACGCAAGCAAATGACATGGCAACAACGACGAATAACTGGCAGACACCTGGCGCATCGAATCTGGGGCGTTACACATGGCCATCACGCCGGACATGGACGTGGCGGAGCAGGCGGCGCTACTCGAGTCCTACCACTATGCCTGCAAAATCTGCCACGACCGCTGTCGGTACCGCCAAAATCAGGTGGAACTGGAGGACACCTACAAGGAGATGGATGAGGCGGCGAACGAGGTGTTCACAAGAGCCACGACGAGGAGGACATCGCCGGCTCCGCCAAGGCCATGCCCTGTTGCCATGACCAAAAACCCGGCACGTCTGCGAGTGCCGCTGGCAGTGATCATGAGTAGTGCATGGTAGGGCGTCACCGTCCGGGTCGCAAGAAGGCCACCGCTATTCCCCTCCCGCTGAAGCCAAGCTTGGCGAGCTGAAAATCGTCGGCCGATTTAACTGCTCAGGCTGCGGTGGCGGAGGCAAACTTGGAGAGCGCCGAGGCGGAACTGAAGAAGGTGAAGGTAAGAGCCGGAGCTTCCATTCTCGGGGCTCATGGCCAGATATAGGGAACGAGTGTCGGCGATCGTTTAGATTAGGTTGAAAAATAGGGTTTAGTTAAAAAGTGTCCAAAATGTAATGAATTTTGTCCGCTTTATATGAAAAATATCAGATTTGTAATGAATGTGTTCTGGTTTATATGAAAATCCGTGGTGTTTACATGAATTTCATCCGGCATGTTGATCGAAATGTATGCAGGCAGCGTTGGATGGCCAGCTCCCGCATCCGTGTCCGCAAACGGATGCCGGAGCAAATTTGCATGTCAAAGTTGGAAATGCCCTAATGCCTTGTGCGTTGCTGTGAAAATGTATAGCACTGAAATTATCAAAAAAGTTAGAATATATGACAATACTACCAGACCACATTCTCATATATGGTGGTAAGAAATTTATAGGTAAATGAAGGATGATGCATATTATATTACCTTGTGACATTCAATTTCAATTATTTGTTGCTAAAAGGTAAAAATATAAACAATGGCATGGAGTGTCGTTTGAGAGGGCTGTTTGGGTATGAGGGGTGCCGGTCAGCCCAGGCGTTTGAGGGCCATTTGAGAGGGCTGTCTGGGAAGAAAACGTGACCGGACAGTGACCGAGCGGCTCGTCCGGACGTATGAGGCGGGTTTGAGACGCCAAAAGCATACGTGCATGGGCCTTAAAAAATAATCAAGGATTAAGCCATGCCTGCAAAAGGACAAATCATAGACTGAAAAGAGGTCTTGCTGAGGTGAGGTGCACGTGATAGGGGTATCTTGTTGTTCCACGTAGAAGATGCTTCTTGTTTCCCATAGTACTCCAGTAGTAGCTAGCAAGAACCCCCCAACCCAACTAGCCCTGCCCTTGCCGGAGCTTAGCTATATATATGCCCTTGAGATTTCAGAGGGATTCGGAGACCATTTGCAAGGATGTGTTCTTCGTACTTGACCGTGCAATCATATGCAATGGTGTGTCTTCTCGTCAGGTAAGTGTGTGATTTATAGATTAGATCCATCGATCTATTCATTGTGTATAAACTGTGCTGTAAACCATTTATTTTGGAGTGATTCGATCAGGTAGAAGTAGCCGGCTGGAGATCGAGCGAGCATGGACGACTCGAACATGTTCATCCAGTGGGCCATGGAGACGCTGGAGCAGGAGCAGGACGGCGCCGCCGCCGGAGACGTCTTCCCGTCGTCACTCCTAGAGCTCGACCACTCGGCGGCGCTGCAGAACGGCACGCACATGGCGGCCCACCGACACGGAGCCACGGACAGCTGGAGCTCAGGCGACAGTGGCGCCGCGGTGGCCGTGGAGAACGACGGCTGGTCGTCCAACTGCAGCACCAACTACCCGGCCGCTAGCTGGAACTTCACCTCGGCCATACCGCAGCCTCCCAGCATTATCGAGGCCACCCCGAGCCCACCAGCAGCTCCCAGCCACGTCGTGCCGGAGCTGGCGCACAGGTCGCCACCGTCGAGGAAATCCTCAGGCGCCAGTACAGGGACGGTGCCGACCGTCCAGGAACACGTCATGGCGGAGCGGAAGCGCCGGGAGAAGATCAACCGACGCTTCATCGAGCTCTCCACCGTCATCCCCGGCCTCAAGAAGGTCTGTACATTTCTCACACAAATAAATTTGTAGTAGCATCACTCACTTCAGCAGTGTTCAGCTCAGCATTGTTTCGCTCACTTCAGCAGTTCAGTTCAGCTCAGCATTGACTAAAATAATTTTCCGCTCAGATGGACAAGGCGACCATCTTGTCGGACGCCGTGAGGTACGTCAAGGAGCAGCAGGAGAAGCTCAAGGCACTCCAGGACCGGGACGTGAGGAGCATCGACTCGGTGGTGCTAGTGAAGAGGCCGTGCATCTCCAACGGCGATGATGGCTGCCCGTCACCGCCGCCGTCAGCAGCAGCTGGAGGAGGTCCGCCGACGACAAGGGTCACCTTGCCGGAGATCGAGGCGAGGATCTCGGAGAGCAATGTGATGATGAGGATCCACTGCCAGGATGGCAAAGGGGTCCTTGTCACGTTGCTCGCCGAGGTCGAGGGGCTCCACCTTAGCATCACACATACCAATGTCGTGTCTTTCCCGGCTTCCACTCTGATCATAAACCTCATGGCTAAGGCATGTTCACCACTTCACTCTACACATTTTCGTTTTTCTTTTTCTTATTTATAGGTTAGTACTCAACAATGATCAAAATATAAGACATGTTTGCGGTTCAAAGTGAACTACAAAAATGTCTTCATTTGGTACAGATTTAGTACTTGTTACCATATGAACAATTATTTTGTTTTTTTAGGTGACATTTTGTGAAGTCAAGAAAGACAATAACTCTAATGATAGAAGATAACTTGTGGCCCGTACAAAATATTGTGCAAATTTATGCATGATCTAAAAGAAAGAAAAATTAGAGGACTACCTTACTTGAGTTGTAGCAAATTGCCACAAATGTTTATTGAACACAATACAATAAAAGACATTCCCATACACGCACATACCCTCATTCGTATGAATAAATCTAAAAAAATATGAGCACCAACGCTAAGTCTAGGACTTGAACCCTGATAGGCTGGTTCCATCACAAGGAAACTAACCATCTGAGCTACTCTCAGTTCGCAATTGCCACAAATGTTATATGTATATACAAAATCACAATCATAATAAAATATTGATGAATAAACTTGATCAACGGTACCAATTTTGAGTCACTCCAACATATACTATTGACCAAACCCTTAAACTTCTTAGAAAATACTCTCTCCGTTCCAAAATGTAAGATTAATTTTAACACTGTGATAGTGCAAAAAATGATCTTACATTTTAAGGCGGAGGGAGCACTTATTATGGAACCACAGCCATAAGGAAATACTTATGAATATATCTGATCCGTGGTACAAAGTTGGAGTCACACAACCTAGATATATATAATAATCGTCAACCATATTAAACTTAAGAAGATAGTCGAACTGCATCTTATATTGTTAACAGATGAATATCAAAGAAGTATTTACATTCCATTTTACTAACTAGTCTATAATTATTTCCTTTCAGTTAGACGAGGGCTTCGCCGTCACAGCGGACGACATTGTATGGAAGCTCGACTCTGCTTTGCGCGCACATCATAGCGGCAAATGATAGTTCTAGCTAGGAGAGGACCAATAAACATGAAGACGCAAAGGCTTAAGAAGCGGCAAGCAGGCAGCTCATGTCCAATTAGCATGTTCAATTAGTGCGTGTGTGTGTGCGCGCGCGTGCATTGTGAGTTACACTAATAATGACCAGTGAGAATCTCGGGCACATGTTCAATTTGGCATGTTACCGTTTTTTTTTTTTGTGCATCTGTACGTGTCACTACAGCATCAAGGCGTTGATTTTTTAGCATGTCGGATCTTTCTCGTGTCATGGTCCATCATGCTAGAGAGAGTAGTAGAATATTTTAGTTTGTATTACCATGGGTTTTTCACTCTGCATATTAGGTCATCTCGGGATAAACCTTTAATCAACAATCCTCTATAGGGCTCATTCGGTTTGGTGGAAAGCAAAACATAGGAATTAGAAGTAGTATAGAAGTTTGACAGGATAACGTTTGCTATTGAGCAGTGCTAGGTGGACGACAAATATTTGGACGATTTGTGGACAATGGTTACATTCTGCCGTAGAATCTTGTCCAACGCCGAACAACAGCCGCTGGATTCTTTAGTCGTCCGCACATCGTCCATTGTTCGCCGTGTGTAGAGCAATTTCGTTTGCTATTCTAAGGAATTGACTTGCTCCGTTCCTACGCGTAAAATGAGTTTTGGGTGGATGTGTAGTTTTCTCAAAAACACAGAAGATGTATTGTAATCCTACAAAATTTATGTACACATTCCCTACAAACTAAATGCATCTATAGGATTTTTTTTCTCAAAAATGCTTATTTGTATGTTTTTTCTGTGACAATCCTTCAAAGGCTAAATTTTGTGTTTTGACCCTTTTCTGAAACCTATTCGAGATCTGACCTAGGTTGAAAAAATTTCGAGATCTGACCCTTTTGCTACCGCCAGAGTTCATGGCGGTAGGGTCTAACAGCCTACCGCCAGGGACTTTGGCGGTAGGAAACATCGCTACCGCCAAACGGGCTGGCGGTAGCCTGCACAACCCTATCGTCAAGGTTCTTGACGGTAGGCACAAGCACGCACTGTGTTCAATACTTAGAGATTTTTGACGGTAGGGCATGCAACCCTACCTCCAGGATCCTTGGCGGTAGGCTGTTATACCCTACCGTCATGATCCTGGCGGTAGCAAAAGGATCAGATCTTAAAATTTTCTTAAACTAGGGTTAGATCTTGAATAGGTTTGAGAAAAGGGTCAAAACACGAAATTTAGCCTCCTCCAAACCGCACTAGGCCTAAAGTTGCCTTGTCTGCAGAAATGTAGCACGTCCAAGTTGGCAGGACAGGCCAAGCTCGATGTAGTATACTAGGAGTAGTGAGATGGACAACTCACGTGCTGCTCTTGGCTCTGGATGTGGGTGAACACACGCCAGATCGATAGGGTACACTCTCCTAGGCAGGCAGGGCTGGCATGCATGGCACATGCAGGCACGATTCCCGACACTGGCTAGACGACGGCTTTCCCGGCGATTCACGGACACGTAGTACACGCTTTCCTCATGTGTCTCTGTGGCACCTCGAACGGGCGCCGTGACCACCGCCGACAGCATGGTAGGCGGCGCGCAGACCACGGGCCACTTATTAATTGAAAGTGGTCATGCAGCTCAGGCTCAGCTGACTCAGCCACAGTTGGCTAGTCCAGTTAAATTTTGTAGTGTGCCCTAGCAAGGCAATAGTTTGGGCACCGGCACGACCACGAGTATGCACTTTTGTGTGCGTGTCCGTCCGTACTCCGTAGGTGGCCAGCCCCAGCACTACAAGCTAGTACTAGTTGCAAGTGGATGCATGGCTGAGCTGACACGGACGGCAATGGCGGACCAGTGACGGCCGGGGCCAGTCACGTGCATGGATCCAGCGGCTAAGGGCTTGTTTGGTTCCAATAAATCACCTGACTTATAAGTCAGGTAATTTAAAACCAGTGACTTATAAGTCACGCCTGTTTGGTTGTCGCCTGATTTATAAGTCATCTGATACATCTTTCCACACCAATCAACATCATGCAGGTGATGAGACTCACGCAAAAGGGGGTGACTTATAAGTTTTAAGTTGGGGTGGAGCAACTTATGACTTATAAGTTAGGGTGACTTATAAGTCGGATCTGTTTGGCAAAATAAGTCACTTTTTTCATTTTTTGACTTATAAGTTGGTGACTTATTTAGAACCAAACAGGCCCTAAGCGTCCTAGGACAGCAACCACTAATCAGTGGGCCATGCATGTGGACAGATTGAGCTGACTTGGGCCCGCACATGCATGTCGGAGACGGAGTAGCTTCCCTGGCATCGTCGTTTGTGTGAAAGTAAAAACGAGATAGGAGAGCAAATGATGGAACAGTTATCTCATTGATTGAAGATTGGGGTATATATACCCCCTCAGTACAAAGGCGGTTTACAAGGAGCAGTTGCTAAACTACAGCCAACCGACATAGCAGGGATTATTTCCTAATTAATCTAATTAATTAATTTCTAACACTCCCCCTAATCAATGCTTGTCTTTGCGAATATGCATCATCTTGATAAATAATACTCCTTGTATGTCTTTGCCTTTGAGAATGTTCGGCATCTTCATCTTGAGAAATCCTTGTATAATCATTAAAGTCTCTTCCAAAAACCCTGTGGGAAAAATATGAGGAGAATAGTGTAGATATATTGCTAAAACTCCTTTAAACCCAGTGGGAAAAATAATAAGGAGAAAATGATGCAACATATAATGATTATTAATTGTCTCTTGATAATTCATATGAGAAAAACCTTTGAAGAAGGAGAAAACTCATCAGCGAGTTTAGAGAACAATTAATATGTCTTGAGTACTTTCTTTAAAAACCTCGATAGGGAAAATAGAAAGTATGACGTATGATCTTTAATAAGATATTGCCTCGTTAAAAACCATTATGAGAAACTTTGAGAGCAAACTCATAAGGGAAAAGAGTGTGATATGATATGCCATTGAAAACTGTAAAACCCAGTGGGAAAATATAAGGAGAAGAATGACATATATGGGCACTTGTGTTTATATTTTCTCGTTAAAAACCTTTATGAGAAACCATTAGGGAAAAACTCATGAAAGGAAAAACAGTACAATATATGCAATCTTAGGATTGTTAATAGGTTATAGATTTTGGAGATTACTCCCCCTGAACTTTACAAACCTGGAGAATGTGTAATACAATTCCATTGATACGATCATGACATCATGAATAATATGTAGGACTTTCAAAGTATTTTGTTTGCATATTGTTTCCTCACTTGTCTATAATTCGTGAGGATAAGTAATTTTGAGCAATGTGCTTTATGATATTACTTTTCATATATGTAACGCCCCGGATTCGATGCGCCAGGTGTCTGCCAGTTATTCGTCGTCATTGACATGTCATGTGCTTGCGTGTTGCACTTTGCCATGTCATCATCTGCATTTCATATCATGTCATCATGTGCATCTCATTTTGCATACGTGTTCGTCTCATGCATCCGAGCATTTTCCCCGTTGTCCGTTTTGCAATCCGGCACTCCTATGTCTCCCGGCGCCCCCTTTTGCCTCTTTTCATGTGCGGGTGTTAAACGGTCTCGGAATGGACCGAGGTTTGCCAAGCGGCCTTGGTATAGCACCGGTAGACCGCCTGTCAAGTTTCGTGCCATTTGGAGGTCGTTTGATACTCCAACGGTTAACCGGGTAACCGTAAAAGCCTCTTTTGTGTGCAGCCCAACACCCCCTTCAAAGTGGCCCAAAACCCAGCAAACCCTCCTCCATGCTCTCGGTCGTTCGATCACGATAGTGTGGGCGAAAACCGCACCTCATTTGGAGCCTCCTAGCTCTCTCTACCTATATAAACTCCCCCTCCCCCGAAAATCCCTGGTCTTCTTCCTCCCGAAACCCTAGCAAATCTCCCTCCGCGCCGCCGGACATGTCCGCCCGGCGGCCGGACACGTCCGCCCGCACCCGCAGCCAATTGTGGCTTGCCACGTGGCCTCCGCCGCCGCCCAGCGCCGCCGCCCATGGAGCCCATCAGCAGCCCCAGCAGAGTCGTCGGTGGCCGCCGCCGCCCATGCAGCATGGCCGCGCCGCCTCCGCAACCGGCCTCCCAGCCGGCCGACGCCACTGGAGTGCCCGCCGCCGCCGCCGCCCGCCCTCGCCGCGCCGCCGCCCGCCCGTCGTCGCCCGGCTTTGTCCTCGCCGGAGGCGCCGCTGAACCGCCCGCCGCCTTGGCGCTCTTCCCCGCCCGAAGCTCCCGCCTCGCCGGAGCACACCGGCGCCGCCGCGCCACCTCCGGTGCCGGTTCGCCCGCTTCCCGCCCGGCTCCCTCGCGCCCGGCCTCCCGGCCCCGGATCCGCCGGCCCCCACTCCGGCGAGATCCCGCGATCTCCAGCGAACTCCGGCCGCCTCGAAGTCCGTGCCACAAGAGGTTGACTCCCCCCCCCCCCTCCAAATTCTGCTAAGTCCCGATTATCTGTGTATTTATCATGCATTTTCATCGCATCATAACTCTGCATCCGTAGCTCCGTTTTGGGCGTGTAATATGTCAAATTGTTCGCCTCGACGAGTACATCATTTCATCTCATTGCATCATTTTCATTTGAGCTCATCTTGATGCCCGAAATGCTTTTGGAAGAGGGCTATGTGATGTTAGTTTCAGATTCTTATTAGTACATGCACTTTTTTCATTTTTGCCATGATTGATGTGTGCACCCTATGAACTTGAGCCCTACATGTGTTTTGTAATATGCCATGCCATCTTTACAGTGGTGTATGCCATGTATTTTTGTGATCTCTGTGGTGACTAGCACAAGCATGCAAACTAGGCCTCATGATGTAGCTGATTTCAGCCCATGTTCTGCTGATATTGTTATGCCATGTTAACTTGATGCTACAGAGAGATCCATGCTTATTTTGAGATACTTCAGTAAGGATGTTTTGAACATATGGTTATTCTCTATCTGTCCATGCCATTGTTTGCAATTTTGGAGTGCCATAGCTTGAGTCAATCAAGCTCTACTTTTGCTATAAAATGTTTCCTGGCAGGTTGTTTACATGTTATTCAATTTTGCCAAGGTTGTTGTAGTTGATCCGTGTATGCTATGATGTTGTTCTTGCCATGTATAGCTTCTATGCCATGTCTTCTTACTGTGAGTTGCCTTGCCATGCCATGTATTGCTCTGTGGTGAGTGGTTCAAGCTCACCAACATGCCTACTTATCGTTGTTCCTGCCATGTATGAATCTGTAATATAACTTGCCATGTTTACATGGGTGCCATCATACTTTCTGATCCTTTTTGGCTTATGGTCAGTAAAGGACTTTCGTTCTATGCAATTAGTAGATTCATGCCATGCCTTTGTTTGCCATGTTAAGTTCCTGTAGCATGTCGTATGATAGCTCTAAACATTGCAACCTGATGTTATTTCCTGATAAGTCTGAAACTGTATTATTTGCAATCTTGCCATGTCATTTTGAGCATGTTCTAGTGATTTCTGGAGATAGCTCAGTGTTCATGTTTTGTAATGCTTTACCTGTACATCATGCCTAAGCCTTTTATTATTACGGTGGGATGTTGTAGCTTGTTGTTTTGATGCTTGCAATATGCCTAGTTGCTGTTATGGACAGATTGTTGTTATGAATTGTTTCATGTGTATGTGTTGAACCGTTGCTCCGTTTTTTAGTGTGCTCTATATGAAACTTGCTTGATTTTGCATGTAGCTTCATATTATCATGTTGCATCCATGTTTTGAGGTGTTTGCTTGATGTTTGTATGCATTTTGCATCAATGCCATGTTTATCTTGTTTTGCTCATATCTTCTAGGCCGTAGCTCCGAATCTAATAAACTTTATATATAACTTGACTAGAATTTCGTGTAGATCATAGTGGTGCATCTTAACTTGCTGTTTAACAACTTGAACATAAAGTTATTCAGATCTGGACCAATTTTGAAATTTGCATATGAGGACTTACCGAAATTGTTCTATGTTGTTCCCGGCCTCATTTAAACTTGCTTTGATGTGTTGCTCTTGTATGCATCATCTCTTGCCATGGGTAGCTTCATGTAGCTTTGTCATGCATCATACTTGGTTGAGCATCATGCCTTGTTCACGTGTGGTGTGTTTACCTTGTTGTGTGCTTCTCTCGATAGTTCCCGTTTCGTTGCGATCGTGAGGATTCGTTCGTCTACGCTTGGTTCGGCTTCATCCGTTCATCTTCTTCATGGACTCGTTCTTCTTCCTTGCGGGATTTCAGGCAAGATGACCGCTACCCTGGATCTCACTACTATCATTGCTATGCTAGTTGCTTCGTTCTTTCGCTATGCTGCGCTACCTATCACTTGCTGCTCAAGCCTTCCAAATTGCCATGAACCTCTAACCTTTGTCACCCTTCCTAGCAAACCGTTGTTTGGCTATGTTACCGCTTTGCTCAGCCCCTCTTATAGCGTTGTTAGTTGCAGGTGAAGATGAAGTTTGTTCCTTGTTGGAACATGGAGATGTTGTTCCTTGTTGGAACATGTTTACTTGTTGGGATATCACAATATATCTTATTTATTAATGCATCTATATACTTGGTAAAGGGTGGAAGGCTCGGCCTTATGCCTGGTGTTTTGTTCCACTCTTGCCGCCCTAGTTTCCGTCATATCGGTATTATGTTCCCGGATTTTGCGTCCCTAACGCGGTCGGGTGATTTATGGGACCCCCTTGACAGTTCGCTTTGAAGAGACTCCTCCAGCAAGGCCCAACATTGGTTTTACCATTTGCCTCACCACCACCTACATTTCCCTTGGGAGTAATTAACCCAAGGGTCATCTTTATTTAGCCCCCCGGGCCAATGCTTGTCTAAGTGTTGGCCCGAACCGAGTAGACTGCGGGGCCCCCTCGGGGAAACTCGGGGTTTGGTTTTACTCGTAGGATGTCTCATCCGGAGTTGCCCTGAGTGTTGGTGAACGTTGCAGAAAATTAAAATTTTTCCTACGGTTTCACCAAGATCCATCTATGAGTTCATCTAAGCAACGAGTCAAGGGAGTGAGTTTGCATCTACATACCACTTGTAGATCGCGTACGGAAGCGTTCGAGGGAGCGGTGATGATGGAGTCGTACTCAACGTGATTCAGGTCACCGATGACCAAGTGCTGAACGGACAGCACCTCCGTGTTCAACACACGTACGGTACGGGTGACGTCTCCGCCGTCTTGATCCAGCAAGGAGGAAGGAGAGGTTGAGGAAGACAGCTCCACCGGCAGCATGACGGCGTGATGATGGTGGAGAGGCAGTACTCCGACAGGGCTTCGCCGAGCACACAACGGAGGAGGAGAGGTGTTGGGGAGGGGAGGGCTGCGCCTTGGCTTGTGGTCCGGCTGCCCTCTAGGGTTCCCCCTCAACCCTAGGCGCAAGGGCCCAAGGGAGGGGGTGCGCCCAGCCCACCAAGGGCTGGCTCCCTCCTCACGCAGCCCAAGTGGCCCCCCGGGAGGTGTGGCCCCTCCCGGTGGACCTCCGGAACCCTTCCGTGGCCCCGGTACAATACCGGTACACCCCCGAAACTTTCCGGCGTCCGTTTGACAACTTCCCATATATAAATCTTTACCTCCGGACCCTTCCGGAACTCCTCGTGACGTCCGGGATCTCATCCGGGACTCCGAACAACATTCGGTAATCACATACAAGTCTTCCTAATAACCCTAGCGTCACCGAACCTTAAGTGTGTAGACCCTACGGGTTCGGAGACATGCGACATGACCGAGACGCTCTCAGTCAATAACTAACAGCGGATCTGGATACCCATGTTGGCTCCTACATGCTCCTCGATGATGTCATCGGATGAACCACGATGTCGAGGATTCAAGCAACCCGTATACTATTCCCTTTGTCGACGGTATGTTACTTGCCCGAGACTTGATCGTCGATATCCCAATACCTCGTTCGGTCTCGTTACGGCAAGTCACTTTACTCGCACCGTAATGCATGATCCCGTGACGGACACTTGGTCACATTGAGCTCATTATGATGATGCACTACCGAGTGGGCCCAGTGATACCTCTCCGTAATACGGAGTGACAAATCCTGTCTCGATCCGTGTCAACCCGCAGACACTTTCGGAGATACCGTAATGCACCTTTATAGTCACCCGATTCGTTGTGGCGTTTGGTACACCCAAAGCACTCCTACGGTATCCGGGAGTTACACGATCTCATGGTCTAAGGAATAGATACTTGACATTGAGAAAGCTCTAGCAAAACGAACTACACGATCTTGTGCTATGCTTAGGATTGGGTCTTGTCCATCACGTCATTCTCCTAATGACGTGATCCCGTTGTCAATGACATCTGATGTCCATAGTCAGGAAACCATGACTATCTGTTGACCAACGAGCTAGTCAACTAGAGGCTTACTAGGGACGTATTGTGGTCTATGTATTCACACATGTATTACGATTTCCGGATAATACAATTATAGCATGAATAAAAGACAATTATCATGAACAAGGAAATATAATAATAATGCTTTTATTATTGCCTCTAGGGCATATTTCCAACAGTCTCCCACTTGCACTAGAGTCAATAATCTAGTTTACATTGTGATGAATCGAACACCCATAGAGTTCTGGTGTTGATCATGTTTTGCCCACGGAAGAGGTTTAGTCAATGGATCTGCGACATTCAGATCCGTATGCACTTTACAAATTTCTATGTCTCCATCCTGAACATTTTCACGGATGGAGTTGAAGCGACGCTTGATGTGCCTGGTCTTCTTGTGAAACCTGGGCTCCTTGGCAAGTGCAATAGCTCCAGTGTTGTCACAGAAGAGTTTGATTGGCCCCGACGCATTGGGTATGACTCCTAGGTCGGTGATGAACTCCTTCACCCAAATTGCTTCATGCGCTGCCTCCGAGGCTGCCATGTACTCCGCTTCACATGTAGATCCCGCCACGACGCTCTGCTTGCAGCTGCACTAGCTTACTGCTCCACCATTCAACATATACACGTATCCGGTTTGTGACTTAGAGTCATCCAGATCTGTGTCGAAGCTAGCATCGACGTAACCCTTTACGACGAGCTCTTCGTCACCTCCATAAACGAGAAACATGTCCTTTGTCCTTTTCAGGTACTTTAGGATATTCTTGACCGCTGTCAAAGTGTTCCTTGCGGGATTACTTTGGTACCTTCCTACCAAACTTACGGCAAGGTTTACATCAGGTCAGTACACAGCATGGCATACATAATAGATCCTATGGCTGAAGCATAGGGATGACACTCATCTCTTCTTTATCTTTTGTCGTGGTCGGGCATTGAGCCGAGCTCAATCTCACACCGTGCGATCAGAGGCAAGAACCCTTTCTTGGACTGATCCATTTTGAACTTCTTCAAAATCTTATCAAGGTATGTGCTTTGTGAAAGACCTATGAGGCGTCTCGATCTATCTCTATAGATCTTGATGCCTAATATATAAGCAGCTTCTCCAAGGTCCTTCATTGAAAAACACTTATTCAAGTAGGCCTTAATGCTGTCCAAGAATTCTATATCATTTCCCATCAAAAGTATGTCATCTACATATAATATGAGAAATGCTACAGAGCTCCCACTCACTTTCTTGTAAACGCAGGCTTCTCCATAAGTCTGCATAAACCCAAACGCTTTGATCATCTCATCAAAGCGAATGTTCCAACTCGAGATGCTTGCACCAGCCCATAAATGGATCATTGGAGCTTGCATACTTTGTCGACATTCTTAGGATCGACAAAACCTTCCGGCTGCATCATATACAACTCTTCCTTAAGACAACCGTTAAGGAACGCTGTTTTGACGTCCATCTGCCATATCTCATAATCATAGTATGCGGCAATTGCTAACATGATTCGGACGGACTTAAGCTTCGCTACGGGAGAGAAAGTCTCATCGTAGTCAATCCCTTGAACTTGCCGATAACCCTTAGCGACAAGTCGAGCTTTATAGATGGTAATATTACCATCCGCGTCCGTCTTCTTCTTAAAGATCCATTTGTTTTCTATCGCTCGCCGATCATCGGGCAAGTCAGTCAAAGTCCATACTTTGTTTTCAAACATGGATTCTATCTCGGATTTCATGGCTTCTAGCCATTTGTTGGAATCTGGGCCCGCCATCGCTTCTTCATAGTTCGAAGGTTCACCGTTGTCTAACAACATGATTTCCAGGACAGGGTTGCCGTACCACTCTGGTGCGGAACGTGTCCTTGTGGACCTACGAAGTTCAGTAGCAACTTGATCCAAAGTACCTTGATCATCATCATTAATTTCCTCTTCAGTTGGTGTAGGCATCACAGGAACATTTTCTGAGCTGCACTACTATCCTGTTCAAGAGGTAGTACTTCATCGAGTTCTACTTTCCTCCCACTTACTTCTTTCGAGAGAAACTCTTTTTACATAAAGGATCCGTTCTTGGCAACAAAGATCTTGCCCTCGGATCTTAAGTAGAAGGTATACCCAATGGTTTCCTTAGGGTATCCTATGAAGACGCATTTTTCCGACTTGGGTTCGAGCTTTTCAGGTTGAAGTTTCTTGACATAAGCATCGCATCCCCAAACTTTTAGAAACGACAGCTTAGGTTTCTTCCCAAACCATAATTCATACGGTGTCGTCTCAACGGATTTAGACGGTGCCCTATTTAAAGTGAATGTAGCTGTCTCTAGAGCGTATCCCCAAAATGAAAGCGGTAAATCAAGAAGAGACATCATAGACCGCACCATATCCAATAGAGTGCGACACGACGTTCGGACACACCGTTCGCTGAGGTGTTCCAGCGGCGTGAGTTGTGAAACGATTCCACATTTTCTTAAGTGTGTACCAAATTCGTGACTTAAATATTCTCCTCCACGATCCGATCGTAAGAATTTTATCTTTCGGTCACGTTGATTCTCTACTTCATTCTGAAATTCCTTGAACTTTTCAAAGGTCTCGGACTTGTGTTTCATCAAGTAGACATACCCATATCTACTCAAGTCATCTGTGAGAGTGAGAACATAACGATATCCTCCATGAGCCTCAACACTCATTGGACCGCTTTACATCGGTATGTATGACTTCCAACAAGTTGGTTGCTCGCTCCATTGTTCCGGAGAACGGAGTCTTGGTCATCTTGCCCATGAGGCATGGTTCGCATGTGTCAAATGATTCATAATCGAGAGACTCCAAAAGTCCATCAGCATGGAGCTTCTTCATGCGCTTGACACCAATGTGACCAAGGCGGCAGTGCCACAAGTATGTGGGACTTGTTGGAAATATGCCCTAGAGGCAATAATAAAAGCATTATTATTATATTTCCTTGTTCATGATAATTGTCTTTTATTCATGCTACAACTGTATTATCCGGAAATCGTAATACACGTGTGAATACATAGACTACAATACGTCCCTAGTAAGCCTCTAGTTGACTAGCTCGTTGGTCAACAGATAGTCATGGTTTCGACTATGGACATCGATGTCGTTGATAACGGGATCACGTCATTAGGAGAATGACGTGATGGACAAGACCCAATCCTAAGCATAGCACAAAGATCGTGTAGTTCGTTTTGCTAGAGCTTTTCCAATGTCAAGTATCTCTTCCTTAGACCGTGAGATCGTGTAACTCCGGATACCGTAGGAATGCTTTGGGTGTACCAAACGTCCACAACGAATCGGGTGACTATAAAGGTGCATTACAGGTATCTCCGAAAGTGTCATTGGGTTGACACGGATCGAGGCAGGATTTGTCACTCCGTTATGACGGAGAGGTATCACTGGGCCCACTCGGTAATGCATCATCATAATGAGCTCAAAGTGATCAAGTGTATGGTCACGGGATCATGCATTACTGATGCGAGTAAAGTGACTTGCCGGTAACGAGACTAAACGAGGTATTGGGATACCGACGATCGAGTCTCGGGCAAGTAACATACCGTCTGACAAAGGGAATAGAATACAGGGTTGCTTGAACCCTAGACATCGTGGTTCATCCGATGACATCATCGAGGAGCATGTGGGAGCCAGCATGGGTATCCAGATCCCGCTGTTGGTTATTGACCTGAGAGCGTCCCGGTCATGTCTGCATGTCTCCCGAACCCGTAGGGTCTACACACTTAAGGTTCGGTGACGCTAGGGTTAATAGGAAGACTTGTATGTGATTACCGAATGTTGTTCGGAGTCCCGGATGAGATCCCGGACGTCACGAGGAGTTCCGGAATGGTCCGGAGGTAAAGATTTATATATGGGAAGTCGTCAAACGGACACCGGAAAAGTTTGGTCATATCGGTATTATGGAGGGTCCACCGGAAGGTTCCGGAGGACCACGGGAGGGGCCACCCTTTCGGGGCCACTTGGGCTGCGTGGGAGGCAGCCAGCCCCTAGTGGGCTGGGCACACCCTCCCTTGGCCCATGCGCCTAGGGTTGAGGGGAACCCAAGGGGCGCCTTGCTTGGGGGCAAGCCCTCCCTTGGCCGCCCCCCCTCTAGATGCATCTAGAGGGGCCGCCCCTCCTCCCTTCCCTATAAATAGAGGGGTGGAGGGAGGGCTGCAACACCATTGAAGGCGCAGCCCCTCCCTCCCAACACCTCTCCTCCTCCGCATAAGCTTGGCGAAGCCTGCTGGGAGAACAGCCACTCCATCGCATCACGCCGTCGTGCTGCCATTGGAGTTGTCTTCCTCAACCTCTCCTTCCTCCTTGCTGGATCAAGATGAAGGAGACGCCGTAAATCCCGCACGTGTGTTGAGCGCGGAGGTGCTGTCCGTTCAGCACTTGGTCATCGGTGATCGGAATCACGTTGGGAGCGTCTTCATCATCACCACTCCTCGAACGCTTCCGTATTCGATCTACAAGTGGTATGTAGATGCAAACTCTCTCTCTCTTGACTCGTTGCTTAGTAGAACTCATAGATGGATCTTGGTGAAACCGTAGGAAAATTTTAATTTTCTGCAACGTTCACCTGTGATGGCATCATGAGCTAGGTCTATCGTAGTTCTCTATTGCACGAGTAGAACACAATTTGGTTGTGGGCGTGGATCTTGTCAATTTACTTGCCGCTACTAGTCTTATCTTGCTTCCAGCGGTATTGTGGGATGAAGCGGCCGGACCAACCTTACACGCACGCTACGTGAGACCGGTTCCATCGACTAACATGCACTAGTTGCATAAGGTGGCTGGCGGGTGTCTGTCTCTCCTACTTTAGTTGGAGCGGATTCGATGAAAAGGGTCCTTATGAAGGGTAAATAGAAGTTGACAAGATCACGTTGTGGTTATTCATAGGTAAGAAAACGTTCTTGCTAGAACCCAATTGCAGCCACGTAAAAGATGCAACAACAATTAGAGGACGTCTAACTTGTTTTTGCAGCAATTGTCATGTGATGTGATATGGCCAAGTTGTGATGAATGATGAATGACATATTGTGATGTATGAGATCATGTTCTTGTAATAGGAATCACGACTTGCATGTCGATGAGTATGACAACCGGAAGGAGCCATAGGAGTTGTCTTTATTTTGTATGACCTGCGTGTCATTGAAGAACGCCATGTAACTTACTTTACTTTATTGCTAAACGCGTTAGCCATAGAAGTAGAAGTAGTCGTTGGTGTGACAACTTCATGGAGGCACAATGATGGAGATCATGATGATGGAGATCATGGTGTCATGCCGGTGACAAGATGATCATGGAGCCTCGAAGATGGAGATCAATGGAGCTTTATGATATTGGCCATATCATGTCACTACTATATAATTGCATGTGATGTTTATTATGTTTATACATCTTGTTTACTTAGGACGACGGTAGTAAATAAGATGATCCCTTACAACAATTTCAAGAAGTGTTTCCCCTAACTCTGCACCGTTGCTAAAGTTCGTCGCTTCTAAGCACCATGTGATGATCGAGTGTGATGGATTCTTACGTTCACATACAACGGGTGTAAGACAGATTTACACACGCGAAAACACTTAGGGTTTACTTGACGAGCCTAGCATGTACAGACATGGCCTCGGAACACGGAGACCGAAAGGTCGAACACGAGTCGTATAGAAGATACGATCAACATGAGAATGTTCACCGATGATGACTAGTCCGTCTCACGTGATGATCGGACACGGCCTAGTCGACTCGGATCGTGTAACACTTAGATGACTAGAGGGATGTCTAATCTGAGTGGGAGTTCATTTAAATAATTTGATTAGATGAACTTAATTATCATGAACTTAGTCTAAAACTTTTGAATGATATGTCTTGTAGATCAAATGGCCAACGCTCATGTCAACTTGAACTTCAACGCGTTCCTAGAGAAAACCAAGCTGAAAGATGACGGCAGCAACTATACGGACTGGGTCCGGAACTTGAGGATCATCCTCATAGCTGCTAGGAAACAATATGTCCTAGAAGGACCGCTAGGTGATGCTCCCGTCCTGCAGAACCAAGACATTATGAATGCTTGGCAGTCTCGTCTTGATGATTACTCCCTCGTTCGGTGCGGCATGCTTTTTAGCTTAGAACCGGGCTCCAAAAGCGTTTTGAGCATCACGGAGCATATGAGATGTTCGAGGAGCTGAAACTTGTTTTCCAAGCTCACGCCCGGTCGAGAGATATGACATCTCCGACAAGTTCTATAGTTGTAAGATGGAGGAGAACAGTTACGTCGGTGAGCACATCTATCAAGATGTCAGGTTGCACAACCGTATGACCCAGTGAACATTAACCTCCCCGATGAGGCGGTCATTGACAGAATCCTCGATCGCTCCCACCAAGCTACAAGAGCTTTGTGATGAACTACAACATGCAGGGGATGGTAAAGACCATTCTGAAGTGTTCTCTATCTTGAAGTCAGCGAGGTTGAAATCAAGAAAGAACATCAAGTGTTGATGGTCAATAAGACCACTAAGTTCAAGAAGGGCAAGGGCAAGAAGAACTTCAAGAAGGACGGCAAGGAAGTTGCCGCGCCCGATAAGCAAGTTGCCGGAAGAAGTCAAAGAATGGACCCAAACCCGAGACCTGAGTGCTTTTATTGCAAGGGAGGGGTCTTCGAAGCGGAACTGCCCCAAATACTTAGCGGACAAGAAGGCCGGCAACACCAAAGGTATATTTGATATACATGTAATTGATGTGTACTTTACCAAGACTCGTAGTAACTCCTGGGTATTTGATACGGTGCCGTTTCTCATATTTGTAACTCACAGCAGGAGCTGCGAAATAAGCGGAGGCGGCAAAGGACAAGGTGACGATCGCGCGTCGGGAATGGTTCCAGTCGATGTGATCGCCGTCGGCACGCTACCTCTTCATTTACCTACGGGATTAGTTATGAACCTTAATAATTGTTATTTGGTGCCAAGTTTGAGCATGAATATTGTATCTGGATCTCGTTTAATGCGAGATGGCTACTCATTTAAATCCGAGAATAATGGTTGTTCTATTTATATCAGAGATATGTTTTATGGTCATGCTCCGATGGTCAATGGTTTATTCTTAATGAATCTCGAGCGTAGTATTACACATGTTTATAGCGTGAATACCAAAAGATGTAAAGTTGATAACGATTGTCCCACATACTTGTGGCACTGCCGCCTTGGTCACATTGGTGTCAAGCGCATAAAGAAGCTCCATGCTGATGGACTTTTGGAGTCTTTAGATTATGAATCATTTGACACATGCGAACCATGCCTCATCGGCAAGATGACCAAGACTCCGTTCTCCGGAACAATGGAGCGAGCAACCAACTTGTTGGAAATCATACATACCGATGTGTGCGGTCCAATGGCGTTGAGGCTCATGGAGGATATCGTTATGTTCTCACTCTCACAGATGACTTGAGTAGATATGGGTATGTCTACTTGATGAAACACAAGTCTGAGACCTTTGAAAAGTTCAAGGAATTTCAGAATGAAGTAGAGAATCAACGTGACCGAAAGATAAAATTCTTACGATCGGATCGTGGAGGAGAATATTTAAGTCACGAATTTGGTACACACTTAAGAAAATGTGGAATCGTTTCACAACTCACGCCGCCGAACACCTCAACAGAACGGTGTGTCCGAACGTCAGAATCGCACTCTATTGCATATGGTGCGGTCTATGATGTCTCTTACCGATTTACCGCTATCATTTTGGGGATACGCTCTAGAGACAGCTACATTCACTTTAAATAGGGCACCATCTAAGTCCGTTGAGACGACACCGTATGAATTATGGTTTGGGAAGAAACCTAAGCTGTCGTTTCTAAAAGTTTGGGGATGCGATGCTTATGTCAAGAAACTTCAACTGAAAAGCTCGAACCCAAGTCGGAAAAATCGTCTTCATAGGATACCCTAAGGAAACCGTAGGGTATACCTTCTACTTAAGATCCGAGGGCAAGATCTTTGTTGCCAAGAACGGAACCTTTCGGAAAAGAGTTTCTCTCGAAAGAAGTAAGTGGGAGGAAAGTAGAACTCGATGAAGTACTACCTCTTGAACAGGATAGTGGTGCAGCTCAGGAAAATGTTCCTGTGATGCCTACACCAACTGAAGAGGAAATTCATGATGATGATCAAGGTACTTCGGATCAAGTTGCTACTGAACTTCGTAGGTCCACTAGGACACGTTCCGCACCAGAGTGGTACGGTAACCCTGTCCTGGAAATCATGTTGTTAGACAACAATGAACCTTCGAACTATGAAGAAGCGATGGCGGGCCCAGATTCCAACAAATGGCTAGAAGCCGTGAAATCCGAGATAGACTCCATGTATGAAAACAAAGTGTGGGCTTTGACTGACTTGCCCGATGATCGGCGAGCGATAGAAAACAAATGGATCTTTAAGAAGAAGACGGACGCGGATGGTAATGTCACCATTTATAAAGCTCGACTTGTCGCTAAGGGTTATCGGCAAGTTCAAGGGATTGACTACGATGAGACTTTTCTCCGTAGCGAAGCTTAAGTCCGTCCGAATCATGTTAGCAATTGCCGCATACTATGATTATGAGATATGGCAGATGGGCGTCAAAACAGCGTTCCTTAACGGTTATCTTAAGGAAGAGCTGTATATGATATAGCCGAAGGTTTTGTCGATCCTAAGAATCTTGACAAAGTATGCAAGCTCCAGCGATCCATTTATGGGCTGGTGCAAGCATCTCGGAGTTGGAACATTCGCTTTGATGAGATGATCAAAGCGTTTGGGTTTATTGAGACTTATGGAGAAGCTGCGTTTACAAGAAAGTGAGTGGGAGCTCAGAGCATTTCTCATATTATATGTAGATGACATACTTTTGATGGGAAATGATATAGAATTCTTGGACAGCATTAAGGCCTACTTGAATAAGTGTTTTTCAATGAAGGACCTTGGAGAAGCTGCTTATATATTAGGCATCAAGATCTATAGAGATAGATCGAGGCGCCTCATAGGTCTTTCACAAAGCACATACCTTGATAAGATTTTGAAGAAGTTCAAAATGGATCAGTCCAAGAAGGGTTCTTGCTGTATTGCAAGGTGTGAGATTGAGCTCAGCTCAATGCCCGACCACGACAAAAGATAAAGAAGAGATGAGTGTCATCCCTATGCCTCAGCCATAGGATCTATTATGTATGCCATCTGTGTACCGGACCTGATGTAAACCTTGCCGTAAGTTTGGTAGGAAGGTACCAAAGTAATCCCGCAAGGAACACCGGACAGCGGTCAAGAATATCCTGAAGTACTGAAAAGGACAAAGGACATGTTTCTCGTTTATAGAGGTGACGAAGAGCTCGTCAGAAGGGTTACGTCGGACGCTAGCTTCGACACAGATCTGGATGACTCAAAGTCACAAACCGGATCGTGTATATGTTGAATGGTGGAGCGATGGCTGGTGCATTTGCAAGCGTAGCGTCGTGGCGGGATCTACATGTGAAGCGGAGTACATGGTAGCCTCGGAGGCAGCGCATGAAGCAATTTGGGTGAAGGAGTTCATCACCGACCTAGGAGTCATACCCAATGTGTCGGGCCAATCAAACTCTTCTCGTGACAACACTGGAGCTATTGCCCTTGCCAAGGAGCCAGGTTTCACAAGAAGACCAGCACATCAAGCGTCGCTTCAACTCCATCCGTGAAAATGTTCAAGATGGAGAAATAGAAATTTGTAAAGTGCACACGGATCTGAATGTCGCAGATCCGTTGACTAAACCTCTCTCGCGGGCAAAACATGATCAACACCAGAACTCTATGGGTGTTCGATTCATCACAATGTAACTAGATTATTGACTCTAGTGCAAGTGGGAGACTGTTGGAAATATGCCCTAGAGGCAATAATAAAAGCATTATTATTATATTTCCTTGTTCATGATAATTGTCTTTTATTCATGCTACAACTGTATTATCCGGAAATCGTAATACACGTGTGAATACATAGACTACAATACGTCCCTAGTAAGCCTCTAGTTGACTAGCTCGTTGGTCAACAGATAGTCATGGTTTCCTGACTATGGACATCAGATGTCATTGACAACGGGATCACGTCATTAGGAGAATGGCGTGATGGACAAGACAATCCTAAGCATAGCACAAAGATCGTGTAGTTCGTTTTGCTAGAGCTTTTCCAATGTCAAGTATCTCTTCCTTAGACCGTGAGATCGTAACTCCGGATACCGTAGGAATGCTTTGGGTGTACCAAAGCGTCCTGGCGAGCTGGGTGACTATAAAGGTGCATTACGGTATCTCCGAAAGTGTCATTGGGTTGACACGGATCGAGGCAGGATTTGTCACTCCGTGATGCGGAGAGGTATCACTGGGCCCACTCGGTAATGCATCATCATAATGAGCTCAAAGTGATCAAGTGTATGGTCACGGGATCATGCATTCTGATGACGAGTAAAGTGACTTGCGATGTAACGAGACTAAGCGAGGTATTGGGATACCGACGATCGAGTCTCGGGCAAGTAACATACCGTCGACAAAGGGAATAGAATACTGGGTTGCTTGAACCCTAGACATCGTGGTTCATCCGATGACATCATCGAGGAGCATGTGGGAGCCAGCATGGGTATCCAGATCCGCTGTTAGTTATTGACCGAGAGCGTCCGGTCATGTTCGCATGTCTCCGAACCCGTAGGGTCTACACTTAAGGTTCGGTGGCGCTAGGGTTAATAGGAAGACTTGTATGTGATTACGAATGTTGTTGAGTCCGGATGAGATCCCGGACGTCACGAGGAGTTCGGAATGGTCCGGAGGTAAAGATTTATATATGGGAAGTCGTCAAGCGGACATCGGAAAAGTTTTGGTCATATCGGTATTATGGAGGGTCCACCGGAAAGGTTCGGAGGACCACGGAGGGGCCACCCCTTCGGGGGCACTTGGGCTGCGTGGGAGGCAGCCAGCCCCTAGTGGGCTGGGCGCACCCTCCCTTGGCCCATGCGCCTAGGGTTGAGGGGGAACCCTAAGGGGCCCCCCCTTGGCCGCCCCCTCTAGATGCATCTAGAGGGGCCGCCCCTCCCCTTCCCCTATAAATAGGGGTGGAGGGAGGCTGCAAACACCATTGAAGGCGCAGCCCTCCCTCCCAGCACCTCTCCTCCTCCGCATAAGCTTGGCGAAGCCTGCTGGGAGAACAGCCACTCCATCGCATCACGCCGTCGTGCTGCCATTGGAGTTGTCTTCCTCAACCTCTCCTTCCTCCTTGCTGGATCAAGGCGAAGGAGCGCCGTCGTCCGTATGTGTGTTGAACGCGGAGGTGCTGTCCGTTCAGCACTTGGTCATCGGTGATCGGAATCACGTTGGGAACGTCTTCATCATCACCACTCCCTCGAACGCTTCCGTATTCGATCTACAAGTGGTATGTAGATGCAAACTCTCTCTCTTGACTCGTTGCTTAGTAGAACTCATAGATGGATCTTGGTGAAACCGTAGGAAAAATTTTAATTTTCTGCAACGTTCACCAACAGGACTATCGTTATCAACTTTACATCTTTTGGTATTCACGCTATGAATATGTGTAATATTACGCTCGAGATTCATTAAGAATAAACCATTGACCATCGAAGCATGACCATAAAACATATCTCTCATATAAATAGAACAACCATTATTCTCGGATTTAAATGAGTAGCCATCTCGTATCAAACGAGATCCAGATACAATGTTCATGCTCAAACTTGGCACCAAATAACAATTATTAAGGTTCAAAACTAATTCCGTGGGTAAATGTAGAGGCAGCGTGCCGACGGCGATCACATCGACTCTGGAACCATTCCCGACGCGCATCGTCACCTCATCCTTCGCCAGTCTCCGCTTATTCCGCAGCTCTGCTGTGAGTTACAAATATGAGCAACGGCTCGGTATCAAATACCCAGGAGTTACTACGAGTACTGGTAAGGTACACATCAATTACATGTATATCAAATATACCTTTGGTGTTGCCGGCCTTCTTATCCGCTAAGTATTTGGGGCAGTTCCGCTTCCAGTGCCCTTCCCCTTGCAATAAAAGCACTCAGTCTCAGGCTTGGGTCCATTCTTTGACTTCTTCCCGGCAACTGGCTTACCGGGCGCGGCAACCTCCTTGCCGTCCTTCTTGAAGTTCTTCTTACCCTTGCCCTTCTTGAACTTAGTGGTCTTATTGACCATCAACACTTGATGTTCTTTCTTGATTTCAACCTCTGCTGATTTCAGCATTGAGAATACTTCGGGAATGGTCTTCACCATCCCCTGCATATTGTAGTTCATCACAAAGCTCTTGTAGCTTGGTGGGAGCGACTGAAGGATTCTGTCAATGACCGCCTCGTCCGGGAGGTTTATGTCCAGCTGGGACAGGCGGTTGTGCAACCCAGACATTTTGAGTATGTGCTCACTGACAGAACTGTTTCCTCCATCTTACAACTATAGAACTTGTCGGAGACTTCATATCTCGACCGGGCATGAGCTTGAAAAACTAGTTTCAGCTCCTCGAACATCTCATATGCTCCGTGTTGCTCAAAAGCGCTTTTGGAGCCCGGTTCTAAGCTGTAAAGCATGCCGCATTGAACGAGGGAGTAATCATCAGCGTGAGACTGCCAAGCATTCATAATGTCTTGGTTCTCGGGACGGAGCGTCACCTAGCGGTCCTTCTAGGACATATTGTTTCTGGCAGCTATGAGGATGATCCTCGGGTTCGGACCCAGTCCGTATAGTTGCTGCCGTCATCTTTCAGCTTGGTTTTCTCTAGGAACGCGTTGAAGTTCAAGTTGACATGAGCGTTGGCCATTTGATCTACAAGACATATTACGCAAAAGTTTTAGACTAAGTTCATGATAATTAAGTTCATATAATCAAATTATTTAAATGAACTCCCACTCAGATTAGACATCCCTCTAGTCATCTAAGTGTTACACGATCTGAGTCGACTAGGCCGTGTCCGATCATCACGTGAGACGGACTAGTCATCGTCGGTGAACATTCTCATGTTGATCGTATCTTCCATACGACTCGTGTTCGACCTTTCGGTCTCCGTGTTCCGAGGCCATGTCTGTACATGCTAGGCTCGTCAAGTTGACCCTAAGTGTTTTGCATGTGTAAAACTGTCTTACACCCGTTGTATGTGAGCGTAAGGATCTATCACACCCGATCATCACGTGGTGCTTGAAGCGACGAACTTTAGCAACGGTGCACGATTAGGGAGAACACTTCTTGAAATTGTTGTAAGGGATCATCTTATTTACTACCGTCGTTCTAAGTAAACAAGATGCATAAACATAATAAACATCACATGCAATTATATAGAAGTGACATGATATGGCCAATATCATATAGCTCCATTGATCTCCATCTTCGGGGCTCCATGATCATCTTGTCACCGGCATGACACCATGATCTCCATCATCGTGTCTTCATGAAGTTGTCACGCCAACGACTACTTCTACTTCTATGGCTAACGCGTTTAGCAATAAAGTAAAGTAATTTACATGGCGTTTTTCAATGACACGCGGGTCATACAAAAATAAAGACAACTCCTATGGCTCCTGCCGGTTGTCATACTCATCGACATGCAAGTCGTGATTCCTATTACAAGAACATGATCTCATACATCACAATATGTCATTCATCATTCATCACAACTTCTAGCCATATCACATCACATGTCAATTGCTGCAAAAACAAGTTAGACGTCCTCTAATTGTTTGTTGCATCTTTTACGTGGCTGCAATTGGGTTCTACCAAGAACGTTTTCTTACCTACGAATAACCACAACGTGAACTTGTCAACTTCTATTTACCCTTCATAAGGACCCTTTTCATCGAATCCGCTCCAACTAAAGTAGGAGAGACAGACACCCGCCAGCCACCTTATGCAACTAGTGCATGTTAGTCGGTGGAACCGGTCTCACGTAAGCGTACGTGTAAGGTTGGTCCGGGCCGCTTCATCCCACAATACCGCGGAAGCAAGATAAGACTAGTAGCGGCAAGTAAGTTGACAAGATCCACGCCCACAACAAAATTGTGTTCTACTCGTGCAATAGAGAACTACGCATAGACCTAGCTCATGATGCCTTTGTTGGGGAGCGTTGCGAGAAAATTAAAATTTTTCCTACGGTTTCACCAAGATCCATCTATGAGTTCATCTAAGCAACGAGTCAAGGGAGTGAGTTTGCATCTACATACCACTTGTAGATCGCGTGCAGAAGCGTTCGAGGAGCGGTGATGATGGAGTCGTACTCGGCGTGATTCAGATCACCGATGACCAAGTGTTGAGCGGACAGCACCTCCGCGTTCAACACACACGTGCAGATGCGGGTGACGTCTCCTCCGTCTTGATCCAGCAAGGAGGAAGGAGAGGTTGAGGAAGACAGCTCCACCGGCAGCACGACGGCGTGATGATGGTGGGGAGGCAGTACTCCAACAGGGCTTCGTCGAGCACACAACGGAGGAGGAGAGGTGTTGGGGAGGGGAGGGCTGCGCCTTGGCTTGTGGTCCGGCTGCCCTCTAGGGTTCCCCCTCAACCCTAGGCGCAAGGGCCCAAGGGAGGGGGTGCACCCAGCCCACCAGGGGCTGGCTCCCTCCCCACACAGCCCAAGTGGCCCCCCGGGAGGGGTGGCCCCTCCCGGTGGACCTCTGGAACCCTTCCGGTGGCCCCGGTACAATACCGGTACGCCCCCGAAACTTTCCGGCGTCCGTTTGACAACTTCCCATATATAAATCTTTACATCCGGACCCTTCCGGAACTCCTCGTGACGTCCGGGATCTCATCCGGGACTCCGAACAACATTCGGTAATCACATACAAGTCTTCCTAATAACCCTAGCGCCACCGAACCTTAGTGTGTAGACCCTACGGGTTCGGGAGACATGAACATGACCGAGGCGCTCTCGGTCAATAACCAACAGCGGGATCTGGATACCCATGTTGGCTCCACATGCTCCTCGATGATGTCATCGGATGAACCACGATGTCGAGGATTCAAGCAACCCGTATACTATTCCCTTTGTCGACGGTATGTTACTTGCCCGAGACTCGATCGTCGATATCCCAATACCTCGTTCAGTCTCGTTATCGGCAAGTCACTTTACTGCACCGTAATGCATGATCCCGTGACGGACACTTGGTCACATTGAGCTCATTATGATGATGCACTACCGAGTGGGCCCGGTGATACCTCTCCGTGTCACGGAGTGACAAATCCTGTCTCGATCCGTGTCAACCCAAGACACTTTCGGAGATACCTGTAATGCACCTTTATAGTCACCCGATTCTGTTGTGGCGTTTGGTACACCCAAAGCACTCCTACGGTATCGGGAGTTACGATCTCATGGTCTAAGGAATAGATACTTGACATTGAGAAAGCTCTAGCAAAGCGAATTACGATCTTGTGCTATGCTTAGGATTGGGTCTTGTCCATCACGTCATTCTCCTAATGGCGTGATCCGTTGTCAATGACATCGATGTCCATAGTCGAGAAACCATGACTATCTGTTGACCAACGAGCTAGTCAACTAGAGGCTTACTAGGGACGTATTGTGGTCTATGTATTCACACATGTATTACGATTTCCGGATAATACAATTATAGCATGAATAAAAGACAATTATCATGAACAAGGAAATATAATAATAATGCTTTTATTATTGCCTCTAGGGCATATTTCCAACACTGAGAACGAGATATGTGCAGCTCCTATCGGGATTGTCGGCGCATCGGGCGGCTTTGCTGGTCTTGTTTTATTGCTGTCGAAATGTCTTGTAGTCGGGATTCGAGACTGATCGGGTCTTCCGGGAGAAGGAATATCCTTCGTTGATCGCGAGAGCTTATCATGGGCTAAGTTGGGACACCCTGCAGGTATAAACTTTCGAGAGCCGTGCCATGGTTATGTGGCAGATGGGAATTTGTTAATATCCGGTTGTAGTAAACTTGAAGCAAACTCTTCTAAAATACACCAACCGTAAAGCGTAACCGTGAGTGTCTCTTTTCGGGTTGATCGAGAGGAGAACACGGTTCTTGGGTTATGTCGGCGTAAGTAGGAGTTCAGGATCACTTCTTGATCATTACTAGTTGACGACCGTTCCTTTGTTTCTCTTCTCGCTCTCATTTGCGTATGTTAGCCACCATATATGCTTAGCCGCTGCTGCAACCTCACCACTTTGCCCCTTCCTTTCCCTGTAAGCTTTGCTAGTCTTGATACCCATGGTAATGGGATTGCTGAGTCCTCGTGGCTCACAGATTACTACACCACCAGTTGCAGGTACAGGTTGTGCGATGATCTTGACGCGAGAGCGATGTTTTCTTGTTTGGAGTTCTTCTTCCGCTTCTTCTTCGATCAGGGGATAGGTTCCAGGTCGGCAGCCTGGGCTAGCAGGGTGGATATTGTTTGAGTTTATGTTTATGTTTCATCCGTAGTCGGATGTTGATCTTGTATATGATGTTGATGTATTCTGGTGGCATTTGTGACTTATGTATGTATCCCTATGTATTATGTAATGTTGATGTAATGATATCCACCTTGCAAAAGCGTTTCAATATGCGGGTCTATCCTTGGTGGGACCGTCGAGTTCCTTTTGGATAGGGTCGCATATTGGGCGTGACAATATAACCTGTAGGTATTTAGTAACACAAGTGGTAGTGTCTTGATAAATCAAGTTATGTGATTCTGATGAATCTCAACCACATGATTTTGAGTGTGGTTAATCATTCTGTTGTGCCATGCATATTTTGCAATGCTTTTAGATAAAGCAATTATGTCAGAATGATAACTGAAAATAGCCATTAAAGCCCATTTAGATGACTTCCATATGAAGGCTATTCCCACAAATTCAGTCATTGATATGGCATTGTTGGGATCAAAGAAAGAGCCAATATCATTATATCATATCATGGTCATATCTTGTATTTCCTGATGGAAATATTCAAGATTTATTGTGAGCTTGAGATATAAGCTAATATTTCTTATATCGGTCATATACCTTTTGTTGGGGGTTGCACTATGAACAAAAATAGCAAAAATAGTGTCAGGCCTGACGTAGTTTGCAATTATGAGTACTTTGTCATTGGTGAGATACAGAACTTCAGGTCCTGATATGACTTCATTATCACCTTTAGGTATGAATGGATTTGTACCCTGTCAGGGGTAGTATGACCATATTACACGTCTTTTATTGGTATGATATATCCACATTGAACTTCTCGTATATGTTTTGGATATATGCAGACATATATGTATTCTTGAGAGAATGCTCAAGTTGTAAACTTAAGCTAAATTTGGTTGAATCCAAATTCCCGTCTTGAGATGATTTTGTGCATGTTTAGGTCTTGTATAGACATTGATAATGAGGTCATAAATATACACTGAGGTTATGAAAGGAAATCAAATTTATTCCTTATTAAACATGTAAATAATCATCATTATTTGAGTAATCCTTTCCAAGAAGGAACTCATTTAGTCGGTAGTACCATATGATTTTTGACTATTTCAAGTCATAGAGTGACTTATAAAGCTTTACAGAAACTTGTTGCGATTTGCTTTTGGATTCGGAAGTATAAGCCTTTCAGGGACTTCAATAGAGATTTCCGAAATGAGTGACTCATATGAGTATGTAGCCACTTCATCCATCAACTGCATGGATAATTTTTTTATTGCCAATTACATTTAGTATCGAAACATAATTCCACTTATACCAAGAGGGTATGTTACATCATAATCGATATTGGGTCTCTACGTGAACCCTTTGCTACAAGCCTCACTTTCTCACCACCTCATTGACTTTGTCTATGGATGAGAAGTTTTTTAGTATTCCATACAAAAGATACTTATGAGGAGTAGGTATTACTGCGGTAAATACTACTCGTTTGTTGAGCAAGTGTTATTCTTCATTATTTGCTTCCTTTTATGTGAACCAATATGAGTGCAAGAGGCACTCTACCATGGATTTTGGTTCTGGGCCCAAAAGGTTTTAGCAATTTGAAGAAATATATGTCAAAAAATGTAGTCTTTAGTTTATATGATTCTGATGGAATCGTTGAAGTTTATGGATAAAATGTTTATTCCTTTTTAACTCCTTGTGATTTCCTGCAACAAATGGAATCAAGGTGTTTCGATGTCCCGGCACTGAAACACTTGTGCACATTTATGCCGGGCTTTGGATTATGAGCATCCAGTGAGGTGTCTTTCAACTTGATGTTGAATTACATTTACTGGTTGAGGATTTGATTTCCTCTTTTTTCGCGGAAGCATATGAGAAGTTATATCTCGTCTTGTCAGATTTTCTCCCCCTCTTGCTCTCATTTTGGGGAGAAGAGTGGTTTATCAGGTACCTCCACTCTTTCTGACACTTTACTATAGGAATATAGAATTTAGTAACACCTTGTTATCAGTAAATGTATGTGGCAGATTTGCAATGTGTTGCAAATATATGATTCTCTAAACTTCTAGTTCAGATTATTTGAATACGTGGATATAAGGATTGAATGTCAATAACATTTCTAATTTATTTCTCGGCATTCTTGTGGTACTAATCTCCCCCTAATGCCGGAAAATATCCTTATTGCTGATGCAATCAGTATACGGGCTATGAATAATTTTGATTGACGGATAAATTGTTATTCCTCACATAGATCCCTAATTTTCTGTGAGGGCCCATTGATGTATGCTGGAGTGGTGATATCGGTTTGTGACCGAATTATCGCAGATGGAAAATACTTTATGATTTCCACGTAGTTACTACAAGGGAAAGTAGTATGATTTGCAGCTGGTATGATTTAGATCATACTTATGGTGTGTAAGACCGTATGTGTCCAGCAAGAGGCTGATAAATTTACAATTCTTTAAAAGTAGTCATGTCATTCATTTGACTATCTTTGATAAGAAATTTAGTTTAACCATTCTGGGTATGTACATAAGGTACTGAATGCACTCAGAAAATTCTCGTGAAATGAGTTCAACGACATTGTCCATTCGAATGGGTTTATCCTTTGTTCAGGAGAATTTGCTCGTACTTTGATAAATTAAGCGATTTATTTGGCAAGATCATGGTTGTGTGTGATAAGAGACACACATAAAAACATATTATGAATGTGTATATGAGTTATCTAAATTACCCCAGATAATGGTTAATCAATCCACATATATCTTTTGAATGTGTTCAAGGAAGAATAAGTGGTGTGCTTAGAATTTTTAAGGTGAGAGGGCCTTAAAAACGATTTCCCCTATGGCACATGCGGTGCACATAAAATCTGATGATTTGGGAGAAATTGTAACTTGATAAGTTGTGACCAAGAGAATTGTCAATAATTTTCTAATCATCCCAAAACCAGGATGGCTAAGGCTATCAAGCATAATATTTAATTTATTAATATTTATAAAATCATTGTGTACGCAACAATATTGAGTATGAACTGAAACATACATTCAAATTTATCGAATATTGTATCCAAGGGAAATGATATTGGACATTTTACTACACATAGTAGTACAAGTATAGTTGGGATAATTAGGAGATTACCTAAGGTCTTCGATATTATTGAGTGCAAATAAGTTCATCCTCCATTTTCTGCACTAGATTTTGGTCCTCCTTCTGATGAAGATTGTGAGAACAACCCTTTACCTGAATCTGGTTGTTATTTGCAAATTTTTAAATTTATATCATTGAACTTATTGGCCTTTACATAAATTTGTGGTGTGGTTCAACCATATGTTTGAGGGTTTGGTAATCATAGGTACAATATTTATATAACCACACATTTGACAAACTTGAGAGTTGTCTTTTGATCATTTGATAATGACCGATTCCTATCAAGAGATAATTCTACTTTGGTTGTCTATTAGCCTCCACTTTACTTCGAATTCCTCATGGTTCTATTTTGTGACCACTAACTTGCATAGTATTATCGGTACTAGAAAGAATTTCAAATAATGGTATAGCACCCGTTGGGTGAATCTGATGATTTTAAGAAATTCCATGTTTCATTTTCATTTTCACAATTATATGCAAATATTTATATAGTTTCCTATGACATATTCAAGAGAAATGGGGCTTAAATAGTTGATATTAGTACACAATACCATTTCGGTGTATAGTGAGTGTGCAAGAACAATATTTACTATAAGAGTAAAATATTTTAGTGAACAAAAACAAATGCTTCAGAGGAGCAAATTTATTTTAGAAAGCTGATGCTTTTATAACCATGTGTGTAGACCTTGAATTTATATAGGATAACACTTTGAAGATAATCACCAATATGGTGTAGATCTCACAGTAATAGAAAACATAGTCTGACTTTTGTCAGTAGATATTCATAATTCTATTACCTTATGTTATGCTAAATTTATGAAATCACTTTGAAGGTAATCATCTGTCAAAGTGACATGATGTAGACCTTGAAGTAATAGTGGATAGTCTGCAAAAATTTGCAGTAGATGCCAGTATTACCTTATGATATCTTGAGGTAGTCACATATAATATTAATATTTGGAAGAGCACTTCGAAGGTAGTCATCTTGTTAAAATGACAAGATGTAGACCTCACAGTAGTGGTGGATAATCTGCAAATGATGCAGTAGATACCAGCAATACCTTGTGATTCACAAATAAAATTTGAAATAGTCACATTAATATTTGGAAGAGCACTTGAAGGTAGTCATCTTATCAAAATGACAAGATATAGACCTCACAGTAGTGATGGATAATCTGCACATTATGCAGTAGATGCCATCAATACTTTGTGATTCACAAATAAAATATGATGTAGTCATATTATGACACTTCACAATCCTTGTTTTGAATTTACATCATGATTTGGAAGAAGAATATATTTCAATTGCCAAAATATAGTTGTTGTATACAATAACATGTTATTGAGGTTGTATGAGGCAAACAGATTGAACATGTTACCTCTCTTTATTTTTATTTTCTTTACACTTAACAACAAGTACATGGACTAAACTGCAGATTTAACTAAGTCTGAGGACTTAAAACTGCAAGTGTTAGAGACAGAACTCCATAAAATTAGACCTGAGGATCAAACCGATAGTCTGTTTACTATTCTGTAACATGTACTAGTTACGGTCTTGAAATATGATGTTAGGAATCTACAGCAAAGCATGTGTGCTCAACATGTACTATATGTACTAATATGTGGATACAAGGAAGTAGGAGGGCTGAATCAAAAAAATCGCCTAAATGGATAAGATCCCCATTCTTTTCTTCCGTGTGCGGTTCATGAATCCTGAGTAAAATATGGCCGCTGGCCGGGAAGGCTCGCGCGTCGTGGCCAGAGGCACCTGCTGTGGTCGTCGCGTGCCGCGCACTGTGTGCTCCTTCAGTGAGTGGCCTCGGGTGCCGCCGGTTGCCCCTCGCGACCAAAATGCAAATATGTCGATTGGATAAGGTTTCCCAAATTCATCTCTTGTGCGAGCGTGGTGGGCTGATGGCCATTCAGAGACCATCGCCATTGTTGACTGCTTAGGGCATCTCCAGCCGTTGGCCCTTCAGGGGGCGTCTAAAAGCCAGCGCAGGGGTGACGAAGTGAAAAAAATGGCCAGGGCGATTTCGGTCTCACCGTCGGCTCTGCGGCGGCACGGCGCGTATTAAGAAAGAAGAAGGGCTGTCTTGGCGAAGTTATGATAAAAATAGTTAAATTTAATTAAACATGGCAAATTCGGTGAAATTCACGCATTTTCATTACATTAACCTAATCTAAAAAGAAAGGGCTGAAGTCGTCGCCGCCATCATCATCGTCGGCCTTCTCCTCTTGACGTGAGCGCCCTCTTTGGACCGGCGTTGCCATGGCGAATGGCGGGCGCGTCGTCGTCGTCGTCGTCATTGTCGAATAGGACGACGACCCGTCTTCATCGCGGCCGCGTCGGCGCTCCTCGAAGCGGCAGGCGGCGTGCGTGGCGCGCCTTCGCCTTCTCCGACGCCTTCTCCATCGCAATGGAGTCTGGCGCGCCCATTCTAGGGCAGCGTCGTCGTCGTCGAACTCCGCCTTCACCGGGCGGCCGACTCCGTCTTCACCGGCGCCAACCCGTCTCCGTCTTTGGCTTGAAGCGGAGGAGCCGACGAGGAGGCGCGCCGCCGCCCTCGTTGATAGCGATGCGGCGGCTGAGCGAGCGCCGGCCGAGCGGCGACTCCGCCGCGGGCTCGGCCTTGACGCTGGATGGAATCGTCATCGCGAGTACAGAGGCAAACGCTGGCGCCGCCGTGACTAAGGGCATCTCCAGCCGTTGGCCCCCCAGGAGGGGCAAAAAATCGCCCCCTTGGGGCGCATCGGCGCTAAACCGCGCACTGGGTGCGTGATGCCCCCCAGTCGCGGCGTCCACGGTTAGTCAAAAAAGTCAAATACGTCGCAAAAACGACTCAAATTTAACGCAAACATCGGCGAGTTCGTTCAAACTTAAACATATTTTACAAAAAAAGAAAAAACTACGCCTCCGCCGTCTCCCTCGCCGCCCGCCGCCGCCGCCATACAGCGGTTCTACATCCGAGGAGGCTGTAGAACAGCGATGTAGTCGTCGTCGTCGTCGTAAATCGCCGTCGCCGTCGTCGTCGTCGTCGTCGTCGTCGTCGTCGTCGTCGTCGTCGTCGTCGCCGCCGCCCCTTCGCCTCCGCCGTCCTGCTGCATCCTCCCCGGTTGGCGCGGCGGGTTGGACGGTCCGGCGTCGTCGTCATTGTCGAGACCACGACGCCGTGCTCGTCCTCGCGCCACGCTTGCGGCGGCGATCTCCTCGAGGGCGGCTGCCGACCATCTCGTCGCGGAGGTAGTCGTCCGCGCCCACCGCATGGCGTCCTTGTAGGAGAAGCGCGCGGGCTATCTCCTCGTACTCGCGGCAAGCGGGCTCCGGCTTGGGCTCGGCGAGGCAAGCGGCAGTGGGTGGAGGCGTTAGCGCCGATCACGACGCCGAGCTGCGGTGCAAGACGCCGACCGGCGTGCCACAGGGCTCCGGCTGACGGGCGGAGGCGAAGCGAGCAGCCGGACGAGGAGGAGGACCCCGGTCTCCATGCGCCTCGGGGTCGAGCTTCCGGCGGCGTGAGAAGGAAGGGGAGCGGGTACTCGAGGCGGCATGTTGCCGCCTCGATGTACTCGAGGACGGCCTCAACGGCGCTGGCACGCCCACCACCGACGCCGGCGGCGGCGTTGAGCTTCTTGGAGGGCACAGCGCCGTTGGTGGCCTCGAGCTGCCGGGCGTGGGCGGCGGAAGTAAGGGTCCTAGAGCGGGCTGTCGGGACGCGTCGTGGCCCTCCTCGCCGCGACGTGGCGAGTTCAGCGGATCGTCGCGATCTCCGCCGCGCGTGCGCGCCGGTGGGTACTGGGGGCACGCGCACGCCGCCTGGCCGATCCTCCACGATCCGGGCACCCGCATGTCGGCGGGACGGGTACTCGGCCTCGTAAGGAGGCGAGCCTCGTCTTCATGAAGATGGCGGCGGCGAAGCCGTTCGCCGCCGCGCGTCGCTCGGAGGCGCTTCGGCCATGGGTGTGGCTGAGACGGCGAAGAGAGGAAAGGAGAGGGAGGAACGGCAGCGGCGGGAGAGTGTGAGTCGCCGAAGTCGCGCCGGGCGCGTCATATATAGGCCGAGCGCGTGCCACCGTGTGTACGCTGCGTGGCGGGCGAGGGAGGGCGAGGGCGCGCGTCGTCCGGTCTTCTTCTGCGCCGCCGTGAGGCATCAACGGTGCGAGCTGACCGGCGCGGCGGCATGCGGCAGCTTTGGCATTGATTCGCCAGGGAAGCGAGGCGATGATGACGACGAAGAGCCGAGAAGAGAGCCGTGTCGCCGACGCTGGCGGGCCCGCGTTTTTCGCGCCAAAACAGTTTGCCGGCGCCCCGGCGTGCGAATTCGGGCTGGTCGCTGGCGCTGTTTTCGCCCAAGCCGCGCAAAATCGGGCTCTGAAGCGCGATCGGGCGTTTTTCGACGCCGCGCTAAAAAAAACGCTGGGAAGGTCTTCCGGAAGCGGCGGAGATGCCCTAATGTCACCATCCGCGCAAAGACTCGATGCTGCAGTCCGGCACGCGAGATAACGCCGGCAGCGCTGGGAATCGCGCGAGGCGTCGAGGAGGTCTGGCCTAATCGCTCTATTAGGGCAAGGTGTTGATAACGTGTGAAAGTAAAAACAAGATAGAAGAGCAAATGATGAAACAGTTATCTCATTGATTGAAGATTGCGGTATATATACCCCCTCAGTACAAAGGCGGTTTACAAGGAGCAGTTGCTAAACTACAGCAACCGACATAGCAGGGATTATTTTCTAATTAATCTAATTAATAATTTCTAACAGTTTGATCGGACACATAGACTTGCGTGATTGCGTCGACATCGGTCGCAGCAAATAAGTGACAGTACTAGCAATGCTAGGATAGGAGAGCAGCAATCTCTACTCCTATAAAAGACTCGGTTGGTGATGATGGTGTGTCTGTCATCCATCATTTTCGATCATTAAATCTATATCTAACAGCTGTGAGGTAAGTTATGACATTTTTACAACAATAGCCCACTTCTCTGCTCCAATTTGCAGAAACCCCTTATTATCTTATAAGCAACAACATCCCTCCCTCACCTCATCAAAACAGCCTGAGAAATATATTTTAAATAAAAAGTAATATATTTTTAGTGGTATATATGTATATCAAAATAAAAATATTTTCTTTCAAGTTATGAACAAGTATTATTCTACTTTGGATTTGTTGCAATGCACGGCACATTGCTAGCATATGTCAACTGTAAGCTACTAGCTTATATAAGAAGCATCAAGCAGGCCGCTCCCATGACAGTGTTCGTGGGAGAAAAACTGTGTGGTTGTTTGGTTTCTAGCCACACCTTGCCACACTTTGCCACACCTAATCTTAGGCAAGTTTGACCAAGTTAGATAGGTGTTTAGTTCTAGCCACACCTAAGAGCAAAGATTTTTTTTATGAGCAGTGAGCCCCACATGTCATAGAAACAAAGGGGTTGTTTGGTTCTAGGCCTAGCATTGCCACACTTTGTCACATATTTTTACCAAGTTTGTCTAAGGTTAGTTCATCAAAATGAGAGTCACAAGTTGGCAAGCCCAAGGGAATCTTGCCACATTTTTTATTTGTATGTCATGTGAGGCCTAAGTGTGGCTTGTCTAAGATGTGGCTTCAACCAAACACTTATCTAAGTTGGTCAAACTTGCCTAACTTTAGATATGACAATTTTTGATAAAATTAGTCACAAACCAAACAGGCTGCATCTGCATGCCCGTTTTTCTGCCATGCTAGCAACAGCAAGCTCACGTACGTGGCGTAGGAACGCAGCGGGTGCACCATGCATGGGACGGGCTTTCTGCTTCCGGCAGGCCTGTCGTGGCTTTGGCTAGTGCGACGGGCTAATTGGTGGCCAAAGGGAGCCTGCCACATCACGTTTGTTCTGTCAGGCCACAAGCAAGCACGCACGCGCACGCACAGTGCGTAATAGTTGCAATTCGTAGACGTGTCAGATCAAACAATCACCCACCAACAGTTGGTGATTAGGGACGCCAACACGCTGGCGCACACACAGACCAACTACTTTTCTACCAACAACTCACGTGCTATTCCGGATCTGGATGAACGCCTAGCAAGGCCAACTCCACCGCACGACCCCATCTTGTCCGACCCTATCCGTTTGGGTTAAAATAGGTAAATCAGGCGGCCCAGCGTGCGGGAGCAAACGGATTTCTGTCTGTTTTGTGTCCGTTTTCGACCCATCCACGGTACAAGTTTGCGCCGCTTTTAGAGTGAAACGGACACCACACGGATGCACTGGCCGTCTGCGCGTGTCCTCTCCTGGCCCGCCTGTCGGTGGCACAGGACGGGCCTTTTTCTATCCGCCCCCTCCCTTCCTCCGGCCGCACCCCACTCCACTCTTCCTCACTCTTCCCTACTCTTCTCCTCGCCGCCGCCGCCGCCGGTGCCATTGCAGCCATGCAGCTCGGACGCGCGCTCGCCCAGCCCCTTCCCCTTGGTGCCGCCGAGCTACCCAACCACGGCCACCTGGTTTGCGCACCCGCCGGCCGGATTTGAGGCGGATCCGGTCGGTCTTGAGCTCGTCCATTTGTGGAAGGCGGGCGCGCCATGGATGGCGGGCACCTCGCCGGAAGGCCTGGCAGGCCGCAAGGCCACATGGAGGCGATGGCTCGTCCTCTAGCCGCGGATCTGCACCGTCGGTGGTCCGCGGCAGATACACGAATGGCGACCGGCGGGCTCGGTGCTTGCCCAAAGCTTCGCGCACTGCTGTTGCCCCTCATTAAGTGCGACTCTTGCCCAAGGATGGTCGTGCGCCGCGTGTCTACAACGCCGGAACATCCCGAATGGGTGTTCATCAAGTGCTTAAAGGATGGGGTATGTGCTCTTTTTAGCTTCGGTTTGTGCTCTCGGATTAGACTAGTTGTGCTAACTTCAAATTTTATTGTGTAGAATGGATGCAAGTTTTGGTATTGGGAAGAAGAGTACATAGATATATTGATAGAGCGAAATTTAGTACATGTTCGTGCACTTTTAGCTAGCATGGAGGCTGTAGATGAGACAAGTGCATTGTTGCTAGATTAAAGGCTAGGCACGATACTAGGTGTGAGGAAGCAACATCGACTTCTAGCTTGAAGAAGAAATGAGGGTGCAACGTCGAGCCTCCTCCACAGATCAATAATGAATGCATCGAGAAGGCCCTAACCTAACTCAATGGAGCAGTTATGGAAGTTGGGTATCTTCTTAAATGTATTCTTCTGATTCTTGTTTTCTTTGGTCTTGCATTGCTAGTCAGAATGTGATGATGTATTGTCATGTACCAAAAATAAATGATGAAAAAAAAATTAAGAACTTGCAAAAAAATGTGCACGCGAACAAGATGCGGCCAGGATGCGTCCGTGCGCTGGGCGCACGGTCACCGCATCCCGAAAACTGCCTGGATACAACCCCATTGCTCTACCCAAGCGAACAGAATCCAAACAAAACGGACGTCCGTTCGGGGTCGCCCGATAGAGTTGGCCTAAGCAACGAGAAAGGATATGAGTCCGTACGACTACACCATCTACCATCATCGGTCCCATCGCCCACAGTTTTTGTTACAGCAACGTCCCATATTCCAAGGAGCGTGCACTGTACTTCAAACATACCTTTTTACTGCATGTTCACTTTGCTCGTGTGTTTAGAGCATCTACTACCCGACGCCCCAAACTCGCCTTAAACGCTCTATGCAAACTGTCCGGTCACTAACCGATAGCGAAAATTTAATCCAGACAGGGTCTCAAACGGGCCTCATACGACTGGACTGGCCAGCACCCGTCATATCCAGCCCAAATATGGGGCAGATATGGGGTGCCCAGGCGCGTCCGCCACGTCGGACCCGGCCTACACTGGCCTACCCGACCTTACTTATATTCCTCCCCATCCGCTCGCCTGACCAAACCCTAGCCACTTCACTCCCCTCCCCTCCGCTACCCAAGCTCCCGCCTGGCAAGCTCCGGCCTTCTCCAGCATGGCGGGTAGCGGATCCGAGTCCTTCACCTTCAGATGCGTCGACCCCGGGCTCATCCCACGCGGCCCCGAGGACGAGATAGCCGCCCGGCTTGCGCTCCGCCGGTCCCGGGAGGAGGCACGTGCGACAACAGCGCTCGGACTCCTTCCGTGGAGAATCCTTCGTCCCCCAAGTGACGCATGGATCTGGCGCTAGGTGTGTCGCCGCTGCCTCACCGGAGGCGGCGCGGTCCGTCTGGCGTCCGAACGCGGTGGCGGATGTGCAACCCCTCTGTTGGCGCTCCGAGGCCATGGGCGCACCATGGGCGTCCATCAACTCAAATATGGCGTGGCGTGCCCGCCGTGCGAGGCAGCGGGCGAGGGAGGCGGCGGCAGCCCTCGCAGCGGTGGACGTCGGCGAGGCAAAATCGCATTCTCCGGCGCCCCATATGGTGCAGCAGTCCGGGCGCCGCACCCGCATCATGGTGGATGTCGCTGGCTTGTCCCAGGACGAATCCTTCAGTAATGATGTCCACTGGCACCGTTCATGTTCCAGGCTCCGACGAGGAAGAGTAGGGCATGGGAGACGGCGGCGCCTTGAGTCGCGTGAGCCGGCTCGTGTCTCATGCCCTAATCTACCTTGCCAGCGACCGGACAACACTCTGGAGAGCGCAGCCGGCCGCCGGACATTGGCACGATGGAACTGGACGAGCTTCACTTAAAGATCGGTTTGTGTTGCATGTAATAATATGGATTTGAGGTTTCTAATTTGAGGTGACTGGTTGTAGAATCAAATATTTGAGGCGTGACCGGTCACTGTCCGCGGATCCGCCCCTCAAATGCTCGCGGACGCGCCCGAGCGTGTCCGCGGGCGTTTGAGGGGTGAATTTGCCAAGTCCGGCTGTAGATGCTCTTAGGTCTAACTCCAACGTGTGATCTCGGGCATTTTTTTAACTAAAAATAAACATTACATATAGTTTATTACAACAAAATAAATCACATAGTACCATAATAATAAATAGTTTCACAACCAAATAAAAACATAAAGTTTATAACCAAATTTAAATTGTCATGAATATACATCGAAAGAAATGAATCGATACATCTACTGGTTGCCAATGTGATCCCACATGTGCTCAAACAAGTCATTTTGAAGTTGCATATGAGTTTGTAATCACACATTTCGTGATGAAATTGGGTAAACTGTTCAAACGTTGCTGTTCTTGATGCTTAGGCACAACATTTTCACCATGAAATTGAAACTCTTGGTCGTAGATGTTGTCATCATGCTCATACTCCACGATCCTGTTGTGCATGATCACACAAGCAGTGATCAACTCCCAAAGCTTGTCGGTGCTCCATGTTAGTGCAGGGTGTCGAACGATAGCCCATCGAGATTGAAGCACATCAAAAGCTCTTGTGCTTGGGCAAATCTCGTTCTTTTCTCTCCTTCCGGATTGGATATTGTTTTCACAAGAGTTGACCACTGAGGATAAATATCATCAGCTAGGTAGTACCCCATGTTGTACTGGTGGCCATTGATCTTAAAGTTGACCTCTAGGCAGTGGCCTTCTACAAGCCATGCGAATACTGGAGAACGTTGAAGCACGTTGATGTTATTGTGAGAACTAGCCATGCCGAAAAAAGAGTGTCAAATTCAAAGATCTTGTGAAACAACTGCTTCTAGTACGACGGTGCAACCTTTCACGTGCCCCTTGTGTTGCCCGCTGCCAAGCAAAAAGACAATTCTTGCACTTCCAACACATACAATCTTTGATACCAAGCATTCCCGGAAAGTCTCTATCCACATTGATTGCCAACAACCAGGCTGCATCTGCGGCAGTTGGCTCTCTCAGGTACTCAGGGCCAAACACTGCCTCCACGGCCTTGCATAACTGTACATTGATGCGAGACATGTGGACTCACTCATGCGGATGTACTCATCCACAAGATCACCAGGAATTCCATATGCAAGGACACGAATAGCCGCAATGCATTTCTGATAAGAGGAGAAGTCAACCTTACCCGGGGCATCCTCCTTGCACTCAAAGTAATCATCATGTGCTAACACCCCCCCCCCCCCTCCCCGAATACGATAGAACACATGCCTGGGTTTTGAAGAGGGGGTTACTCTCAAAGTAATCAGTGAAAAGCAGGCAATGACCTTACTCTCATTGCGGTTCAATGCCGAAGCATGGCCCGGGATTGATCCCCTGAACCTCGGTCGCTGCCTATCGATGTGGTCACTGACGACCAATGCAGCAACCACAAGATCCTTATCTTCCGACGACAATCATTCGATGAACAAATGAAGTTGTTGAAAAAGATTACTCATCCCCAGTATCCATGGTACCTTGCGAGCAAAGTGTCGAAGAACTTGCGGTCGTGGAGGAGATGCGGTTGATGAAGAGCACCCCATACAGGCAGCAAGCCTATAGAAGCGGAGACGAGGGCGGTCGGCGGTCTTGGAGCGCAAGGCAGACGGTGCTGGGGCCGATGGGTGGCGCCGACGGCCGTGGTTTCTCTAACACCGGCGGCGGCAAGAGGAGGCCACGAACGCCGACAAGAACTCCTCCGAAGCAGTGGGCGGATGGAGGGAGTTGTGTGGACGCGGGGCGACAGGCCTGGACATCGAAGGAGCGTCCGAAAAATGGGCGGCGGCAGCTATGGCGGCGAGGGTGGGAGGGTGTCGGGGCCTCGAGGGGGGAGGGGGAATCGTGTATGTGTCGTCGAACAAGGAGGAGGACAAGGGGAGCGTCCGCATGCATCCGATTCGTGTCCGCATCAACGCACAGTGCCCAAATTTGGGCTAGAAATGGGTCACGGTGAACAAAAAACGGATGCAAACAAATACGAATGGAGCCTTACCCCTAATGTACTCAGCGACTATGCTGATCCAAAGAGTCTTATAGTTCTGTGCAGCACGGACGCGGTTCAGGTAAAGTCCCGACACAGCTGCGGCAACATGCATGGCACGACGCTGCGCAGACTGCTGCCACACCGGCCGGTCACTGATTTGCAAGGCGGCCATGGCCCAGCACTTACATGATCGGCATCGATCGGTCAGTCGTAGATTGCCCTTTGATTTGCCATAGTAGTAGTACTATCTTTTTTGTTTTTTTTGCGGGCAATCATAGTGCAGTACCATCTTGCATGCCCCGACATGAGGTTGGCCTAACTGCGGTTCCAGTGGTTGCATCATTTCGTCATGCATAGATGCTGCAGAGCCGGGCCGCCGCCGCTAGCAGCTTCAGCTTTCAAAAGTGACATGCATGATTGGCAATCACCTTTTGCTTCGATGTCCATAGCTATAGCCCATAGGTGACGCGGCAAGATAATGCAGAATGAACTATTAATGCAGGGAACACATGTAAAAAAATGTTATCGAAAAAGAGAAATGCTTTCATTGAGAGTTGAACTCAAGACCTCCCGCTTACTAAACGGGTGCTCTAACCAACTGAGCTATGAAAGCCCCATTTGTCAATTTTTTGAGTTCAGTTCTAGTATTCTATATATATTATGGAGTAGGGTATATATAAACTAGGGCACCTGACCTGCATTGTACTGCAGAAGAATTGTTGTACTGTCCGAAATCACTTTCCATGTTTGTGACAACGATTGCACTGCTAAAATATTAACACCTCCCATTATTAATTACTTGGATCGACTGGGGAACTGTTTCTGCCATTTCATTTCAAGAGAGGGTTGGTTTACCCAACTTCAGGTGTCCAAGAGTGCAAATGATCCTGGAATTATAGGCGTGGATGAACTGCATGTGCCTGGCTACCTCATACTCCTCGTGAGACAGTAAAGACTCGAAATTAAAAATAAATTACAAACATGGCTGACAGTTTTTTTTTTTTTTTGAGAAGAACATGATTGACAGCTTAATTATCACCAACAGGCCAAACTACCAGCCCCGTCTATGGTGAAATTAGACCACGTTCAGCTTACTCAGGTCCACTAGCAATAGCTTTGGCCCATCTGAAGCCCACCTAGAGTCGGCTCCATCAGTTTTTGTTTTGGGTATAAAAACTATCTAACCTTAACCCCCACCTAAAAATAAATAAAATCTAACCTTACCCTAGCCGCACCCTCCCCTTTGTTCCCAATCTAACTTCTCAAGCACATCATACGGCTCGCTCCGACATATCGGGGTCATGTGCTTTGGAGATAATTATATGTTGCTTAGACATGGCACCGTAAATGGTGGGTGTCAGGCTAGCCGAATTGGCATTAACATGGGATTTATATATTTGGTGGGAGAGAAGACAAATAGTGAATTCGAACCGGTTCAAATCCCTAGCCGAGCAGCAGTGTCCATTGGTGCATTGGCGACAAACTATATGGGGGCATGCAAAAAATTGATAAAGCCACAACAGGGCGGATGGACGCCTCCCAGGGATGGATGGGTTAAGGTGAACGTCGACGCAGCTTCACGGAGGACCTTCAATCAGGACTAGTGGGTGTGATCATCTAGAATGAGACTGGAAAGTGTGTTGTGAAGGAAATATGCCCTAGAGGCAATAATAAAGTTATTATTTATTTTCTTATATCATGATAAATGTTTATTATTCATGCTAGAATTGTATTAACCGGAAACATAATACATGTGTGAATACATAAACAAACAGAATGTCACTAGTATGCCTCTACTTGACTAGCTCGTTAATCGAAGATGGTTATGTTTCCTAACCATAGACATGAGTTGTCATTTGATTAACGGGATCACATCATTAGGAGAATGATGTGATTGACTTGACCCATTCCGTTAGCTTAGCACTTGATCGTTTAGTATGTTGCTATTGCTTTCTTCATGACTTATACAAAGTTCCTGCAACTATGAGATTATGCAACTCCGTTTACGGAGGAACACTTTGTGTGCTACCAAACGTCCTGGCGAATCGGGTGATTATAAAGGTACTCTCTGGTGTCTCCAAAAGTATATGTTGAGTTGGCATAATTGAGATTAGGTTTTGTCACTCCGATTGTCGGGAGGTATCTCAGGCCTTCTCGGTAATACTCATCACCTAAGCCTTGCAAGCATTGTAACTAATGAGTTAGTTATGAAATGATGTATTACTGAGCGAGTAAAGAGACTTGCGTAACGAGATTGAACTAGGTATTGGATACCGACGATCGAATCTCGGGCAAGTAACATACCGATGACAAAGGAACAACGTATGTTGTTATGCGGTTTGACCGATAAAGATCTTCGTAGAAAATGTAGGAACCAATATGAACATCCAGGTTCCACTATTGGTTATTGACCGAGAATAGTTCTAGGTCATGTCTACATAGTTCTCGAACCCGTAGGGTCCGCACGCTTAACGTTACGATGACAATTTATGAGTATTGATGTGCGAAGTTTGTTGAGTCCGGATGTGATCACGGACATGACGAGGAGTCTCGAAATGGTCGAGACATAAAGATTGATATATTGGAAGCCTATGTTTGGACTTGAATAGTTCGGGTGAAATCGGATTTTCTAGGAACACCGGGTTACGGAACCCTCCCGGGGTTAATGGGCCTTAGTGGGCCATGAGGGAGAAGAGGAGGGCTGGCAGGGCAGGCCGCGCGCCTCCCCTAGTCCGAATAGGACAAGGAGAGGCGGCGCCCCCTTCCTCTTTCCCTCCCCCAAGTCCTAATCCAACTAGGAAGGGGGAGTCCTACTCGGTGGGAGTAGGACTCCTCCGGAGCGCCTCCTCCTAGGGCCGGCCGCACCCCCCCTTGCTCCCTTATATACGGGGGCAAGGGGGCACCCTAGCACACACAAGTTGATCTACGGATCGTTCCTTAGCCGTGTGCGGTGCCCCCTCCACCATATTCCACCTCGGTCATATCGTCATGAGTTTAGGCGAAGCCCTGCGCGATAGAGCATCATCATCATCGTCCTGCGCCGTCGTCTTGTGGAACTCATCCCGACACCTGCTGGATCGGAGTCCGGGATCGTCATCGAGCTGAGCGTGTGCTGAACACGGAGGTGCCGTGACGTTCGGTACTTGGATCGGTCGGATCGTGAAGGCGTCGACTACATCAACAGCGTTGTCATAACGCTTCGCTTTCGGTCTCACGAGTGCGTGGACACACTCTCCCTCTCGTTGTTATGCCATCACCATGATCTTGCGTGTGCGTAGGAAATTTTTGAAATTACTCGTTCCCCAACAAATGGCATCCGAGCCTGGTTTTATGCGTTGATGTCATATGCACGAGTAGAACACAAGTGAGTTGTGGGCGATATAAGTCATCTTGCTTACCAAAGCATGTCATACTTTGGTTCAGCGGTATTGTGAGATGAAGCGGCCGGACCGACATTACGCAGACGCTTACGCGAGACTGGTTTCACCGCCGAGCACTCGTTGCTTAAAGGTGACGGCGGGTGTCTGTTTCTCTCACTTTAGTTGAACCGAGTGTGGCTCGCCGGTCCTTGCGAAGGTTAAAACAGCACCAACTTGACAAACTATCGTTGTGGTTTTGATGCGAGGTAAGAACGGTTCTTGCTCAGCCCGTAGCAGCCACGTAAAACTTGCAACAACAAAGTAGAGGGCGTCTAACTTGTTTTTGCAGGGCATGTTGTGATGTGATATGGTCAAGGCGTGATGCTATATTTTATTGTATGAGATGATCATGTTTTGTAACCAAGTTATCGGCAATGGCAGGAGCCATATGGTTGTCGCTTTATTGTATGATATGCAAGCGCCATGTAATTGCTTTACTTTGTCACTAAGCGGTAGCGATAGTCGTAGAAGCAATAGTTGGCGAGACGACAACGATGCTACGATGGAGATCAAGGTGTCGCGCCGGTGGCGATGGTGATCATGATGGTGCTTCGGAGATGGAGATCACAAGCACAAGATGATGATGGCCATATCATATCACTTATATTGATTGCATGTGATGTTTATCCTTTATGCATCTTATCTTGCTTTGATTGACGGTAGCATTTTAAGATGATCTCTCACTAAAAATTATCAAGAAGTGTTCTCCCTGAGTATGCACCGTTGCTAAAAGTTCGTAGTGCCCAGACACCACGTGATGATCGGGTGTGATAAGCTCTACGTCCATCTACAACGGGTGCAAGCCAGTTTTGCACACGCGGAATACTCAGGTTAAACTTGACGAGCCTAGCATATGCAGATATGGCCTCGGAACACGGAGACCGAAGGTCGGCGTGAATCATATAGTAGATATGATCAACATAGTGATGTTCACCATTGAAAACTACTCCATCTCACGTGATGATCGGTTATGGTTTAGTTGATTTGGATCACGTGATCACTTAGATGACTAGAGAGATGTCGTCTAAGTGGGAGTTATTAAGTAATATGATTAATTGAACTTAAAATTATCATGAACTTTTTGATAGTATTTTGCTTATCTATGTTTGTTGTAGATAGATGGCTCGTCTTTGTTGTTCCGTTGAATTTTAATCGTTCCTTGAGAAAGCAAAGTTGAAAGATGATGGTAGCAATTACACGGACTGGGTCCGTAATTTGAGGATTATCCTCATTCTGCCATGAAGAATTACGTCTGGAAGCACCGCTGGGTGCGAGCCTCTTTGCAGAACAACGCCGAAGTTGTGAGCGTCTGGCGAGCAAAGCTGATGACTACTCCATAGTTCGGTGTGCCATGCTTTACGGCTTAGAACCGGGTCTTCAACGACGTTTTGAGCGTCATGGGGCATATGAGATGTTCCAGGAGTTGAAGTTAATATTTCAAGCAAATGCCCGGATTGAGAGATATGAAGTCTCCAATAAGTTCTATAGCTGCAAGATGGAGGAGAATAGTTACATCGGTGAGCACATACTCAAAATGTGCGGGTATAATAATCACTTGATTCAACTGGGAGTTAATCTTCCGGATGATAGTGTCATTGATGAATTCTCCAATCACGCCACCAAGCTACAAGAGCTTCGTGATGAACTATAATATGCAAGGGATGAACAAGACACTTCCGAGCTCTTCGCAATGCTAAAAGCTGCGGAGGTAGAAATCAAGAAGGAGCATCAAGTGTTGATGGTCAACAAGACCACTAGTTTCAAGAAAAGGGCAAAGGAAAGAAGAAGGGAACTTTAAGAAGAACAGCAAGCAAGTTGCTGCTCAAGAAAAGAAACCCAAATCTGGACCCAAGCACTGGCTGAGTGCTTCTACTGCAAGCAAGCTGGTCCTTTGAAGCGGAATTGCCCCAAGTATTTGGCGGATAAGAAGGATGGCAAAGTGAACAAAGGTATATGTGATATACATGTTATTGATGTGTACCTTACTAGAGCTCGTAGTAGCTTTGGGTATTTGATCTGGTTACATTGCTAATATTTGCAACTCGAAACAAGGGACTACGGAATAAGCGAGCATCGGCAAAGGACGAGGTGACGATGCGCGTGGGAAAGCGGTTCCAAAGTCAATGTGATCGCGGTCGGCACGCTACCTCTACATCTACCTTGGGATTAGTTTTAGAAGTAAATAATTGTTATTTAGTGCCAGCGTTGAGCATGAACATTATATCTGGATCTTGTTTAATGCGAGGCGGTTATTCATTTAAATCAGAGAATAATGGTTGTTCTATTTATATGAGTAATATCTTTTATGGTCATGCACCCTTGAAGAGTGGTCTATTCTTATTGAATCTCGACAAGTAGTGATACACATATTCATAATGTCGAAGCCAAAAGATGCAGAGTTGATAATGATAGTGCAACTTATTTGTGGCACTTGCCGTTTAGGTCATATCGGTGTAAAGCGATGAAGAAACTCCATCTGAGATGGACTTTTGGAACAACTTGATTATGAATCACTTGGTACTTGCGAACCGTGCCTCATGGGCAAGATGACTAAAACACCGTTCTCGGTTGTATGGAGAGAGCAACAGATTTGTTGGAAATCATACATACAGATGTATGTGGTCCGATGAATGTTGAAGCTCGTGGCGGATATCGTTATTTTCTCACCTTCACTGATGATTTAAGCAGATACGGGTATATCTACTTGATGAAGAATAAATCTGAAACATTTGAAAAGTTCAAAGAATTTCAGAGTGAAGTTGAAAATCATCGTAACAAGAAAATAAAGTTTCTACGATCTGATCGTGGAGGAGAATATTTGAGTTACGAGTTTGGTCTACATTTGAAGCAATGCGGAATAGTTTCGCAACTCACGCCTGGAACACCACAGCGTAATGGTGTGTCGAACGTCGAATCGTACTTTACTAGATATGGTGCGATCTATGATGTCTATTTCCGATTTACCGCTATCGTTTTGGGGTTATGCTTTAGAGGCGGACGCATTCACGTTAAATAGGACACCATCAAAACCCGTTGAGACGACACCTTATGAACTATGGTTTGGCAAGAAACCAAAATTGTCGTTTCTGAAAGTTTGGGGTTGCGATGCTTATGTGAAAAAGCTTCAACCTGATAAGCTTGAACCCAAATCGGAAAATGTGTCTTCATAGGATACCCAAAGGAGACAATTGGGTATACCTTCTATCACAGATCCGAAGGCAAGACATTCGTTGCTAAGAATGGATCCTTTCTAGAGAAGGAGTTTCTCTCGAAAGAAGTGAGTGGGAGGAAAGTAGAACTTGATGAGGTAACAGTACCAGCTCCCTTATTGGAAAGTAGTTCATCACGAAATCGGTTCTGTGACACCTACACCGATTAGTGAGGAAGTTAATGATGATGATCATGAAACTTCAGATCAAGTTATTCTTGAACTCAGTAGATCAACGAGAATAAAATCCGCTTTTGAGTGGTACGGTAATCCTATTCGGAAGTCATGCTACTAGATCATGGTGAACCTACAAACTATGAAGAAGCGATGGTGAGCCCAGATTCATAAAATGGCTTGAAGCCATGAAATCTGAGATGGGATCCATGTATGAGAACAAAGTGTGGACTTTGGTTGACTTGCACGATGGTCGGCAAGCAATAGAGAATAAATGGATTTTCAAGAAGAAGACCGACGACGACGGTAATATTATGTTTACAAAGCTCGACTTGTTGCAAAAGGTTTTCGACAAGTTCAAGGAGTTGACTACGATGAGACCTTCTCACCCGTAGCGATGCTTAAGTCTGTCCGAATCATGTTAGCAATCGCGCATTTTATGATTATGAAATATGGCGATGGATGTCAAAGCTGCATTTCTAAATGGATTTCGGAAGAAGAGTTGTATATGATGCAACCGGAAGGTTTTGTCGATCCTAAGGGAGCTAACAAAGTGTGCAAGCTCCAGCGATCAATCTATGGTGCAGTGCAAGCCTCTCGGAGTTGGAATAAGCGCTTTGATAGTGTGATCAAAGCATATGGTTTTATCTGAGACTTTTGGAGAAGCCTGTATTTACAAGAAAGTGAGTGGGAGCTCTGTAGCATTTCTAATATTATATGTGGACGACATATTGTTAATTGGAAATGATATATAATTTCTGGATAGCATAAAAGGATACTTGAATAAAAAAATTTCAATGAAGGACCTCGGTGAAGCTGCTTACATATTGGGCATCAAGATCTATAGAGATAGATCAAGACGCTTAATTGGACTTTCACAATGCACATACCTTGATAAAGTCTTGAAAAAGTTCAATATGGATCGAGGCAAAGAAAGGGTTCTTGCACAGTATTACAAGGTGTAAGATTGAGTCGGACTCAATGCCCGACCACCGCAGAAGATAGAGGAAAATGAAAGGAGTTCCTATGCTTCAGCCATAGGCTCTATCATGTATGCAATCTGTGTACAGACCTGATGTGTGCCTTGCTATTAGAAAGCGGGGAGGTACCAAAGTAATCCAGAGTGGATCCTTTGGACAGCGGTCAAGAATATCTGAAATACGAAAAGGACTAAGGATATGTTTCTCGTTTATGGAGGTGACAAAGAGCTTGTCGTAAAGGGTTACGTCGATGCAAGCTTTGACATTGATCCGGACGATTCTAAATCGCAAACCGGATACTTATTTTTATTAAACGGTGGAGCTGTAAGTTGGTGCAGTTCTAAACAAAGCGTCGTGGCGGGATCTACATGTGAAGCGAAGTACATAGCTGCTTGGAAGCAGCAAATGAAGGAGTGCGGATGAAGGAGTTCATTTCGATCTAGGTGTTATACCTAGTGCATCGGAACCAATGAAGATCTTACGTGACAATCTTGGTGCAATTGCCTTGGCAAAGGAATCCAGATTTCACAAGAGGACCAAGCACATCAAGAGACGCTTCAATTCCATTGGGACCAAGTCCAAGTGGGAGACATAGAGATTTGCAAGATACATACGATCTGAATGTTGCGGACCGTTGACTAAGCCTCTCTCACGAGCAAAACATGATCAGCACCAAGACTCCATGGGTGTGAGAATCATTCTTGTGTAATCTAGATTATTGACTCTAGTGCAAGTGGGAGACTCAAGGAAATATGCCCTAGAGGCAATAATAAAGTTATTATTTATTTCCTTATATCATGATAAATGTTTATTATTCATGCTAGAATTGTATTAACCGGAAACATAATACATGTGTGAATACATAAACAAGCAGAATGTCACTAGTATGCCTCTACTTGACTAGCTCGTTAATCGAAGATGGTTATGTTTCTAACCATAGACATGAGTTGTCATTTGATTAACGGGATCACATCATTAGGAGAATGATGTGATTGACTTGACCCATTCCGTTAGCTTAGCACTTGATCGTTTAGTATGTTGCTATTGCTTTCTTCATGACTTATACAAAGTTCCTGCAACTATGAGATTATGCAACTCCGTTTACGGAGGAACACTTTGTGTGCTACCAAAGCGTCACAGCGTAATCGGGTGATTATAAAGGTACTCTCAGGTGTCTCCAAAAGTATATGTTGAGTTGGCATAATTCGAGATTAGGTTTTGTCACTCCGATTGTCGGGGAGGTATCTCTGGGCCTTCTCGGTAATACTCATCACCTAAGCCTTGCAAGCATTGTAACTAATGAGTTAGTTATGAAATGATGTATTACGAGCGAGTAAAGAGACTTGCGTAGCGAGATTGAACTAGGTATTGGATACCGACGATCGAATCTCGGGCAAGTAACATACCGATGACAAAGGGAACAACGTTTGTTGTTATGCGGTTTGACCGATAAAGATCTTCGTAGAAAATGTAGGAACCAATATGAACATCCAGGTTCCACTATTGGTTATTGACCGAGAATAGTTCTAGGTCATGTCTACATAGTTCTCGAACCCGTAGGGTCCGCACGCTTAACGTTCGATGACAATTTTATGAGTATTGATGTGCGAAGTTTGTTGAGTCCCGGATGTGATCACGGACATGACGAGGAGTCTCGAAATGGTCGAGACATAAAGATTGATATATTGGAAGCCTATGTTTGGACTTGAATAGTTCGGGTGAAATCGGGATTTTCTTAGGAACCGGGTTACGGAACCCTCCCGGGGTTAATGGGCCTTCTTGGGCCATGAGGGAGAAGAGGAGGGCCGGCCAGGGCAGGCCGCGCGCCCCCTCCCTGAAGGAAATATGCCCTAGAGGCAATAATAAAAGTTATTATTTATTTCCTTATATCATGATAAATGTTTATTATTCATGCTAGAATTGTATTAACCGGAAACATAATACATGTGTGAATATATAGACAAACAGTATGTCACTAGTATGCCTCTACTTGACTAGCTTGTTAATCAAAGATGGTTATGTTTCCTAACCATGAACAAGGAGTTGTTATTTGATTAACAAGGTCACATCATTAGTTGAATGATCGATTGACATGACCCATTCCGTTAGCTTAACACTTGATCGTTTAGTATGTTAATGCTTTCTTCATGACCCATACATGTTCCTATAACTATGAGATTATGCAACTCCGTTTACGGAGGAACACTTTGGTACTACCAAGCGTCTGGCGAATGCTTGGGTGATTATAAAGGAGTACTACAGGTGTCTCCAAAGGTACTTGTTGGGTTGGCGTATTTGAGATTAGGTTTTGTCACTCCGATTGTCGGAGAGGTATCTCTAGGCCTTCTCGGTAATACACATCACTTAAGCCTTGCAAGCATTACAACTAATGAGTTAGTTGTGAGATGATGTATTATGGAGCGAGTAAAAAGACTTACCGTAGCGAGATTGAACTAGGTATTGGATACCGACGATCGAATCTCGGGTAAGTAACATACCGATGACAAAGGGAACAACGTATGTCGTTATGCGGTTTGACCGATAAAGATCTTCGTAGAATATGTAGGAACCAATATGGGCATCCAGGTTCCGCTATTGGTTATTGACCGAGAATGGTTCTAGGTCATGTCTACATAGTTCTCGAACCCATAGGGTCCGCACGCTTAACGTTTGATGACAGTTCATTATGAGTTTATAAGTATTGATGCACCGAAGTTTGTTGAGTCCGGATGTGATCACGGACATGACGAGGAGTCTCGAAATGGTCGAGACATAAAGATTGATATATTGGAAGCCTATGTTTGGACTTGGAAGGGTTCGAGTGAAAGCAGAAGTTACGAGAACACCGGGGTTACGGAACCCCGGGGTATATGGGCCTTCATGGGCCACAAGGAGAAGAGGAAGGGCCGGCCAGGTGGGCTGCGCCCTCCCCCTCTAGTCCGAATAGGACAGGAGAGGGAGGCGCCTTCCCTCTTCCCTCCCCAATCCTACTCCAACTAGGACAGGGGGAGTCCTACTCCGGTGGGAGTAGGACTCCTCCAGCGCCTCCCAAGGCTGGCCGCACCCCCTTGGCTCCTTTATATCTGGGGCAAGGGCACCCCATGACACACAAGTTGATCTACGGATCTTTCCTTAGCCGTGTGCGGTGCCCCTTCCACCATATTCCACTTGGTCATATCGTCGCGGAGCTTAGGCGAAGCCCTGCGGCGGAGAAGTCATATCGTCGCGGAGCTTAGGCGAAGCCCTGCGTCGGTGGAGCATCAACATTGTCACCACGCCGTCGTCTTGTGGAACTCATCCCGACACTTTGCTGGATCGAGTCCGGGATCGTCATCGAGCTGAGCGTGTGCGAGAACTTCGGAGGTGCCGACGTTCGGTGCTTGGATCGGTCGGATCGTGAAGGCGTCGACTACATCAACCGCGTTGTTATAACGCTTCCGCTTTCGGTTCACACAGTGCGTGGACGGACACTCTCCCCTCGTTGCTATGCCATCACCATGGTCTTGCGTGATCGTGAGGAAAATTTTGAAATTACTCGTTACCCAACGATGGCATCCGAGCCTGGTTTTATGCGTTGATGTCATGTGCACGAGTAGAACACAAGTGAGTTGTGGACGATACAAGTCATACCGCCTACCAGCATGTCATACTTTGGTTCAGCGGTATTGTGAGATGAAGCGGCCCGGACCGACATTACGCCAGACGCTTACGCGAGACTGGTTTCACCGCCCGAGCACTCGTTGCTTAAAGGTGACGGCGGGTGTCTGTCTCTCTCACTTTAGTTGAATCGAGTGTGGCTCGCCCGGTCCTTGAGAAGGTTAAACGGAGTCTATTTGACGAAATATCGTTGTGGTTTTGATGCGTAGGTAAGAACGGTTCTTGCTCAGCCCGTAGCAGCCACGTAAAACTTGCAACAACAAAGTAGAGGACGTCTAACTTGTTTTTGCAGGGCATGTTGTGATGTGATATGGTCAAGACGTGATGCTATATTTTATTGTATGAGATGATCATGTTTTGTAACCGAGTTATCGGAAACTGGCAGGAGCCATATGGTTGTCGCTTTATTGTATGAAATGCAAACGCCATGTAATTGCTTTACTTTATCACTAAGGAGTAGCGATAGTCGTAGAAGCAATAGTTGGCGAGACGACAAGGATGCTACGATGGAGATCAAGGTGTCGCGCCGGTGGCGATGGTGATCATGGCGTTGCTTGGCGATGGAATCACAAGCACAAGATGATGATGACCATATCATATCACTTATATTGATTGCATGTGATGTTTATCCTTTATGCATCTTATCTTGCTTTGATTGACGGTAGCATTATAAGATGATCTCTCACCAAAATTATCAAGAAGTGTTCTCCCCGAGTATGCACCGTTGCGAAAGTTCTTCGTTTGAGACACCACGTGATGATCGGTGTGATAGGCTCTACGTTCAAATACAACGGGTGCAAAACAGTTGCGCACGCGAATACTCAAGTTAAACTTGGCGAGCCTAGCATATAACAGATATGGCCTCGGAACACGAGACCGAAAGGTCGGCGTGAATCATATAGTAGATATGATCAACATAGTGATGTTCACCATTGAAACTACTCCATCTCACGTGATGATCGGACATGGTTTAGTTGATTTGGATCACGTAATCACTTAGATGACTAGAGAGATGTACATCTAAGTGGGAGGTTTTAATATGATTAATTAAACTTAAATTTATCATGAACTTAGTACCGATAGTATTTTGCTTGTCTATGTTTCTGTAGATAGATGGCTCGTCTTTGTTGTTCCGTTGAATTTTAATGCGTTCCTTGAGAAAGCAAAGTTGAAAGATGATGGTAGCAATTACACGGACTGGGTCCGTAATTTGAGGATTATCCTCATTGCTGCACTGAAAAATTACGCCTGGAAGCACATTTGGGTAGCGAACCTGCTGCGCAGATCTTGAGCGAGAAGTTGTGAGCGTCGCAAAGCAAGCGGTGATGACTACTCTATAGTTCAGTGTGCCATGCTTTACGGCTTAGAACCGGGTCTTCAACGACGTTTTGAGCGTCATGGAGCATATGAGATGTTCCAGGAGTTGAAGTTAATATTTCAAGCAAATGCCCGGATTGAGAGATATGAAGTCTCCAATAAGTTCTATAGCTGCAAGATGGAGGAGAATAGTTACATCGGTGAGCACATACTCAAAATGTCCGGGTATAACAATCACTTAATTCAGCTGGGAGTTAATCTTCCGGATGATAGTGTCATTGACAGAATTCTCCAATCACGCCACCAAGCTACAAGAGCTTCGTGATGAACTATAATATGCAAGGGATGACTAAGACAATTCCGAGCTCTTAGCGATGCTAAAAGCTGCGGAGGTAGAAATCAAGAAAGAGCATCAAGTGTTGATGGTCAACAAGACCACTAGTTTCAAGAAAAGGGCAAAGGGAAGAAGAGGAAACTTCAAAAGAACAGCAAGAAAGTTGCTGATCAAGAGAAGAAACCCAAGTCTGGACCTAAGCCTGGCGAGTGTTTTCTTGCAAGCAAACTGGACCTTCGGAAGCGGAACTGCCCCAAGTATTTGGCGGATAAGAAGGATGGCAAGGTGATCAAAGGTATATGTGATATACATGTTATTGATGTGTACCTTACTAATACTCGCAGTAGTACTGGTATTTGATCTGGTTACATTGCTAATATTTGCAACTCAAACAGGAACTACGGATTAGCGAAGATTGGCTAAGGACGAGGTGACGATCTTGCGTTGGAAATGGTTCCAAAGTCGATGTGATCGCGGTCGGCACGCTACCTCTACATCTACCTTGGGATTAGTTTTAGACCTAAATAATTGTTATTTGGTGCCGCGTTGAGCATGAACATTATATCTGGATCTTGTTTAATGCGAGGCGGTTATTCATTTAAATCAGAGAATAATGGTTGTTCTATTTATATGAGTAATATCTTTTATGGTCATGCACCCTTGAAGAATGGTCTATTCTTATTGAATCTCGACAGTAGTGATACACATATTCATAATGTTGAAGCCAAAAGATGCAGAGTTGATAATGATAGTGCAACTTATTTGTGGCACTTGCCGTTTAGGTCATATCGGTGTAAACGCATGAAGAAACTCCATCTTGATGGGTTTACGGAATCACTTGATTATGAATCACTTGGTACTTGCGAACCGTGCCTCATGGGCAAGATGACCAAAACGCCGTTCTCGGAACTATGGGCGAGCAACTGATTTGTTGGAAATCATACATCCGATGTTTGTGGTCCAATGAATGTTGAGGCACTTGGCGGGTATCGTTATTTTCTCACCTTCACAGATGATTTGAGCAGATATGGGTATATCTACTTAATGAAACACAAATCTGAAACATTTGAAAAGTTCAAAGAATTTCAGAGTGAAGTGGAAAATCATCGTAACAAGAAAATAAAGTTTCTACGATCTGATCGTGGAGGAGAATATTTGAGTTACTGAGTTTGGTTTACATTTGAAACAATGTGGAATAGTTTAGCAACTCACGCCACCCGGAACACCACGGAGAAATGGTGTGTCGAGCGTCGTGTCGTACTTTACTAGATATGGTGCGATCTATGATGTCTATTTCCGATTTACCGCTATCGTTTTGGGGTTATGCTTTAGAGGCGGCCGCATTCACGTTGAATAGGACACCGTCAAAATCCGTTGAGACGACGCCTTATGAACTGTGGTTTGGCAAGAAACCAAAGTTGTCGTTTCTTAAAGTTTGGGGCTGCGATGCTTATGTAAAGAAACTTCAACCAGATAAGCTCGAACCCAAATCGGAAAAATGTGTCTTCATAGGATACCCAAAGGAGACTGTTGGGTACACCTTCTATCACAGATCTGAAGGCAAGATTTTCGTTGCTAAATTCGGATCCTTTCTAGAGAAGGAGTTTCTCTCGAAAGAAGTGAGTGGGAGGAAAGTAGAACTTGATGAGATAATCAGTATCTACTCCCTTATTGGAAAGTAGTTCATCACAAGAAATGGTTCTGTGACAACTACACCAATTAGTGAGGAAACTAATGATGATGATCATGAAGCTTGAGATCAAGTTACTCTTGAACCTCGTGAGGTCAACCAGAGTAAAATCGCACTGAGTGGTACGGTAATCTTATTCGGAAGTCATGTTACTTGACCATGGCGAACCTATAAACTATGAAGAAGCGATGGTGAGCCCAGATTCATAAAATGGCTGGAAGCCATGAAATCTGAGATGGGATCCATGTATGAGAACAAAGTATGGACTTTGGTTGACTTGCCCGATGATCGGCAAGCCATTGAAAATAAATGGATCTTTAAGAAGAAGACTGACGCGATGGTAATATAAGCTGTCTACAAAGCTCGACTTGTTGCGAAAGGTTTCGACAAGTTCAAGGGTTGACTACGATGAGACTTTCTCACCGTAGCGATGCTTAAGTCTGTCCGAATCATGTTAGCAATTGCCGCATTTTATGATTATGAAATTTGGCAAATGGATGTAAAACCGCATTCTTGAATGGATTTCTAGAAGAAGAGTTGTATATGATGCAACCAGAAGGTTTTGTCGATCCAAAGGGTGCTAACAAAGTGTGCAAGCTCCAACGATCAATTTATGGTGCGGTGCAAGCCTCTCGGAGTTGGAATAAACGCTTTGATAGTGTGATCAAAGCATATGGGTTTGTACAGACTTTTGGAGAAGCCTGTATTTACAAGAAAGTGAGTGGGAGCTCAGTAGCATTTCTAATATTATATGTGGACGACATATTATTAATTGGAAATGATATAGAATTTCTGGATAGCATAAAAGGATACTTGAATAAAAGTTTTTCAATGAAAGACCTCGGTGAAGCTGCTTACATATTGGGCATCAAGATCTATAGAGATAGATCAAGGCGCTTAATTGGACTTTCACAAAGCACATACCTTGATAAAGTTTTGAAAAAGTTCAAAATGGATCGGCAAAGAAAGGTTTTTACTGTGTTGCAAGGTGTAAGATTGAGTCGACTCAATGACCGACCACAGCAGAAGATAGAGAGAAAATGAAAGATGTTCCTATGCTTCAGCCATAGGCTCTATCATGTATGCAATGCTATGTACCGGACTGACGTATGCTTAGCTGTAAGCTTGGCGGGAAGGTACCAAAGTAATCCAGAATGGATCATGGACAGCGGTCAAGAACATCCCTGAAATACGAAAAGGACTAAGGATATGTTTCTCATATATGGAGGTGACAAAGAGCTAGTCGTAAATGGTTACGTCGATGCAAGCTTTGACACCGATCCGGACGATTCTAAATCGCAAACCGGATCGTGTTTTTATTAAGCGGTGGAGCTGTCGGTTGGTGCAGTTCTAAACAAAGCGTCGTGGCGGGATCTACATGTGAAGCGGAGTACATAGCTGCTTGAAGCAGCAAATGAAGGAGTCGGATGAAAGAGTTCATTTCCGATCTAGGTGTCATACCTAGTGCATCGGGACCGATGAAGATCTTCGTGACAATCTGGTGCAATTGCCTTGGCAAAGGAATCCAGATTTCACAAGAGGACCAAGCATATCAAGAGACGCTTCAATTCCATTTGGGACCAAGTCCAAGTGGGAGACATAGAGATTTGCAAAATACATACGGATCTGAATGTTGCAGACCCGTTGACTAAGCCTCTTCCACGAGCAAAACATGATCAGCACCAAGACTCCATGGGTGTTAGGATCATTACTTTGTAATCTAGATTATTGACACTAGTGCAAGTGGGAGATGAAGGAAATATGCCCTAGAGGCAATAATAAAGTTATTATTTATTTCCTTATATCATGATAAATGTTTATTATTCATGCTAGAATTGTATTAACCGGAAACATAATACATGTGTGAATATATAGACAAACAGTATGTCACTAGTATGCCTCTACTTGACTAGCTTGTTAATCAAAGATGGTTATGTTTCCTAACCATGAACAAGGAGTTGTTATTTGATTAACAAGGTCACATCATTAGTTGAATGATCTGATTGACATGACCCATTCCGTTAGCTTAACACTTGATCGTTTAGTATGTTAATGCTTTCTTCATGACCCATACATGTTCCTATAACTATGAGATTATGCAACTCCGTTTACGGAGGAACACTTTGGTACTACCAAACGTCACAACGTATCTGGGTGATTATAAAGGAGTACTACAGGTGTCTCCAAAGGTACTTGTTGGGTTGGCGTATTTGAGATTAGGTTTTGTCACTCCGATTGTCGGAGAGGTATCTCTAGGCCTTCTCGGTAATACACATCACTTAAGCCTTGCAAGCATTACAACTAATGAGTTAGTTGTGAGATGATGTATTACGGAACGAGTAAAGAGACTTACCGTAACGAGATTGAACTAGGTATTGGATACCGACGATCGAATCTCGGGTAAGTAACATACCGATGACAAAGGAACAACGTATGTCGTTATGCGGTTTGACCGATAAAGATCTTCGTAGAATATGTAGGAACCAATATGGGCATCCAGGTTCCGCTATTGGTTATTGACCGAGAATGGTTCTAGGTCATGTCTACATAGTTCTCGAACCCGTAGGGTCCGCACGCTTAACGCTTCGATGGCGAGTTCATTATGAGTTTATAAGTATTGATGCACGAAGTTTGTTCGAGTCCGGATGTGATCACGGACATGACGAGGAGTCTCGAAATGGTCGAGACATAAAGATTGATATATTGGAAGCCTATGTTTGGACTTCGGAAGGGTTCCGAGTGAAAACAGGAAGTTACCGGAACACCGGGGTTACGGAACCCCGGGGTATATGGGCCTTCATGGGCCACAAGGAGAAGAGGAAGGGCGGCCAGGTGGGCTGCGCGCCTCCCCCTCTAGTCCGAATAGGACAAGGAGAGGGGGGGCGGCCCCTCTCCCCTCCCCAATCCTACTCCAACTAGGACAGGGGGAGTCCTACTCCCGGTGGGAGTAGGACTCCTCCAGCGCCTCCCAAGGCTGGCCGCACCCCTTGGCTCCTTTATATCTGGGGCAAGGGCACCCATGACACACAAGTTGATCTACGGATCTTTCCTTAGCCGTGTCGGTGCCCCTTCCACCATATTCCACTTCGGTCATATCGTCGCGGAGCTTAGGCGAAGCCCGCGCCGGAGAAGTCATATCGTCATGAGCTTAGCGAAGCCCTGCGTCGGTGGAGCATCAACATCGTCACCACGCCGTCGTCTTGACGGAACTCATCCCGACACTTTCTTTGGATCGAGTCCGGGATCGTCATCGAGCTGAACGTGTGCGAGAACTCGGAGGTGCCGTGACGTTCGGTGCTTGGATCGGTCGGATCGTGAAGACGTCGACTACATCAACCGCGTTGTTATAACGCTTCGCTTTCGGTCTCACGAGGGTGCGTGGACGGACACTCTCCCTCTCGTTGCTATGCCATCACCATGGTCTTGCGTGATCGTAGGAAATTTTTGAAATTACTACGTTACCCAACACTCCCCTAGTCCGAATAGGACAAGGAGAGAGGCGGCGCCCTTCCTCTTTCCCTCCCCAAGTCCTAATCCAACTAGGAAAGGGGAGTCCTACTCCCGGTGGGAGTAGGACTCCTCAGCCGCCTCCTCCTAGGGCCGGCCACCCCCCCCTTGCTCCTTTATATACGGGGGCAAGGGGCACCCTAGCACACACAAGTTGATCTACGGATCGTTCCTTAGCCGTGTGCGGTGCCCCCTCCACCATATTCCACCTCGGTCATATCGTCGCGGAGTTTAGGCGAAGCCTCGCGCCGTAGAGCATCATCATCGTACCACGCGCCGTCGTCCGACGGAACTCATCCCGACACCTGCTGGATCGGAGTCCGGGGATCGTCATCGAGCTGAACGTGTGCTGAACACGGAGGTGCCGTACGTTCGGTACTTGGATCGGTCGGATCGTGAAGACGTACGACTACATCAACCGCGTTGTCATAACGCTTCCGCTTTCGGTCTACGAGGGTACGTGGACACACTCTCCCCTCTCGTTGCTATGCCATCACCATGATCTTGCGTGTGCGTAGGAAATTTTTTAAAATTACTACGTTCCCCAACATGTTGTTATAGCATGCAAGACATTATGGGCATATGGTGGCGGCGCGGGCAGGACGGATCGATCACGTGGCCTCGGCTTTCGACACGGAGCTGCATGCAGCAGAGCGAGCGCTGGAGGTAGCAGCGGAGCTAGGAGTGCTGCGGCTCACGGTGGAGACGGATGCGCTCCTGGTGCAGCAAGCTTTGAGTCGCCGAACGCCAGACTTCTCCATGCAAGCTCATGTGATTGAGGATCTTAAAGTGCAAGCGCGCTTATGGTTTGCTTCTTGTGTGTTTGCTCATTGTAAGAGGGAGGCCAATACGGCTGCCCATAGTCTAGCAAAGCTTGGTTTGGCACTCGCCGTGGGTGAGACCATTGTACTGGATGATGAATTTCCAGCTGATATAGTTGCTTCTGTGTTGGGCGACTATGCCCAAGATGTTGAGTAACAAAGCAATTTGCTTGACCTAAAAAAAAAGACATTAGAAGCTTATGCTCTTTCACGAAGGCATGGGAATCACACAGTTCTGGCAGTGTAACCACATTATCATTGTAATTAATATGGGAAACTCACTAATTCAGAAAATATATTTGTAAAAACATTCTATGATTGCTCTATATCCCTTCAAATATATCAGGCCACAGCCAATTTTATGAATAAGATGGGCGAGACGAAGTGTGTTTCTGCACGGTGAGAAAGCATTCCATATTACAGACTACAGTATTGCCAAACCTCCCACGGTCCGATAAAGCACCAAGAGCTCAACCACAACAAATGGGAAGCATCGTCGCCATGGACATCAACCCCTATACATTGAGCCAAGAACTTGTCATGCTGAGCACGAAGGACACGAACCATACTTTAAGTGTAGAAATGGGGGAGCAAGGGCCTGATGCAAAAATGAGCACTTCCATGTCGGCAAATAGCATAGCTTAGATTCCCGAACGGACACACCTTTAGCAACATTCGTTTCTCAATAGGGAAGAGTCGCAGCAACGCCTGACAACAAGGCAAACTTCTTAAGAAACTATCAAATTGGTCGTGTGTTGTACGTGCACGATTACTTTACTGTAAAAACCGTCAATGATGTGGATTCAAGCCCTTCACCAAAGGTGAATGTGGTTAGAGGATTACTATATATGACACACCAGGAGGAGGGGGGTGTTATGCAATCATAAAAAAGTTGATGATTTTATATAGAAAAGGGGGAAATGCTTATACAAGTAAAAAAACGCCAAAAGAAAGTTATGATTTTACTCCCTCCGTTTTGAAATAATTGTAGTTCTAGACTTATACCAAGTCAAACTTCATTAAGTTTCACCAAGTTCTATGAACTATATCAACAACTATAATACTAAATTTTCTTCATTAGATTTACTGTGAAATATATTTTGCATTATTTATATTTCACATTATGGTTCTTAACAAATTTCCCTATAGCCTTGGTCAAAATTCAGAAAGTTACACTTAGAATAATCATAAAACTTTAATTATTTTGGAAGACACAACATGGTTATACAAGTAGACATGTAAAAAAAGTGATGATTTTGTATAGAAGAAAGAAACTACGGAGTACGAGGGAACCATGGAAAATTTAGAAAAACTGCCCTAGAAAACACAAAAATATTAACAAATTTTCCTATAGCCTTGGTCGAAATTCAGAAAATTACACTTAGAATAATCATAGAACTTTAATTATTTTGGAAGACACAACATGGTTATACAAGTAGACATGTAAAAAATGTGATGAATTTGTATAGAAGAAAGCAAATACGGAGCACGAGGGAACCATTGAAAATTTAGAAAAACTGCCCTTGAAAACACACAAAAAATGCATGCTTTCATTGAGAGTTGAACTCAAGACCTCCCGCTTACTAAACGGGTGCTCTAACCAACTGAGCTATGAAAGCTTTGGCTGAATTATTTTAAGACTAAGTAAATGTCACCTCTCCAGAACATTATTCTAGTACATAACAACGACGCCTAGCATGCGTCAGTGTAGCAACATCATTGTACTGTCGGAAATCACTTTGCGGTTTTGCGACAATGCATTCTACTACCAACAAATGACACCTGCCATGTTAATTGTCCGAAATCACTTTTAATTGTTGGCCTTTTTTCCCTACAATTCATCGAAAAAGGATCATAGGATTATGATGGGCGTCAGGCGTGGATGAACTTCGTGCGCCTCGCTAACTCGTGCAACTCGTGATTCGTGAGACAGTAAAGACCTGAAATTGGACATTACCAACTGCTAAAATGTCTTGCATTCGGTGTACAGATATAAAAACTTGACGGACAGTTTAATTAATTGGTATCCTAATAAAAAACACATTTTTTTTTGCGGAAAAAATTTCAATCTATTCATCTTCAATCATGGCAGAACAACGAATACCAGAAATAAAAATTACATCTAGATTCGTAGACCACCTAGCGACGACTACAAGCACCGAAGCGAGCCGAAGGCGCGCCGCCGTCATCGCCCCTCCATCGTCGGAGCCGGGCACAACTTGTTGTAGTAGACGATCGGAAGTCGTCGTGCTAAGGCCCCATAGGACCAGCACCTAGAACAAAACCGCCGCCGATGAAAAATAACGAGATCGGAAGGATCCAAACCAAGACACACGAACGTGAGCGAACAACGACGAGATCCGAGCAAATCCACCAAAGATAGATCTGCCGGAGACACACCTCCACACGCCCACCAACGATGCTAGACGCTTGCGCCAAACGGGGCTAGGCGGGGAGACCTTTATTTCATCTTGAGGAGCCGCCGCCTCGCCTTCCCGAGTAGGACACAAACCCTAACAAGATTGAAAAATTGACTAAAACGGAGCCCTCCCCGCCGGCCCTTGCCAGGATCCACCGCGCCTCCATGACCCTAGGGCCACCGGAGACGAGGCGGGCCTGCGCCGGCGCCGGCGAGAGGCACGAACCCTAACTTTCTTTCTTGGAGGAGGAGAAAAAAAAACACATTTTTTACAACCTAATAATGGCTGAACTCCGCCGTCGAGCTCGACGGCCTCTTCTCTGCTCACCGTGGTCTCAGGCAGCGCCGTCGTGCGGGCTGGCTTGTAGAATGGCAATCCCCTCTGGCTTGTAGAATGACAACTCCTCCATGGGCCGAATTTATAGTGTGCAAACTCTATCCAAAACAACGAAGATGTTCTCCAAAAAAAGACCTCAAAGCATGAACTAGTTAGGTTAGTTAGATTTTCTCCTCCGAGTGTGGATGGATAATGCGCCCAGTGATGTTATCCTGATCCTTGCATCTGATGCTACACTACTATTGAGTGAATAAAGGAGGAGATGATTATCAAAAGAAGACCACGGAGATGAAGTACTGGAAGCTTTTTTAGGGGGAAATGTGTGCGGGTGGGTGGGGGGGGGGGGGTGCAGTTCTCAAGGGGTGTGCAAAATTTTCTTCTGACAAACACACTATAACACAGATGCCCATATAATACATACATATATTCACTCTATGAATGCACACACGCACACTCTATTCGTATGAGCACATATACATGCACAGAGTCACTATAACACATACGCCAACATCTACATACATATACTCACTCTATGTCTTGAGATTGACGAAGTCATCATAGACGGTTCGCTGTTGACGGGGACGCCGTCTCCCATTAAAAAAATATTCTGCCTTTATGAGACACCAAAGCGTCAAACATGAGATTTGATCCCTGATGGGTAGGGGTACCACCACCCTCTTACCATCCAAACATAGGCTTGATGCTCCGAGGGTGTGTAATTTTGGAAGAACAACGTCAATGTTTTCTTTTCCTAAGTTGTGCATGGAGTGAGAGGCGATAATGATGGTGGTTAAATCTTGAACAAAATTTCAAGGGCGATAAGGAGGCGACCATCTTTTCCCCTTATGCACTGGCGTGGCTATTGTCGTTTGTTCCCCTGCCCTCCGCTACAACGGTTGGAGGGCGGTGGAACTTTGGATATGTGTGACTAGTTCTTGTCCTGTAGGGTTATCCACTTTTTCATCATCCATTAAGTTGGGGTAGTAGTGACGATGAGAATAACGGTTCCTCAATTTTCTCCACTTCGACTGCCTTCCTCAGAGGGGCTTCAACGAGTCAAGAATGGCATCGATCGCCTAAAATTCAATCTAGCATGATTCATGATTCTCCATGGCAGCGGCGTCATATGAAGGGGGTGGAGTTGCGGCGAGTTTTTTCTCCATTTCATATCTGTCCAATTAACTTCAACCAAATATGGCTCTATCGGGGAAATTATGAGGTTTATGTCCCTGTCCTCTGCCTAGGCAGAGTTGGTATTACCCGCTGGCCCTTCTTGACGCCAGCTTTTTAGAGACGACGATATGTCGAAACCGCGGCTGCCAACGTCTTCTAGTGTAAATCGACGATTTTTTGGCTGCAATTTCTACAAGCTCCCATGTTTCCACAAGATTGCTCTGGTAAGACGGAGGCCCAGAGACATCAACAAGAATTACTCACGGCGCACGGCTAAGAGATGCATAAGGGAGATGATGTTGTTTTACTTAATGAACTACCTGTAATTTCTTTTTCTTTTATGTGTTTTTTTGTTTTCACTCGATTTTGTTAGTAAATTATTGTTTTCGTTTCTTAATTTCACATTTTTTTCAAATTCTTGAACTTATTCTTTAAATTGATGAACATCTGTCAAATTTGTAAAATTTTATCCAATTCAGTTTTTTTTTTCAAATTTATGAACTTGTTTTTACGTTCATGAACTTTTTTCTAAACATTTTGAAAGCCAAGAGAATTTTTCAAATTCATGATATTTTTCACATTTGTTGTTATTTGAATTCGTGAATTTTTTGAACTATGTTCCTAAAATATTATAATTTTTTCAAAAGTACGAAATTTTAAGTATAATAAAAAAAGGGAAGTCGGTTTTTCCCTAAACCAGTAGGTACTTTTTTTTTTGAGAAAACCTAAACCAGACAACCAGTAGGTACTGTTTTTTCTCGAAGGAGCAGCGGGCGAACGATCGGGTCCAGGCGTCCAGCCAGCGGAGAGTGCTAATGGGCCGGCCCATCCGAGGCGTGCGTGAATCAGCCCCTGAAGCTCTCGACACTGACCTCCCTCCCTCGGCCTCCTCTCCCCTAGCTGTTGTGCCGCCGCCGCCGCCGCCGCCTCTGCGCCGCTCCGCGCTGCTCGCCAACGAGCCGCCCCCGTCAAGAGCCGCCGACACCGTCCACCCCGGCCGTACGCCCCCCCTGCACCGACGCCCCGGGCCGTCCAGCCCCACTGGTAGCCACTGATTAGTGATGGCGAAGCTGAAGCCCGTCCCTCCGACGGCTACTCCTCGAGGTACGAAACCTTAGTCGCTGCCTCTTGCCTGAAGCTTTGAATTTGTGCCTTGCTCGGTTCCTCTCCCCTCATGTCCCCGTCGTGTGGTCTCAGGTCAGAAGAGGCGCCGTGAGAAGCCCCAAAGGCCGGTGCTTGACGACGATCTTCCTGACTCTTCAGGTTTGCTTTTCGTTACAGTTCAGTAGGCGTTAATTGGTAGTGCTTCGATTTCCTCCTCACTTGTTTCGTGCTAAAATTATTTTGTGGAATTGTATGCTGGTGGTTGGTGAAGCCTTGCGTTCTAGTAGAGGAAAATGAGTAAATGACAACTCAATTTCTTGGTTCAGTTGTTTAGTTTCTACTCCCTCCGTCTCATAATATAAGAGCGTTTTTGACACTACACTAGTGTCAAAAACGCTCTTATATTACGGGACGGAGGGAGTACTTAGAAGCTGAGGTACCGTGGTAGTACAGGCTAGAAAGTGGTACATGCTAGAAAAATGTCTGGGCATACTTTAAAAAGAATTTATTTCCATGACAGTGGCTAGTGCTGGAGCCATCTATTTAAGACTCAGTAAGTATGTAGCTGTCTAACTTAGATATACACATGATTCATGAACCTTCTCCAGGTTATTCGTAAAGTTTTGATGATCTTATCAGTGGATTGGAAGGGGTGTAGTTTCACGGTTGAATTTTTTCTTTCTAATATAAGCAGTACTACTCCACCTCTTCTTCTAATTCAATTTCATCTCTATTCATTTTGAACCAAACTTTACTTCTTTGTGTTCTTGGACATATGGTTTATTCTCTATTGTTTTTGTGCACTTGGAGGTATGTTTATTCTGTATTGGGTTGTACATTTCGCATCTAGTAACATAAAGCGAAAAGGTGCTCTTCATAGGTTTCACCAACCAAATATTTTATAGGGAGGTTACCGATGCTAGAGTGGTGTTATTTTGTCAGACATTATGACTGGCTCAATATTCTTTGCACAGTGACGTGCAATGTGTCAGTATGACCTTTTCAATTTTTGGCGCTTAATTACTTGAGTATTGCATGCAGCTGGAATCATAGCAGCGAAGGCTGTTCGACGTGAGAAACCATCCAATGAGAGCCCTCAAGTCCTACATCAGAATGATGACGATGACTCAGATGATTGCAATGTTTCCAGTGAGGATGAGGCACACGATATGATAAGCAATAAAAGTGATGCTTTGGATGAAATGGAGTCGTCATGGTTAGTGCTATTAATGCAACAATATCCACATTTTCTTCTTCAGTGACTGGGACACATATTATTGCTATTGTAAATGGACAAGCATTATATTAGTTTATATGATATCGGTCATTCAGTTTTTGGTTATAGTGTATTATGCCACCATCTTTGTCCTACATGTCTAGGTTTAAGAAGGCTCGTTTGATGTTGTCTCTACTGCATCATTTTATTTTCTTGCATTATATGTATGATATGTTCATATAACTCGTTCTAACACCACCCCTTTTTGTATGTTCCAGTTCATTTCAGCGTCATGTTACTCACGTGCTAGCAAATGATGAAGTCAATGCATTAGTGAATCAGAAGAGTAAATTTAAATGGGAGATGCCTGCAGAGGACATTCCAAAATCCAAATGGGTTGGAACAGGTGAAAAAATTAAGGTACTTCATGGAATTATTTCATCATGATACACTCTCATTAAATTATTTTGATTGATATCTTGTTTCTCCTTGAAATGCGGGTCACTGAAATTGAGCCTTTGATAGCTGTATATATATATGTGTAATTTGAAGACCAAAATTTCATGTTCATCATGTGTTTAAATCACCTTAAGACCTATATTCATGTTATAACACTTTTTCTGAGGGGTTACTATGGTGCATTTCTCTGTTCCACAGCCATCTGCAGTTACTTGCAATATGTTTGCAGTGGTACGTGAAGTGTGCTTTTTCAACGGGCAAGTCCTGCTGAAATATTTGTCCCTGCTCCTCTGTGTTTGTGTACTTGATCTATTACATTAGTCATCAAATCACTCAACTGCTTCATGCTGAGTTATCAACTTCATTAGTAGTGCAGGGATGTTTTTCTGAATAATAAATACTTCAGGCAGCTTCGTATTGAAAGCTGATTCTTAATGCTTTGTACTTTCAGGGAGCTTCTGATGACCCTTTTGTTGATGTCAAAGGAAAATTGAAGGACCACTGGCAAAAAATCCTCTCTGATGATTTGAATTATAGATCGAGGTTCTTCTCACTTTGTAAGTTTTCCTATTTGTTTATCTTTTAGTTAGCGCCTTATTTCACAAATGACATGACTCAGTAGAACATTAAAGTTTCCCAGTTTAGACTTGGTGCCTACTAAAAGCGCATGCCATTCATTACCTTAAGATATAGTCCCTCAGTCCCAAAATAAGTGTCTCAACTTTGTACTAGCTCCAGTACAAAGTTGCACTAAGCTTGAGACACTTATTTTGGGACGGAAGGAGTATTAGTTAACCAATAGTGCTGCCTGAGAGGAATAAGAGAGTTAGTTTTCTAGAATTCACGAAGATCCATATTTCTGATTAGTTCTTGTAGCACATCCCAACAACAGAAAAGTGGACATAATATTAGTTGGATCAGGACTTGCAACTGTAAATTCCATGCGATGACACTTATTCTACGTGTTTGTGTGTGATAACTCTAAAACTGATCTCCGAAGTGAACTAGGAAGAATTTTTCTTTTCCGAAGAAGCCAGCAGGAGCTTCTCTGCCCATTCTGCTAGTAGGGGAAAGTAAAGATTTTAGGATACATTCTTCCAGATGGAAGACTGCATCCCTTTAAGGCTCTCAACTGATCCAGATGTGGGCTTTCATTTATTCCGCTCGACCTGAAGGATTGAAACTATTATGTTCACAAACAAGCTGAACATGTTTTGGGTGGGTGTTTTTGTTGGGCAGGTGGGTGGATGGGTGGGGTCTTCTGTTTCCCCCCTCTGCAGAACCAGTTAATACTGTCCATAACTTGTGAAAACAGTAAATGCCCCTGAGAATTGGTGATGTTTTATTAATCCTACTTTGTCAGGTGTCCGTCTTGGTGAATTTGGCGTATAGGAACATAAAGTACCTTTTGTGGTTCCCTTATCTAAAGATTATGCTATGCACGTCTTTTCTTGATCCATATTCTCGCTATTTTTGAGAAAAGAATTATTACCAATATGGTTTTAGGCTTTTAGCAAACATACCAAGTTACCAACTCCATTTATACACTTTGTTTCTCATATAATTAAGCATATCTAAGACAAATTGTGGAGTAACATGTCATGCTTCCTCCCTAAAATGGTGCAATGCGCTCTCGCTACCACTTTTTTTAAGTGTATTTCTAATCCTAATCATCTATTACAGGTAATAGCTATCGTGACATAATGCATTGTAATAAGAAGCCATTTTATCTTAAGGGTAGTAAGGTGGATTCCAGTACTATGGACGCATATCTTATGCATGCTGTAAGTTTCACAATCCCTATTTGGTAGCATTATTACTGTACCTGTTGTGATGCTGACTAATGTGCAATATTGTCACAATGGCAGTTGAGCCATGTTCATAGGACAAGAGATGTTGTCATTAAGAATGATGCGAAGCTTAGGAATGATGCTAACACAGATGTTATGGAGGACGACTCATACCGCGATCAGGGTTTTACACGTCCAAAGGTATCTGTCAGATAGTCACAACACATTTGAGAAAATGGTATCTTATTTGGCATATGATGTATTGCATAGATGTGTGCTGGGCTACAGTTGCTTGACAATTAACTGCGCTATTTTATCAAGTAAATGCTATGTCTCTTTTTGTTAAGACTAAATGTTGTTGTACCTCCATTTATACACAACTTGTAATTTTGTTGTATCTTGATCTGTTGAACTAATCGCTATTTTCTTTTGTATTATATCATGACCTTAGGTTCTTTTCTTGTTACCTCTCAAAAGCATTGCACGACGCATTGTGAAGAGATTAATTCAATTATCTCCGCTGGCACAAAAGGTAACATTTGACCTTTGCAGCTACTCTTACAGATAGCATCTGAATATCATTTTCTATTAAATAGCTGCCAAATTATACCATGAATTCCATTTGGATCTGCAAATTGTTTGCATATATAATTTATGGTTGCTGGTTCAGTTATTATTTTGCTCTGGTGCTAAGAAATAGAGAATTCTTACTTTTATTTATAGGATAATTCTATGGGACAATTCAAGAAAGAGTTTGGCGAATCAGATGATGAACTGGAGGAGCCAAATAGTTCAAAACCAACAGACTTTAACCTTCTGTTTGCTGGGGATGTTGAAGATCACTTTCTTTTTGGAATAAAATTTACAAAGTAAGTGTGCTGTTAATTTTTCCTTGTAATAATTTCTAGTTGTGAGGACTAGTACGTCTACTATGTACTCTCCACAGTTTTTTGTGAACAGCTCAATTTTTTCTTCAGTTTTTCATTGCCAATCACAGGCTTCTGATGTGAACATGAGTATGTTAAAGGAATAGGCAAATCCTCAGAAGAAGCACAATCAATTACAAAAATTATAATTATAACTCATATTCACTTGTTTGCTAAGACTTCCTTGTAAAATGTTTCAATAGCTTTTGTGTTTTGTGAACTTTTTGGTTACTCTTTTATTATTCTGCACTATGAGATCTCATGCTTTTAGCAAACTATATGTCCTTAAATTTGTTATTCCTTTCACATTGATGTTTTTATATTTACGTAGGATTCTATATTTATATAAGATTTCTTAAAAAGTTAATGTTTTAACTAATGCTTCTGCAGGAAATCTGTTAAGCTATACAGCAATTTCTACGCTTCTGATATCATAGTTGCGTCTCCTTTAGCGCTTAAACTTGTAAGTACTCTTTAACAAAGGTTTCTTAGTACACTTAACTAGTCATGATTACTCATGCGCCCAGCAGCTGTATATTTTTATTGTTCTGGGGACACCTCATAGGCAACTGACCTTAATATACCTGCCTGTTATCAGAAAATTGATGGAGGTGAAGTTACCAAGAAAAAGGGACGTCCCAAGGAAAACGATTCTGATTTTCTGTCATCAATTGAAGTTAGTTCCACTCGAATCCATATACTATTTTCTATTTACTACTATCTCCAGTCCTATATATTAGTTCATTTTTGTTAACCATTAGTATGTGTAAATAATCTATTTCAGTCTGTAAACATTGATTGAATGAATTTCTTGAATGTTCAAGTATTTTGTCATCATTTTGAAGGGGGTATAAGTTTCAAATTAAATTTCCCTTGCTGCATGTTCAGTGGACAAACATTTCAATAAACCACACGTCAATTCCTGTTAATTGCTCCAGAATGTTATGCTTGGGATGTGTCCAAATGGTAATTGACAGAGCTCTGGCTATTGCAATGCTTGTCCAGAGTACCCGTAGCTCAACGATGTTTAATTTAAACCTTGTATTTCATTGAATTATTAACTTCTAGTTCTTTGATTTGGGTATATTTTAAAACTTGTAGTTCTTTGACTCATGAATATTTTAAAACTTGTAGCACTTTGACCATGTGCCAAGAAACTTAGTTTGAGAAAAGTTACTCATACTTGGTACATTGGTCTCAGAAGTATTTCACAATACTTCAGAGTTGCTAATGTATTGTAATAAGAAACCCTGTGTTTCAATTTGTATAGTTGAAGCCATGACACCCTGTGTTTCAATTTGTATAGTTGAGGCCATGACAAGTCAACATAGACTTCCATAAAGGAACAGTAACTGTGCACATTCTGTTTTTTTTCCTTGTACAAGGTCTAAATTATCAATACATTTGTTCTGTGCAGATAGTGGTGGTTGATTACGCAGATGTGATATCTATGCAGGTTAAACTCCAACTCAAATAATTTGCTGTACTTATTTTCTGATGCCTGCTGGTAAAAATAACTGTGTTATTTATAAATGTAGAATTGGTCGCATCTGCATGCTGTTCTTGAACAACTAAATCATTTGCCATCAAAAGAGCATGTAACCAATGTGATGCGGATCAGGCCATGGTAATTCTTTTTTTCGTGGATATTTATTCCTGTATGGCATCTTCTATTGTCGTACTTCTATCTATAAGAGTATAAGACGCCAACTCACTGTATTGTGAACTGCAAAGGACTTGAAATTTATTCCTGATTTGACGTTTGCGAGGTCAGTTTCATGCTTGTTACATTTTATTTATTTGGCTAAGGTACCTGGATGAGCAAGCACGGTACTATCGGCAAACAATAATCTTAAGTTCGTATCTTACGCCAGGTATGGAATTTCACTTGGAACTCTGGCCATCATTGGATTCCAATTTTTCTATACTTCAGCTTCTATCATTCAGTTGAATTTTCAGTATCAACTAAAATTAAACTAGGTATACTTTTGATCATGATCTGCATTTATTTGCTAAACATTGTTATTATTTTTGTGAGTGGTGTATGTGTCCCCTAGTTATGCATGGTTCTTTGGTATTCAAAATTGCTTGCGTTAATTGTGCATGTGTAAAGTGAGACTTGCTATTCTATTCTTAATTGTGCTACATAGAGTGGACCTTTTATTTATCTGCATCGTCATCTACTTGTTTACTTATAAATCTATTTATGTTCTAATTTTTTGCCTGCTGAGCAGAGATGAATGCTTTGTTCAACGGATTATGTCTAAATTACGAGGGGAAGGTATATAGTATGCTGGAAGTCACTAAGCTATTTGCTGTGTTGGACTCATGTTTCTAACATGCCGGAACTCAACCTTTTCAGGTTAAGCTGGCGACTGAGTTTACAGGTGTTCTTCCCAAAATACAGCTTGAAATACGGCAGGTCAGTTAATTCATTGTTTCTCCAGACTACCATTGCATCATTGCAAATTTACTGTCCAGATATGTCCAGTGCATCTGAACAAAATTTCATGCCAAGAATCAGGGGTTTTTCTGAGTTTTCTAATAAATTTTGGATGGGCTCGCTCAACAGACACATCCTAGTGCTAAAACAGTATTGATGAAATTACAAATGTTTTTCACTGTCCAATCACTACACAGGTGTATGAACGATTTGATGCATCTTCTATTGGTGAACTTGATGATGCCCGCTTTGAATATTTCTGCACAAAGGTGAGTCCATTTGTCCTTGTAATGCATGCTTGACAAATGCATTATGGAATTTAGCACATTCAGCTCATTTTCACAACTATCACTTGTCCTTTTACAGTACTTAATTCATGTGTAAACTACTGTATGTAAACAATTAGTAAGCGGAAACAACCTAAATCCTTATCTGGATGTGGTGCCCCCTCCAAATCAGCCTGAGCCTTCTCCGCTGTGTCCACAGCCATGGGTCCTCGTTGCCGGTGGCTGTATGTCGTGCCCCACATGACATCTCTCCCCTCGTCAAGCAGCTCGTCCTCGAGCTGAAACTGAGGGTAGTGTTGGACAAACTCATCAAAGGTGCTCCCAAATAGCATCGCTAGGAAGCTGTGCCCTCCCACTGGACAAGGACATGACTGATTCCATGATGTATGAGGGCATGGAGCACTCTGGGCGGGGGCAGGCATCGTGTTAGTGCACTGACGGGAAGGGTGAGCTGGAGCTCATGGTGCCACCTGTCATGGTGCTTCCTGGTATGCTGCTGAGCCTGCAGCAACCGTGCGCGGACCTCTTGGAAAGAAACTCATTCTCATTGCAGTCGTGTAATGCAGTATGGACGGAAGCCACCTTGGTGTTGTTCTGCGTGTAATCCACTCCATCAAGGCCAGTGGCTGTCGGCCATTGACCGACCTCAACAGAAGTTGTGTGCAAGAACGAGCAGAAGGATTTATAGCATTGGCGTACTGCAGGCGTCCCGCTTTGGACGCTTAGGCGACAAGGTGTCCTGTCAGCGCCTTGCAATTTTGCCCGCCTTAGGCGCTTAGGCGTCAGGGCGGTGCGTGCTTGCTTTACTGCCTTAAGAAATAGCAAGTTTAAACCCAATCATCCAAATCAAGTGCTCCAGCAAAATTGTAAACTTAGACATGGGGATTCCACGTTGTGACAATTTTATGAAAAATGGTTTAGCTACACCAAAAATTAGCAACAAGCTGGGACATGTAGTTGTAGACAGAAGTGCTGATCCCACATGGTATCATGGCTCACAACTAATCGCTTTCAGTGTTAGGCGCCGTGTAAAATTATGAGGTCGTATACAGTTTTATTTGGCCATTTCTTATGGTCATGACTCTTAATTATTGGAACAGCTCTAACATTTGTTTTCGTTTCTATATATGTACATCCTATTATTGACTATTTTATGATGTAATGATACAGGTGTACCCAAAGATTCAGGAGTCAGATGAGGTATTGTTTCTTCTATAGTTGTAATGTCTGCGATGCTGTCATGTTCACTTAAATTTGGTATTTCTCGACGTTGGTAGGAGGATTAGCTTTAAATGTCAACCTGTAGGAGTTAGGCCCTGATAGTTAATTAAAACGTTAGGGGGTAAGAATTCAAAAACTATGTCTGCATCTGACAGCACATAGCATTTTGGAGGGATATAACCAAACATACCATTTTGTAGCAGTGGATGTACATACTTAATGTTATTGTTGCCCAGGAAAATTTTACAACAGTATTTGTCGGAGGTGTACCAGAATGTTGTGCATTTTGCAGTAAATCTTGTCGGTGGATGTGCCATACTTGTTTGGAAATGGCACCATGTTGGAGGAAATTTTTATGTTAGTAGATTGGAAATATCATGTGCAATATTTCTCTAATTGTTTGTTGCAAATATGCAGGGCGGAGTGTTGCTATTTGCCAGTTCCTATTTTGAATACATTAGGCTGAGCAGTTTTTTGAAATCTCAGGATGCTTCTTTCTGTAGAATTGGGGAGTAAGTGGATCTTCCTTATTCTTATAGATTATATTTTTGTTCAACTACTAAAAGGGGTCTGCTCTCAGTCTTCATTTTTATCATGAATATGTTTTGTCTTGTGCGTATAGTAACTACCTATATGTGCTCATGTATTAGGGCGACGTCACAACAGGATATATCTCGTGCAAGACTCTGGTTCTTTGAGGGCCAGAAGAAGATCTTGCTTTATAGTGAGAGATCTCACTTCTTCCACAGATACAAGGTCGTAACATCTGAAAGGCCGTCCCTACTTGTTATGATGTGTGCTCTCGCTGCCGTTCATGAGCATGCACCTGAGTGTTCGTTTGTGTAATGTTTAAACTCGTGCTTTTTAAATATGCAGATCAGGGGAGGACATCATTTGGTCGTCTACTCATTGCCAGGGAGAAAAGATTTCTATCCAGAGGTATGTATTGACTAGATTGTGACTGTGCAGTACGTACCATGTCTGAAGCTGCGCTGTCGAAGTTCTAAAAGATTTATCTGTCTTGACCCCGGGGTTTTCTTTTCTTTCAGCTTGTAAATATGCTCGGTGAATCAGTAAATCCCAGGTGCAATGTGCTTTTTTCTCGCCTGGACCTCCTTAAGGTGAGACGACCGTTTCATGTAAAAGTTTGGTTCCATGTACAGCACCGCAGCTACTAAGTTGGTAGCGCATCAAAGTTACAGTCTGGACCGCGTTGTAAAAAAGCATGTTGGAGCGTGATAGTCGATAGCCGGTTCATATATACTCCTACATTGGATTTCTTCTGTAGTGTTTTGTTAAAGTTCAGTTTGATTGTATTCAAGCGCCTAACAAACAAGTTAACACGCGCCGACATTTTCTGTTGCAGCTGGAGCGGATCGTCGGAACGTCGTCTGCACGGAGGCTGATTTCTTCCGACAAGGATATGTTTGTCTTCTGCTGAGCGTGCGCGCGAGCGCATGACAGCCTAGCCGACTAGAATATTTGAACATGAGCTGAAAAATCCGCTGTTGACTAGTCTAGCTGAAAGTTTTTGTGCCTGATGTTGTAGTAGTGGATTATAATACCTTGTAGAGGGTTAATGCTTCCAAATTTTGTTTCTCAAAAATCTTGAGCAAATCTTGAGCTTAGCCGTTGTGCCCAAACTCACCAGTTAGGTATTTTGGGAAAACATTCATCTGTCTTTTCCACGATACATTTTACAGGCCGGCCTGTAAACTGTATTTTATTGATTAAATACAGTTGGTGCAGCAGATTGAAAGATCTCGAAACGAAATCTTCCTGATCCCTGGGGAAGATGATCAAATTGGAGGAGGATCCATGGACCGAGTGTAACATAACCAAAAGTTCAGCAAAATAAAGTCTCCACACTCGCCGCCGTTTCACTCTGTTGCGTGCTTCCTGCATTGTTGATTCGGCTTGCCTGCTCCCTCTCCGTGTTCCCATCCGTTCTCTCACCTCAATCTACGGCTGTCTTTTTTTCTTTTTTATTTTTAATCTAATCATCTCCCCCTGATTTTAAGGGGGGTGGGACCGGGCCTTATTTTGTTCCAATCAAATCAAGCCACGTAGATGCTGCACCGCACTAGATAACAGAACATTCCTTTTGAGGCCTTGCCCGCTTTGTAGGCTGTAGCTTATTGTTCTGGCTTTGTGGCAGCCAAACTTTTCTTTATTTCAGTACATGGAAATTTTATTTTATGGGCAATATAATGAAACCAATTTAGTCCTTTTCTTAATTTAGTGATAACCAAGCCAGCCACAGCCCAAGCCTTCCGATCCAAGCCACCTTTTCCACGATACATTTTACAGGCCGGCCATAGAATTATGTTTTTTGAACCTGGAAATCGCGTTTTCTATTACTCAACATGAATTATATGTTGCTGGCTGTCTAAACAAAAATAACACTGCTATCTACAACACCAATTACATGTAGTACGTGAATATATATTTATTTCATGATAAGTATAATGAGGCTGTGATGGATGCCTACGTACCTAGCATGCATATATGGAGTTTCAGCATGCGAGTAAAATCTTGTTGAGCTTCGTAGCCAACGAAGATTTGATTGAATTCCCGTCAAAAAAAAGAGAAAGATTTGATGGAATTAATATATTGATGCTAATTTCCAGCATGAGTTGTCTGGATCTCGTGGAATGATTTGCGTGAATCTTATTATTTCTGCAAATTCTGCAGAATGTTCCAATTAAGTGATAGCTAGCCACTTCTCCAAACTAGAGTGTCAATATGGGACTGAGGGAGTACAAATTATGGGCAAATAATCCCCTCAAAAAAATAAAAAATAAATAAATTATGGACATATATATAGTTTCCAAAATTTTGATGCACGCTAAGCGTGCCGAGATTATTGGTAATATCCAACCGATTCGTTCCAGCACTGATTGCGCAACAAGCAAAATAAACCTAGCGCGCACCAACTCTTTCGCTTTCCTCCACACGCCACCCAGATGGCCGCCGCCGGCGACGAACCGGCCGAAGCGAAGCGCGCGCGTGCGGCGGCGACGACGGGCGGGCTGCGGCGCTGGTCGTCCGCGCTCCCAGATGACATCCTCGCCGTCGTGTACGGCATGGTCGCCTCCGCGCGCGGCCGCGTGCGCTTCGCCGCAGTCTGCCGGTCGTGGCGCGCTGTGGCGCGTGCGGAGGTGCCCCCTCCCGCGCTGCCATGGCTTCTCCTCGAGTCCTCCGACTGCAGCAAGACGAAGCACCTGCACTGCCCCGAGGACGGCGCCAACGCCATCGTGCGGATCCAGCTCCCGAGCAGCGACCAGCTCGTCGGCTGCCACGACGGCGGCTGGGTCGTCTCGTCCCCGCCACTGAGAATTACGAACCCCTTCTCCGGCGCCGAGGTGGCGCTCCCCGAGAACCAGTGGGGGATCTTCGGCTACGACAAACTCGTATTCTCCAAGCCGCCCACCTCAGACGATTGCATCCTCGCCACCATAACCGAGTACCGGGGCATCGCGCTCTGCAGGGTTGGCTATCCGGACAGCGTGTGGACGAGACAAAAACATAGGCACAGCAGGAGACTGGAGGACATCACCTTCTGCAACGGCGAGCTCTACGGCCTCACAAGGTTCCAAGGTGATGTCTACAAGTTCGAGATAAGCGTGAATGAGGACGGAGAACCCGTGGTCACCGCTGCGAACCTACTCAACTGCCCCTTGTGGGAGGAATACGTATCCGAGTCGGAGAAGTCCTACATCTTTGATCTGCACGGCAAGGTTGCGGTGGCGATAAGCGCCCGCTGCTCACGAAACCCCGAGGGTTTCTTCAAGGTGTTTGAGCTCGTCGACATCCAAGTCCAAGGCGATGGACCAGCAACGACGTCTTGCAAGCACAAGTGGGTGGAGGTGACGAGCTTGGACGACCATGCCTTGTTCTTGGGGCGAACCTTCTCTAAGGCGGTGCGCGTGCCGGATGCCAAGGTTGGCCATCTGGAGAGAAACCACATCTATTACTCTCGTTGCTTTCGTCGAAATGATGGTGTCCCCCGTGGTGTGCTGTTCTTTACACTCCCAACCGACTTTGGCGACAGGAGGTATTACAGGGTAGAGGACTGGAAGAACAAGGACACCAGCGACGATGTGAAGAGGATCAAATCGACTGGGTACTTCGTCGATAGCAACCATTACGATAGCATGTGGATTCTTCCTCCAGATATGTAGCTATGCTACACGGAAAATAATTCTATGAGACCAGGTCTCACGGGTTAGCAGGTGAGGCCCATTCTGATGGATAACACGTGGCATCCATCAGTGTGGATCTCACCTGCTAACTATGAGACCTGGTCTTATATAATTTTTTTCCATGCTAGACGCAATGGAATCTGTGAATTAAGCTACCTTCAAGAGATGACATTAGTTACTCCATTCGATCCAAAATGCAAGTTGACATGCGCACATTGTCTTCGAACAGGCTTGGAAAAGTATACTATATTAGAAAGAAAATATGTTTCATGAGAATGGAGTCGAGTCGAATGGCTATTATGTGGCATGGCGGCGACGTGGCCGCGGCCGAGAGTCGAGTCGAGACGGGAGCCGGCAGCCGAGCATGGAGACGGGCGCTAGCGGGGGAGCTTGAATTGGGTGTCTGAGCTTCAAATTGAAACGAGGAGCGGGGCGGGGCGGCGGCGGAGCTCGAAACACGCCGACGACCGAGCTTGAAATGCGGCAGGGCAGAAGGCAGAGCTCGAATCGGGCGGTGGCCGAGCTTCAACTGAGGAGGGGCAGGGCGACGACGTGGCCGTGATGGGACGGCAGAAAAGCGGGGCAAACGCGGCGGAACCTTATCGTTCCACTGCCGCTGCATGTGAAGCACGACAACGGCTGGATGTGGAGCCTCCGAGCTCCATCTCCTCGGCGGCGCCGCCATGGGAGGTCGAGCGTGGGAGTGGTGGCCATGGCGGCTGTGTGGTGGGCGGGCGACGGGAGGCGCGATCGGCTGAATCGGCCGACGATGGCGGCGGGGGCGGGGCGACGGGGAGGCGTCGCATCTGGCCTGAATCGGCCGACGATGGCGGCGGGGGCGGGGCGACGGGGAGGCGTCGCATCTGGCCTGAATCGGCCGACGATGGCGGCGGGGCGGGCGACGGGAGGCGTCGATCGCTGAATCGGCCGACGATGGCGGCGGGGGCGGGGCGACGGGGAGGCGTCGCATCGCATCTGGCCTGAATCGGCCGACGATGACGGCGGGAGAAAAGGTATCATCGGTTGGGAACTTTCTTGGTAGCGGTTGGGTTGGCGCGCAGCTGGCCATTTTGCATCTGGCTTTACATAATCGGTGATTGGTATTTGGTAATGTAAATTTACATCATGAAGTGTTGTATTTTACATCACTTAGAGCAGGTGATGCAAAAAATTATACATTTATATCATCTGTTTGAACAACGTTTTTAGGCCTTGATAATGTAAAAGATAGTTATTTGTGCATTTATATCATCTGTTTGAACAACGATTTTAGGCCTTGATAATGTAAAAGATAGTTATTTGTGCATCTAGATCATCTGCTCTGAACTTTTGGAGCAGATGTACATTGTTGATCGTCGCCGCTAGGGATTTGATCACACGTTGGACCTGGTCTTCGGTTTGGGATAAGGTGATATTTCCTTTGAGACTCGTACTATACCAGATGTCATGCGCTCGCGCTGGTCTCCTGTTTGCCTACGTATGACCCGGTCGTACCACATTTTTGTTTCCAGAGATTATTGGTGATCTCTAATTGATTCGTACGTGCCCGCAGTAACTACGCAACAAACAAGAAAACCTAGGACGCACGCACAAACTCTTTGGCTTTTCTCCACCCCAGATTGTCGACACAGATGGCCGCCGCCGGCGACGAACCGGAAGCGAGGCGCGGGCGTAGAGGGGCGACGGCCGTGCGGCGGAGCTGGTCGTCCGCGTTCCCAGACGACCTCCTCGCCGTCGTGTACGGATTGTGTTAGAATAAATCCGAGGCATACCGTCGATCATCCGAAGACCAAGCAATCACACGAGCACGACACCGAGATTTGTTAACGAGGTTCACCGATATGGCTATATCCCCGGGGCTTGACTATGGGCGCTCCTCCCCATGACACCGCTACAATACCGTACCCGGTCGCCCTGGACACCGGCACATGCCGCTGGCTTCCCCTGCGTTCCGGTGCTATTATGTTGGCATAGGTTACATCGTGTGTCTAGCCCCACTATATATGAGAGGCCTAAGATATAAGTGTCCTACTAGGACACGACTCCATATCCTAATACAATACAACTACAAGTCCAACTGTAACCTGCCTTGTACACTATATTCGACACAACTCTAACAAACTCCACCTTGGCTAATATTCTCCACCATCTTAGATTCGTCCATGCGTCAAACTTCCATGTACATTGGACTTGAGCTTATCCCATGAGCACCGCTGCTACTCCAAAGACTCCACGTGACTCCATCTGCAACTTGTAGTCCCTTCTTTTCTTGACCAGAGCCAACATTCGAGCAAAATTAAGTTCTTTGTTACTCTAGTTTGTGCTTCCAACTTCCAGAGTATCCGTCCAACGCAAACACACACTGATCACTGACCTGCGTGAAAAATGAACAACTCACATATTGGGTGTCACACATAAGAGTTACCTGAACTCAACATCACTGCTCCTTTCTTGACCGTCTGTCTGAAACTTGAAGGAATTTCACCATTGCTTGTAGTCATCTCGAGTCAAATTCGCAGTTGTCTCACCACATGTATGACCACCAGAGCCCTGACCCGTCTCCATGTCCGTGCGTACCGCATGATGAAGTCATGTACCTGGGGTAGGGTCATAGACCTGCCCAAAGGTACCCTCCACAAGGACACTCACAAGAGAAGCAGCCTTCCAGTCGACCTGGTAGGTTTCCACTCGACAGATTCAAAGACACTCGACTCGAAGACCCACTCGACCACCAGGAGTCCAAGAGCCACTCGGTACCCAAGCGGTCTGTAGTTAAATAGTCTTTATGACCTTAATGACACTTTATGTAAGGCGTTACCGAGAACGCCTAGCTTTAACGCACCTTAAACCCTCTACTACGTGGGCTGGCTAGGGTCTGGACGCACTCTATATAAGCCACCCCCTCCACGGTAGAAGGGTTCGCACCTCGTAACACATACACATATAATCCAATCGACCGCCTCCGGGTTCCGAGGCGAGGGCTATTACTTCCTCAGAAGGGCCTGAACTCGTAAATCCCTTGCGTATACAACTACTCCATAGCTAGGATCTTGCCTCTCCATACCTACCCCCATTCTCTTGTCGGACTTAGAACCACGACAGTTGGCGCCCACCGTGGGGCAGGTGTTCTAGCGATTTGTTGGAGAAGTTGGGATTCTTTCGACCTCCGGCATCATGGTTTTAGGTGGAGTTCTGGTCGACGGCCGCGAGATCCGTCTCGGTGCGCTCACGTTCGTCGCCCGACGACTTGGCAACCAGGAGGCTCCACTCGGCGTGGGCGCGCTCCCGTCCGCTGGGCGACGCACTTTCGCGCATGTGTCCGCATGGCGTCCTCCTGCGGCAACCGTCGACCCAGTATGGGTCGGCTCCTGCGCTGTCTTCACTCCAAGTCTCCCACCGGCGCAAGCGTTCCGGTCGGTCGAGGCTTCAGCGGTGGGTGAGGCATGCGGTGGCCCGTCATCGGCCATCCCCAAGTCGCGGCGATCGAGCTCGACGAATCTCTCTGCCTGTTCGACCCGTCGGACCGGCTCCGAGAGACGGCGTCGAATGCGATAGCGATGACCCGGCGGCAGAGGTTACGATGGTCGATGGACCACGCAGTCCCCTCGATTCACCCGCACCAAAGAAGGTGGCGGTGGAGGCGATCTGTGCAAGCCCACGAAGAGTACTTGCGAGCCCCTCACGCCGCTCCAGAGGAGGAGCTTCGTCGTCGAGCATGGATGCACTTCACACTCCTATCGTTGGAGAAACCCCGAGGCTCGCGTCTTGGAGGATGCGGCGCTTATTAACTGGCTGAGCGGACTCGATTGGAAAATCTTCAGCGAGTACTCGACGAGCGTCTGCGACCGAGGGTTCCGAATCCGATCGGCGCTTGACTCTTTCAACCGCCAACTCAGGTATATCGAACTCCGATTCAGAATTTAGCAGCTGCCGCCGTATAGCGAGTCAATTCAGCCTTCCCGGTGGAGGCGGGTAGAGGTTTGCAACAAATCGAGGATTTGCTTGGCGGCAGGAGATCAAAACTCAGCTGTGTCGATCCACGAACAGGGTTCACAACCGATCCGTCGCTGCGAATTCATTCGATCGGCCCATAGTCCAAGATCGCCCCGAGGCGTGAGGAACGTGGGGGCGGCGTGATGATCAATACAAGGGCATGGCGGTATGAGCACCGATTCGATTGCAACGATCGGCGCCGAGTGCCCTCCTCCCCAAGGGGTGGATCATCGCTCCTCGGCAGCAGGACGACGACGCCAAAAGCAGTCTTGGGCGAAGAGTTCGGTCGACCCGTGGAACCGAGCTTTGATGCGAGATCTATTATCGTTCAAGGTTTGGTCGATAGGAACGAGCTCACCGAGGCGGCCATGATAGAGATGTTCCTTCCAGCAGCAGAGTTCATGTCTCGGGACGAGTGTTTCAGCAGAGCCATCGAGGCGCGATGATTCCTCCCAACTTCAGGTTGGCGACTGGAGTCAGCAAGTTCACTCGAGAATCCAAGCCTGACACTTGGCTTGAAGATTACCGAGTGGCGGTTCAGATCGGCGGTGGCAACGATGAGGTAGCCATGAAGCATTTACCTCTTATGTTGGAGGGTTCAGCTAGGGCGTGGTTGAATCAGTTAGCACCCAGCAATATTTACACTTGGGAAGATCTTGCTCGAGTGTTTGTCAGAACATTTGAAGGAACTTGCAAACGACCAGCAGGTTTGACAGAGTTGCAGTCGTGTGTACAAAAGTCGAGTGAAACTTTGAGAGATTATATCCAGAGGTGAATCACTTTGCACCACACAGTCGAGAATGTATCTGATCACCAGGCAGTCTGTGCCTTCAAGGAAGGTGTCAAGAACAGAGAATTGAGTCTGAAATTTGGTCGAACCGGAGATATGACCCTGAGTCGGATGAAGGAGATTGCCACCAAGTATGCAAATGGTGAAGAAGAGGATCGGCTCCGGAGCGGTAAATACAAATCGGCCGCCAATGAGGCCGGCGGAGGAAATTCTAGTCGGAAGCAGAAGCGCAAAGCCGAGCCAGCGGCTCCCGGAGAGGCCTTGGCGTGACCCGAGAAAGTTCAAGGGAAACCAAAGGGTCCTTGGAACCCTAAGAAGGTGAAAGACCAGGATGGGAGCGGCGTGTTGGATTTACCATGTCATATTCATACAAAGAAAGATGAAGAGGGTAAACTCATTTACCCGAAACATACCACTCGGCGATGTCGGCTCTTGATTCAGCAGTTCAAGGAAACAACCCAAGGATAAGGATAAGGAGAGACAAAGTTGAGGATGAGAGATGGCGATGATGGTGGATATCCCGGTCAATTCCACCCGATGATTTTCTTGACGTCGAAAGCAAAAGTCGATTGAAGGTTATCAATCGGAAGTAAACTTGGTTGCTCGGCGACTCCCAATTATCTGAAATGGTCCTGGACCGCCATCACATTCGACCGGTCGATCACCGACGCACATTGCCACCCCAGGAGGCAAGCATTGGTGGTCGACCCGGTTGTAGAAGGCACTCGGTGACCAAAGTCCCGATGGATGGTGGTAGTGGCTTGAACATATTATCGCGGAGGCGTTGAAAGGATGGGCATTCCGATGTCGGACTCGATACCGATAACATGAGCTTCCACGGAGTCATTCACGGAAAGAAGGCTGAGTCACTCGGCCAAATTGCTCTTGATGTAGTTTTGGTGACTCAAAGCATTTCCGGAAAGAAAAGTTGACCTTTGAGGTCGTGGATTTCAGGCGCTTATCACGCTATTCGGGAGACCAGCTTATGCACGTTTCATGGCCCGACCATGTTACGTGTATCTTAAGCGAAGATGCCTGGTCCCAAGGGCGTGATCACCATCACGGCAATCGGAAGAAGGCGAAGAGTGCTTCGGAAAGGCTCTAAGATCGCCGATGCTCGGTTGGCGTGGTAGAGCTACAGAGTATCGAAAACTGCAGATCCGAGTGATTTGTTGCGAGCTAAGAAGCCGCTTCTGAGTCAGCATTTCAGTCGACTGGCGAGACGAAACAGGTCCACATTCACCCGACTGATCCCAATGCTGCTCCGACCAACATCTCAACAACACTCGACTCAAAATAGGAAGAAGCGCTCATCCAGTTCCTCCGTGAGAACTGGGACATCTTTGCATGGAAGCCTGCTGACATGCCGGGTGTTCTCAGGGGGCTGGCTGAGCATCGCCTACGAGTCGACCCAAAATTTAAACCGGTTAAAGAGTATCTTCGGCGGTCCGCCGTCCAGAAGAGAAAGGCCATTAGCGAAGAGGTGGCTCGGCTCTTAGCAGCAGAGTTCATCCGAGAGATCTACCACTCCGAGTGGCTCACCAACGTTGTCATGGTCCCCAAGAAGGACAAGTCGTTGCGCATGTGCATCGATTTCAAGCATATCAATCGGGCCTGCCCGAAAGATCATTTCCCTCTTCCTCGCATCGACCAAATAGTCGACTCAACTGCGGGATGCGAGAGGTTGTCTTTTTTAGACGCCTATTCCGGGTACCATCAGATCCGTCTATATGGACCCGATGAGATTAAAACAACGTTCATCACTCCATTCGGTGCTTCGTTATGTCACCATGCCATTCGGTCTCAAGAATGCGGAGCCACATTCATGAGGATGATTCGAAGTGTTTGCTCACTCAAATCAGTCGGAATGTGGAAGCGTACATGGATGATATAGTGGTCAAGTCACGAAAGGGTTCCGACCTATTGGTGACCTTGCTGAAACATTTGCCAATCTCGGGAGGTATGATATCAAGCTTAACCCATCAAAGTGTACATTTGGAGTTCTGGTGGAAAGTTACTCGGTTTCTCGTTTACGGCGAGGAATCGATGCTAACCCGAAAAGGTTGGCACCATACTCCGAATGAAGCGCCTGCGCGTGTGCACGATGTCCGAAACTTCTTGGATGCTTGGCGCTTTAAGTCGATTCATCTCTCGCTTTGGTGAAAAGGCATTGCCTCTTTACCGATCGATGAAGAAATCGACAAGTTTGAGTGGACTCTAGAAGCTGATGCAGCGTTTGCGAGCTCAAAGCTCGCTCTCCACCAACCGGTGCTTGCTGCTCCAATAAGCAAAGAGCCTTTGCTGCTTTACATTGCAGCCACTGGACAAGTCGTCAGTACCGTACTTACGGTCGAGCAGGAAGAAGATGGAAAAGCCTTCAAAGTTCAACGCCCAGTTTATTATCTTTTCGAAGTCTGACCCGTCAAAGCAAAGATACCCTCACTATCGAAGCTTGTTTATGGGATCTATATGACCACGAAGAAGGTTGCTCATTATTTCTCGATCATTCCATTACGATCGTCGTGACGCCTTTGTCGGAAATTCTTCATAACAGAGATGCAAGCGGTCGAGTGGAAAATGGGCGATTGAACTCCTTCCCTTGATATCAAATTCGAGGCAAAGAAATCCATCAAGTCCCAAGCAATAGCAGATTTCCTCGCCGAGTGGATGAACAGCAGCTTCCGACCCAAGTTCACTCGGAACTTTGGACTATGTTTTTCGATGGTTCCAAGATTTGAAGCGGTTACGTGCGGGGTTGTATTGGTTTCCCCGAGGAGATAGGCTCAAGTATGTTCTCCAGATTCACTTTGATTCTTCCAACAACGAAGCAGAATATGAAGCACTCCTGTATGGGTTGCGCATGGCCATTTCACTCGGCGTCCGTCGCCTTATGGTCTATGGCGACTCGGATCTGGTTGTTAATCAAGTGATGAAGGAGTGGGATGTCAGAAGCCCAGCTATGACAAGTTATTGTAATGCAGTGAGAAAGCTGGAGAAGAAATTCGAGGGGTTAGAGCTTCATCATATACCCCGACTGAAAAATCAAGCTGCGGATGATTTGGCGAAGATAGGGTCCAAGAGGGAAGCCATTCCCAGTGATGTATTTTTGGAACACATTCATGCTCCATCAGTGCAGGAGGATCCTTTCACAGAAGAAGCCCCGCAGCAAAAGAGTGCCAATGATCCGACTGAAGTTGAGGTCCCAGCCGTGGTCGACCTGATTATGGAAGTTGTGGTCATCACTCCCGACTGGACAGTGCCGTACATCGCATATATCCTAAGGAAAGAGCTCCCAGAGAATGAAGAAGAGGCTCGACAGATCGTCCGTCGATCCAAGGCCTTACAGTGATCAAGGGACAATTGTACTGAGAAAGCGCGACTGGAGTCGGCCAGAAGTGTATCACGCCAGAAGAAGGTCAGATAATTCTTGAGGATATCCACTCGGGGACCTGTGGCCATCATGCGTCCTCTCGGACCATTGTGGCTAAAGCATACCGAGCGGGATTTTACTGGCCGAAAGCAAATGAAATGGCAAAAGAAATAGTCGACAAGTGTGAAGGATGTCAGTTCTATTCCAACATGTCGCACAAGCTAGCTTCAGCCTTGAAGACCATTCCACTCATTTGGCCCTTCGCTATTTGGGGATTGGACATGATTGGACCGTTGAGAACTGGCAGAAGCGGTTTCACTCATTTGCTAGTAGCAGTCGACAAGTTCACCAAGTGGATCGTGTTGGGGAACGTAGCAGAAATTCAAAATTTTCCTACGTGTCACCAAGATCTATCTATGGAGAAACTTGCAACGAGGGGAAGGAGAGTGCATCTACATACCCTTGTAGATCGCTAAGCGGAAGCGTTCAAGAGAACGGGGTTGAAGGAGTCGACTGTCGTGATCCAAATCACCGGAGATCCTAGTGCGAGCGGACGGCACCTCCGCGTTCAACACACGTACAGCCGGTGGCGTCTCCCATGCCTTGATCCAGCAAGGAGAGAGGGAGAGGTTGAGGAAGACTCCATCCAGCAGCAACACAACGGCGTGGTGGTGGTGGAGGCGTGGCAATCCCAGCAGGCTTCGCCAAGCACCAAGGGAGAGGAGGAGGAGGAGAGGGGGCTGCACCAAGAGGAGAAGTTCTCATGTGTTGGGCAGCCCCAAAACCCCACTATTTATAGGAGGAGGGAGGTGGCTGCGCCCCATCTCGGGTTCCCACCCAAGGGTGCGGCAGCCCTAGATGGGACTTGGGGCGGCCAAGAGGGGGAGAGGGGCGCCCCTAGGGAGGGCCTTTAGGCCCATCTGCGCCTAGGGTTTCCCTCTCCCCACCTAGCTGCGCCTTGGGCCATGTGGGGCGCACCAGCCCACCCGGGCTGGTCCCTCCCACACTTAGCCCATGCAGCCCTCCGGGATGGTGGCCCCACTTGGTGGACCCCGGGACCCTCCCGGTGGTCCCGATGCGTTACGAAAAAAACCGAAACTTTTCGGTGACCAAAACCTCACTTCCTATATATTATTCTTTACCTCCGGACCATTCCGAACTCCTTGTGACGTCCGGGATCTCATCCGGGACTCCGAACAACATTCGTTAACCACATACAAACTTCCTTTATAACCCTAGCGTCATCGAACCTTAAGTGTGTAGACCCTACGGGTTCGGGAACCATGCAGACATGACCGAGGCGTTCTCGGTCAATAACCAACAGCGGATCTGGATACCCATGTTGGTTCCCACATATTCCACGATGATCTCATCGGATGAACCACGATGTCAAGGACTCAATCGATCCCGTATACAATTCCCTTTGTCTAGCGGTATTGTACTTGCCCGAGATTCGATCGTCGGTATCCCGATACCTTGTTCAATCTCGTTTCCGGCAAGTCTCTTTACTCGTTCCGTAACACATCATCCGTGATCAACTCCTTGATCACATTGTGCACATTATGATGATGTCCTACCGAGTGGGCCCAGAGATACCTCTCCGTACACGGAGAGTGACAAATCCCGATCTCGATTCGTGCCAACCCAATAGACACTTTCGGAGATACCTGTAATGCACCTTTATAGCCACCCGATTACGTTGTGACGTTTGGTACACCCAAAGCATTCCTACGGTATCCGGAGTTGCACAATCTCATGGTCTAAGGAAATGATACTTGACATTTTAGAAAAGCTTTAGCATACGAACTACGATCCGTGCTAGGCTTAGGATTGGGTCTTGTCCATCACATCATTCTCCTAATGATGTGATCCCGTTATCAACGACATCCAATGTCCATGGTCGAGGAAACCGTAACCATCTGTTGATCAACGAGCTAGTCAACTAGAGGCTTACTAGGGACATGGTGTTGTCTATGTATCCACACATGTATCCGAGTTTCCTATCAATACAATTATAGCATGGATAATAAACGATTATCATGAACAAGGAAATATAATAATAACTAATTTATTATTGCCTCTAGGGCATATTTCCAACAGTCTCCCACTTGCACTAGAGTCAATAATCTAGTTCACATCGCCATGTGATCAACACTGATAGGTCACATCGCCATGTGACAAACATCCAAAGAGTTTACTAGTTCACATCACCATGTGATTAAGTCTCAATGAGTATTTGGTTTGATCATGTTTTGCTTGTAAGAGAAGTTTTAGTCAACGGGTTTGCAACATTCAGATCCGTATGTACTCCGCAAATCTCTAAGTCATATTGTAAATGCTGCTTCTACGCTCCACTTGAAGCTATTCCAAATGGTTGCTCCACTATACGTATCCGGTTTGCTATTCAGAGTCATTCGGATAGGTTTCAAAGCTTGCATCGACGTAACCCTTTACGCCGAACTCTTTATCACCTCCATAATCGAGAAACATGTCCTTATTTACTCCAAGGACAATTTTGACCGTTGTCCAATGATCCCCTTCTGGATCATTCTTGTACCCCTTGTGACTCATGGCAAGGCACACTTCGGTGCGGTACACAGCATAGCATACTATAGAGCCTACGTCTAAAGCATAGGGGACGACCTTCGTCCTTTCTCTCTTTGCTGCCGTGGTCGAGCTTTAACTCCTAACTTCATACCTTACAACTCAGGCAAGAACTCCTTCTTTGACTGATCCATCTTGAACATTTTCAAGATTATGTCAAGGTATGTGCTCATTTGAAAGTACCATTAGGCGTTTTTGATCTATCCTTATAGATCTTGATGCTCAATGTTCAAGTAGCTTAATCCAGGTTTTCTATTGAAAAACACCTTTCAAATAGCCCTATATGCTTTCCAGAAATTCTACATCATTTATGATCAACAATATGTCAACAACATATACTCATCAGAAATTCTATAGTGCTCCCACTCACTTCTTTGGAAATACAGTTTCTCATAAACTTTGTATAAACCCAAAATCTTTGATCATCTCATCAAAGCGCACATTCCAACTCCGAGATGCTTACTCCAGTCCTTAGAAGGATCGCTGGAGCCAGCATACCTTTTAGCATCCTTAGGATCGACAAAACTTTTCGATTGTATCACATACAACCTTTCCTTACGAAGGTGGTAAGGAAACTCGTTTTGACATCCACCAGATTTCATAAATGCAGCTAATGCTAACATGATTCCGACGGACTTAAGCATCACTACGGATGAGAAAATCTCATCGTAGTCAACTCCTTGAACTTGTGAAAACTCTTTGCCACAAGTCGAGCTTCATAGACGGTGATATTACCGTCCCGTCAAATCTTCTTCTTAAAGATCCATTCATCTCAATGGCTTGCCGATCATCGGGCAAGTCCACCAAAGTCCATGCTTTGTTCTGATACATGGATCCTATCTCGGATTTCATGGCTTCTAACCATTTGTCGGAATTTGGGCCCACCATTGCTTCTCCATAGTTCGTAGGTACATTGTTGTCTAGCAACATGACCTTCAAGACAGGATTGTGTACCACTCTGAAGTAGTATGCCTCCTTGTCACCCTACGAGGTACATTAGTGACTTGATACGAAACTTCATGATCACTATCATAAGCTTCTACTTCAATTGGTGTATGTGCCACGGGAACAACTTCCTGTGCCCTGCTACACACTAGTTGAAGTGACGGTTCAATAACCTCATCAAGTCTCCACCATGTTGGAAATATGCCCTAGAGGCAATAATAAAAGCATTATTATTATGTTTCCTTGTTCATGATAATTGTCTTTTATTCATGCTATAACTGTATTGTCCGGAAATCGTAATACGTGTGAATACATAGACTACAATCGTCCTAGTAAGCCTCTAGTTGACTAGCTCGTTGGTCAACAGATAGTCATGGTTTCGACTATGGACATCGGATGTCATTGACAGCGGGATCACGTCATTAGGAGAATGGCGTGATGGACAAGACAATCCTAAGCATAGCACAAGATCGTGTAGTTCGTTTTGCTAGAGCTTTTCCAATGTCAAGTATCTCTTCCTTAGACCATGAGATCGTGCAATTCCGGATACCGTAGGAGTGCTTTGGGTGTATCAAGCGTCTGGCGTAATGGCGGGTGACTATAAAGGTGCACTACTGGTATCTCGAAAGTGACCATTGGGTTGACACGGATCGAGGCTGGGATTTGTCACTCCGTATTACGGAGAGGTATCACTAGGGCCCACTCGGTAATGCATCATCATAATGAGCTCAAAGTGACCAAGTGTGCGGTCACGGGATCATGCATTTGATGCGAGTAAAGTGACTTGCCGTGCGAGACTAAGCGAGGTATTGGGATACCGACGATCAAGTCTCGGGCAAGTAACATACCGTCGACAAAGGGAATAGAATACGGGTTGCTTGAACCCTTGACATCGTGGTTCATCCGATGACAACATCGAGGAGCATGTGGGAGCCAACATGGGTATCCAGATCCGCTGTTGGTTATTGACTTGAGGTAGTCTCGGTCATATGTTCGCATGTCTCCCGAACCCGTAGGGTCTACACATAAGGTTCGGTGGCGCTAGGGTTAATAGGAAGACAAGTATGTGATTACGAATGTTGTTGAGTCCGGATGAGATCCCGGACGTCACGAGGAGTTCGGAATGGTCGGAGGTAAAGATTTATATATGGAAAGTGGTTAAGCGGACTCGGGAAGTTTGGTGGTATCTGGGTAAATACAGGGGCCCGGGAGGGTTCGGAGGTCCACGGGAGGCCACCTCTCCGGGGGCCACATGGGCTAAGTGGGAGGGAGCCAGCCCCTGGTGGGCTGGGTGCGCCTCCCACCTAGGCCCATCGGCTAGGGTTTGGGAGGAGGAAACCCTAAGGGAAAGGGGCGCCCGGCTTGGGGGCAAGCCACCCTTTCCTCCTCTCCTTGGCCGCCGCCCCCTAGGGTTTTCCCTAGAGGGCGGCCCCTTGACCCTCTCCTCCTATAAATAGAGGGGTGGGGGAGGGGGCTGCCAACACAGTTGAAGGCGCAGCCCTCCCTCCCAACACCTCTCTTTCTCCACGCAAGCTTGGCGAAGCCTGCTGGGAGAACTACCGTACCAGCTGCACCACGCCGTCGTGCTGCCATTGGAATTGTCTTCTTCAACCTCTCCTTCACTCTTGCTGGATCAAGGCGGAGGAGGCGCCATCGTCCGTCGTGTGTTGAACACGGAGGTGCTGTCCTTTCAGCACTTAGGTCATCGGTGATCGGAATCACGTTGGGAGCGTCTTCATCATCACCACTCCCTCGAGCGCTTCCGTACTCGATCTACAAGTGGTATGTAGATGCAAACTCTCTCTCGTTACTCGTTGCTTAGTGGAACTCATAGATAGATCTTGGTGAAACCGTAGGAAAATTTTAATTTTCTGCAACGTTCCCCAACAGTGGTATCATGAGCTAGGTCTATCGTAGTTCTCTTTGCACGAGTAGAACACAATTTTGTTGTGGGCGTGGATCTTGTCAACTTACTTGCCGTTACTAGTTGTTTCTTGCTTCCGCGGTATTGTGGGATGAAGCGGCCGGACCAACCTTACGTGCTCTTCGTGAGACCGGTTCCACCGACTAACATGCACTAGTTGCATAAGGTGGCTGGCGGGTGTCTGTCTCTCCTACTTTAGTGGGGCGGATTCGATGAACAGGGTCCTTATGAAGGGTAAATAGAAGTTGACAAGATCACGTTGTGGTTATTCGTAGGTAAGAAAGCGTTCTTGCTAAAACCCAATTGCAGCCACGTAAAAGATGCAACAACAATTAGAGGGCGTCTAACTTGTTTTTGCAGCAATTGTCATGTGACGTGATATGGCCAAGTTGTGATGAATGATGATATATTGTGATGTATGAGATCATGTTCTTGTAATAGGAATCACGACTTGCATGTCGATGAGTATGACAACGGCAGGAGCCATAGGAGTTGTCTTTATTTTTGTATGACCTGCGTGTCATTGAAGAGCGCCATGTAATTTACTTTACTTTATTGCTAAGCGCGTTAGCCATAGAAGTAGAAGTAGTCGTTGGCGTGACAACTTCATGGAGGCACGATGATGGAGATCATGATGATGGAGATCATGGTGTCATGCGGTGACAGGATGATCATGGAGCCCGAAGATGAAGATCAAAGGAGCTATATGATATTGGCCATATCATGTCACTACTTTATAATTGCATGTGATGTTTATTATGATTATGCATCTTGTTTACTTAGAACGGCGGTAGTAAATAAGATGATCCCTTAGAACAATTTCAAGAAGTGTTCTCCCTAAGCGTGCACCGTTGCTACAGTTCGTCGCTTCTAAGCACCACGTGTTAATCGGGTGTGATGGATTCTTACGTTCACATACAACGGGTGTAAGCAAGATTTACACACGCGAAACACTTAGGGTTAACTTGAGCGAGCCTAAGCATGTGAAGACATGGCCTCGGAACACGGAGACCGAAAGGTCGAACACGAGTCGTATGGAAGATCGATCAACATGAGAATGTTCACCGGCGAGACTAGTCCGTCTCACGTGTTGATCGGACACGGCCTAGTCGACTCGGATCGTGTAACACTTAGATGACTAGAGGATGTCTAATCTAAGTGGGAGTTCATTAATAATTTGATTAGATGAACTTAATTATCATGAACTTAGTCTAAAACTTTTGAATTATATGTCTTGTAGATCAAATGGCCAGCGCTCATGTCAACTTGAACTTCAACGTTCCTAGAAAACCAAGCTGAAAGATGACGGCAGCAACTATCTCGGACTGGGTCCGGAACACGAGATCATCCTCATAGCTGCCAGAAACAATCGTCCTAGAAGGACCGCTAGGTGAAGCTCCGTCCCGAAGAACCAAGACATTATGAATGCTTGGCAGTCTCGTCTTGATGATTACTCCCTCGTTCGGTGCGGCATGCTTTGACTTAGAACCGGGGCTCCAAAAGCGTTTTGAGCACCACGGAGCATATGAGATGTTCGAGGAGCTGAAACTTGTTTTCCAAGCTCACGCCCGGTCGAGAGATATGACATCTCCGACAAGTTCTATAGTTGTAAGATGGAGGAAAACAGTTACGTCGGTGAGCACATTACGAAGATATGCAGGTTGCACAACCGTATGACCCAGCTGAATATTAACCTCCACGATGAGGCGGTCATTGACAGAATCCTCGATCGCTCCCACCAAGCTACAAGAGCTTTGTGATGAATTACAACATGCGGGGATGGTAAAGACCATTCTGAAGTGTTCTCTATTTGAAGTCAGCGAGGTTGAAATCAAGAAAGAACATCAAGTGTTGATGGTCAATAAGACCACTAAGTTTAAGAAGGGCAAGGGCAAGAAGAACTTCAAGAAGGACGGCAAGGAGGTTGCGCGCCCGTAAGCAAGTTGCGGGAAGAAGTCAAAGAATGGACCCAAGCACGAGAGGTGAGTGCTTTTATTGCAAGGGAAGGGTCCTTTGGAAGCGGAACTGCCCCAAATACTTAGCGGATAAGAAGGCGGCAACACCAAAGGTATATTTGATATACATGTAATTGATGTGTACCTTACCGATGTCGTAGTAACTCCTGGGTATTTGATACGGTGCCGTTGCTCATATTTGTAACTCACAGCAGAGCTGCGGAATAAGCGGAGGCTGGCGAAGGGCGAGGTGACGATCGGCGTCGGGAATGGTTCAGTCGATGTGATCGCCGTCGCACGCTACCTCTTCATTTACCCACGGGATTAGTTATGAACCTTAATAATTGTTATTTGGTGCCAAGTTTGAGCATGAATATTGTATCTGGATCTCGTTTAATGCGAGATGGCTACTCATTTAAATCCGAGAATAATGGTTGTTCTATTTATATGAGAGATATGTTTTATGGTCATGCTCCGATGGTCAATGGTTTATTCTTAATGAATCTCGGCGTAGTATTACACATGTTCATAGCGTGAATACCAAAAGATGTAAAGTTGATAACGATAGTCCCACATACTTGTGGTACTTGCCGCCTTGGTCACATTGGTGTCAAGCGCATGAAGAAGCTCCATCTTGATGGACTTTTGGAGTCTCTTGATTATGAATCATTTGACACATGCGAACCATGCCTCATGGGCAAGATGACCAAGACTCCATTCTCGGAACAATGGGCGAGCAACCAACTTGTTGGAAATCATACATACCGATGTGTGCGGTCCAATGGCGTTGAGGCTCATGGAGGATATCGTTATGTTCTCACTCTCACAGATGACTTGAGTAGATATGGGTATGTCTACTTGATGAAACACAAGTCTGAGACCTTTGAAAAGTTCAAGGAATTTCAGAATGAAGTAGAGAATCAACGTGACCGAAAAATAAAATTCTTACGATCGGATCGTGGAGGAGAATATTTAAGTCACGAATTTGGTACACACTTAAGAAAATGTGGAATCGTTTCACAACTAACGCCGCTGGAACACCTCAAGCGTAATGGTGTGTCGAGCGTCGTGTCGCACTCTATTGGATATGGTGCGGTCTATGATGTCTCTTACCGATTTACGCTATCATTTTGGGGATCGCTCTAGAGACAGCTACATTCACTTTAAATAGGGCACCGTCTAAATCCGTTGAGGCGACACCGTATGAATTATGGTTTGGGAAGAAACCTAAGCTGTCGTTTCTAAAAGTTTGGGGATGCGATGCTTATGTCAAGAAACTTCAACTGAAAAGCTCGAACCCAAGTCGGAAAAATGCATCTTCATAGGATACCCTAAGGAAACCTTTGGGTATACCTTCTACCTTAGATCCGAAGGCAAGATCTTTGTTGCCGAGGCGGAATCTTTACGGAAAAGAGTTTCTCTCGAAAGAAGTAAGTGGGAGGAAAGTAGAACTCGATGAAGTACTACCTCTTGAACAGGAAAGTAGTGCAGCTCGGAAAATGTTCTGTGATGCCTACACCAAGCGAAGAGGAAATTCATGATGATGATCAAGGTACTTCGGATCAAGTTGCTCTTGAACTTCGAGGTCCACTAGGACACGTTCCGCACTGCAGTGAATGCGGCAACCCTGTCACGGAAATCATGTTGTTAGACAACAATGAACCTTGAACTATGAAGAAGCGATGGCGGGCCCAGATTCCAACAAATGGCTAGAAGCCATGAAATCCGAGATAGAATCCATGTATGAAAACAAAGTGTGGACTTTGGTGACTTGCCCGATGATCGGCGGCGATAGAAAACAAATGGATCTTTAAGAAGAAGGCGGACGCGGATGGTAATGTCACCATCTATAAAGCTCGACTTGTCGCTAAGGGTTATCGGCAAGTTCAAGGGATTGACTACGATGAGACTTTCTCTCCGTGGCGAAGCTTAAGTCCGTCCGAATCATGTTAGCAATTGCCGCATACTATGATTATGAGATATGGCAGATGGGCGTCAAAACAGCGTTCCTTAACGGTTATCTTAAGGAAGAGCTGTATATGATACAGCCGGAAGGTTTTGTCGATCCTAAGAATCTTGACAAAGTATGCAAGCTCCAGCGATCCATTTATGGGCTGGTGCAAGCATCTCGGAGTTGGAACATTCGCTTTGATGAGATGATCAAAGCGTTTGGGTTTATGAGACTTATGGAGAAACCTGCGTTTACAAGAAAGTGAGTGGGAGCTCTGTAGCATTTCTCATATTATATGTAGATGACATACTTTTGATGGGAAATGATATAGAATTCTTGGACAACATTAAGGCCTACTTGAATAAGTGTTTTTCAATGAAGGACCTTGGAGAAGCTGCTTATATATTAGGCATCAAGATCTATAGAGATAGATCAAGGCGCCTCATAGGTCTTTCACAAAGCACATACCTTGATAAGATTTTGAAGAAGTTCAAAATGGATCAGTCAAGAAGGGTTCTTGCCTGTTTTGCAAGGTGTGAGATTGAGCTCAGCTCAATGCCCGACCACGACAAAAGATAAAGAAGAGATGAGTGTCATCCCTATGCCTCAGCCATAGGATCTATTATGTATGCCATGCTGTGTACCAGGACCGATGTAAACCTTGCCGTAAGTTTGGTAGGAAGGTACCAAAGTAATCCCGGCAAGGAACACTGGACAGCGGTCAAGAATATCTGAAGTACCGAAAAGGACAAAGGACATGTTTCTCGTTTATGGAGGTGACGAAGAGCTCGTCAGTAACAGGTTACGTCGGCGCTAGCTTCGACACAGATCTGGATGACTCTAAGTCACAAACCGGATCGTGTATATGTTGAATGGTGGAGCGATGGCTGGTGCAGCTGCAAGCGAAGCGTCGTGGCGGGATCTACATGTGAAGCGGAGTACATGGCAGCCTCGGAGGCAGCGCATGAAGCAATTTGGGTGAAGGAGTTCATCACCGACCTAGGAGTCATACCCAATGCGTCGGGGCCGATCAAACTCTTCTGTGACAACTTTGGAGCTATTGCCCTTGCCAAGGAGCCCAGGTTTCACAAGAAGACCAGGCACATCAAGCGTCGCTTCAACTCCATCCGTGAAAATGTTCGGGATGGAGACATAGAAATTTGTAAAGTGCATACGGATCTAAATGTCGCAGATCCGTTGACTAAACCTCTTCCATGGGCAAAACATGATCAACACGAGAACTCTATGGGTGTTCGATTCATCACAATGTAAACTAGATTATTGACTCTAGTGCAAGTGGGAGACTGTTGGAAATATGCCCTAGAGGCAATAATAAAAGCATTATTATTATATTTCCTTGTTCATGATAATTGTCTTTTATTCATGCTATAAGCTGTATTATCAGGAAATCGTAATACACGTGTGAATACATAGACTACAATCGTCCCTAGTAAGCCTCTAGTTGACTAGCTCGTTGGTCAACAGATAGTCATGGTTTTCGACTATGGACATCGGATGTCATTGACAGCGGGATCACGTCATTAGGAGAATGGCGTGATGGACAAGACAATCCTAAGCATAGCACAAGATCGTGTAGTTCGTTTTGCTAGAGCTTTTCCAATGTCAAGTATCTCTTCCTTAGACCATGAGATCGTGCAATTCCGGATACCGTAGGAGTGCTTTGGGTGTATCAAGCGTCACTGGCGTAAGCGGGTGACTATAAAGGTGCACTACTGGTATCTCGAAAGTGACCATTGGGTTGACACGGATCGAGGCGGGATTTGTCACTCCGTATTACGGAGAGGTATCACTAGGGCCCACTCGGTAATGCATCATCATAATGAGCTCAAAGTGACCAAGTGTGCGGTCACGGGATCATGCATTCTGATACGAGTAAAGTGACTTGCGATACTTGAGACTAAGCGAGGTATTGGGATACCGACGATCAAGTCTCGGGCAAGTAACATACCGTCGACAAAGGGAATAGAATACGGGTTGCTTGAACCCTTGACATCGTGGTTCATCCGATGACAACATCGAGGAGCATGTAGGAGCCAACATGGGTATCCAGATCCGCTGTTGGTTATTGACTTGAGGTAGTCTCGGTCATGTCGCATGTCTCCCGAACCCGTAGGGTCTACACATAAGGTTCGGTGGCGCTAGGGTTAATAGGAAGACAAGTATGTGATTACGAATGTTGTTGAGTCCGGATGAGATCCCGGACGTCACGAGGAGTTCGGAATGGTCCGGAGGTAAAGATTTATATATGGAAAGTGGTTAAGCGGACTCGGGAAGTTTTGGTGGTATACGGTAAAGTACTGGGGCCACCGGGAGGTTCGGAGGTCCACGGGAGGGGCCACCTCTCCGGGGGCCACATGGGCTAAGTGGGAGAGGAGCCAGCCCCTGGTGGGCTGGGTGCGCCTCCCACCTAGGCCCATCTTGGCTAGGGTTTGGGAGGAGAAACCCTAAGGGGAAAGGCGCCCCCGGCTTGGGGGCAAGCCACCCTTTCCTCCTCTCCTTGGCCGCCGCCCCCTAGGGTTTTCCCTAGAGGGCGGCCCCCTTGACCCTCTCCTCCTATAAATAGAGGGGTGGGGGAGGCTGCCAACACAGTTGAAGGCGCAGCCCTCCCTCCCAACACCTCTCTTTCTCCACGCAAGCTTGGCGAAGCCCTGGGAGAACTACCGTACCAGCTGCACCACGCCGTCGTGCTGCCATTGGGTGTCTTCTTCAACCTCTCCTTCACTCTTGCTGGATCAAGGCGGAGGAGGCGCCATCGTCCCGTCGTGTGTTGAACACGGAGGTGCTGTCCTTTCAGCACTTAGGTCATCGGTGATCGGAATCACGTTGGGAACGTCTTCATCATCACCACTCCCTCGAACGCTTCCGTACTCGATCTACAAGTGGTATGTAGATGCAAACTCTCTCTCGTTACTCGTTGCTTAGTGGAACTCATAGATAGATCTTGGTGAAACCGTAGGAAAATTTTAATTTTCTGCAACGTTCCCCAACACACCATCCTCCCACTCAATTCTTTCGAGAGAAACTTTTCCTCGAGAAAGGACCCGTTTCTAGAAACAATTACTTTTGCTTCCGGATCTGAGATAGGAGGTATACCCAACCATTTTGGGTATCCTATGAAGATGTATTTATCCGTTTTTGGGTTCGAGCTTATCAACCTGAAACTTTTTCACATAAGCATCGCAGCCCCAAACTTTTAAGCGACAACTTAGGTTTCTCCAAACCATAGTTCAAGCGGTGTCGTCTCAGCGGAATTACGTGGTGCCCTATTAAAGTGAGTGCGGTTGTCTCTAATGCCTAACCCATGAGCGATAGTGGTAATTCGATAAGAGACATCATGGTACGCACCATATTCAATAGGGTGCAACTATGATGTTCGGACACACCATCACACTATGGTGTTCAGCGGTATTTATTGTGAAACAATTTCCACAATGTCTTAATTGCGTGCCAAAGCTCGTAACTCAGATACTCATCTCTATGATCATATCATAGACATTTTATCCTCTTGTCACGATGATCTTTAACTTCACTCTGAAATTACTTGAACCATTCAATAATTCAGATTTGTGTTTCATCAAGTAAGTATACTCAACATCTACTCGAATCATCTCGTGAAGTAAGAACATAACGATATTCCTTTGCATGCCTCGGCACTCATTGGACTGCACACATCAAAATGTGTTACTTCCAACAAGTTGCTATCTTGTTCCATCTTCTTGAAAGCGAGGCTTTTCAGGTCATCTTGCCCATGTGGTATGATTTGCATATCTCAAGTGATTCAAAATCAAGTGAGTCCAAGCGATCCATCGCATGGAGTTTCTTGAGCGTATACACCAATAGAACCGGTTCGCATGTCTCAAACTTTTCAAAAATGAGTGAGTCAAAGATCCATCAACATGGAGCTTCTTCATGCGTTTTATACCAATATGACTTACATGGCGATTGCCACAAGTAAGTGGTACTATCATTACTATCTTATATTTTTGGCATGAAAATGTGTATCACTACGATCGAGATTCAATAAACCATTCCTTTAGGTGCAAGACCATTGAAGGTGTTATTCAAATAAATAGAGTAACCATTATTCTCCTTAAATGAATAACCGTATTGCGATAGACATAATCCAATCATGTCTATGCTCAGCATAAACACCAAATGACAATTATTCAGGTTTAATACTAATCTTGATGGTAGAGGGAGCGTGCGATGTTTGATCACATCAAACTTGGAAACACTTCAACACATATCGTCAGCTCACCTTTAGCTAGTCTCCTATTCCGTAGCTCTTTTATTTCGAGTTACTAACACTTAGCAACCGAACCGGTATCTTAATACCCTGGTGCTACTAGGAGTACTAGTAAAGTACACATTAACATAATGTATATCAATATACTTCTATCGACCTTGCCAGCCTTCTCATCTACCAAGTATCTAGGGTAATGCTGCTCGGTGGCAGTTCCCCTTATTCCAGAAGCACTTAGTCTCGGGTTTGGGTTCAACCTTGGGTTTCTTCACTAGAGCAGCAGCTGATTTGCCGTTTCATGAAGTATCCCTTCTTGCCCTTGCCCTTCTTGAAACTAGTGGTTTCACCAACCATCAACAATTGATGCTCCTTCTTGATTTCTACTTTGCGGTGTCAAACATCGTGAATACCTCAAGGATCATCATATCTATCCTGATATGTTATAGTTCATCACGAAGCTCTAGCAGCTTGGTGGCAATGAATTTGGAGAAACATCACTATCTCATCCGGAAGATCAACTCCCACTCGATTCAAGTGATTGTTGCACTCGGACAATCGAGCACAAGCTCAACGATTGAGCTTTCTCCCTTAGTTTGCAGGCTAAGAAAATTGTCGGAGGTCTCATACCTCTTGGCGTGAGCACGAGCCAGAAATCCCAATTTCAGCCCTCGAAACATCTCATATGTTCATGACGTTTGAAAACGTCTTTGGTGCCTCTACTCTAAACCATTTAACTGAACTATCACGTAGTTATCAAAGCGTGTATGTCGATGTTCGCAACATCCACAGATGGCGTTTGGGGTTCAGCACACTGAGCGGTGCATTAAGGACATAAGCTTTCTACTGTCCGCATAATCGCTACTGTCAACTTTCAACTATATTTTCTCTGGGAACATTATCTAAACAGTGGAACTAAAGCGCGAGCTTATGATATAATTTGCAAAGATCTTTTGACTATGTTCAGGATAATTAAGTTCATCTCATGAACTCCCACTCAGATAGACATCCCTCTAGTCATCTAAGTGATTACATGATCCGAGTCAACTAAGCCGTGTCCGATCATCACGTGAGACGGACTAGTCATCGTCGGTGAACATCTTCATGTTGATCGTATCTACTATACGACTCATGCTCGACCTTTCGGTCTCTGTGTTCCGAGGCCATGTATGTACATGCTAGGCTCGTCAAGTTAACCCTAAGTGTTTCACGTGTGTAAATCTGTCTTACACCCGTTGTATGTGAACGTAAGAATCCATCACACCCGATCATCACGTGGTGCTTAGAAGCGACGAACTTTAGCAACGGTGCACAGTTAGGGGAGAACACTTCTTGAAATTGTTGTAAGGGATCATCTTATTTACTACTGTCGTTCTAAGTAAACAAGATGCATAAACATAATAAACATCACATGCAATTATATAGTAGTGACATGATATGACCAATATCATTTTGCTCCTTTTGATCTCCATCTTCAGGGCTCCATGATCATCATCGTCAACGGCATGACACCATGATCTCCATCATCATGATCTCCATCATCGTGTCTTCATGAAGTTGTCTCGCCAACTATTACTTCTACTACTATGGCTATCGGTTAGCAATAAAGTAAAGTAATTACATGGCGTTGTTTAATGACACGCAGGTTATACAATAAATAAAGACAACTCCTATGGCTCCTGCCGGTTGTCATACTTATCGACATGCAAGTCGTGATTCCTATTACAAGAACATGATCAATATCATACATCACATATCATTCATCACATTCTTCTTGGCCATATCACATCACATAGCATACCCTGCAAAAACAAGTTAGACATCCTCTAATTGTTGTTTGCATGTTTTACGTTGCTGCTATGGGTTTCTAGCAAGAACGTTTATTACCTACGCAAAACCACAACATGATATGTCAATTGCTATTTACCCTTCATAAGGACCCTTTTCATCGAATCCGTTCCGACTAAAGTGGGAGGCGGCACCGCTAGCCACCTTATGCACCAAGTGCATGTCATCGGTGGAACTGTCTCACGTAAGTGTGCGTGTAAGGTCGGTCCGGGCGCTTCATCCCACAATACCGTCGAAACAAGATTGGACTAGTAACGGTAAGCATATTGAACATCATCAACGCCCACAACTACTTTGTGTTCTACTCGTGCAAAGAATCTACGCAATAGACCTAGCTCATGATGCCTTTGTTGGGGAGCGTGGCAGAAATTCAAAATTTTCCTACGTGTCACCAAGATCTATCTATGGAGAAACTTGCAACGAGGGAAGGAGAGTGCATCTACATACCCTTGTAGATCGCTAAGCGGAAGCGTTCAAGAGAACGGGGTTGAAGGAGTCGTACTCGTCGTGATCCAAATCACGGAGATCCTAGTGCGAGCAGACGGCACCTCGCGTTCAACACACGTACAGCCCGGTGGCGTCTCCCATGCCTTGATCCAGCAAGGAGAGAGGGAGAGGTTGAGGAAGACTCCATCCAGCAGCAACACAACGAGCGTGGTGGTGGTGGAGGGCGTGGCAATCCAGCAGGCTTCGCCAAGCACCAAGGGAGAGGAGGAGGAGGAGGCGGGGCTGCACCAAGAGGAGAAGTTCTCATGTGTTGGGCAGCCCCAAACCCCACTATTTATAGGAGGAGGGAGGTGGCTGCGCCCCCATCTAGGGTTCCCACCCAAGGGGTGCGGCAGCCCTAGATGGGACTTGGGGGCGGCCAAGAGGGGGAGAGAGGGGGCGCCCCCTAGGGTGGGCCTTTAGGCCCATCTGCGCCTAGGGTTTCCCCTCTCCCCACCTAGCTGCGCCTTGGGCCATGTGGGGGGGCGCACCAGCCCACCTGGGGCTGGTCCCCTCCCACACTTAGCCCATGCAGCCCTCCGGGATGGTGGCCCCACTTGGTGGACCCCAGGACCCTCCGGTGGTCCGTGCGTTCGAAAAACCCGAAACTTTTCCGGTGACCAAAACCTCACTTCCTATATATTATTCTTTACCTCCGGACCATTCCGGAACTCCTCGTGACGTCCGGGATCTCATCCGGGACTCCGAACAACATTCGCTAACCACATACAAACTTCCTTTATAACCCTAGCGTCATCGAACCTTAAGTGTGTAGACCCTACGGGTTCGGGAACCATGCAGACATGACCGAGACGTTCTCCGGTCAATAACCAACAGCGGGATCTGGATACCCATGTTGGTTCCACATATTCCACGATGATCTCATCGGATGAACCACGATGTCAAGGACTCAATCGATCCGTATACAATTCCCTTTGTCTAGCGGTATTGTACTTGCCGAGATTCGATCGTCGGTATCCCGATACCTTGTTCAATCTCGTTTCCGGCAAGTCTCTTTACTCGTCCGTAACACATCATCCGTGATCAACTCCTTGATCACATTGTGCACATTATGATGATGTCCTACCGAGTGGGCCCAGAGATACCTCTCCGTTTACGGAGTGACAAATCGATCTCGATTCGTGCCAACCCAATAGACACTTTCGGAGATACCTGTAATGCACCTTTATAGCCACCCAGTTACGTTGTGGCGTTTGGTACACCAAAGCATTCCTACGGTATCCGGAGTTGCACAATCTCATGGTCTAAGGAAATGATACTTGACATTTTAGAAAAGCTTTAGCATACGAACTACGATCTGTGCTAGGCTTAGGATTGGGTCTTGTCCATCACATCATTCTCCTAATGATGTGATCCGTTATCAACGACATCCAATGTCCATGGTCAGGAAACCGTAACCATCTGTTGATCAACGAGCTAGTCAACTAGAGGCTTACTAGGGACATGGTGTTGTCTATGTATCCACACATGTATCTGAGTTTCCTATCAATACAATTATAGCATGGATAATAAACGATTATCATGAACAAGGAAATATAATAATAACTAATTTATTATTGCCTCTAGGGCATATTTCCAACAGATCGAAGCCAAGCCCATCAAGAACCTCGATGCATGCACTGCTATCAGTTTCATCAGAGAGTTGATATTCAGATATGGAGTTCCGCATAGCATCATCACCGACAATGGGTCAAACTTTGATAATGACAAGTTCAAAGCCTTCTGCGCCTCTCAAGGCACGCGGGTCGACTATGCTTCAGTGGCTCATCCTCAGTCGAATGGACAAGCAGAACGTGCAAACGGCCTCATTCTCAAAGGGCTGAAACCACGGCTGATGCGTGATCTCAAACACGCAGTAGGAGCTTGGGTCGACGAACTTCCATCAGTTCTCACGGGATTGAGGACCACTCCTAATCGGTCGACTGGGAGAACTCCATTCTTCCTGGTCTATGGAGCTGAAGCAGTTCTGTCGAGTGACCTGCTTCACAATGCGCCTCGAGTTGAACTATATTCTGAAGAAGAAGCGGAACAAGCCCGGCAAGATGCAGTTGACCTCCTGGAAGAAGAGAGAGAGATGGCCCTGATCCGCTCGACTATCTATCAGCAAGACTTGCGTCGATTCCATGCCGAAATGTGAAGAGTCGAGCCTTCCAAGAGGGAGATTTGGTCCTCCGAGTGGATCAACGAAACCACACAAGCTCGCTCCCACTTGGGAAGGTCCTTCATCGTCACAAGAGTCCTCCACAGCGGGCGTATCATCTCTACAACGTTGATCGCCAGATCGACGAGCCTCGAGCTTGGAACGCGGAGCTGCTCCGCCCCTTTTACACTTAAAACTCACTCGGTTGAGATGTAATAAAAGCACTTTTGTAGTCTATATAAGACAAGAATGTTATAATTTTCCCAGTGATTGTTATTGCTTTTTGTTGAAATTTCCCCCAGTGGGTGGCTTAGTCGCGAATCCGATTCGCCTAAGTTTGTAAAAAAAATCCTTTCCGAAAGTGAGCAGGTCTCTCACTCGGGGCTTAGCTGCGAATCCGCTTCGCCTAAGTATTCAAAATCCTACCGAGTGGCGAGCAAACCTCCCACTCAGAGGCTTAGCTGCAGTCCAAGTACTCGCCTAAGTATTCAAAATCCTACCGAGTGGCGAGCCAGCCTCCCACTCGGAGGCTTAGCTGCAGTCCAAGTACTCGCCTAAGAATTCAAAATCCTACCGAGTGGCGAGCCAGCCTCCCACTCGGAGGCTTAGCTGCAGTCCAAGTACTCGGCTAAGTATTCAAAATCCTATCGAGTGGCGAGCCAGCCTCCCACTCGGAGGCTTAGCTGCAGTCCAAGTACTCGCCTAAGTATTCAAATCCTACCGAGTGGGGAGCCAGCCTCCCACTAGGGGCTTATAACAGCCCAAGGATTCGCCTTAAACATCCAAAGTAATAAAAATCCTACCGAGTGGAGAGCAAACCTCCCACTCGGGGGCTTAGCTGCAGCCCAGTGCTCGCCTAAGTAATAAAAATCCTACCGAGTGGAGAGCAAACCTCCCACTCGGGGGCTTAGCTGCAGCCCAGTGCTCGCCTAAGTAATAAAAATCCTACCGAGTGGAGAGCAAACCTCCCACTCGGGGGCTTAGCTACAGCCCAGTGCTCGCCTAAGTAATAAAAATCCTGCCGAGTGGAGAGCAAACCTCCCACTCGCGGGCTTAGCTGCAGCCCAGTGCTCGCCTAAGTAATAAAAATCCTACCGAGTGGAGAGCAAACCTCCCACTCGGGGGCTTAGCTGCAGCCCAGTGCTTGCCTAAGTAATAAAAATCCTACCGAGTGGAGAGCAAACCTCCCACTCGGGGGCTTAGCTGCAGCCAGTGCTCGCCTAAGTAATAGAAATCCTACCGAGTGGCGAGCAAACCTCCCACTCGGGGGCTTAGCTGCAGCCTAGTGCTCGCCTAAGTAATAGAAATCCTACCGAGTGGCGAGCAGACCTCCCACTCGGGGGCTTAGCTGCAGCCTAGTGCTCGCCTAAGTAATAAAAATCCTACTGAGCGGAGAGCAAACCTCCCACTCGGGGGCTTAGCTGCAGCCCGGTGCCCGCCTAAGTAAGGAATCCATCCCAATCCGCAAGGACGACGAGGTGCAGGTCGACTGCTACCTCCTCCTTCGGAGCTTCGCCACAAGTACAACGTGCGGTCCATCCCAATCCGCAAGGACGACGAGGTGCAGGTCGACTGCTACCTTCTCCTTCGGAGCTTCGCCACAAGTACAACGTGCGGTCCATCCCAATCCGCAAGGACGACGAGGTGCAGGTCGACTGCTACCTCCTCCTTCGGAGCTTCGCCACAAGTACAATGTGCGGTTCGTCCAAATCCGTAAGGACGACAAGGTCAGTCGCAGTCTGTGTTCCATCTCTACCTGCAGGATAGATGAAGCACAAGTCGACTGGAATTTCAACAGAATATCTTCCGAATGAGGAATAAAGTTCTCTCAAAGGCAAACAAAGCATGTTAAAGGAAAAAATCAAGTTCGGATAAACGTCCTACGGATCCAAAGGTGCTCAGGCGTTAAAACTGTTAAAGTTTATCGGTTACAGAAACCACTCGGCATTCCGAGGCAAATTTAAAGTGGGACTTAGAAGTTTTTTACTCCTCCGGCGGAGGACTGGAAGGTGCAACAAACTGGTCGAGGTCGATTCCGCCGGCAATACGGGTAGCAGCAGCGATGAAAGTCTCCATGAAAGATCTGAAGTCGTGCTTCCTAGTATTGGCAACCTTGAGAGACACCAGCTTGTCCTCTTGCGCTTCTTTGCAGTGGACACAGACAAGAGATAGAGCAACATCAGCACCACACCAGGCAGAAGATTTTTTCCATTCTTGCACTCGACTTGGAATCTCATTCAGTCGAGTCATCAGGGATTCAAGATCATTCTGAAGAGTCATTACGGCGGAGAGTCGAGTCGATCCGCGACATCGCAACTTTCGGTCGAGCAAGATAATCCACCACGCTAGCAACACGAGACTCGGTCGAGCACATTCATAGCAACCGTCCTTCACGGGAGAGTTGATGGGGTCCAAGCTGGTTTCCACTCGACTGGTTTCTTCTTCAAAGTTTTGGCAGAATTCTGAAAACACAACTCAGACTCAAAATAAAGATCGTGTGATGAGCCGGTGAGAGCAAGACACTCGGATAAAAGAGATTACCTTCAAGCATGAGAAACAGCTTCTTGGCGAGCCCTCCAAGATAAATCTCCAGGTCGTTTCGCTTCCCCGCCAGTTGGCCAACCTTGTCAGGCAGAACATTCTTGTCGTTCTTCAGTCGACTAACTTCCTTGTTAGCCGCGTCAAGAGAGGCTTTCAGCTTGGCATTTTCATCTTGAGTTTGTCGTGAGGCAAGCTTCTCTTCAATGACTTTGTTTTCTCCAAAGCCGCCTATACGTGCTTCTGCAAGATCAAGGTCCTTCTTCTTCAAAGTCTCTTCCAGTTTATCTGCAAAGCAACAATGAGAACAGAGTTGAGAATGAGCAGAAAAACAAAGGCAGTCGTCAAAAATTCTCACCAGCCATACCTTTTGCTTCATCCTTTGCCTTCTGCAAATTCTCCTGAGCAAGCTTCAAATCAAGGTTGAGCTGGATCTTCTTTTTCTCTAACTCAGTATAGCGAGCCACAAGCTCGCAAGATTTCTACAAAGAGTCAACCAACGAAAGACATCAAAGACAGATCACTTCTGAGTGACTAAGGAAAAATAGTAGCATTTCTAAGACTACGGTCGAGTCAAAACATTCGACAGTAGTCTCGGGAACTACACCCAGCGGGTGCACTCAGCGTGCCCCCACTGGTTTACCAATTTGGTTCGACTAGTCGACCAAAAGAGGCAAAAAGGTTATGATTCTAAAAACATGGCTAATTGTCAGCGGTTAGTCGCAGTAAAAAAAACAGTTCTTTAAACTATAGTGGACTGCACGCAGTCGACCATAGTCTCGGGGACTACACCCAGTGGGTGCACTTAGCGTGCCCCCACCGGTTTTACAACTCCATTCGACTTGGTCCGTCCGGTCGAGTGAAGAAGATCACACATAAAGACTATAGCCGATCGCACGATCGACCATAGTCTCGGGGACTACACCCAGTGGATGCACTCAGCGTGCCCCCACAAAAGTTCAATCGATACACACACCCAGTGGGTGTACATATATGGAAATCTCCAGAAGGAAGCAGTTTCAGATAGCATATCCTAACAAAGCAAGCGACGACTGACTTACTTGGACATTGCTCTGGAGAGCTGAACTAGCATCATAGGCCGCCTGACTAGCCTCTCGGGCCGCTTTCACCTGCTCCATCATGATCCCTGCCTGGCGCATGGCCTCCTTAGCAGCACTTACTTGGTCTTCCGGGACGTGGTGTGTAGCAAAGAGAGATGGTGGATCAGCAGTCGGCGAAGTGGGTCGGGCACTTGTCGTGATACAATGAAGATACATAAGTCCGAGTGGGGTTGCCTCCCTCGGAAATCAGCGTCTCAGGAATCGCCGCGACTTGAGCAGCCTTGCCAGCAGGCACTTTCTTGTTCCTCCTCTTCCTCAATGGCGCTTCCTCGTCATCATCGTGGAGATCAATGAAGTGAGGCGGAACTACAAGAGAGATCCAGAAGTAAACATGGAAGTCCAATCGACTAAAAAGCTCCAGTCGACTAAACGCGAAACCTCAGAGATCTTACCAAGGTTGGAAGTGGCCGCATCCTCCATTTCCTGATCTTCCACTAGTAGAAAAAGGGCCTGTTGACCCGGTTGGTGAGGGCCTTTAGTCCCGGTTCATGAACCGGGACTAAAGGGTCGATACTAATACCCAGCCCTTTAGTCCGGTTCAATCGAACCGGGACTAATGAAACCTCCACGTGGCCTGTCCGCTGAGCCCAGCGGGAGGGCCTTTGGTCCGGTTGGTGGCACCAACCGGGACCAATAGGCATCCACGCGTCAACATTTCTTTAGCTCTGGTTTTGTTTTTTTGAAAGGGAGGGGGTTTGGGGGTTTTGGGGGTTAATTTAGGTGTTTCATATATTATGCTATAGCTAGCTAATTAATAGAGAAAAGTGTCCTCTCTTTTGTCCGTGCTTGGTCGACGCTTCGTACTATACATACGTATAGAGAGGACTAACTAGACATGCTAGCTAGCTAGTAATTAAGCAAGCAGAAGATCGTCATGAACATATATGCATACAGAGAGAAGTGATATCGACCACCTCTCCTTCTCGAGAGATTGGTGAACAACAAGTTCTCGTATATCTATCCGACACTACCGGCTACATATATACAATAATTAACAATACGGACGCGTGGTCCACATAGTATTCTCCGTCTTCAGCGATCACATGGTCAAGAAAGAATGCCGCCAATTCCTCTTGAATTGCTCGCATGCGATCTGGTGCTAGGAGTTCATCCCGCTTCCGAAACATCTAATTTTAAGAAAGGGTCAATACATATATATATATATATATATATATATATATATATATATATATGAATGAATGAAACTCAACACAAATGATGGTAATAAAATAAAATTGTGAATATTTTTATTTACGCACTTCATATTGTTTGTCGGAGTAGCCCTCTCACAGGTCGTGTGGCGGATGGACTCATAAGCGTAGTATCCACAGAAATCATTCCTTGTTCCTGCCACAACCACTTTACAAGAAACAGAGGTCAATCAAACTGATAATTAGCAAGCATGCTAAATGGTATTGATGAAACTAGCGCTTGAATCACTAGGAGATGCGTGGAATATGCTACTATATAGTACTTACTTTGGTGTCTAAATTGCAGCTTCGGTAGTCCGGAGCTTTTTGGTGAATTTTCCCAAGCCCTGCCATACAAAGAAAACAATTACTTGATATCAGAAATGAACAAAGTTGCTGATATGGTGGATAATGATCGATTTAACTTACTTCTCGAGCATTTCAGTCATTTCCGCATACTCCTTGGGATCTTTTCGTCTCGAGTCTAAGACAGTTACTACTCCTGCTCAAGCTTAATCTCTAGGAGAATATAGTGGAACCTGCTTGCGCATGCATAACTCATCAATATTACATTACTATAACCTGGACTAAATAAGGAAATCGAATATGCCACAAGACAGTAACACTCACGTGTAGTTGTAAGGAAAGAGTATTATATTTTTGTGTTCATTTATTTCCAACGATCGTAGCAAGTTGGCCTCGGTTTCGTGACACGATATTTAACCTCATTTGCATCTATGAGATATGTGTTAATGAACCCAATATCACCCACTTGTTTTTCTTCATTTCTGCGATCTTCAATCTGCATAATATAGTGAGGATATTTATAAATACATGCAATGAAAGAGCTGAGTTATATAGAGATACTTAATGACAGAAGTAGTACTACTTACAGACGTAGCAGGTGACCGTTGCTTTATCGAGGGCCAATTGATTGAAAAACTGATAGAACTCCTCAAATGGAATAGGCAACAGTTCAATTCCAAGGAGGTCATGCTCCTTTTAACTCTCACATACAAAGTATTCCTCCCTCGGACTCTTTGCAGGTTTTCATGTACCAATCATGCAATCTTCGCATCATCGTTGTTAGAGAGCTTTCATCTTTGACGAGAGGCTTCCCGTATCGTATCTTTGTATCTGCACCTCCAAGAAATCATAATGTACATCGTCGGGCAGGTAATCTGCAGGATTGCCATAACCGGGCACCATCCTCGGATCGGCGATGTCGCTAGCGAGCACCTTGAGCGGGGGCACGATTGCTTGCTTGTTCGCCGAGCTGGGCAATTTGTTTCCCAGCTCGTCGTTCTTTCATCCTTTGATCACCGACAAGTACTTCCCGATCTGTCCGCTTCGCAAATGCCTTTCCAATAATGCGCTCATAGTTGCCTTTCGGCGGAGACTTGGGTGGTTTTGTCGGGGCAGCGAGTGCGCTTCGCTTTGACGGATCTACCTTCTCCTCCGGAGGTGGATGTCTCTTTGCTTTCAACCCTTGAAACCAGTCATCCACTTGGTCTGCGCGATCTTCGCGTTTTCCTCCTCGCTCCTCTCGACGGTAACTTCTCCGAGTCTTGAGAGAAGGACCGAATCTGTACCTCCTCCGCCTTTGGCTGTACTGCTAGACGCCGGCAGAGCGAGCGGGCGGATGTCTTCTTTCCTTGCTTACGAGGCGGAGGAGAAGGACTATGACGCACGGAGCAGCCGGAGCGGCGGCGGGTCTCTTCCGCCCCTTGCCGACGAGGCGGAGAAGGAGGAGGCTGGCTGCCGGACGCGCCGGTGTAGGCGGAGAAGGAGACGGAGTGCCGCCACGCGCCGGAGAAGGAGCCGGCCGAGTGCCCTGATCGTCACTCACGGAGGAGGAGGCGGTGGAGGAGGCGGAGTGCCCTGACTCGCCGGAGGAGGAGGAGGAGGCGAGGCGCCCATTCGGAAGGTTGATGAGATCCTTCCGCCATAGGCATGGAGTCTTGAGCGAGAACCCAGCCGATACTCCCTTCACCAGTAGGGTGGTCAAGCCGGAGGTCCTCAAATCCCTCCGTTATTTCATCGACCATCACCTTAGCATATCCTTCTGGAATCGGCCAGCAGTGAAAAGTTGAGTCGGGTTTAGTAGGATAAACAGAGCCAACAGCCGCCTTGACCTTCAAATTGCTCCATTGCGCCATAAGGTGGCAATTTTCAGCATCCGTGATAGCATCCACGGATAGCTGGCGAGAGCCGTCAAGGCATGCTGCTCTGGCTGAAGCAGCTCGGTGGAAGCCACGCTGCTTCTCCGCTGAGATGGCGGGGTAACCGGGAAGCTTGGCAGGTCGTTTGTTGTGATCTGCTGCTTTCGTTCCTCTTCTCGTTCCTCTAGCCCCATTACCCTTTCGTGCAGCGCTGCATTAGCTCTGCTCCGGTTTCTTCCTCCTCTCATGGGTTTTGTAACCCCTGCGTCCGAAATCCAGCCTTCCACGAAGCGGAACTGGCGTGCCTCGTGTCCGTCCGTGGTGCTCAGGATTCCCGAGGGCCATTGTGAGCTCGTCCTTCTCCCCTGTCTCGAACGAACTTCCCTTGCTGCGCTGCTTCGATATAATGCTGAAGCCTCTTGGTGGTATGTCCAATTGTTCGTCCGTCCAAATGCACTTCCCGTTATAGGGTCCAAGGATCCTTGCCCGAAGAACCAAGTCCGCAACGGTCGGCCAGTTCATTGTCTGGGTTCGATCCCTTTATCAAGCAGATCATTCTCAGCCTTGGCCCACTTAGGCGGGCTACGAGGTAGCCACCGACCCGTGCGATGGTGAAGCTTCTTCTTCGCAGCATTTCTCTTGTTTGTCGCTGACATCTTTTTACTCTTTTCCGATGTCTTGTAGGCCACAAATGCGGGCCGATCATCTCGATCTTCTCATATTTGCCCTTGAATTCTGGTGTCTCATTTTTTCGACATACGTATTGAGTTTTTCTTCCAATTCCTGAATAGTTCTGCCATCTTCTTAAGAGCAAAAGACTTGATTAATGGCTCTATTACTGGCTTCTCCGGATCATCCTCTAGCGGTAGGGTAAAATTTGACTTCAGCTCGGTCCAAAGATCATTTTTCTGCATATCATTGACACAAGACACCTCGGGGTCTTCGTTCTTAGGCTTATACCATTGGTGGATGCTGATCGGGATCTTGTCCCTAACCGAACCCCTGACCGAGCAACAAATGCCTTCTTTGTCCGGTAGGGTTCAATCGGTTGGCCGTCGCGCGATTTGTATGATCTCAAACTTTTCATCCGAGCTCAACTTTTCTTGGGCCTCGTCTCTTTACGAAGTTGTGCTCGATCCGAGGGCTAGAAAAAGAACAAAGATGAGAGTTAATTAATATGTGTACATATATACCAAAACAAAGGCGAGAGCTAGTCAAGACAGGCTTAACTAATATATATACCTGGCGGACTCGGTTTGGTGATCACCGAGCCATCCTCACGGTCTACTTCTTCACCCTCTCCTTCTTGCACGGCATTGGGTCATCGGAGCCATGTAAATCATAGCCAGCTGCTTCTTCACCCTCTCCTTCCAGACCATCGTTGTCGTTGAGAAACATCAACGAGCGGCGGCATCACTTCCTTGTGCGATTATGTCCCTCAACAACGCTTCTTGTGCTTCGTCTCGGGGGTGTCCATAGTTTCTACAAATATTTACAACATGGCAATTATTATTCAAACATGACAGATATGGATATATTAGTGCCAGCGTAGAACTAGCTAGCTAATCACAATAAGGAATCATATTAGTGGCCTCGACGCTGCTTCTCTAGGGTTTGGGGTGGCCTCGACAACGCTTCAAGGGTTAGGGGTGGCCTCGAGAACGCTTCAAGCTAGGAGGGGTAATATCGACCTCCCCACGTGTTGAAGCTATCGGGAGGGTCGGCGTTGAACAGTACATCTATGTCCCACAAGTGGCGTGGGCATCGGCGCCATGTGAGGGTAGAGGGTCGTGGATCACCGGCGGTCGAGGTCAATGGGTCGAAGATCGCCGAGGGTCGGGAGGTTGCCTAGTGTCAAAGGATTCAACAAAACCATGTCTTCATCATTAGGCGAAAGTGCAGGTGCATGATGGTGAAGCTCTCAAAGTTGTTTTGGGCGGAGTCCCAGATAGGATAATTAGCTTTTTGGTACAAAGTTCAGCAAAAGGCAAATTATCCTATCCGAGACTCCATTCGAGAACAACTTTGGAGGACTTTGCACCATCATGCCATGGTTACTTCCGGCTAATGATGAAGCCATGGATTTCTTCAATACTTTGACACTATAGGAACCTCGACCTGAAACCTTCGACCCTTGACCCCTTAACGACCCTCGACCCTCTACCCTAGTTCCCGACCCTCGACCCTCGGCGATCCTCGACACCCTCGTTCCCGATAAAAATTAAGAAGAAGAAGAAAAAAAAAGAGGAGAAAAAAAGGAGAAGAAGCTCCTCTATTCCTTCTTCTTCTCCTCTTTTTTTCTTCTTCTTTCTCTTCTTCCTCTCCTCGTCTTCTCCTTCTTCTTCTCCTTCTTTCTCTACTTATTTTCCTTTTCCTTATTTTACTTTTCCTCTCCACTAACATAAAATGCACTAACCTAAAATGCAACAAACATAAAATGCACTAAATCGATCAACTAACCTAAAATCAGTGAAAAATGCACTAACCTAAAATCGATATCTACTAACAACTTAAAAAAATACATATATGAAAAAATGCATATATTAAAAAAACATCATCATATCATCAACAGAAAAATAGTATATTTTATAAAATCTATCTTTTGCATATATACATCAACATATATATATACACTAACCTAAAATGCACAAAATGCTATCAAGAGGGTATATCGACCCCCTCATGTATCCACATACATACATCTATACATACATATATACTTACATATATGTATAAATTTTTGCATATAGAAACTTTTGCATATATAAAGTTTTTCTAAATCTAACTTTTGCATTATATGAACATATATACACAGAGAACATATACATAAAATGCACAAAAAAATAAGAGGAAAAAGGCATGGCGGACGGCGGCGGCGTGTGGTCGGGGTCGGGGCCGGGCGACGGGGCGGGGCAGGGCAGGGGGGCAGGGGCGAAGGGCACGGCGACGGCGACAACGACGGGTCGGTGTCAGAAGGCAGGCAGGTGGCGACGGCGACGGGTTAGGGCGGCAGCGGCGGGCGGGCGACAGTGTCGGGCAAGGTCTGAGGCGCGCGATCAGGGTCGGGGCAGCAGGGCAGGGGCGGCGCAGGGCGGCGTGGCGACGGTGTCGGGCAAGCAGAGGTCGGGGCAGCGGGGTGGCTTGGCGACGGCGACGGGTCGGGCAGGCAGGCGGCGGCGACGGCGAGGTGGACCAGCTGACGGCGTCTGGGCAGGGCTCGGCGGCGGCGACGAGGAGCGAAAGCGTCGGGCGAGAAGAAGCAGATGAATTTTGGCGAAAACTGCTAAGTCAGTATATATAGCAAGGGCATTAGTCGGTTCGTGGCTCCAACGGGGCTAATGCCCCTTTAGTCCCGGTTGGAGCCACCAACCGGGACCTATGGCGACCTTTGGTCGGTTGGTGGCCAACTGGACTAAAGGGGGCATTAGACCCAGTTGGAGCCACGAACGGGACTAATGCCTTTAGTCCCGGTTGGTGCCACCAACGGGACCAAAGGCCATGTGCTGCGCCAAATGTTTAGTCCCACTCGCTAGTTGAGAGGGAGCCGCACCAGTTTATAAGGTGCGGTGCGGCCCCTCGAGCTCCTCTCTAAAGCAGGCTTTGGGCCTAACTCGCCATTTGTGCTGTGGGCCTCTTTGGGCCTTCGCTGGCCTGAATCTGGCCCATAGGGTTTCTAGTCGTATTCAGCCATGGGGGCCCGAGAGGTAGCACTTTTTTTGCTTTATATTTTATTTCTTTTTGCTTTTAGTTTTAGAAAAATATAAACTTTCTATTAGTGCCATTAGTTTTAAAATTTGAAAACACTTTTTTGTTTTCTTTGTTGCTTTAGTTATTTTATTTTGTTTCTACTTACAACAAAATACTTATTGTTGCTATTTTTATTTTTTTCAAGTTTTTTGTTTTGTTTTCTGCATTATTTATTTTATTTTGGTTTTTGCTTTATTTTTAATTCTTTTTGCTTTTAGGTCAGCAAAATTATAAACTTTCTGTTAGTGCTTTTAGTTTTAGAAAAATATAAACTTTCTGTTAGTGCCATTAGTTTTAAAATTGAAAACACTTTTTTGTTTTCTTTGTTGCTTTATTTATTTTATTTTGTTTCTACTTACAACAAAATGCTTATTGTTGCTATTTTTTTCAAATTCTTTTGTTTTTTTTTCTGCATTATTTATTTTCTTTTGGTTTTTTGCTTTATTTTTTAATTCTTTTTGCTTTTAGGTCAGCAAAATTATAAACTTTCTGTTAGTGCCATTTGTTTTAGAACAATTATAAACTTTCTGTTTGTGCCATTAGTTTTATAAAATTTGAATTCTTTGAAATTTGTGTGAATCACAAGTTTGTGAGCTCAACAAGGCGTAGAGGGACGGGCTTATAAACCGGTGTGGCGCCCTTGGTTGGCGAGGTTTTCAAATTCATAGTTTTCAAATGAACTCTGAAAATGTTGGCATAGCATGTTCATGAACAAAACGGACAATGGTATCATACTCGTGTTTTACAAAGTTGGCATGGTATCATCATAATAGTTATGGAGAAAGTCTTCACTTTTTCTTCGCTTGTGTCGTTTGCTTATTGCGCCGTAACCATGGATAATCTTCATCGTTTATCAGGATGCTTGGGTCAGCCTTGACTTTGAAGGGGGGAATTTCATGAAACTTTTCATACTCTTCAGACATGTCTGTCTTGCCCTCCACTCCCAGGATGTCCCTTTTTCCTGAAAGAACTATGTGGCGCTTTGGATCATTGTATGATGTATTCGCTTCCTTATCTTTTCTTTTCCTCGGTCTGGTAGACATGTCCTTCACATAGATAACCTGTGCCACATCATTGGCTAGGACGAACGGTTCGTCAGTGTACCCAAGATTTTTGAGATCCTTTGTTGTCATTCCGTCATGTGGGTCTACCTGCACCCGCCTCTGACAGATTGACCCACTTGCACTTAAACAAAGGGACCTTAAAATCTACTCCGTAGTCAAGTTCCCATATGTCTACTATGTAACCATAATATGTGTCATTTCCCTTGTCGGTTGCTGCATCAAAGCGGACACCGCTGTTTTGGTTGGTGCTCTTTTCATCTTGGTCAATCGTGTAAAATGTATTCCCATTTATCTCGTATCCTTTCCAAATCATTACAATCGAAGATGGTCCCCTGGACAACAAGTACAGCTCATCACAAACAGTGTTGTCACCTCTGAGACGTGTTTCCAACCAACTGCTGAAAGTCCTGATATGTTCACATGTAATCCAGTCGTCGCACTGCTCCGGGTGTTTGGAGCGCAGACTGTTCTTGTGTTCATCAACATACGGGGTCACCAAGGTAGAGTTCTGTAGAACTGTGTAGTGTGCTTGAGACCAAGAATATCCGTCCCTGCATATTATTGAGTCTCTTCCAAGCGTGCCTTTTCTAGTCAGTCTCCCCTCATACCGCGATTGGGGTACAACCCTTTTTTGTGATCCTCTAACATGCGATCGAACTTCAGCTTCTCCTTTTGACTTTCGCATTGTGTCCTTGCATCGACAATGACCCGGCGGAGATCATCATCATGGGGCACATCGTCTGGTTCCTCTTGATCTTCAGCAGCTTCGCCCGTTGCAGCACCATCGTGCACATCGTCTAGTGCATCTTGATGTTCAGTAGCATCACCGTATTCAGGGGACACATAGTTGTCATCGTACTCTTCTTCCTCGTCGTCTTCCATCATAACCCCTATTTCTCCGTGCCTCGTCCAAACATTATAGTGTGGCATGAAACCCTTGTAAAGCAGGTGGGTGTGAAGGATTTTCCGGTCAGAGTAAGACTTCGTATTCCCACATATAGGGCATGGACAACACATAAAACCATTCTGCTTGTTTGCCTCAGCCACTTCGAGAAAAGCATGCACGCCCTTAATGTACTCGGAGGTGTGTCTGTCACCGTACATCCATTGCCGGTTCATCTGCGTGCATTATATATAACTAGTTAAATGCCCGTGCGTTGCTACGGGCAATAAATAAGGACTCATATAGAGCTACTCTAGCATATTTTTTATCCCACACATCTATTTATAATACATGCATTTGTCTCCACTGCATTCGTCTGCTTCCCCTCTCACTCTCCTTCCCTCCGCTCCTCCTTACCGATAAAGATTGATTTCAAAAAGGTACTTACCAAAATTTATTCTACAACAAGCCCCTTAATTTTAATTTGCTACACTTTCTAAAGCTCATAGAAAACCGGAGAAGTCCTTTGCGGCGATGTCATGGGTGTGATCACTCGGTGCAACCAACTCCATCAAATAGATCTAGGACATTTCATAAAAAAGAAAAATAATAAAACTTTCTTATAGTAAACTGAGAAAGCAACATATAAAAAATGAAGTAGATATAGTATGACTAATTTACTACTACATTGATAAATTAGGACTATCATATTTGAACTTATAAGAAGATTTTTAAATGCATTACTATATAATTGGCTTACACTCTCGTCATTCATATTGCAAGATCAAAGAAGCATACCATTTACAAACGAGGACCATGTGCCTCCGGAAGCACATACATGCTCCTGATCACAGGCTTAAAAATAACTTTCCAATACCAATAATTCTTTGCATCCACGATACTCTGAGTCTACAATTGCAAATAGAAGTCAGTTCAGACGAAAGCAAATGCCCACAAATCCTCAAGCTATACAAGAATTGCAAATAAAAGTCAGTTCGGGCCTTGCCTGTGTGAAAGATGAAGCTAATGTGGTCATCATATACAGACCGCCCAACGACGGAGAGGCCAACGTAATGTTGCGTGCTTACGATCCTAGCACAGCCAATCAGCCTCGGTGGTGCCGGCGAAGTGGGCTATGCCCACGACCCGAATTAATGTCTCCAGGATCTCGCAAACCTGGGAGAGAGGACGATGCGCGCACAACAGCAGATCGACAAGGATTGGTGGTGGGGCTACAGATCTGCCAGTGACAGTAGATGAGACAATCATGGAGGTCGTTCGTTATGGCCAGAGATGTTGCTCATGGTGGATGGCGGTTCCAATTCCAACCGTACCAATGCTCTCCTTTCCTATCTTCGTCGCCACACCACCGCCTCCACACCTCACCCCAGCTCCCTCTGCATCTCACGTTCTTCCCCACCGCGTGAGATTCCTTCACTTCCAAATTTTCTTCGTCGCCGCCTTGGCTACTCCCAGCAGCGCCTCCCGACTCCTCCAATTCCACATGACGACCTCACCATCCTTTCTCCTCCACTCTCATCATGAGCATTCTTCCCGGCAGCTTTCTGATTTGGATGTTCTATAAGTAGAACTTTTCTTCTTTCTTTGGACTCTATAAATTAGCTATGGAAATTCAAACACGCAGTTTGAACTATGCTAAATGTCAAGATAAGTAAAGTAACAGAATAAAAAAATCATTAGAAGATGACCACATGCACAATTATATACTTATTATTATTATTATTACTCATTAACCATCCGATTTACACAGTTATAACAACAATAGACAGCAAAACTGCCTTTTTCAGGACCTATGTGTCCACAAGCTGTAATTGAAGAGAAAACATAAAGAAAGCTATTAGTCATACAATTTTAACACATCAACTAAGGAAAAAAATAAAAATTTAGAAGTTCCTAAAGAGTCCTTATAAGAAGTGCAAGATACTGATTAAACTACCAAAAAACCACCAAATCTTAGTACTGATTAATTAAGTAGATGCTACTATTTGCTAAGAATGAACTATAATATGAATGTGACTGGAACAATAAAATATCCTATGATAGCATATTACACACACACACACACACACACACACACACACACACAAATATGTTCAGAAAAGAGAAGTAAAACTGGTAGCAATGAACTTATGTATACATAATAAAAGGATACTTGTCTGCTCAGGACTGTTTTTTATACGACTAATCAGCAGAAGCAGTGAAGCAGCAGTAGAGTTCTCTTGGCCTCAGACTTTCTGCATAGTGCCACAGAGATCAAGTGGAACATGGGCCGACGTCCAAGAATGCTGATGCTGGGTTGTAGTATTACAGATAATCAGAGCAGAAAATCAGACATGCATTTGGAAATCTTGACACACATACACCATCGATGGACAAAATACCTTCACGTGACCAAAGCCACCACCAACATGGAAGTACAAGAAACGCGTCGCACACTCCAGCGCCTCTGCCAACCGCTTGCTTGAGGCCGCCTTGTCGCACGGCTGCTTCTAGGCCGCCGTTGCCGTGCTCGAGCAAGACGCCCGAGGCGTTGTCTGTAAATGTCGCCGCCGCGACAGGACCAGGGAGATCACGGCTCATGGCATGAAAAGTGAGGATGGACGTTGGAAGAGAGAGAGAGGGGGGGGGGTCCGAGGCGACTTCAACGGTGGCGGCGAAGGATGAGTACGGATGCAGATCAGTGCGGCGTCGCAGGAAAGAAAACGGGGCGTGGACGAGGGGATCGGCTGCTCCGAGCCTCCGATCTGGAAAGGAGAATCTCAATCCCTATTTCTTTGGGAGGAAGTAAATGCCACTAATTGGGGGCCAAAAATCATGGCAAGTGCAAGGGATCCTATAATGAGCATATTAATTACGTGAGGTTGGTTTATCTCTCCTTCTCTAATTCTTTCGAGCCTGTGTGCCAAACAAGACCTCAAGTGACGTGCGCCTCCACTACCTTAAGGCCTTCTTTGTTCATACGATAGGATTATCATAGGAATAGAAAATTTTAAAGAAATGAGATGTCATGTGTCTCATATCCTATGAGTATGAATAGAAAGAGAGAGATCCTTTGGTTCACATCATAGGAATTTTTCCATTTAGGGCTCATTCGGTCTGGAGGAGATCAAAACATAGAAGTTAGGAGTTGTATTGGAAAAAAATGGGAAAACTTTGTTTTTGCCACTGTAGCTTTTGCCTACTTTGCTTATGCCACTCTAGAATTTGACATATCACTTTTGCCACTCTTAGTTTTTTACAATACATCACAATTGTCATTCCGTGGCAAAAGCAATAATTTTAGATAAAGTGATAAACTATTATGTCCGTATTGAAGGATAACACCATGCTTCAGTATGTGATCTTTTGATTAATGGCAAAAGAAATTAGAAGCGGGAAACAGACAGGGCCCCAGGCACCACAACTCTTGTTTGTTGCAGAAAAAATGATTTCAGCTGAGGTCCAAAGATATAAATATTTTGGGAGGAATCATTGAAGACATCTCAACAAGATCAAATCAAAAAACAAACCCAACAAAACCAGGTAACACATAAGATACTTCACTGGGAAATAGGCAAAATGAACCCAAATCGGTAATTAGTTTCTATTGCCTGAAATGCCCTAAAAAAATCCATACAACACAAGCAAGCTCTATGTTCCACTATCAAGGGATAATGGAGCAGAAGTTCACCCAATAGCGTTTAATATGGAGCACTACGCCAGACACACACTTAGGTCTTTAGAACGAAACAAAACCAGACAACAAAGCACCCACCTTGGCAGTCACAATTTCTACGGCATTACAAAACGTACAGAACAACCACCACAACGACCTGGTGCAGCACCGACATGCTCTCCAGGCTTTCAAACAATTATCCATTGCAATGAAATTACTTGATAGCATTTAAAAAAATCATCTGGATATTAAAATTGTAACCCAGAAACATCTTGGCAGCAATGTAACACTCTCAGTCTATCACCATAGCATTAAACAGTCCTACTTTGCAACAACATAGTGCAAAATATATGATGACCACTGCCCTGAACATGAGAAATTGAGAAGGCAATGTATCAGCTAGTGGCATCACAAAAATTGTTTCAGAGATGACTGCAAATGCCTCAGGCTTAGAATTGTGGAACCAGCTTGACTGATATAGAGGTTTCACTGCATAACTTTGCAGTGTTTCAAATGGCCATCACCTGGTCTGTAAAACAACTCATTCTACAGGATTTTATATGCTACCCAAATCTTATAACCATAAACCCACACCAGATTTTGGAGGGAAGACATGGGAGATGAAGTAGAAAACAATTAAACTATTTTCCAGCCATCGCGTCATTATGTAGGAGTGAAGATGAGAATGGCCCAAGTAATAAATATAGTAATTCAAATCCTATGTTTTTTTATGGGATTTTTTTCCTCTAACATGAAGCAAAAAATAAATCACCTTGGGATGCTAGTTGCACAAGTAATTCAAAATCATGGCCAATACAGAATAGAATAACAGGAAGGGTAAATTTAACTATAAGTATTTCCTCTATGTCCTACTGAAAGTGTTAACCAGTTAGAAACACAACATATTAACTCTGAAAATATTGAACTTCCTTCTTTCTATATGATCTTAAACCTATTATTATTTTATTTCTCTGTGAATGATTTTTACAAGGACCAGCCTTCAGTTAGGGGATCACCATCATGATGAGAAGTTCAGAAAAACAGAATCTGCTCCAAAGATCTAGCACTTAATAGTCTCGAGTGTTGTAAATTCATAACTAAAGGAAATAATGTATTATAGTACGATTTCCCAGTCTCCCCTAAAAAAGAGTACGATTTCCCAGTCTACCTACTGTATTATACATCCCTAACAAACAATTATGGAAAGATGAAGAAGATGTAAGAGGTAACTGGTCGAAGATCATAACGGCAAAGTTTACTAAATCGTGATTCGTGACTATGGAAGTCAGAGCATATTTCTTCCAACAGTATTATACTCCTGGTAGACTGAGTACCATTACAAAAGTGCTAATAAACATATGTTGGCGGGTTAAAGGTATCGCAATCCAGAGCTGCAATGGCCAAAGGAATTGCAGAGTTATTTTTTGCACATGATTTTTATTCTTATTTGCAATGTCCTAATTCTGTTTGTTTGGGAGGTCCATTATACGCCAGATCCTAACGATTGGGGCAGGGCTTCCAATCCAATGTGAAGAGGAACGCACATTGCAACAAGGTTAGCAAATTAGAGACGGGCAGTAATCTAATCCACAATGCGTGCCTTCCATCCAGACATAAACAATCGGCGGTAATTAGGGTTCCAGCGGCACGGACCTTGACCGGGACGCTGAGGAAGAAGAAGTGGAGGTGGCCCTCGACCTCGACGACGGCGTCGAAGGGTATGGACCCGCGCGCGAGGTCCTCGAGCAGGTAGATGGCGTCCTCGACGACGCGGATCCCGTCGAGGCGGAGGTCGGCGTCGGCGAGAGACGGGCGCTGTGACGAGGCCGCCGCCGAGGCGACGGTGCGAGCGGCCGGCCGTGGTAGCCGATGGCGGCGTCGAGGCGGCTGTAGGCGAAGCGAAGAGGTTGGGGTTGCGGACGCGGGCCTTGAGCGCGGCGGAGACGTTGAGCGCGACGGCGGGCGGGCCACGACGAGAGCGTCGCGAGGCGGAGGCGCGCGACGCTGACGCCGGGTCGGAGGGCAGAGGAGGAAGGCGAGGGCCAGGAGCGCGAGGCGGCGAGGGCAGGGCGACGCTGCCGCAGCCGCAGCCCCGGGCGCAGGCGGGCGCGGAGGCGCACGGGACGAGGAGGACGAGGAGTCGGCGTCGGCGTCGTGGAGGTGTGATGGCGAGTGGGGGCCGAGGTACGGCGGCGGGGGGGCCAAAAATCATGGCAAGTGCGGGAGGAGGGAAGGACGACGTACGGGCGGGGGAGGGACGGACGAAGTGGAGGACGTAAGAGGGGAGATAATTAAGTGACCAAATTAATAGAAGTTCATCATCACATAAAAACCAAAGTACATACATAGTTCTCATCTAACAACATAAAGCTCTGCAGAGCATCTAAATTAATTAAACAATACATTGAAACTATGTAAAACATTTCAATGTGAAAACAAATACGATCATAATCGCAACCAAGGTAACAACTGATCCAACGGCATAATGATACCAAGCCTCGGTATGAATGGCATATTTTCTAATCTTTCTCATCTTCAAGCGCATTGCATCCATCTTGATCTTGTGATCATCGACGACATCCGCAACATGCAACTCCAATATCATCTTCTCCTCCTCAAGTTTTTTATTTTTTCCTTCAAGAAATTGTTTTCTTCTTCAACTAAATTTAACCTCTCGACAATAGGGTTGGTTGGAATTTCCGGTTCAACAACCTCCTAGATAAATAAAATCTATGTCACGTTGGTCGGCATAATTTTCATAAACAATAAATGAACCAATAGTTATGAAAAGATAATATATACCACATCTGAATCATAGACATGACGAGGGCCGACGGGGGCAGATACCAAAACCATCGCACTATATAAGATGCAATAATAAAAGTAAGAAAATAATACAAGTAAGAATATTTTTCCTTTCAGAAAGAAGATAAGAACAAGAGGCTCACCACGGTGGTGCTTGGCGATGAGATCGGCGCGGGTGATCGACGGCGGTGAAGACGGGACGAGGCGTGACGGACCGCTAAACCTAGACAAATATTGAGGAAAATGGAGGTTGGAGGTCGAGCTTGAGAGGAGAAAGCTTAAGTAGTGTGGCTCGGGCATTTCATCGAACACCTCATGTGCATAGGAGGTGAGCTAGAGCACCACAATGCCCCCCTTGCGGCAAGAGAAAAACAGAGCAATGGAGTGCTCTGCTTTCATGAGCGAGGGGTATATATAGGCAGCACTATTGGTCCCGGTTCGTGGCATGAGGCGGGACTAAAGGAAGCCTTTGGTCCCGTTCATGCCACGAACCGGGACCAATAGTGGTGGGCCAGAGCCAGGACCATTGGTCCCGGTTCGTCCCACCAACCGGGACCAAAAGGTCCGGACGAACCGGGACCAATGGCCCACGTGGCCCGGCCGCCCCTGGGCTCACGAACCGGGCAAATAGCTCCATTGGTCCCGGTTCGATTGAACCGGACTAATGGGCTAAACTGCCCTGGACGAAAGCCCCTTTTTCTACTAGTGTTCGTGCTTGGCTGAAGTTTCGGAGGTAGCGGCGCTGTAGATTTCAAGAGTCGGCTGATCAGTCATCAAGTCGACCAAAAGTCCACTCATGTCGAAAAAGGAAATACAAGGTTCTGTTGGTTACCCGGAGATGGTGGGGATGACCATTCGCATCTTGGGCAGGGCCTTCGCCGGCTTTGACGACGTCGCTCGAGGTTGCTTCGGCGGTTTCTCAGTCGGCGCGGGAGAAGTTGTCCTAGGTCGCTTAGTCGATCGCCGGTGGGCACAACAGCTTTATCGCGCCCGCCGCCGGGTCGTCGTCAACTTGGACCTTCCTCCGGCGAGGAGGATCGACGTCTTCCTCCTCGTCCTCCTCCTCCTCATCATCATCAGAGCCATCATCCTCCTCATCCTCCTCGTCGTTGGACTCCCATTCCTCCGGACTTTCACCTACACTTCCTTCTTCTTCTTCGGCCGTTTCCTGCGCCCCGTTGGGCATCGAGTACATCTCGGTGGTGACCTAGAAGACAACAAAACAAGGTGAAAGTCAGTCGACGAATTGGCATCAAAACAGAATGAATGCAGCAGAATCACAATGGAGATAAGTGGTGATACCTTGTGCGGTTGGTAACTCGGTCGAGTGGTGGAATCCTCCCAGCTCGCGAGGGTTGTCCTTGTTTCTGTGATGGCACTCATCCACTTCTCCAACAGTGGCGCCATCGACCTCCTCTGGATGGACCCGAGTGGTATCATCCGTGCAGAGTACATCCACATCGGATGACCTCGGTATTGGAGTGGCTGAATACGCCGCTGGAGAAAAACCTCCAGAGATCCATGCCGGTCACCCCATCGCGAATAAGCTGGACTACACGCCCATCGGTAGCTTTACTTGGGCCTTCTCCTCTGGTAACACCTTCAGGAAGATGGCGGTTCACTCGACTTATGGAGAAAGGAGGGAGCCCGGTCGATCGCCCCTGTCGGCTGGTCTTGGCGATAAAACAGGTCGACTGCCACACTCTAACCGAGTCGGGGAGAGTCATAGCCGGAAAGGCGCTCTTCCCCCTCATCTGGACCCCGAGTCCCCCACACATCTGGATTACTTGGGTCCTCTCGTCATTCGGGCTCGTTTTCTTCACCGTCCGAGAGTGACGGTGAATATGTGCTTGAAGAGACCCAGCGGTCGACAACCCAAGAAATTCTCGCAGAGCGAAACGAAAGCAACAAGATAGACAATGGAGTTTGGAGTGAAATGGTGGAGTTGCGCTCCAAAAAAGTTCAAAAACCCCCGGAAAAAAGGATTTGGCGGCAGAGAAAACCCCCTATCTACGTGGGTGGCCAGGAGGACGCACTCACCCTCTTCAGCTGCGGTTGCCACTCGCGTCCGGAAGCCTCGCCGACACATGGGGATCAGTCCTTCGTTGGCCAGATCGGTGAGATCCTTCTCGGTGATGGTCGAGCGGATCCAGTCTCCTTGGACCCAGCCCTGCGGCAGCTTGGACCGCGAAGAGGAGCCGCCCCGACTGGGCGCTCTCCCCTTGGCCTTCGCCGCCGCCTTCTTCACCCGTTCCAGGGCTGCGGTCTTGTCCTTCACCATGGTCGCCGGCAAGAAAGGTACCGAGCTTGGGCGCTGGACAGACGAAGAGCGCGGCGAGAAGGTTTGGAGGCGAAGAGAGGAGAAGTCTGAGGTCGCACTGTACAAAATGCCCTGACCAGCACTTTATATGGGGCCGCTTCCGAGTGGCTGACTGGTAGGCCCAGGCAATCCCATCGCAATCCCAAGAATAGCGCGCGACGATACGTGGCGAAAAAAGGCGGCGCTGAAGATCGAGGCGTCATCGTCTTATCCCATCCGAGTGCCGCGGTTTTCTCCGCTTCGCGCGCTTCCCAAAATTCGGATCCCACGAAATCCGCTAACCGCAGAGCAACTCGTCAGATAACAGATTTTCCTCCGATCCGTCGCTCGGAAATCCTCATGTTCACAAAGTTCACTTGACAAACGTGAAGAATGGATCAAGGCGACTGAAAGAGAAGTTGATGTCATCACTAAAAGGTCGTTGATCCAGAGTAAGACGCACTCACAACACGAAGAACAGGTCGGAAAGTTTATCAACTCCTTCCTCACTCAAACCTCGATCCATTCGGGGGCTAATGATGAAGTCATGTACCTGGGGTAGGGTCATAGACCTGCCCAAAGGTACCCTCCACAAGGACACTCACAAGAGAAGCAGCCTTCCAGTCGACCTGGTAGGTTTCCACTCGACAGATTCAAAGACACTCGACTACGAAGACCCACTCGACCACCAGGAGTTAAAGAGCCACTCGATACCCAAACGGTCTGTAGTTAAACAGTCTTTATGACCTTAATGACACTTTATGTAAGGCGTTACCAGTAATGCCTAGCTTTAACGCACCTTAAACCCTCTACTACGTGGGCTAGCTGGGGTCCTGGCGCACTCTATATAAGCCACCCCCCTCCACAGGTAGAAGGGTTCGCACCCCTGTAACACATACGCATATAATCCAGTCGACCGCCTCCGGGCTCCGAGACGTAGGGCTATTACTTCCTCCGAGAAGGGCCTGAACTCGTAAATCCCTTGCGTATACAACTACTCCATAGCTAGGATCTTGCCTCTCCATACCTACCCCCCATTCTACTGTCAGACTTAGAACCACGACACCGCACGCCTCGCCGCTATTACCGCGTCGAGCCTCCGCTGTCTCGGTCGAGCCTCAAGGGTCGCGAAACCACACCACTCAACCCCCACTGCAGAGTACCATCGATCATCACCGACCGATGACGAGTTTCACGCTTCTATCAGACCATTGGGCTCCAGTCCAAATTACGTGTCACTCGCTTTTTCCCACTGGATAGGCTTCGATTCTCTGGACCCTTACACCGTAGCCCCTCAATCCAGTTCCACCTTCAACATGACTCCATGGTGGTTGTACGTGCCACCCCGCGCCCCGTTGACTCCAAGCTTCATGTGCACATCACTTTGAATCAACCCCGCGCCATAGTCTTGTCGAAGCCACACAAGCCCTCGGGGCCTGCGACATGTGTTTCCACGCCCAGAAGTCGGTCACCATCGGCATCACGCTCCTGTGTCGTCGTCGCCGATCCCACCATCGTCTTCTGTACCAACCGACTCACGTCGATCCATCAGACTATCTAGTCCGACCCAGCCGAACTTCTCCGACTGCATGACACGCTCGAGGCTCCTAAATCGTCTTCCGTGAATTTCCATCCATCACATGATAATTCCATCTTAACTGAATTGACTTCCTGCAACGCCTTCAAGCATCCCTGTTGTGCCAAAAAATCTTTCACCCGTGTCTGCCATAACCCAAGGTTTTCAATTCCGTGAACTTCTCCACCTCAAACTAGGTACCTGTTGACGTCATAGCTCTTCATACAGCTGACACTTTGAAAAATTAAACCAAGCTCCCTTCACATGATGCTCAAATACACGAACCAAGACCTGACGTGGTACACTCCATGTACTAATTGCAAAAACCAACCAAGAATTATCTTGGTCTTAACGTGACCGTAGCTCCCTTGCACAATATTCCAATGCTAGCGTTGCACTTACTGCCAAAGCCTTCCGATGGATGCATATCAATGGATATTCCTCGACGCCGATTGATCTGCTGCCTCCGTCCGCGTCGCACAAGGACTCGGTCCTCCTTTGGTCCAAAACAAAATCTCGTATTGCCAGTACAGATTAATCAGCGCGCTTGCCAGCTTCCAGCAGCTCACCCGCAGTTTTACGGCCTCACGCGCGCCTGCCCATGGGCCGCCGCTGAAGCCACCGGGGCAGCCCATCAGACTTCCTGACCGCATAGGCCGCAGCCCAGCTTGACCACTGCGCCGCGTTCCGTCAATCGATCGATCTCGCCGAGACCGAATTGGTTTAATACACCGCACGCTGCCTGCCCGCCGCCGAACCGATCTGCCGCTGCATGTCGATGAATACTGCTTCTGATTGCTATTCCAAAACGTCGACTCCGAACAGATCTCGTTGCCACCGTTCTGATCAGTCGATCGGTTCCAACTCCATAATTATATCTCTCGGCTTTGTTTCCTCTAGATCAACCCGACCGTCTCTCGGACCTTTTCAACCCTGCTCATGATATCATTTGTTAAAATAAATCCGAGGCATACCGTCGATCATCCGAAGACCAAGCAATCACACGAACACGACACCGAGATTCGTTAACGAGGTTCACCGATATGGCTACATCTCCGAGGCTTGACTATGGGCGCTCCTCCCCATGACACCGCTACAATACCGTACCCGGTCGCCCTGGACACCGGCACATGCCGCCGGCTTCCCCTGCGTTCCGGTGCTATTATGTTGGCATAGGTTACATCGCGTGTCAATTTCACTATATATGAGAGGCGCAGAATACTGAGTGTCTCTTGGGACACGACTCCATATCCTAATACAATACAACTACAAGTCCAACTATAACATACCTTGTACACTATATTCGACACAACTCTAACAGCTTGGTCGCCTCCCCGCGTGGCCGTGCTCGCTTCGCTGCCGTCTGCCGGTCGTGGCGGGCCGCTGCGCGAGCGGCGCCGCCCACCGCCGCGCTGCCGTGGCTGCTCCTCGAGACCTGCGACTGCAGCAGGACGAAGCACGTGCACTGCCCCGAGGACGGCGCCATCTTGCGGCTCCAGCTCCCGAGCAGTAGGCGGCTCATCGGCTGCCACGACGGCGGTTGGGTCATCTCAACCGCGCCACTCAGAATCGTCAACCTCTTCTCCAGCGCCGAGGACGAGGTGGCACTCCCTGAGATGCCATGGAGGGTGTTCCACGAGAGCAGAATTATATTCTCCAAGCCGCCCACCTCAGGTGACTGTATCCTCGCCACCATGACCGAGTCCAGTGGCATCGCGCTCTGCAGGGTTGATTGTCCGGACAGCGCGTGGACGATACAAAGATGTAGGTCAAGCAGGACATTTCAGGATATCACGTTTTGCAATGACGAGTTGTATGGCGTCACAGAGTACAGCCGGGAGGTCATCAAGTTCGAGATAGGCCTGAATGAGGATGGAGCTCCCGTGGTGGGCAAATTCACTGTTTTGACCTTTTTGTTAAAATTTAGCACGATTTGACCTCGTTCTAAAATCTTTTTCTGATCTGACCTTTTTTCTACCGCCATCGTCCGTGGCGGTAGATTTTCAGTACCTACAGCCAAGGTCAATGGCGGTAGGGTTTGGTCAACATCAAAACAGCGCCGGCTGACTGTGCGAAGCCTACCGCCGTAGTCGACGGCGGTAGCTCGTTGTATGCTACCGCTGGTGATAGTGGCGGTAGGCTTCCAACGATTGCAAGTGTGTGTGTGGTTGCATGCATGTATGCTCATACGGAGGCCATTCACTCACACCATTTGTTGTTGATGTACATGCATGTTCACATGCACGCGTGTAAGTAGCCCCAGTACGCAAGAGTGCGGGCTTTTAGAGGCCGAGCATCAGGCAGGCCGGTATCCTGGCCATTGGAATGGGCTTGGGATCAGGAATCCCGTCAGGCTGGTTGGCAGGTTTGTGTCAGCTCGTGTCAGCCTATGCATTCAAATACGGTCCAGGATACACCTATGGGCGTACATGTTTGGCCCATCGGCCTGCTTCTGTCCCTCTCCTTATCCTCGCCGTGGGGTTGCGCACGTGAAGCATGGTCTGCTACGAGCTCCATCCCCTCTCTCTCTCTCTCTCTCTCTCTCTCTCTCTTCCATTATTCCCGTTGCGCCGGCCACCTCTCGTCTGCTCATGGCGCCGCCACACCCAACCTCCGCTCCAACGCTGCGCCTGTGACCGAGGCGACGGCTAGAGCGCTTGTCCTCTTCCACTACGGCGGCCAAAGTGCCAAACCACCCGGATCCGGCGTCATCTTCCACTCCGGCGGCCAGATCAGTTCGAGTTTGGGCAACACGAGATCTTCCGAGGACGCGGTCCTCGTCCACGGATCTGGCCGTGAGAAATCATTTTCTTCATTATTTCCGTCGGTGAGGCTGGATCACGACCTGTACTTGTGCTTTTCTCCTAGTTGTTCATTTGTTCCAGATTTGCATGTTTTTGGTTATTTTTTGATTTTGTTCCTTTTATTCCTTTGGTACTGCTGATTTGGCTGGTATCGTCGGGGTGCACGTGTGCATCAAAGCTACCGGCGGCAGTTCATTTTGGTTGAGAGGGCGTGCTTTCCAAGTGAATAATCTGAACTATAGCGCCTCTTACTAATTTTCCTCTTAGCTATTTGGGTTAGTCTCTGACCATAGCTAAGTCTAGTGAATATTTTTTTGGTCCTGGATTCTGAAATCCTGATGAACCATGTGCCACTGAATTTAGGATAAATTAGAGTTCACATCAGACACATACATTATGATTTAGAGTTCATGCTGTTTGGGTTGATTTGGATTTGTAAACAGAGTTGTTCTAGTTGTTTGGCTCCAGGTTAGCAGAGAGCTGATGCATGTGACAAGGGGGATTACTTATAATGGGCTTGGATTTCGTCGATGGTTGTGTTGTACATTCCTGGATATTTTTTACTGTTTTTATGGGCAATTTATTGTATTGGTCGGTTGAACTGTTGTTTAATTTCCTCTACACTTGTAGCAAGCAGCTTTTTTAGATCAAGGAAGTAGCAAGCAGCTTGGTTCTGGTTATGAATAATCTTTGGTACAAAAACTGATATGTGGTGTGCTTCTAGTGAAAGAAAAAATGGTTTAGTGTTTGGGGGTTGGAGTTTAGTCGCTGGTGTACTTGGGGAAAACCAGATTGTTTACTGACCTCCAGATTTTGTCAATGAGAGAATATGGAAGTAAACGGTTGGTCTGAGTTGAATTTTTGGATTGAAGGATTGTTTAGTACTGTTTTTTGGTGTTGTCTTTGTGTTGGTTTGACACACCAGGAAGCAAGATTGTTTTGTTCTGTTTCAGCTTATTTAGCTGCAAGCTAATGGTTTAGGTGCTTACGTATCATATTGGCTTTAATTGTTTGGCATTGTGATTGCTGCATTATTTGTCGGTTAACAGATGTTGTTATTGATAGCTAGCTTGGTTATGTACAAGTTGTGCTGCTGCAGCTCATGCGCCTGGCAACCAAGGATCTTGCTGCGTGAAGAGCTTTTCCCTGTTCGTGTTGTTGCAGCACTTGTGTGCAAGTGCTACTTCATGTAGCCTCAAATCGTGTAACTCTATTTTTATCAGGATGTGATGCCGATGTGAACCATGTACACCTATCTATCTTCTGATTGCATTAGAGGAGATAAGTTGACTGTCTAATGTAAGGTGTGCCGCATGTTTGGTCCTAACGAGTCTTAAAAGAAATGTTTACATTGTAAACAGTTTCATTATGCTTAAAATTGGCTAGTGAGAGCATTTTATTCATTTGCCAACTGCGACAATCTATGATATAAAATGGGAAAAATGTTAACGAGTAAACAAAAGCCTCTTTTATTTTTTGCGTTCAAACAAAAGCCTTTTCCAGCAGTGATATGAGATGGTGGCAAACTTTGTACGTACTACAAGATGAAGAGATCCAAATGATGCTTGTGAGCTTAACCAAGGCTGGCTAATGATAATCAAACTACCACGTCCTCTGGCCAACAAACCTCCACGTCTGCACGGTAGAACTGGTGGACAGTCAAGCAACGCTAGATTTCTGCTTTGTGTGCAGCTGGAGCCGGTCAAGGTACAGGTTTTGCGCTCGCTGCACTGGCACATTACTAGCCTGCTTCGAGTAGGGTAGGACAGTGGACAGGGAGCTATTGAGCTAGCAAGATTCCATGCCCAATGCTCCACCTTTCTTCCTGAATACACGCACCTGCCACCGATACAAGGGGACATGAGCCGAGAATACCGGACAAGCACGGATACCTAGCGCACATGAACGGACAGGATAAAGTCCTGCCTGATGCTCGGCCTTCATTTGCATTTTCCGCAATACGCAAGCACTAATGCATGCATAGACTACATATTTGCATACATACACAGACTGTCCGCACATGCATACGATATCAGAATACCCACGTTGCTATAGAGCAAAAAAAGAGTACTAGAGATCGATGCAAAGAAAAAAGATAAGTACTAGAGATAGATCTGAGTTTAAACTTGAAACTAAGTATACTTATCATATATTAGCTTGCATGTTTTTATTTCATAAATCATCGTTTATCTAAAAATAATTAGTAATCTCACTATCTGGGTTATCACAAGAATAGTCATTTAGATAATTTAATTTGAGATAAATGAGGAATAATTAGTAATTTGTCTACTTAGCTCCTTAGAAGTTTTTCAAGCATAAAGTGTAGAAGAATATTCCTATCCTAATCATATTTTCCATTTCCTAGTATTGAAGAAGGCTATCAAATTGTTTGATGAGTTTCTTTGAACTATTCCTATTTTTACGGAACTCGCTCTCTGGATTTTTTTGATGAGTTTTAAATGCAAGTTAGAGCATCTATAGCCGGACGCATCAAACACCCGGGCGGACGGCCCGGTCAATAAAATGTAGCATAGACAGACGCCTCAAACGGGCCTCAAACGCCCGGGCGGACCAGCGTCCCTCATATCCAGCCCAAATATGAGGCGGATATGGGGAGGCCCGGGCGCGAGCGGGCATATCTGGCACGTCGGTTTGACTTTCAGGTCCCACACGTAATCGCTCGAAAACCGAACGGTTCGACGGACATCTTCTCCAACGAATCGATTGCACTGCGTGTCGGCGCTCCAGTGCGCCGCACAAGGCCCCTAGCCCAGCTATTTAAGGCGGACGTTGGCATCGAAACCCTACCCATCCACACTTGCTTCCCTCCCGCCTGCCGCTGCTACTTTTCAATCTTCGTCCACCTCAACATTTCACTCGCTGACTGCTCGCCGGCCGCCACAACCATCAAGTTGTCATGCCACCACGCCGAAGGGTCAAGAGCTACCCTTATCTAACGCCGTAGCGCTGGCTGAAGCTCCTTGAGCAGATCCGGGTAAGACGCGAAGCCTGAATCGCTGCAACCCTACCTCTGGGCACGGAGGATTTGATGTTCGCGGACGTGCACGGTCGCATCCGCGGGCGTTTGTAGGGCCGAATTTGATGTTCGCGGTTGTAGATGCTCTTATATATAAACATTTACATTTTAACCATGGAAGTATATGTAATACTACATGCATGCACTGGTTGATTTATTGATTAGCTTCCATGTTGCATGTCAAAGATGTTTTTTCTTTCTCAAGTTTGAGTTGCTTAACACATGTGTCATAGGTATTTATTCGTGATTTTACTTTTGCGGAATTACATACAAGTACTTGCACTTTTTGAAGGCCAAGTCTACAACAAATATAAATACATAACCGAATACCCGCACCGGCTGGCCACACACGCATATGTTCGGAATGCCCGTGTACAGAGGAGACAAAAATATACAATGTAGCTAGTTGATTAATTTGTTGTTACAGTACGTGTGTGAATATGCGAGTATTCGAGTACGTATGCATGTGTGGCCGGCCAGTGTACGTATTTAGATATGTAGTCTGTGCATGCATTAGTGCTTATATACTGAGGCTACGTGGGTGCATATGAACATACATTCATATCAACAGCAACGCGATGAAGTGCTCTGTATCAACATGCATGCATGCATGCAACGACGGGCACACACTTGCAATCGATGGAAGCTTACCGCCGCCGTCACCCGCGGTAGACTACAACGAGCTACCGCCACTCACTATGGCGGTAGGCTTCGCTTAGTTAGCGGACGCTGTTTGGACGTTGACCAAAGCCTACCGCCATTGACCTTGGCGGTAGGCAATGAAAACCTACCGCCACAGACGATGGCGGTAGAAAAAGGGTCAAATCCGAGAAAATTTTTAAAACAGGGTCAAATCATGCTAAAGTTTGACAAAAAGGTCAAAACAGTGAATTTGACCTCCCGTGGTCACTGCCGAGATCCAGCTCAGCTGCTCCTTCTGGATGGATTTCGTCGGGGCAAAGACCAGTTACATCTTTGATTTACGTGGCAAGCTTGCAATGGCGGCGAGAACCCTGTGGTCACGAAACAACGAACCTTTCTTCAAGGTGTTTGAGCTCGTCGACAACCATGACCATGAACTAGCAGCATCTTACCAGCACAAGTGGGCAGAGGTCACAAGCTTAGGCGACCACGCCTTGTTCTTGGGGCGAACCTTCTCTAAGGCGGTCCTTGTGCCGGCACACAAGCGTGGCCATGTGGAGAGAAACCACATCTATTACACTTTTTGCTTGAATCAAAATGACGTTGTTCCTAGTGACGCGTCTTTCTTAACGTTCTCGAAAGGCTGCGGCGACTACGGAAAGAAGGACTATACCAGCGATGACGTGAAGATTACCAAATCGACAGGATACTTCGTGAAGGCCAATCTGCCTTACGATAGCATGTGGATTCTCCCGCCAGATATGTAGCTAGTCTAAACTCTAGAGAATCAGCACATGAAGCTATCTTCGAGACATACCATATACCTCCTCCGATCTGAAATGCAATTCTTTTGGAAGGTGCACATTGTCTTCCACATGGTAATTTGACCATTACTTGATGCGCAAACATTGTTACCTCGCATAAAAATAATTGTATGTTATGAAAGGTATATATATTTTCATGATATTTGGATAGAAACTAATGATGAGGAAACATATATATGGAACAGAAAAATTGATGAGTTGAGTGACTTCAATATTGAGGCTTTAGGTCTTTGATTGGCACATGTTTTTTACGGAAAATGTGAATGAACAGTCAGATGTGTTCATACACAGTACTTTTGTACTGCTGGTTGTTTTTTGTACTGTTGGATGTGGAGAATATAGAAACAAAAAAAACAACTACACTTTTCTAAAGTGGTATGAATATTAGGATCAATTTCAGAGCATTGTGAGCAGTACTGTGGAGAATTGTGCTTTTCGCAGCAGAAGTGGGCCTTTCAGGCGAGAAAGTATGGAGTGTTTTTCATGTTCTTTACTCTATTTTTTTGGTGGGTCGGAATTTTTTGGTCCTGGAAGCATGTTTCTAGACTAGAGCAAAATTACATTACTTACAATGAGAGCTCAAAAGATAGCAACTGAAATACAGAGAATTAAGGTGGATTGGGTGCGTATCTCCAACACGATGGAGAATACAGAGGAAATCTATGGATGGTGGTGCAAATCTCCAACACGATGGAGGTTAAACCTCTCGTAGTGGGTAGCAAAAGTGTATGATATTGTCTCCATGCATACTACATACTAGCTCCTTTCCAGTTTATAAGGTTATGTGTATCCCTGGATCAACAATTTGACAAATGTAATAGGAGTTGTGTATCACAACAAATGTGCCATTAGATCAAACATTGTATTTTCTAATGGTACAACTTTTGTGATATTAAATAGGTTATCATAGTTATCTTCAATGAACTCATTTATTATTTTGCATGACTCATGTTAGCTCCCTCATTTAACATGAAACGGTATCATGTTATGGTACAACTATCCTCGTTTTTCTAGCTATGCTATGACCACACTGCAATATGCGTGGTTGACATTGCATGAGATTGCATGATATTATGCTATTATACCCCACCATGGGATGTCTCTTAGAGTGCACACCATGGTGGTGCGAATCTCCTAGCCTTTCAAATCCATTGTCATGTATTGCGCAAAAACTTGTTAATTTGAAGTAGCCAATTCTTAGGAATTTCAAATTCCAACATGAGTTTGGATCTCAATCTTATTATTTCTAAGTGTTTAGCCCAGTTTCTGCGAAAAGGCCCATAGATGTATTAATCATGTTAAAAAATAGATCTATTAATCAGCACAAAACATTATAAAGCACCCCTCAAGAAAATAAGAAATTACAACGCAGTCCATTGGGAACTAGCCATCGTCTTCAGCCCTGACGTGCCGATGGCTCGGCTCCGCGGCCCCTCCCAAACCGAAGTCAGGTTGATTTTGTAGTTCTCGCGGACGGGAAGTCATCGAAGCGCAAATCCTGTTGTACCATCGCCTTGGTGGAAAGAACGCCCCTTCAAACTCGGAACAACCATACCTGGAGCACCAAAGCTCCACTAATCCGTGGATCCGAGAGAACACACTGCCGGAAGCTCCCTGACTCTGCCACATGTGACCTTGTTGCCGGCATGGGGGTGGAACTCCAGCAACTTTATTCCTCCGCAACGTCGCCTCCACCACCAGAACAATGCTGCATGGAACTCCTACCCTAGTATCTACACACTAGAACCATAGATCCATGGCTCCCCTCCTCTTCCTTCGCCGGAGCAGTGGACGAAGAGGGAGGGAGCCCGTGGCCTGGCAGTGGCGGATGCAGGGAACGTCGGTCGACTCCTTCCGCCTCTCCGAAACCTTAACTCGGGGAGGGGAAACCGGATCTTTAATCATGCTCAAGTGTGCTTCAACCTGGTTTCACAAATTATTTTCAATATTGAGTTTGTTTTGAAGATAACATCTAAAGAGTGGCAAACGATTGGAACAAATTATTTATTCCAACACACATGGAAGGGATGTAATTTGGTTTACACGGGACAATAAATGGAAAATACTGAGAATTCGGGTTGATGGGGATGCGAATCTTCAACATGAGGGAGAATACAGACTATAGGTGGATGATGGTGTGAATATTCAACAAGATCAGGGGTGGAAGTCAGCCCCCACTTCTTGTTATGACTCTGCAAGATTCGACAATGGATTTGTCTTCCTCAGTCTTTTTGAACTTTTCCAATCCTGGTACTTCCCCCCAGTCTTCTTGAGTAATATGATCCCTTTTTTTTGCGAGTCGAGTAATATGATCCCCGACGCTGAGGGTCAATCCTTTCCCTTCACCCCTTTGCCCTTTCAAATGAAAAAGAACTACCAATGCAAAGAAATGTAATGAAATGAAAAATTGCTACTTATTTATTAAATTACACTGAAAAGAAAGTCTGTAAACCCGCAAAAAGTCTGTAAAAGAGGGCAGATGGATGTAGGCTAAGTGTCCATTCTTATGTACTGCGCATATATGTTGGGTGTTTCAGCATACAAGTAAAATCTTGTTAATTTTTAAGTAACCAATTCCAGCATGATTTTGTTTGAATCTCTTTTTTTTTGCCGGTGAGAGTTTGTTTGATTCTCGTGAAATAATTAACGTGAATCTTATTATTTCTGCAGAATATCAAAGAGGTAGCCACTTTTGTAAACTCCCATATTTTCGCTTCCATGAAATTCAAAAAGTAATGGGATATAATTTCAACTCCCTCCGTTTTTAAATATAAATATTTTTAGAGATTTGAATAAAGACTACATACAGGTATATATATAGGACAAATGTTTCCTACAAGCAGTGGTACAAATATGTACGTATTTCACAAATATAACAAAAACTATGGCCTTACATGTAATTTTTTCATGTAACTTTGGTTTGAAATATCTTAGATATAGTATATGAACATATTTAAAATAATAAAATAGTATATATAGTACTACATGGTAGTATATGATATATGTGGGGTAACTACCACCGTGTGGTAGGATGGATTTTCCTATATATATATATATATATATATATATATATATATATATATATATATATATATATATATATATATATATATATATATAGGACAAATTTTATCTACCACCAGTGGTAGTTACCACCACTTGAGTTTTATATGTAGTTTGTAGTATCTATCAAATCGGAGAGTATGTAGCGTAGTATGTAGTATATAAGAGTGTTTAGGTAGTATATATACTATTTTTTGGTAGTATGTATCATATTTTGAGTATGCTCTCTTTTATGTACAAATATGTACGATTTCACAAATATAATAAAACCATGGGCCAACTTGAAATTTTTTCATGCAACTCACTTTGGAGTATCTTATATATAGTATATGAACATACTTAAAATGATAAAGTAGGATATATACTACCATAAGATAGTATATGAGTCATGTGGGGTAACTACCCCCAGGTGGTAGGATGGAGGCGTCAGGGTATGTACAATGATTAAAGCTCCTCCTGCCCACGCCCAACTCCCATCTAGGGTTTCCTTGCCTCTCGCCGGCGCCGCCGGTCCGCCTTATCTTCTATGGTCCTCGGATCATGGAGGCACGGTGGATCCCGGCCCTTGCCGGCGGGAGGGCTCCGTTTTTAGATGCTTTTTTGAATTTTGTTAGGGTTTGTGCCATGCTCAAGAAGATGAGGCGGTGGCGGCTTCTTGAAGATGGAATAAGGTTCTCCCCGCCTAGCCCCCGTCCCGGTGATGTTTCAAGCATCGTCGGAAGGCGTGTGGAGGTTTGTCTCCGGCGGATTTCACTCGTCTTCGCTCGTCTACGTTTGTGTGTCTGCAGGTTGGATCCTTCCGGTCTATGCTTCTCTTCATCGGCGGCGGTTGCTGTTCTGGTGCGCTGGTCCTATGGGGCCTTAGCACGACGACTTCCCGACTGTCTACTACAACAATGTTTGCCCTGCTCCGACGAGGGAGGGGCGATGACGGCGGCGCGCCTTCGGCTCGCTCCAGAGATTGTAGTCGTCGCTAGGTGGTCTACAGACCTGGATGTAATTTTTACTTCTAGTGTTCTTTGTACTACCTTGACAGTTGATGAATAGATCAGAAATTTTCACGCAAAAAAAAGGGTATGTACAATGATTGATAAGATAGTCTTATCTTAAGTCTTACATGTAATTTAGAGATGACAAAAAAACATGTTTACAATGGGTCATCTCTTAGTCTTATACTATTTAATAACTAGCTATTTCTAAAAATATGGTGAGACATATTGTGTTAAAAGATCATCTCTTGTCTTCTCTTATTTAAGAGAAGACAAGTCTTTTCTTATGATTTCTTTCTTCTCCACCTTATTATTTATCCTACGTGGCATCTCTAAGATAGAACCATTGTACATGCCCTCATGCACCTAAGTAGCACAAATTATGGACGTATATTATTTGCCAAAAAAATACTATATATATAAATGCTTGATGTCATTTGTGGAATACTCGCTATAATTTCGGGAGGGCTGTTTTTTTCTTTTTTTTTTTTTACATCGGCGTCGATAATTAAGCGTGCATGCACCGATTTCCCAACAAACAAAGCAAACCTAATTATCCTTTCTCTCCACGATAGATTGTCAACTAGCGATGTCGACGCAGATGGCCGCCGCTGCCGCCGGCGACGAACGGAAAAGGAAGCGCGCGCGTACCCGAGATCCGGCTCAGCTGCTCCTTCCTGATGGATTACATCGGGGCGACAACCAGTTACATCTTTGTTTTACGCGGCAAGCTTGCAATGGCGATGAGAAGCTTGTGGTCACGAGACCACGAACCTTTCTTCAAGGTGTTTGAGCTCATCGACGTCCATGGCGATGGGCCAGCAGTGTCTTACAAGCACAAGTGGATGGAGGTTACAAGCTTGGACGACCATGCCTTGTTCTTGGGGCGAACCTTCTCTAAGGCGGTGCGATTGCCAGCTGACAAAGGTGGCCATGTGGAGAGAAACCACATCTATTACTCGTGTTGCTTGAATCAAAATGATATTGTCGCCGGTGATGCGTTAAGAACCTTCTCAAAAGACTTCAGCAACCAGACATATTATAGGGGAGACGACGAAAAGGAGGACAAAGCCAGCGATGACATGATGAGGATCAAATCGACAGGATACTTCGTGAAGAGCAGTCCTTACGGTAGCACATGGATTCTCCCTCCGGTTATGTAGGTAGTCTAAACTCTAGAGAATCTCCGCCGGCATTAGGAGGCGAAGAGGGATTTTTCGTCAAAAAAAACCACCTGTCGGATTAAAATGACAAAAAAAAACCATCTACGACTCAAAGCGACAAAAAAGACCCCCTCGCCGTGGCGGCAGGCGCGCCGGGCGACACGTGGCGCCTGCCGCCACGAGATGAGGCGGCCAGTCGCTGCCACAGGATTCTGATCCGGGGCCGAAACGGAAACGGGAATGATGGGCCATGCCGCCAGCATATGAGGCGGCCTGCACTGTAGCTCGACAGCGACACGCTTCTGCCGCTGCAAAGGATGGGCCATGCCGCCACGGCTTTGTGGCGGCCGCACTGCACGCTTGCCGGCAAGGGCGCGCGCTGGCCAACCTACGTCCATTCTCTTTCCGGCGCCTCCTTTTTCTTCTCAATTTTTTATATCGAGAAAAGTTTGGGCAGCACCTGCGTCGTCCGCTTATGATTGTTTGGCCGTGATAACATGATGTACTAAAGTAAAATGAACTTGCTTGTTACACGGCCACACACATACATCAAATCGCATGCATAAACACCAATTAACTGCATATGAGGCTGTCGGCTTGTGGCGGCATGTCCCACCCTTTGCAGCGGCAGCAGCGCGTCGCTGTTATTAGCTCGCTCTGCGGATCTACTGTGCAGGCCGCCTCATACGCTGGCGGCATGGCCCACCATTTCCCGTTTCCGTTTCGATACCGGCTCGGAATCCTGTGGCAGCGACTGACCGCCTGGTAGACTGGCGGCCGCCATGGTGAAGGGGGTCTTTTTTGTCATTTTAATCCATATGTGGTCTTTTTTGTCAAATCGATTCAGCAGGTGGTCTTTTTTGATGAAAAATCGGCGAAGAGGATGAGAGGAGAGGAGAAGAGTGTGAGAGGAGAGGAGAAGAGGTGATGAGAGGAGAGTAGAGGATATATCATTTTAATTTGTATATATATGTCAATTAATGTGTAGTAGAGTTTAGCAGTATTGATAAAATAAAAGAAAGGTACAGAGAAAAGAATGAAAGGAAATTCTAAAATGAGAAGAAGTTGGTCGTACACAAATGTTATCTTTTGTTAAAATGTGGATATGTGTGGAAATATTAGCTAGTTATAGTTAATTGTTACTGTACATTGTTAGCTAGTTAGATATATTAGTTGCTAGTTCGAACACCTGTTCTCTCAGCACCTGAGGGAATAGTGATCCCAAGTATGGTGCCGGGAGCCAGGGACATGTGGATCATCCATGCCAGAGTTTGGAGGACGACAATCTTATCCAATGACGAAAGACATCACCTTCGTCAAGGTCTATTTCTCCTGAGACGAACCCTTAATAATGCTCAAGTATGAAGATGGATTTGGCACTCATACTGGACTGGAGTATGAGAGTGTCTATATATGTTTATCTGAGCATATATAGTGACTTCAGTTTACATGGGAAAATCAACGATCTGAAGCTACCTTATATACACTGACTGTTGCTCTATACTACTTGCACAAGACAATTCAAGATCATTATTAAGTGGCAATTTCATAAGATTTTTTGTGTGCAGAAAATCCAACCAAGTGGGAAGAACCGAGGCCGTCTTAGCTACAAGTGCATCATCATCTTTTTGGCTCCGTCAAGTCCTTATGTGAACAACAGCTCGATCGAAAAAAAAAACAACATTACACTTACTAGTATATTTGAACCAAGGGAACGAAAAAGCTTGTGTTGATTTCGGTCAAGGCCTCGCAGCCTGTCCGTCGAAAGAAATATGGTTGCAGGTTGTGGCACTCACAAGACACCGGCTGATGGTGCTGCTGCCCCTGCTCCCTCGCCCAGGAGGTCAGCACCGCCGACGCCTACTGACATTCTGCACCGCAGGATGGTGCCAAAACCGCGGCGGAGATGACAACGACCGAGAAGGACATCCCAGCAGCAGCTTCAGGGTCCAGATGCGTGGCAACAACCACTGTTGTTTGCAGGTGTTTTTGCTTCAGACGGTCGGGTGACCAACACCAACCCCAGCATCAGTATAACACTCCCTGCTGTGCCTGTTGGGATACATAAACAGCAAGCAAGATGTATGGCTAGATCACTAGACTTAACTGTACATCTGAAAATTCACCCCCTTTTTTTTGCATTGTTGTACATGCCAACAAGGCAGCACGCATGAAAATGCAGTTTGTTAGCAGAGCATCAGAAAAGGGCATTCTTGTTGGGAAAAAAAATCAGTACAGAGTTTGTTTGCAGCAGAACAAAAGAAGAAGAAAAAAAGAAGAAAAAAAAAATAAAAAAAAAAGGCGCCCACCGTGGGGCTCGAACCCACGACCACAAGGTTAAGAGCCTTGCGCTCTACCAACTGAGCTAGACGGGCTTGCTGAGTGATTGCTTCCAAGCATATATACAATCTCTTCCATTCATGTGCACAAAGAAGATATCACCTGCAGTTTCTCTCTCTCTCTCAAAAAAAAAGAGGAGAGATCACCTGCAGAAAATGAGGGGGCAAAAATATTTTGATGGATCAGCACACTGCTTCAAAGAAATGAAAGCCATGATGGCATCTTCAGAAAGCTCTGTTACCGAATGAATTCAAAGAAGAAAGAGAAGTGCGATGCCCCTTGGCTCCAGCGCCAATGGCCAATGTTTGACCGATAGAGAAAAAATATGCCCCCAGCTGGTTATCCCCGACAAATAAAAGCTCAAACATTTTACAAATGATATTCAGATTTTCTACCAGCTTGTTCCTGTTGCGCCTCAAATGCACGCCTTCTCTTCATAGTTAGGGCTGCCGCAGGGATCCCAGGAATTTCTCGCTGATCAAGTTCCTGACTGTGATCTCTTGCAGTAAGAAGGTAGCGTTAGGCCGCTAATGAAGCTTTTGAGCAGCAAGCAACTAATTATGTCGAAAGGAAGGTGAGAAAATGGACAAATTACTATGATGCTTAAGAGCCTTGCTGATTGCGTTTTCTAGTCTCCAGGATAGGGAAGTGCACAGCATCATATTTGAGACACCATTTCATTTCATCAACTGGACTATCTGATAGTTCAGAATTCTACAACTGATGATACTAAGCATGTACCTCTGGGATTTCTACTAAAAATGCAAGTTCTATTTGTGTCATTCTAGCTTGATTGTGTACCAAATCCTTTGTAACATTGTTAATGGTTTCCTGTGACCTGGAGCGAAAGCACCAACGCCAAAAACAATTCAGTGTCATCTTGGTTTGCAAATTGAAATCTACAGAATCAGATCTTGTTTAGATCATACCATCATTATACTGAATTTGTTTGATTTGGAAGAATAGCACCTTTACATGCCTTGGTATTTTCATTTTGAATTCATGACACCATCACTTTGGATAACCTTGTGAGGGCAAAACTCGCAGAAACGTAGAAACTTGGCACCTCGAAGGGCATTCTGTTGAAGTTCTAAATGCTCCACTATTCAAGGCATGCAACTGAATGACTGATACAAGGCAAAACTGAGAGGTCATGTACCGGACTGTAGTATTGCTGTCACCAAAAATCTCCACAGCTGCATTGCCCATTCTTGAAATGATGAAACCTATTGGCATCTCTGACGATTATATCCCTTCTCCTGACTAAGCTCATGTACTTGATAACAGTATGGCAATCTCCACACACACGGAGATTCTTCGTAACAAAAATGGTCTTATCTTCACTAAGTGTGAGGACACCAAAAGCTACTGCTAGCTTTTCACTGTGATAAAGAAGCGCCTTCTCCTTTTCCTCTTCCTCGAGATCTTGCAGAACAAAACTGGTATCAGCATGGTAACCCAGTTTATTAATATCTACCAGGATATTATCCAGCTCTTGATATATCTCAGGTGACCGTGGATGAGATCTGTCCCCGCCAATAAATGCATGCAGAGAGCCATTTATCTCGATCCAACTGCAGCCAGGGCTCTTCTTGAACCCCTTCTCCTTCTGTATTATTCGAACTTCTGCTGCCTCGTCAAATCTCCCAGCGGCGCTGAATATGTTGGACAACAGAACAAAGTTGCCAGTCCCCTCAGGTCCTAGTTTCTGGATCATCCTAGCCACTTGCTTTCCTAAATCAATGTTCTTATGAACCCGGCAAGCTGCAAGCAAGGCTCCCCATACACGAACATCTGCTTTCATCGGCATGCTCTGGATAAACTGATAGGCTTCATCAAGGAAACCCCCCCTCGCCAAAAGATCAACCATGCTGATATAGTGCTCCATCCTTGGAGTTATACCATACTTCTGCGCCATCATGTGAAACCAGCGTTTCCCTTCAGTCACGAGCCCGGAATGGCTGCATGCTGAAATTAGGCAGATGAATGTGACGCCATCAGGTTCACAGGCGTGATTCTTCATGTCCAAGAACAGCGCAGTGGCTTCCTTCCCGAGCCCATGGATTCCGTATCCCGCAATCATAGTATTCCATGACACAATATCCCGAGCTGGCATGACATCAAAGATCTGTCTGGAGAGATCAATCCTTCCACACTTTGCATACATATCCATCAAGGCATTGCAGATAGAGGTCTCTGGTGCCATTCCACGAACTATGACGGAAGCATGGCTGCACTTGCCATGCTGCAAAGCCGCCAGGTGTGCACACGCTGGGATGAGTGACACCATTGTGGCAACATCCGGCTGTACGTTGCAGGCCTGCATCTTCCTGAAGACGAGAAACGCTGCATCCGCCATGCCATTCTGCACATACCCTGATACGAGCGCACTGTAAGAGACCGTGTCCTTGGCCCCCATCTCATCAAAAAGGGCGGTAGCTTCGTCGATCAACCCACCCTTGGCATACATGGAGAGGAGCGAGTTCCCCGCGGTCACGTCAGAATGGAGGCCGGATTTCGCAAGCAAGACATGAAGCTGTTTACCGATGCGGAGATCGGCCAGGCTGGCGCAAGCTCTGAGAGCGCTGGCGACAGAAGTCGGGGAAAGGAAGCCCAGTCCTTGTGCCAGCATGTCCTTGAACAGACTGAAGGCCTCCGTCATCCTGCCGCACACCACAAAGCCTCCGATGATGGCGCTCCAAGTAACATCGTTCCTGATGGGCATGGCCTCGAAGACCCTGCGTGCGTAGAGCAATTCCCCGCACTTTGCGTACATGTCCAGCAGCGCAGTGCCAACAAGCACCCCGTCCTTGTCGTGGAGAGAGGCACGGACGCTGTAGGCATGCATCGACTTTCCTTGACAGAGCGCGCTCTGCTGGGCGAGCAGTGGGAGGAGGGCGACGAGGGTGGAGGCGTTGGGCCTGAGGCGGGTGCAGCCCTCCTGCATGTGGAGGAGGCACTCGAGCGCGTGGTGGTACATGCCGTGGAGCGCGTAGCCGGCGAGCATGGCGTTCCACGCGACGGCGTCCCTGGCGGGCATGGCGTGGAAGACGGCGGCGGCGGGGCCGAAGCGGGCGCACTTCATGTAGAGGTCGATGAGGGCGGTGCACACGAAGAGGTCGGCGTGGAGGCCCGCGTGGGCGGCGTGGCGGTGGATGGCGCGGCCCGCGCGGAGGTCCTGGAGGGCGGAGCAGGCCTTGAGGACGAAGGGGAAGGTGTACTTGTTGGGCGGGCAGCGGGCGTCGCGGAGCATTGCGGCGTAGAGGGCGAGCGCGCCGCCGGCGTGGGCGGGGCCGCGCCAGGAGTAGGCCCGGATGAGGGCGTTGTATGCGCGGGCGTCCGGGTCCGGCATTCGGTCGAACAGGTGGCGGGCGCGCGTGAGGTCGCCCCGGGCGATGTGGTCATCGAGCTGCTGCTGCTGCTGCTGCTGCTGCTGGAGGTGGCATGCGTCGGAAGGTGGTGCGGCGGTGGAGAGGGCGCGGGCGGCTGCCGGAGGAGGAGGCGGGCAGTGTGGTGGTGCGGCGGCGGCCGGTTTGAGTTTGGTGGCGGGAAGTCGCGGCCGCATCGCATGGTTTCTTACTTTCTTTGGAACTCGACGAGACCAGAGGAAAGAGAGAAGACTTTGGGCTTCGTTAGTTTTTTTTACGCAAACTTTCTTTCGTCTAGTGGCCAGAAAGGGCCCAGGCTTTGTCTGCTTGGCCCACTTAGGTTAGTATGGGCCCAAGTCCTCGTTTAACCAATTTTTTTCTCTAAAAAATGTGGGGTTTTTTAACTACTCCCTCCGTTCGGAATTACTTGTCTCGGAGATGGATGTATCTAGAACTAAAATACATCCACATACATCTATTTCTGCGACAAGTAATTCCGAACAGAGGGAGTACATTGACAAAGTCACCACGGGTGCATTTATTTATACAAGAAAAAAATGGTTTCAGTGATGTTTCCCCTTTCAGTTTTGAAAGGTTTCGGACGATTCTGCTGGTTTTTTCCTTTGATATTCTAGCTGTTTTCTTTTGGTTTTTTATTATTTTATTTTTTCCTTTTCTATGTCTTTAATTCATGAAAAAAAAATCAGGAACATATTTTTTTTAACATTTTATAAATTCGTGAATATTTTTTGAATTCAACAGTTTTAAATTAATAGGAATTTTAAAAACTAAGGAGCATTTTTTAAAATTGTTAACATTTTTTAAACTTGTTAATACTTTGAAATCCCGCACATGTAATAGAACGTATTTTGATATAAAACCGTGCAAAAAAAAACAATTCCCTTCAAAGTACAACTTTTACGAATCGATGTAAGCATGTACTAGAAATCTATCTATCTGTTACATAACCACAATACTTGGACTTGTCGAGGCACCGTGTTAATCCGCATTATCCAAATTATTTCAATAGTTTGATGTGTAACCAATTATCAATGGCTAGGATTTAGAAAGTTTCTACACGTCAAAAGTGAATTCGAAAATCTTTGTCGAGTTCCCTTAATGTAGTACTCGGCAAACGTGTCCCCGTCGCGACAAAACCGTCAACCCCGAACGACCGTGCCACGTGGTTCCTAATTGTCCAGTCCATGTCGTGGGATAATGGCAGAAGACGTATTCCGGTATTCGTCGGGTCTTTTGTTTTGACAAGTATTTTGTCAATGGCTCTCGGCGAACTAAAGACTATCGAGTACGCTCTTTTGCTGAGTTTTGTACTCGGCATATGGTTGATTTGCCGGGTGCAAGTGAAACAAAGCTTGGCAAACAGCTTGGCACTCGGCAACGACCAATTTTCTAGCAGTGGTTGCCGAAGATCCACGAAGCTTATAAGTCCGCTCAGCACCGCCGCCACCAAGAAGGGTGCAAGATTGCGCATATATCTGTTTGTGTTTCAACATCCAAGTAAAAGCTTGTTATTATTTTGGTGAAATTTTACAGAATATTCAAAGAGCAAGCCATTCTAATCTTCCGTACTTTTGTTTACCTGGAATTCGACAGGGCAATGGGGTACAAATTTTGGTGGCTCGACTAGGAATAAAAAGTCCTCAGGCTACTGGTAAAAAATAAAATAAAATTGGTGGCTCGACAAGCACGTGAGTATTAGAATTATTATTATTATTTTGGCGATGCATATTTGCCAACAAAAATTATACTAGTAGTATAGAGATATAAAGGTTTGATGTCATTGGTGGAGTACTACTCTACAATTCGTGTCGTAACCGAGTAGGAGATAGTATGTTGGATCCTTTTTTTAGATGATGTTGGAGATTTCCAATCGATTCCTGCATGTACCCAGCACACAAGTTAAACCTAGTTTGCGTTTTCATCCACGATAGGTTGTCGACTAACGATCGATGTCGAGGGAAAAGAAGCGCGCGCGTACAGCGCCGCCGGCCGAGCGGCGGCGCTGGTCGTCCGCGTTACCAGACGACGTCCTCTCCGTTGTGTACCGTATGGTCACCTCCCTGTGCGACCGTGTGCGCTTCGCCGCCGTCTGCCGGTCGTGGCGGGCCGTGGCGCGAGGGGCGCCGCCCACCGCCGCGCTGCCGTGGCTGCTCCTCGAGCCCTGCGATTGCAGCAGGACGAAGCGGCTGCACATCCCCGAGGACGACGCCATCGTGTGGCTCCAGCTTCCCCGGGGCAGTAGGCGGCTCATCGGCTGCCATGACGGCGGCTGGGTCATCTCAACCGCGCCGCTCAGAATCGTCAACCTCTTCTCCGGCGCCAAGGTGACACTCCGTGAGAAACCGGCGGGGGTCTTCTCTGAGAGCAAAATTGTATTCTCCAAGCCGCCCTCCTCGGGTGACTGTATCCTCGCCACCGTGAACGAGCACCGTGGCGTCGCGCTTTGTAGGGTTGACGGTCCGGACAGCGTGTGGACGACACAAAGATGCAGATCCTGCGGGACAATTGACGACATCACGTTTTGCAATGGCGAGCTGTATGGCCTCACAAAGTACAACGGGAGGGTCATCAAATTTGAGATAGGCGTGGATGAGCACGGAGCGCCCGTGGTCACTGCTGAGATCCATCTCAGCTGCTCTGTGTCGACGGACAACATCGAGGAGAAGATCAGTTACATCTTTGATTTACGTGGCAAGCTTGCAATGGCCATTAGAACCCAGTGGTCACTAAACCACGAACCTTTCTTCAAGGTGTTCGAGCTCGTCGACATCCATGACGATGAACTAGCGGTGTCTGACAAGCACATGTGGATAGAGGTCACAAGCTTGGATGACCATTCCTTGTTCTTAGGACAAACTTTCTCTAGGGCGGTGCCTGTGCCGGCAGACAAACCTGGCCACATGGAGAGAAACCACATCTATTACTCTTGTTGCTTGAATCAAAGTGATGATCTCCCTAGTGGTGCGTTAAGAACGTTCTCGAAAGGCTGCAGTCGCCAGAAATATTACAGGGGAGACGACAGGAAGAAGGACATTACCAACGATGACGTGAGGATCAATTCGACAGGATACTTCGTGACGGGCAGTCCTTACTGTAGCATGTGGATTCTCCCTCCGGATATGTAGCTAGCCTTGATTCTAGGGAATAATCAGCACATTAAGCTATCTTCAGGAGATACCATATGCTTTCTCCGATCTAAAATGTAAAACTCCCGGGACATGCACATTGTCTTCAAGATGGTAATTTCACGTTACTTGATGTGCAAACATTGTTGCCTCGTAGAAAATATCTGTATGTATAACACTTTACCTACATGTAACTCGTCTGAAAAATAAATTTGGGTCGGTCGATTTTTGAGCCATTGATTTTTGAGCCTCGTAGAAAAATATCTGTATGTATAACACTTTACAGTAGCATGTTTTTTCTGTTGCGTTTGTTGTCATGTTTTGGACTGAAATTTTTGACTGACCACTATTCTAGGTCAGTCGATTTTCTATTGGGCTGAAGCCCATTTCGTGTTTTATAAGCTGACAATGCTTCATGTTTTCCTTATGTTTGTATATGCCTTTTTAGTTTTTATTTTTTCTTCTTTTTCTTAGTCATTTTTATGGGTATTTTTGCGATGTTGGGTGAGAGTAAAATGTGTACACGCAAATACTGTATAACACGTGTATAAACTGTACTATTAGAGTGTTATAAAATTGGACCATTGTATGTTTATTTCTTACATACTAAATAAGTGCAGAGTTGTGTGCAATTCTTTTATGTTCTTTTTAATTTTCTTTATTCATAAAGGATAATACAAATACCAATAATTCATTCTACCTTAGAAAAAAATCATTATTTTTATTATATTTTAGTTATCATTTCACTTTCTTTCTTCTGTAAGGTTGGTACCAATGTTGTTCTAGCATACAATATGATAGAAGCATCATTCTACCATATAGAATAAAAAAACACGAAGTAAAATCCCAGTACATGGAACTTACAAGGGAGTGGCCACTAAGGATTTGCTGCTCTGACCTCGTCAAACAGCCAATAATAAAATAGGAAAAGGTCTATACAAACAGATGACTTCACTTCTAAACCTGCCTTTTGGTGAGCATCCCTCTTATTTTTCTATTAATGAAAACCACATTTAGTTCATTTCACCATAATGTACTGATGAGTTGCTGCTTGGGCCCAGCTTCCTTGTTGCAGCAGCTGGTTTGCAGTGTTTGCGGAGTTTTCCACTAGTCTTCATGGATTTATATGCGTTAGCTCTTAAGCGTCATCTACGAGATCCTCAACTCCGTTGTCTGTCATTGGAGATGGGGTAATACATATTTCTAACCCCTCCATGTATTGTTGGCTTAATAAAATATATTTGAATTACTTTTATTATTTCTGCAGATCGTAGGAATATTACTTCTCATTGCAACCAGTGCGTCACGCGGTGTCTCCTACCAGATTTGTAGTGAGCTGGATGTTGATGATATAGAGCATTGTGGTAGTTTCAATAGTTCGATAGTGTGTGCTTTTCTTAGCTTTTTCTCACTTCTATCATCTTTTTCCCTAAACCTCAATTCATTGGCTTGCTGAACAGACTGGAGATGCAGTGTCGGATCTAGGATTCGACAATGTGGGGGCAACCTTGGACAACATTCCAGTTGCTAGATTTTTTTATTACACTACACCAAAATTAATATATGATGATAAGCATTACACTAGTAAAAGAAAATTTGAAATTGTTTGTGGGGGCAATGGCCCCCATGCCCCAGACACTAGATCCGCACATGCTAGAGTGTGTAGTGCTGAAGATAATGCGATCCTACATGGATGTGAAATCTTAGTTATGTGTGGTACGCCTTTAGGCCTACCTCTTGACAGATGGTTTTGCAGAAACTGGTTGATTGCTTCACCGATGAAAGATGGTGGGGTTGTCGCTGCCTTGCCGCCAGGTTTGTAGCGAGGAGCAGCGCCGCACCTTGTTACAATGGTGCCACCAAGAGGAGAAGACCCAGGGAAGAAGCCGGCCTTCCTTTGGTGGCCAAAGCCGGAGATAAAGAAAATTGAGAACATAATAATTATACCTTGACACCAGTGACATGCCCTATCCATTGGACCTGAAACCCTTCGGTCCAAGTAGTGAATGTCTGGAAAATGTTTTCTCTTTTGTATATGGCAAACTAGCATATCTGCATAAGTTACATAGATATGCATATTATTTCTCCCTAATTATTAAAAGAAAGAATTAGCCAACGACTATACAGTATGTAAACAGTTGTATATGGCGATTCATGTGCTTATAGCAATCAAAAGAAACATAGATTCATCCATTGTAGCTGAAGAAAATATGACCTAGATGCAATAATAAAGTTATTATTTATTTCCTTAATTCATGATAAATGTTTATTATTCATGCTAGAATTGTATTAACCGGAAACTTAGTACATGTGTGAATACATAGACAAAACATATAGTCCCTAGTACTACTTGACTAGCTCGTTAATCAAAGATGGTTATGTTTCCTAACCATAGACATGTGTTGTCATTTGATGAACGTGATCACATCATTAGGAGAATGATGTGATGGACATGACCTATCCGTTAGCTTAGCATTATGATCGTGTCAGTTTCATTGCTACTGCTTTCTTCATGACTTATACAAGTTCCTCAGACTATGAGATTATGCAACTCCCGGATACCGTAGGAACACTTTGTGTGCTAGCAAACATCACAACGTAAATGGGTGATTATACAGGTGCTCTACAGGTGTCTCTGAAAGGTGTTTGTTGGGTTGGCATAGATCGAGATTAGGATTTGTCACTCCGTGTTTAGGAGAGGTACCTCTAGGCCCTCTCGTTAATACTCATCACTATAAGCCTTGCAAGCATTGTGACTAATGAGTTAGTTGTGGGATGCAGTATTATGGAACAAGTAAAGAGACTTGCCGATAACGAGATTGAACTAGGTATGATGATACCGATGATGGAATCTCGAGCAAGTAACATACCGATGACAAAGGGAACAACGTATGTTGTTATGCAGTTTGACCGATAAAGATCTTCGTAGAATATGTAGGAACCAATATGAGCATCCAGGTTCCGCTATTGGTTATTGACCGGAGACGTGTCTCGGCCATATCTACATAGTTCTCGAACCCGTAGGGTCCGCACGCTTAATGTTTGATGACGATTGGTATTATGAGTTTATGTGATATGATGTACTGAAGGTTGTTCGGAGTCCCAGATGTGATCACGGACATGACGAGGAGTCTTGAAATGGTCGAGACATAAAGATTGATATATTGGACGGCTATGTTCGGACATCGAAAGTGTTCCGGAGAAGTTTCGGACAAAACTAGAGTGCCGGAGGGTTATCGGAACCCCCGGGGGAACTAATGGGCCTCGATGGGCCTTAGTGGAGAGAGAGAGGGGCGGCCAGGGCAGGCCGCGTGCCCCCTCCCCCTTGAGTCTGAATAGGACAAGGAAGGGGGGCGGCGCCCCCCTTCCTTCCCCCTCTGCCTCTTCTTCCTTCCCACTCTCCCTTTAGGTGGAAATCTACTAGACTTGGAGTCCTAGTAGGATTCCCCTATTGGAGGTGCGCCCTAGGAGGGCCGGCCGGCCTCCCCCTTGCTCCTTTATATACGGGGACAGGGGGCACCCTAGGACACACAAGTTGATTGTTTAGCCGTGTGCGGTGCCCCCATTCACAGATTTCCACCTCGGTCATATCGTCGTAGTGCTTAGGCGAAGCCCTGCGCCGGTAACTTCATCATCACCGTCACCAAGCCGTCGTGATGGCGAAACTCTTCCTCGACCTCAGCTGGATCTAGAGTTCGTGGGACGTTACCGAGCTGAACGTGTGCAGATCGCGGAGGTGTCGTACCTTCGGTCCTATGATTGGTTGGATCGTGAAGACGTACGACTACATCAACCGCGTTGTCATAACGCTTCCGCTTTTGGTCTACGAGGGTACGTAGACAACACTCTCCCCTCTCGTTGCTATGCATCTCCTAGATAGATCTTGCGTGGTCGTAGATTTTTTTTGAAATTACAGCATTCCCCAACAGTAGCAAGCTGGATTAAATAACAAAAGAGATATATTTTTTAGGAAACAAATAACAAAAGAGATTAGATGAGCTACAGATGAATGGAAACTGGAACACGATTTTCAGTAGCCGTGTAAATTTAGTTGCGTTAAATTTTCATTTCATTATAGAGAATAATTTCAAAAAAGGAGGCTCCATGTTAATCAAAATACAGTCAAACAAAATCTTACTTCTAATATTACCAAGACCAATTCCAAATCACTCATCATGTTTGATGAGAAAATAAACACCTCACTCCTCCTAGGTGGAAGTGCAAATCAAATTTACACAAAAGTTGGCTAGTTCTCTTGAAAATTGGAAACATCGTGTGAACCAAGCTGCTCTCAACATATACTGGTAGGACTTGAGGCTATGGACTTTGACATAGTAAATGCAAGATATAATAGAAAAGAAATAAAAGGAGCCTCACCTCATGGTCACACCCGAGCAGCCGCTGCTCGGAGAGTAGCTCCATCTTGCCTGTCGTCAGGCAGCTGGCCCACTCCAACGCCCCGGAACGACTAGCACGATCCGCAAGGACCCTACAAAATCAACAAGTTCAGGGACATGGGGAAGATCATAGCATAAAATGATAAACAAATTAGAGAAATCACCGCACCTCTACAACTCGCCGCCCCAAGCCAGGGTCTCCGTGGGCACCTCTCGATGGCATCCCCTCCCCCCTCCTCTGCAACCACATGGAAGTCGGGTGGAACACGCCGACGAGAAGGTCTGGGGATAGATGGATCTGAGGAGGGCGTCAGAGGAGCTGGGATGGGGCGGCTGCGGCAACCCTAGCATGGATGATGCAATTTTTTGGGAGAGAAAGAAGAAGGCGTGGGGCAGGAGAAGGAGATGGTTACTTCGTGAGGAGGGGAAATGCAGGGCAAGTGTTATCTGGCATGATGAATCGTTGCTCTCGATTGTGTTCTTTTTGTTGTTCCTATGATAACGTGGAATGAGCGAGGAGGCGCTATTCTCCCGCACCTTATTGCATTCGATACCATTCATTCTAGCGAGACTTTTTCACTATACGACCCCTAGAAGGTCTTATGTTGTGCACTGCCCCCCCACGCTATGCCTTCGGTCAATCTGACATCTATTAATCTGATGTGGTAGTCACGCCTATGTGGCAAGAAAAGTCAAAAACGACTAATGTGTTGATGTATATTGCCGAACAAAGTAGCCAACTGATATGGCGGGACATGCGTCCCCCTTCCTTTCTTCCTCCCCACTTCCTTTCTTCCTCGCGCACGAGGCCACTGGCCAGCCACCGCCGCTGGTACCAGCCACGATGGAGGAGGCCGACAGGACAGTCGTCGCCGTCGACCGCAAGGCCACTGCCCCAGCTGCCCTCCTCCCTATAGATCTCCTCCAACCATAGTCGTAGCAGATAGGCTGCGCCAACCGCTGCTGAGCACGTCGCCGGCAAGCGCCACCCCTCCAGCGAGCTTCCCTCTATGCCTGCCATGACGTAGACCCAGCGCCAACTCCCATTCGAGGTGCAACAACAATCAGATGTGCCACGCTCGGAGGTCCGAGCTACGCCACTGAAGATGGCCCCTGCCTCGTGCGTTGTCGCGCCCTGCTCACATGGTTCGGCCGACAGCCGCCGGACACGGCGGCCAGCGAGCGTTGCCACTCCATTGGGTGCCACCAGTCACACCGTGGTCACGTCGACGACTGCGAGGCGAACACGGGCGATGCAGAGGAGGCCGACGGTCCAATGCCTTGGCAGAGGAGCTCTGGTGATGGAGGTGCTTCAGCGATGGAGAAGGCCGACAGGCCGATGCCTCGGTGGAGGCGGCACCGCAGGGGAGGGATACGGCGGTTGTGGGAGGAGCCTCGCGGTGGATGAGGACCTGGGTATAGGAGCTCCGGCGAGTCGGATCCGCACTTGGGCGGAGGGGAACGCCCGGCCGTCGGCTGGATGGAGGCGGGTTGGGGAGGCCATGGCGGCATGGTGCACAGGGGTTGGTGAGGGAGACGGCCACACCAGACACTTCATCGTAAGAGCATCTCCAACAGGCGCGCGAAATATCCGGTGTGCTGGATAAACGGCCAATTTGGCGCGCGAGAGGCCGCACTGCACGCTCCAGCAGGCACGCGGAAGTTTGGCGTGCGAAAAAAGTGGGCGCGCGCGGGGAAAAAGCGGCAGTGCGTGCGTCATTTTTGGCAGGTTGCCCAGTGTGCTGGTTAAAAGCCACGAGCGGGCGCCCGCCGACCACCACTCTTTCCTTCCGGTCGCGCCTTCTTCTTCGCCTCTTCTGGTGCCCCGGCGCCGCCGCACCTTCTCCCCCACCTCTTCCAGCGCCCCGCCGCCGCCTTCTCTTGCCGCCTCTTCCAGTGCCCCGCCATGCCGCCGCACCCCCAGAGCAGCTCGGGCTTCTGCGGTGTCCGCCTCCGCCGCTCCATCATATATTACGCGAAGATCTGCTTCGACGATACACGCCTTGGGTTCGGAACGTTCGAGACGCCCACGAGGCCGCGCGTGCGTACGACACGGTGGCGTGGGGCCTCGGGCGGCCACGGGCGCAGATGAACTTCTGCGACGTGTGGACGCGTGAGCAGGCACAGAAACTCGCGCCTCCCCCGCGACTAGTCACCGACGAGGATCGCCGCGTCCAGCGAAGGCGGAAGCGCCGCCTCCTCATCGCCGAGGCAGATGAGCACGCCATGGCGGTATGGCGCGAGCGCTTCCCGCAGGATGTCACCGCCAAGAACGAGTTCTGGGAGTAGAGGAGGGCGGAGCGAGCCCTGTGTCGGGCAGACAAGCATGCACGGAAGGAACTAGCACTACTAGGGAAAACCCTAGTAGTAGCGCGGGTTTTGAGGCTATCAGCAGCGCGGGCAGGCGCGCTACCAATAAGGCGCTACAGCTAACTGTTAGTAGTAGCGCGGTATGTACCCGTGCTACTACTATGGACTATATCAGCAGCGTGTTTACTATCCATCGCTACTAGTATTTTTTTTCTTTTTTTATTCTTAGTGTATTTAGACGCCGTTATACAAATTTTGGTACAATACCAATTATGAGGTTTATTCATTATGTCCATAAAAGTGTGTCAAATGAAGGTGGATTAGGTTCAAGTGGAGGCAATATGTGGTGCATGTCAAAAGTATACTACTAATCCAAACTTGATCTAGTTTGGACTAGTAGTACTTTCGATGTGCACCACATGTTGCCTCCAATTGAATCTAAACCGCCAGCACAAGCTATTTAATCATCATCATAGTCATTAGCACCAACAATATTTATTTAATCACCACTAACACTAGCTCACAATAATCATCATAGTCATTACCACCAACACTAGCTATTTAATCATCATAGTCATAGTGTAGCACATCATCATCTTTAAACTCATTTCTAGCTAGCTAATCACTCATGCTGCTCTCTCTCAGGTAAAATAACATAAAACATGTGTAGCTCTCCTCCTTCATCAAGTTGGAGCATGCAGATGAACCTGTCTCTTAATCGTGGGCTGCACTTCTGCTTGTTGCCCCCTAGTACTTGTCTGCGCTCCTCCATCACAGATTTGGTCCCGTCTTTCACTATTAAGAATTCGTCGCTAATCCTGAATGCACTATAGTGATTTGTAGGATATCTTGGCCGTAAGCTAACAATACTCATGTTACCTTTAGTCTCGATCCCATAAGGCACAATATTCATCGGGAGTCCCTGTTGAAGGACATCGTATGGTAACATACTTAGCAATGAAGTTTAGCTTAAAAAATAATGTATAGAAAAGATGCACTGAGGACAAATAGTAAAAATATTACCATCTTTCCTAAATAGATGTGACCATAGTTCATTACGAACACTGTTGGTCGCACGTTTTCAGTACTAACATTTCTAAATCCAGGAAGAAAATTTGTCTTGACAGTATCAAGATCCGCAAGCCATGAAACATAATGACTTAGCTCCTCGCTGTTTAGTTCAGTCCGGGACAGTAGTAGGTCCTGTGTACCAAGCGCTGGACATGTTTGCTTGAACGGAAATAAGCTGACAATAGAAATTAGTTGTCAACTATTTTTGAATAAACAATATCAAAGACATAAATATGGTTGAGAAACTCACATAATGGTATAATTGGAGGCGTCTGCACATCGACCCGGATGTCGGTATTACCTTCGATATCATCTTCCGGACAAATATCAAAGGTGATAACCATATCAGGCTCAAATGCATAAGTCTTGCATAGTGCTCGCCATGTTTTGCATCCAAAATAGGAGTAGTCGTCTGAATTGTATAATTTTGCGTGGAAAATATAACCATGCTCGGTCTTCAAGTAAACTTTCTTTACCTCCATAGTACGACTGAAACCTATCTTATCCAATACAAAAACTCTTGCATGGCAGGGGATACGCTAGTAGAATAGTAAAAAAATTATAAGTTGAAGCAATGAAGCAGATGTCATGCTTAATTACGAAAAAAGACTTGTCGTTGTGACTTACTGTATCCACTTCAAAGTTCTCGTCCAGCTTGATGCTGAAGCGCCTATCATCATCTAGGAAGATTCCATCGCACAGGCCGCGCTCGTCTTTGCAGTATTTGCAAATACCGAAATCCTTTTCGTCGTCAGACATTTCCTATGTTCATAGTTAAAACATTAATTAAAAATCGATCGAAGACAACTACCAGGATACTCAACACACAAATCCGGGGCACTTAATATTTCCTACATATTCTGGCACAAGTCATGCCAAAATTCATGGAAAAATCCGGCATGACCTTTGCTAAAATAGGACATATCGAGCGCCTGAAATTTGCCAGAACGGAAATGAATCAACACTCCGGCAAAACATAGGCCACTTGGAGGTGTAACCTGCAAACATGACCGGCCACTTGGGCAAGCACATATCCTATTTGAGCAACACAAGATATACATTTCAAAATATCTTATAGGACTCAAATTAGCATGCATTCAATAAGCAAAAGTGAATCATCTCATGCGTCCGTACATCGTCGAATATTATCACTAATACATCCTGAATAGTATCATACATATAACATCACTAATACAACTAAAACCCTAGCACACGACGGGTATCGGCGCGGGCGGTGGACACCCACAGAGAAGGAACCATCACGGGATCATAGCTCCAGTGAGATCCCTGGAGAACCTGTCAGGTATTGGAGAACATGTGCTCCAACGCAAACAAGTAGCAACGAACGTGCGCGTCCTCCTCACTGACACGGTGACGCACCACCTCCTCGGGGTCCTCGAGCCTCTGGACCGTCACTTGCCCACGCGACCGCCACCAAAGAAGGTTCGGGTCAACGACAGGCTGGCTCCTCACCAACCTGCACCCCCCGGTAGGTAGCGCCTCCCAGCACCACCCCGGCGGAGCCCAGTCCCAGACATGGCCCATCTGGTCAAGCAGGTGTCGTCCTCCGCCGACTCGACGACGAGGATGCGGGATAGGCATCGTCCACGTCGATGCGGGAAAATTGCTTTAACTAAAAAAATAGCAACAAGTTCTTACTAACTAGTTCTATTAATTCAACTATTTCTTACTAAAAATAAACTTACTATAAATAAAAATAAACTAGTACCTAATTAGTACCTAGTTCTTACTAACTAATTAGTACCTAGGAACTACTGCCCTAATTACCATATAAGTATCCATTTTTTTAACTAGGGTTTGTACTACCTAATTAAATAGGGTTAATACTAATTGTAATTAACTAACTAGCACTAAAAATAGCCTAGAGTTCATACTAACTAGCACTAAATAGCTAGGGTTCATACTAACAGAGAGCAGAGAAGAGGGAAGGGGAGAGTGCTTACAGAGGGCGAGGAGAGAGATGGGGTCGGGGGAGACGGCAGCGAGGCGGGTCGAGTGAGACGGCGGCGGAGAGCGAGGGCAGGGGCTCCGGCAAGGTCGAGGTCGAGGAGGAGGAGGCACAGGCGCGCGATGACGTCGAGGGGCAGACTCCGGCGGAGAGCGAGGGCAGGGCCTCCAGCGAGGGCGAGGGCAGGGGCTCCGGCGGAGGCGGTGAGGGGAAGAAGAGAGAGTGGGGAATTGGGGGAGGAAGCAAAGGAGAGGGAATCCCGGGCGGGGGGTTAGGTGAAAATAGCTTTAACAGTAGCGCGGGGAGCGAAAACGCTCTGCTACTAAAATCCGTAGCAATAGGGCACCCTCACAAACTCGCTACTGCTAAGATGGGCCCGTCCTATGGTGTGTTCAAACTTAGCAGTAGCGCCCTACCCTAAAAGTGCGCTTCTACTAATTTTGTAGTAGTAGCACGGTTTTTAGAAGGGCGCTACTACTATACCTAGCACGTCGGGAACGGTGTGGCAATTATAGTAGTAGCGCGTTTGGTTCTTGCCGCGCTACTGCTAAGTGGATAATAGTAGCGCCCTTTAGGCCAACGCGCTACTGCTAACTAGCAGTAGCACCTCATTTTAACACGCGCTACTGGTAAGATTCTGTGTATAAGGTTTTCCCTAGTAGTGTAGCGGAAACCCAGATCGAGCAGGGACCTGCGTCGTCCTGGAACGATGAAGATCCTCGGCGGCTCAACGCGTTTACATCGTCAGACTACACCACCGAGGAGGACGAGGAGTAGTTTTATCTAGTTTTATTTGCATCGTTTTATCTAGTTTAGCATCGTTTTATCTAGACCCGGCCCGAGCCCGGCCCAAAAAACCCGGGCCGGGCCAGGCCGGGCTTGGGCTTTATTTTGCAGCCCGAAAGGTAGTTCGGGCCGGGCTCGGGCTTCTCTTTTTCTATTTTTCGGGCCGGGCTTTCGGGCTTCGGGCCGTGTTGGGGATACAACTACGGAGTGTGAACCGCCCCGGAAGGGCCGGTTTACCCTCGTTCATGATCCAGGCCCATGATGGAGGCCTGGAGCCCAGAGGCGAATTAAGGTCCATATATGTAAACCGCCTTAGTATTGTAGCTTGTATTGTAAGACAAGAAAGGAGAGACCAAGCTGGACTCTTGTATGAGCCGAGTTGGGACTCTGTAGACCGGCGGGCGTCAACCCGTGTATATAAGGGGGCGACTCGACGGCGAGTTAGGGACAGAGAATTCGAGGCTAAGGCAAAGCTATTGCTCCCTAGTCGCGAAACCATATCAATCACACCACAACCGGACGAGGTTTTACCTTCATCGAAGGGGCGAACCAGTATAATTCCGTGTCTTGTGTCCGCTTTAACCCTCTAGGTTAACCCGCACGATGGCCCTACGACTAAGTCCTTTCATGAGGACACCCGCCGTGACAATTCCACGACGCTTGGCGCCCACCGTGGGGCTATCGCACGATGGTTTGATGATCTTAGAGGGCAAGTTCGAAGGACTCAAGGCTATGAGGGGACGGATGACTAAGAGTCGTCGCGGCAAGCTCTACATCGACGACGCGGATGGGGTCCCGAGGCCGCTCGATTGAGTACGGGTACCGGGTCCCTTTGGCGGCATACACGTGTTCATCGGCAAGATCGGCGAGTCAGGCCTGGGCCGGACGTCAGACGACCTCGTCGAGACGGCTCGTGGGCGAAGAAGAGTCCTGCCTGGCTAAACCGGGCGGTCAAGCATGTTTTCGTGGGAGTCGCCCACGGAGGTTACGAGGCGGATCAGCATCCGGTGACGAAACTATCATTTACTCTGGCGACGTAATCGCCGGCCGGAGAAACCGAGTCTCTATACCAGCTGCAGGATGGCCGATCGGGGCTGTTCCGACGGTGAGAGTATTCCGGACCCTTCGATCTACCCAACGGGTTGGGGTCTTCATGGCGACGCAGGAGGCGCTTCACTCTCGACATGGCGCCTGGTCGCCGGTTCAACAACGGTGATGGCAGCCGGAGCGGAGGCCTGGCGCCCACCGCTCAAGTTTTGTCGAGCTTTTGACGATTGGCTGTGCTCATGGCGGAAGCTAATCCGCCGGATCAGGACCTGCACAACGCGGAGATTGCAAAGGTGAGGGAACAGATCACTAAAGCTAAAGCGGACTGGTGGCCGCAGACGAACGGATGGCGATGGAACGGGCCTTTGGATGCACAGCTTATAGGCTCAGCTGGACCAGAGCGTCACGAGAAGTCATGAAAAGGAAGTACAGTCCCGTTTACCTTCAGTTTTTGAGGGTAGGGAGCTTTTCAATACCGAGGCAGGGACCAGTAATCCGTCGCCGTTGGTAAACCGCCGGAAGCACTGGACGGCCGTGACCGGTTCAGCCCCGTGGTAGATCTACCTCGCCATCATACCGGTGCGCCCAGACCGTGCAGACACCTCCGGTCACTACTCCAACCCGATGGATAATCTCGTGGCAGCTGCGGCACGGTTGAGGCGATTCAATTGAAGGCGATTCACCACAGCGGTGGAGACACGCCGGGTTAAGGAGCTCCTCGGGACGGCCCGCTCAAGAAGAAGCGATTCGCGATCGGGATCGGATCCACTCCACCCCGCCCGAGCCGGAGCTATAGCCGACGCGTCGATTTAACCGCCGTATCAAGCAATGCGCAGCGTGGTCCGCCCGCGGCAACAATCCGGCAGCGGCTTTGAAGATGCTCAAGTGGTAGTGGACGCGCCAGGCACGAGGGAGGCCGAGTTAGCAGCACAAGCAGAGGATCATCCGCCGCGCGGTTCGTCCGACCATCTTGAACCAGGGTCACGCTCGCTCTTTGGGGTGCCTTGCCTCGTCCCGCTTGACATAACGGCGCTTGCCCAAGGACTTCAAGGGCGCGCAAGGTGCCAAATTATCTGCCGATTTGGCTCGAGGCATGGATAGAAAGCTACGAGATGGCCATGGAGATGCTAGATGTGGATGAAGCCGCATGTGCGAAGTACTTCACAATGATGCTGGAAGGTACGGCCCGGACTTGGTTGAAAACTTGCCGCCCAACTCTATCAGCTCGTGGACCCGATTGCGAACCGGTTCATTCAAAATTTCAAAGACACTGTAAACAGCCCATGTCTGTGGTGGATTTAGCAGCTTGTGTCCAAAGCGGAGGAGAGTCTACAACCCATTGGGTGCACCGCGTTTGGAAGTTTTACATTCTTCGACGGATCAACCCTGATTCCGCGATCGACCTTGGAAGCCAATTGCGGTTCGAGCCATTGAAATTGAAGCTGGGTCGCATGAAGCGTTTTGCCATGACATGGGCACTCTAATGGGCGTTTTGGTAAAACGCTGATTACGATAGTACCAAGGATCCCGAATCTGAGAATGATGAAGTGGGGAAGGGAAAACAGAACGGCAACTCCGGGGCCAGCAGCATCATTTGGCGAGCAATGGAGGAACAAGCGTAAAGTTTAACGGCAACATGGGCTTTGTGGCCAACACCAACGCGCAGGACAAGGGTCAGCGGCGCAGGGGTAGGCAGTCAAACCGGGGCGGTCACAATCCGGATCGTCTGAATTTCATATTGAATCAACCTTGTCCGAAGCATGGGACGAAGGAGGTACCGGCGAACCACCTTTGGAAGGATTGTTATATTATGCAGGAGTTCAAAAACTCCAACTCTTTCCGGTATGATCAAGGGCCCGGTGGCAGTTCAGGGTCCGCCCCGGGTTACGGTGGAGGAAATTCTGGCCCGGGATTCGGTGGTAATCCGGGCGGACAAGGCAATCAGAATAATCAAGGTAATCAGAACAGTCAGAACCAAGGGGGCTACAATCAACAACAGCAGCAGTCGGGTTATCAGAGCAACCCAAAGCAGTTGAATGGCGGACAGTACCACGTCTTTACCACCAGCTTGGACCGACGAGACCGAAAACTTCAGAAGCGGGCGGTCAGTGTTGTTGAACCGGCTGCGCCGCATTACCTACGCTGGTCCGAGCAGCCGATTGTGTGGAGCAGAGAGGACCATCCTCCCGGTTTACAATCCGGTCGATTAGCTCTGGTGGTGGCACCTCGGTAGGAGGTGCAAGTTTACCAAGGTTCTTATGGATGGAGGAAGCAGCATCAACATCACGTACTACGAGACCTTCCGACGTATGGGGTTAGCGGATAGGCATCTTAGGCCATCCAAAGACAAGTGTTTCACGGAGTGGTGCCTGGTAAGTCGGCGTACCCGGTCGGTAAGATAGCTCTGGAGGTGACCTTTGGAGACGAGCATGACTCCAGATCAGAAACATTGACATTTGAGGTGGTAAAAATTCAAAGCCCTTACCACGCCCTCTTTGGGCGACCGGCTTATGCTAAGTTTATGGCACGGCCCTGTTATGTTTACTTACAGCTGAAAATGCCGGGTCACAAAGGAACGATAACGGTTCATGGGAGCCGCCGGATCGCTTTGGAGTGCGAGGAAGGTGATGCGGCTTACGCAGAGTCGGTTTGTGCCACGGAAGAGCTAAAGTACTATAAAGACAATGTTGATCCGGCGGATATGACCCCTTTGAAGAAGCCAACTACAGAGCATGATCCGGACTTGAAGTTCAAATCAGCGGCTGAGACGAAGCTTGTTGATTTTGTGCCCGGCGATTCGTCCAAGCAGTTCACCATCAGTGCCAACTTGGATCCTAAATAGGAAAGCGCGCTCATCGAGTTCATCCGTGAGAATCGGGACATTTTTGCATGGAAGCCTTCTGACATGCCAGGTGTACCGAGGGAGCTCGCTGAGCACACTCTTAATGTTGACCCGAAGTACAAACCGGTAAAACAGTTCCTTCGCCGGTTTAATGAGGAAAGGCGCAAGGCCATCGGAGAAGAAGTTGCTAGGCTTTTGGCAGCAGGGTTTATCGTCGAAGTCTTTCATCCGGAGTGGCTTGCTAATCCGGTGTTGGTCCTTAAGAAGAATGGCACTTGGCGCATGTGCGTGGATTACACAGATCTTAACAAGGCTTGTCCAAGAGATCCTTCGCCTCCCCGCATTGACCAGATCATTGATGCGACGGCGGGTTGTGAGCGTTTGAGCTTTTTGGATGCGTATTCTGGTTATCACCAGATTAAGATGGCGGTTAAGGACCAGGTGAAAACGGCGTTTATCACCCCTTTTGGAGCCTTCTGCTATGTGTCTATGCCCTTTGGGCTTAAGAGCGCCCAAGCAACTTATCAGCGTTGCGTACAGAATTGTTTGCATGAACAGATCGGCCGTAATGTGCACGCTTATGTGGATGATATCGTGGTGAAATCAAGGCAGAAGGAAACATTGATTGAGGATTTAAAGGAAACCTTTGACAACTTGCGGGTGTACAAGATGATGCTCAACCCGCCAAGTGCGTCTTTGGTGTTCCGCGCAGCAAATTGTTGGGTTTTCGTGTCCAACCGGGGATTGAGGCTAATCCGGAGAAGATTACAGCTATCACCTCCTTGGCTAAGCCAAAGTGCATCAACGATGTCCAACGTTTGGCAGGCGGATTGCTGCGCTAAGCCGGTTTATCGATCGCCTAGAGAGAAGGCTATTCCTTTGTACCGAGATCTTTCAAGAAGACGGATCAATTCGTTTGGAGCTCACCTGCCGATGAGGCATTGAGGATTTAAAGCGGCAGCTGGCCAACCCGCTTTGTTCTTGCTGCCCCTATTGACAAGGAGCCGCTCTGTTATATGTTGCTGCTAATGCCGTGGCAGTGAGTGTGGCCATTGTGGTGGAGCGCAAGGAGGCAGGGAAGGAGTATCCGTTCAGCGCCGATTTACTACATCAGCGAGGTTCTCATCGAATCTAAACAAAGATATCCGCATTGGCGAAGCTGGTATATGGAGTTTTATGGCAAGTCGAAGCTGAAGCAATATTTCCAAGGGCACCCCATCACGATGGTCGATTCGGCCCTTGGGCGATATCATCTTGAACCGGAAGCGATCGCGGATTGCTAAGTGGGCTATAGAACTTGGGCCGACGGTTTAAAGTATGTGCCCGGACGGCCGTAAAATCTCAGGCACTTGTGGATTTCATTAATGATTGGACGGAGTTGCAAGCGCGGAAGAGAAGCCGGATCACACCTATTGGACCATCCATTTTGATGGGTCCAGCAATTGAGGGCTCGGGGCTGGAGTCGATTAACTTCCCCACGAGGTGACAAGTTCTGTTATGTTCTCCGCCTAATGTTCCCTTGTACTAACAATGCAGCTGAGTATGAAGCTTTGCTCCATGGTCTCCGGATGGCTAAGGAAATGAATCTCAGCGGGTTAAATGCTTTGGTGACTCGGACTTGGTGGCCAAAGCAAGTATCCGTACTTGGGACTCCAAAGATCCACTCATGGCTGCATATCGTCGGGAAGTGGATGTTGTTGCAGGACATTTTAAAGGATATCGTGGACCATGTGGATCGTCGGAAGAACGGCGGCTGATGCTTTGAGCCGGCTGGGTTCCCAACGTAAACCGGTCCCGCCCAACGTTTTCCTTGATGTGCTGCACAAACCGTCAGTTAAGCTTCCTGATGAAATTGATTTGGCTATCCCTGATCCGGAGGCTCAATTGGTGGCGGCCTTGCATGTCATTCCGGATTGGACGCTCCCTTATTTGGCATACATGAACCGGGCGAAGTTACAGACGATGAGACGTTGGTCCGGCAGATAGTTCGGCGGTCTAAGTCTATGACCATTGTTAATGGCGAAGTTGCACCGTTGTAAGTGTGTCGAGGCGTTTCAGCGTTGTGTGTCCCCCAAGAGGGCTGTGAGATATTGCGAGAGATTCTGAAGGGATTGTGGTCACCACGCCGGTTCAAAGTCCTGGTGGCCAAAGCGTTCCGCCATGGTTTTATTGGTTGACCGCCCATGCCGATGCGGAGGATCTGGTCGACGATGTGATGGTTGCCAAAAGTTCTCGAGCGTGTTTCATGTGCCAGCCCAAGAATTGAGGATGATTCCAATTACTTGGCCGCTTTGCGACTTGGGGTTGGATATGGTTGGACCTTTCAAAAGGTCCAAGGACAAAAAGACCCACCTGTTGGTGGCGGTTGATAAATTTACCAAGTGGGTGGAGGCGAGCCTGTTAGCAAGTGTGATGCGCCACGGCGGTTCAGTTCATCAAAAGGTGATTTTCGGTTTGGGTTCCTACACAAGATCATCACGGACAATGGTACCAATTTGTCCAAAGGAGCTATGAAGGAATTTTGTGAACGAGAGCACATCCGGCTTGATGTTTCTTCCGTAGCCCACCCGCAATCCAATGGTCAAGCGGAACGAGCTAATCAGGAAATCTTGAAAGGTATTAAACCTCGGCTTATGGTCCCTTTAGAGAGGACGCCGGGTTGTTGGGTGGAAGAGCTACCATCGGTGATATGGAGTATAAACACTACCCCAACCGATCCAATCGGATACACGCCGCTTTTTATGGTCTATGGAGTGAGGCGGTCCTTCCCGATGATATCCGCCACGACTCGCCTCGAGTAGCAGCTTATGTTGAGGCAGATAGCGAGGCAGCACGGCAAGATGATTTGGATCGACTGGACGAGGAACGCGATATGGCAGCAGCTCGTTCGGCGGTCTACCGCCAGGATCTTCGTCGGTATCACAGCGGCGGGTTAAAACCAGAACCTTTCAGAAGGAGACTTAGTGCTGCGGCTCATTCAGGACCGAAAGATATGCACAAGCTATCCCCACCTTGGGAGGGGCCTTTGTGGTCAGCAAGAATCTATACAACGGGTCCTACTATCTCGATTGATGTTCGAGAGCGAAAGGACTCACGACGCCGAGGAGGAGACCAACAGCCGTGGAACATAGCTCATCTTCGCCTTATTATACCGAGCCATTGGCTCCACTTATGTACATATCGAGACAATGTATATATTATGAATAAAGGCAATAAACCGGATCCTCGGCTGAAGCGGGCATCTGTTCGATCAAAAGACCGGTTTGGGTACATGGAGATGTTGTCGTGAAGCGGCCTCGGTTTAACCCTTGTCCTTGCTTTTTAGAAATTTTTGTCACTTGGGGCTTGGTGGTGTCCGAACCAATGCAACACCTCTTGGCGGTAAAGCCACCAGATCATTTGGGGACATGGTCACGTCTGAACCAAGCCACGCCTCTTGGTCGGCCTAAGGCCATAAAATCACTTGGGGCTTTGGTGAACCCGAACCATTGCAATGCCACTTGATCGGCATCATGCCACGAAGTTCGAGTTGGGGACTGGCTGACTTGAACCATCGCTACACCTTATAGGGGCTTGGTCCTGTCCGACCATGGTAACACCATCGATCCGCTCAAGACAGCCTTTTCTTGCAAAACGATTTTTTCATTGTTTTTGCTTCCATGTGGTCTTTATACCAATCATTTGGCTTTTGTTGACCTTCTTAAACCGACCAACCTCTTTAAACCGGATTTATGTTGTCGAATTCAAGACATTTTTAAGTGGCGATTTTTGTTCGGTTTGATTTTACCGTTAACATCCCATTATGGAGTAACAGGGGGCTTATCATGCCCGACACGATTTACACGGTAAATCGGTATTATACACACAGGGATCGTTCTCCTTGGATGGTGATAGTTTGTAAGGCCTCCGCTTCGGGATTGACTAAAGCCAACTGTGTGCCTGATACTGGCAGGTATGCTTGTATCACACAATTTTGATCGTATACCTCGGTATTTTCTCATATAACTATATTGGCATCACAATCTGGCTAGAGGCGCAATCCGCCATGGCGGTTTAAGAATTTGTGATTGCAGGCAAAATATGTTGCAGGATTTACTACTTCAAAACCAACGTATCCAGCACCGCCATGCAAAAGTTTACTGATCGAGGTTGTACCGCATTGTTCAATATAAAGCACCGACTATCCTATTACAAAGCCTTTGGAAACCCGGCGTTTCATGTGGAGTTATGCCTTGAAGCTTTGGATATGTCACCCGGCTTGACGAATTACGCTGCTTCACCGGGTTGGCGCGAAGTAGAGGGGACGGCGCGGGCGCCGGTTCAGCTTCTTCTTCCTCCTCACCCAAAGCCGGAAGTCATTGGTGGACCATCAATCCGGTTAAGGCACGAAGACAGCCTCTTCACTTATCAGCTCAGCGGATCAACGTCTGGCGTAAGTGTGCTTACGGATTGGAGGAACAAGGCTCGCACTTCCGGGATGACAAACTCCACCCGCTTGTTGTTTGCATCATAAAAAGCGGTGAACCTCCAGATTGGCTTCGGCGCCGATTGACTTCGCTTAACGGACGCATTTCCTTTGTAATCCGCTTCAGGGCGTCGTTATCAAAGGCGTCACCGTTCTCTTGAGCGCTGGGAAATCCTTTGGCTATGTCAGCCGGATCAAGATCCGCTATCCACGCCTTGGCACGAGTCAGAGCCAGTAGGGTGCCAGCCCGGGCTGCGGATCGCTTCATCTCTTCAAGCTGCCCCGGAATCATGGACAGCCGGTCCAGCGTCTCTCTGATCAGGGACGGCGCCGTGTTGTCATATGAAGTGGCGCATATGACCCGCTGGGCGCCGGTATATAGCTGCTCAATCAGGGTGTAAGAAGCCTTGAGCTTTTTCCGCACGTCAGAGCCCAGATGAGCAATACGCTTGCCTACACCAGGTTTAGACAACTCAAGTTAAACCGGCGGAAGCATTAACACAGGCATATTCAGTGTAAATTTGCTTACCAAAGACGGCAGAGGTCATGGCATGCACTTGGCGCTTGAGTCCGGTAAGCTCTTCAGTCACCGGTTTAAGGGCCGCCTCAGCTTCCTCCGCCCGCTTTATTAAACCGGCTTTCTCGGTGTCCCAGTTGACCCGCTCGGATTTATACCACTCCTTCAGTTGTTCCATGGTGGTCAGGGCAGTTTTTAGCTCATCCTTGGATTTGGTGGCTTCTGCTATTTGGGTTTCCAAATTGGTTCGGAGGTCCTTGAGTTGCACAGCTTGCTGGTGTATTTCATTCTGATGACAAAGGAAGCATGTTAGTGGTTTCATTATACAAGTCCCAAGCTTAATACAAGTATTCAACTTGGCACTTGGGGGCTAATGGCTAGTTGATCTCAATTTGCTATGAAGAGACACACCTTAAGTCCCGGTTTAACTTTGCAACGTTAAACCGACCCTTGGGGGCTACTATGCAGTTAAAATATAAGAAAGGTCAACTCATTACCTCATAGCGGTCCTTCATGCGATTTACTAGACCGGCTTCAAAGTCACGGCTTGTGTAAAGCCGGTTCAGAAAGCCGGAATGAAGTTCTTGGGCAGAGAAATTGTCGTAAGCCGACATATCAGTCTTCCCCTTGTCTTTGCTCATAGTAGTGGAACTTTCTTTGATGCTGTGCTTTGCTAAAGCGACCGGTTGGCTAGGAGCAGTGTAGCCAGTACCTGTCACAATAACATCGTCATTTTCAGCGGTCTTGTTTGGGCTTGATGTCGTTTTGCTCTGGCTCGGCGGTTCAACAGTCACGACCCGCTCGGCGAACGGGTTTGATGGAGCAGGCTGTGAGGTTTCCACTTGACCTCCGGTTCAACTTCCGGCGGTCAGCGATATCATCTTTGTACAACTCGCCAGAGCTTTCCTTGGCGGCTTCAGTATTTTCGTGTGGTTGTTCTGGGGTTTTTTCCGGATCAACATCCGGAGTAGGATCAAGAGTTTTCGCTTTCTTGCTCAAGCGAGCCTTGGTGCTGCAATATTCAGAGTTGGATCAAGACAAATTGACCAAGGTGATGGTGAATCAAATTGACGGACAGTAATTACATACCCTGCGGCGATGTTCAGCGGAGGCAGTTGTGTGGTGGATGAACCGCGAGACGAGTTGGAAGAGGCCTGATAATTGGTCGACGGATTGAGAGGACATCGGAAGAAACCTTTAAGGATAACGCTTTTCGGAGAGCAAGTCACCTCGGACGACGCTTCCGGGTTGGTGTGTCCGTAAACCGGATGAGGTAATCCGTTGGCCATCGTGTGCCGGGTTGTCTGGCGCTCTTCAGCCTGCTTGTGTCTTCAAGGAAAGATTTGGATTCAAGTAAGCACAGGAATGATATTTTTCACTTTCCGGACGGCGCGACGAATTCTCTTAACCGCGCAAGATCGGATTCGGAAGAAAGAAAGATTACCTCAACAGGTCGGCATGGTGGCTTCAAAGATCATCCAGGAAGAAAATTGTCAAGAAAAGAATGTAAAGGGGCCAAGCATATGCAGGAAGAAACACAAAGCGGAAAGCCGTTTCTGGCGGTTTCCTTGAGTGTCAAGTTTTACCTCAGCTTCTGATTCTTCGTCCTCCGGCGGATCAGAGGACTCGGCGGTCTTCTTCTTGCCTGCTTTCTTAGTGGCCTTGGACTTTACACGCGCCCGAACCGGTTTGGTGCGTTTCGAATGAGCTGTCACCGAGAAGTAACAAGGATTAGCGTATATCAACAGAGTATTAAGAGCCTGAAAGGCAGTGAGTAGAGCTTACCGCCGGCGGTTTGTTGGCGGCACAAAATGGAGCCAACCCGGTTAGGCTGCAGACGGAGATTGGCTCATCGAGCATCTTCTTGACGATCTCGGTGACCTCTGTTCGATTATGGGCAGCTCGTGACGCCTTTGAGGATCTTTGAAGCTGCCGTGTACTCGTGCATCAATCCGGCCGGGCGGCTTAGTGGCAAACGCCCCAAGAAACCCAGCAACGCACAAGATCCACGCGGTTAAGCCATTGGCCATTAGAGCCCGGAGCTTGATTATTTGCGGTGCGAAGTTCTTCCGTTCCGCGGCGGTTAAGCGTGAAGGTAGCGGATCTTTGGTTCTTGAGACGGTGAGAACGGTAACCCGGCAAGGGTTTTCGTTGGCGGAGCGGTGTTCGGCAAGTAGAACCAGGTCTGGTTCCAATCCTTTGGATGGCTGTGGTGCTTGGCGTGAGGAAAATCGACTTCCTTCCTCTTCTGGATTGAAACGCCGCCCAGCTCCGTGTTGGGACCATCATAAAATTCTGTGCGACGGTTCAAATGGAAAAAATCCCGGAACAACTCCACAGATGGTTCTTCTTGAAGATAGACTTCACAGAAGACTTGAAAGTTGCATATGTTCGACACGAATTGGGCGATATCCTGCGGATGGAGTTGCAAACTGGCAAGGACGCCCCGGAAAAATTTTGAACGGGCGGCAGAACCCCGGTCTAGGTGCTGCATAAACACAATTACTTCTCCGCTTCATGCTCGAGGAAACTTCGCCCTCGGAACACGCCAATGGAGGACATTTTTTGGAGCCAAACCGCCAGTGGTGACATAGCCGTTGAGCTGCGTTTCAGTGATTTTGGACCGGACCCAGTTGCAAGCGGAGAATTGAGGAGCCATTCCGGAAGACTAAAGCTGCGAAAGAAAGGAAGAAAACGGTTCACCATTGAACGGGTCAGGCATTGCAGATATTGTTAAACCGGCAATTCAGCAGCCGGCTTCCCATTCCGGTTTAACTGAGGACTAATGGAGTGACGGATTAGCTATCAAAAGTTAAACCGCCAAAGGAGGCAGAGCTGAAAAAGTTACTAAGTGTAGACAGAAACAGGTTTCACACGCGAATGAAAGTAATCTAGATCTACCGGAGTTCAGTAAGAAAAATTTCTACGACCTATGCAAGCCTTGTGAAGTGCAGGAAGGTTCAGGCGTGGTAAAATAAAGGATCTGAACAGACAAGGGGAAGATGCATAAGGGGTCGGATAGACGGCGGAGCAGTCACCCGCACAGGATATATGGCGCGGTTGAGTTATACAGCCCTAGCAGAGCAGGTATGAAGAAACCGATATGAACGCATATGAACTGTGAGATGAACAGGATCTTCAGTGGGGATCTAGGGCTTGAAAGGGACCTTACCGGATGAGAGAAGCCGCGGCGGAGCTCCGGGAACTTCTGGTACGATCAGGTTGATGCAGCGGCCCGGCGTGAAGCGTCGGTCGAAGGTCGGAGGCGACGGCGGAGCTTCAGGGTCGGGGCGTTGCGAAGAAGAAGAAGAAGAAGAAGAAGAGAAGGGCCCGACCGGTCTATTTATATGGGACCGGAGCAATCAACGGGCGCGAGAATCGAGGAGTCAAAAGCGGCGGAAGGTGCAGCGGCCGCCTCGATTTCCGGGATAGACTTAATGAAGGGAATCTTACTGTTTGGATTTCTTTGTTTAAAATGACGTCAGGGTGCCCTGACACGAAGATCAGAGGATGATGTCACGGCGGTTCAAGCGGATGGCGGTTTACAAAGGAGATCAAGAGGTTCCTGAAGATGTTGAAGATTAACTGAACGGTTCAAGTCAATCTGGGGCCTAATGTTGGGGATACAAGCTGCGGAGTGTGAACCGCCCGGAAGGGCGGTTTACCCTCGTTCATGATCCAGCCCATGATGGAGGCACGGAGCCCAGAGGCGAATTAAGGTCCATATATGTAAACCGCCTTAGTATTGTAGCTTGTATTGTAAGACAAGAAAGGAGAGACCAAGCGGACTCTTGTATGAGCCGAGTTGGGACTCAGAGACCGCAAGGCCAACCCGTGTATATAAGGGGCGACCCGGCGAAGTTAGGGACAGAGAATTGAGGCTAAGGCAAAGCTATTGCTCCTAGTCGCCAAACCATATCAATCACACCACAACCGGACGTAGGTTTTACCTTCATCGAAGGGCGAACCAAGATAATTCCCGTGTCTTGTGTCCGCTTTAACCCCTCTAGGTTAACCCGTACGATGGCCCTACGACTAAGTCCTTTCATGAGGACATCTGCCGTGACAATTCCACGACAGGCCGGGCTTTCACGTACACGTACTAAAAACAGCGTTCGGGCCAGGCTTTCGGGCTTCGTGCTTGAGTTTGGGCCGGGCTCGGGCTTCAAATCAGGGAGTATTTCAGGCTTCGGGCCGGGCTCGGGCTTGAGAAATGAAGGTCGGGATTTTACAAGCCCGGCCCAAAACCCAGCCCGGCCCGACGTTTGCCCAGGTTTAGTGTGAACTAGTAGCTTGTGGTGTTGGGCTTGAACTATGCTATGAATTTGAACTATGTGTTGTTTCATTTTTTGCAGCGCCTGCTGCTACGTCTTGAGCTTGCGTTGGTTTTTCTCGAAGAGGAGAGGGTGATGCACCAAGTGTAGCGTAAGTATTTCCCTCAATTTTTGAGAACCAAGGTATCAATCCAGTAGGAGGCTTCTCAAAAGTCCCATGCACCTACACAAACAAACTGAGAACTCGCAACCAACGCAATAAAGGGGTTGTCAATCCCTTCACGGCCACTTGCGAAAGTGAGATCTAATAAATATAGTATGATAAGATAAATATATTTTTGGTATTTTATAATATAGATGCAAATAAAAGTAGATTGGGAGCAAATATGATAAGAGATAGACCCGGGGGCCATAGGTTTCACTAGTGGCATCTCTCAAGATAGCATAAGTATTATGGTGGGTGAACAAATTACTGTCGAGCAATTGATAGAAAAGCGCATAGTTATGAGATTATCTAGGCATGATCATGTATATAGGCATCACGTCCATAACAAGTAGACCGACTCCTGCCTGCATCTACTATTATTACTCCACACATCAACCGCTATCCAGCATATGCATCTAGAGTATTAAGTTCATAAGAACAGAGTAACGCATTAAGCAAGATGACATGATGTAGATGGATAAACTCATGCAATATGATATAAACCCCATCTTGTTATCCTCGATGGCAACAATACAATACGTGCCTTGCAACCCTTTACATCCTTTGGTAAGGACACCGCAAGATTGAACCCAAAGCTAAGCACTTCTCCCATGGCAAGAAAGACCAATCTAGTAGGCCAAACTAAACTGATAATTCGAAGAGACTTGCAAATATAACTTAATCATACATAAAAGAATTCAGAGAAGATTCAAATATTATTCATAGATAAACTTGATCATAAACCCACAATTCATCGGATCTCGACAAACACAGCGCAAAAAGAGTTTACATCGAATAGATCTCCACAAGAGAGGGGGAGAACATTGTATTGAGATCCAAAAAGAGAGAAGAAGCCATCTAGCTAATAACTATGGACCCGTAGGTCTGTGGTAAACTACTCACAACTCATCGGAGGGGCAAGGATGTTGATGTAGAGGCCCTCCATGGTTGATTCCCCCTCCGGTAGAGTGCCGGCAAGGGCTCCAAGATGAGATCTCACGGATACAGAAGATTACGGTGGTGGAAATTGTGTTTCGTGGTGCCCCTGGATGTTTTCGGGGTACGTAGGTATATATAGGAGGAAGAAGTATGTCGGTGGCCTCCCGAGGGGCCCACGAGACAGGGGGCGCGCCCTATAGGGGGGGCACCCTCCTATCTCGTGGAGGCCTCAGCTGCTTCTTGACTTGCACTCCAAGTCCTCTGGATCACGTTTGTTCCAAAAATCACGCTCCCGAAGGTTTCATTCCGTTTGGACTCCGTTTGATATTCCTTTTCTTCGAAATACTGAAATAGGCAAAAAACAGCAATATGGGCTGGGCCTCCGGTTAGTAGGTTAGTCCCAAAAATGATATAAATGTGTAAAATAAAGCCCATAAACATCCAAAAGGGGTAATATAATAGCATGGAACAATCAAAAATTATAGATACGTTGGAGACGTATCAAGCATCCCCAAGCTTAATTCCTGCTCGTCCTCGAGTAGGTAAATGATAAAAGAGAATTTTTGATGTGGAATGCTACCTAGCATAATTCATAATGTAATTTTCTTTATTGTGGCATGAATGTTCAGATCCAAATGAATACAAAATAAAAGTTCATATTGGTAAAAGAAATAGTAATACTTCAAGCATACTAATCAAAGTAATCATGTCTTCTCAAAATAGCATGGCAAAAGAAAGTTCATCCCTACAAAATCATATAGTTATGCTATGCTTCATTTTCGTTACACAAAGATGTTCCCAACTTCTATACCCCCGATGACAAGCCAAGCAATTGTTTCATACTTAAATAATCTCAAACTTTTTCAACCTTCACATAATACATGAGCGTGAGCCATGGATATAGCACTATGGGTGGAATAGAATATGATGATGGGGATTGTGTGGAGAAGACAAAAAAGGAGAAAGTCTCACATTGACGAGGATAATCAACGGGCTATGGAGATGCCCATCAATTGATGTCAACATGAGGAGTAGGGATTGCCATGCAACGGATGCACTAGAGCTAAATGAATGCTCAACAAAAGAAAACTAGTGGGTGTGCATCCAACTTGCTTGCTCATGAAGACCTAGGGCATTTGAGGAAGCCCATCGTAGGAATATACAAGCCAAGTTCTATAATGAAAAAATTCCCACTAGTATGAAAAAGACAACTTATGAGACTTGCTATATGAAAAACATGGTGCTACTTTGAAGCACAATATATGAGACTCACTACATGAAGAACAAGGTGCTACTTTGAAGCACAATATATGAGACTCACTACATGAAGAACAAGGTGCTACTTTGAAGCACAAGTGTGGTAAGAGGATAGTAACATTGCCCTTTTTATTTATTTTCTTTTTTTGGGCCTTTCTTTTTTTTTGGCCTTTCTTTTTTTAATTGGGCAATGCTCTAATAATGATGATCATCACACTTCTATTGATTACAACGTAAGGATTACAACTCGAAACTAGAACAAGATATGACTCTATATGAATGCCTCCGGCGGTGTACTGGGATGGTGCAATGAATCAAGAGTGACATGTATGAAAAATAATGCATGGTGGCTTTGCCACAAATACGATGTCAACCAGATGATCATGCAATGGCAATATGACAAAATTAAAGTATGTCATGATGATGATGAACGGAACGGTGGAAAATTGCATGGCAATATATCTCGGAATGGCTATGGAAATGCCATAATAGGTAGGTATGGTGGCTGTTTTGAGGAAGATATAGGGAGGTTTATGTGTGATAGAGTGTACCGTATCACGGGTTTGATGCACCGCTAAGTTTGCACCAACTCTCAAGGTGAGACAGGCAATGCACGGCATCAAGAGGCTAGCAAAGGCGGAAAGGTAAAAGTGCGTATAATCCATGGACTCAACATTAGTCAAAAGAACTCATATACTTATTGTAAAAATTTAGAAGTCATCAAAAATCAAGTACTACGCGCATGCTCCTAGGGGGATAGATTGGTAGGAAAAGACCATCGCTCGTCCCCGACTGCCACTCATAAGGATGCACAAGCCAGGTACACTTCATGTTTCAAATTTGTTACACAACTTTAACCATACGTGCATGCTATGGGACTTGCTAGCTTCAACACAATCATTCTTTAAATTCATAATCACCCAACTAGCATGACTTTAATATCACTACCTCCATATCTCAAAACAATTATCAAGTATCAAGTTGATCATAGCATCCAATTCACTTCCTATGATATTTTTATTATACCCAACTTGGATGCCTACCATTCTAGGACCAATTTTATGACCATAGCAAATACCATGATGTTCTAAAAGACTCTCAAAATAATATAAGTGAAGCATGAGAGACTAGCAATTTCTTCAAAATTAAGACACCACCATTCTCTAAAAGATATAAGTGAAGCACTAGAGCAAAAACTATCAAGCTCAAAAGATATAAGTGAAGCACATAGAGTATTCTAGCAATTCTAAACAAATAGGCTTCTCCCAAAAGGTGCGTATAGCAAGGATGATTGTGGTAAACTAAAAATAAAAATCTAATATAATACACGACGCTCCAAGCAAAACACTTATCATGTGGTGAATAAAAATATAGCTCCAAGTAAAGGTACCAATGAACGAAGACGAAAGAGGGGATGCCTTCCCGGGGCATCCCCAAGCTTAGGCTTTTGGCTATTCTTGAATGTCTTGGGGTTCCTTGGGCATCCCCAAGCTTAGGCTCTTGCCACCCTTTATTCCAAAGTCCATAAAAGCTTTACCCAAAACTTGAAAACTTCACAACACAAAACTCAACAAGAAATCTTATAAGCTCCATTAGTGAAAGAAAACAAAACCACCACATAAGGTACTGAAATGAACTCATTATTTATTTAATTTGGTGTTAAACCTACTGTATTCCAAATTCTCTATGGATTATAAACTATTTTATTGGCCATAGATTCATCAAAATAAGCAAACAACACACGAAAAACATAATCTGTCAAAAACAGAACAGTCTGTAGTAATCTGTAACTAACGCAAACTTCTGGAACTAAAAAACTTCAGCCAAAATATGACGACCTAGGAAATTTGTTTATTGATCAGCAGCAATTGGAATCACTATTTTATCACGTTCTGGTGATTTTTAACAATTGTTTTCGTGAGCCAAAAGTTTCTGGAAATTACAGCAAGATCAAATAACTATCATCCATGAAGATCCTATAGGTTCTACTTGGCACAAACACTAATTAAAACATAAAACCACATCTAAACATAAGGTAGATGGATTATTTATTCCTAAACCGAAACAAAAACATAAAGAAAATTGGGTTGCCTCCCAACTAGCGCTATCGTTTAACGTCCCTAGCTAGGCATAAAAGCGAAGATAGATCTAACGAGTGCGATATTTGGCACTAAACTCATAAGTAGCACGCATGATAGATTCATAAGGTAATTTAACTTTCTTTCTTGGAAAGTGCTCCATGCCTTTCTTTAATGGAAATTCTAATCTAATATTCCCTTCCTTCATATCAATAATCGCAGCAATCGTTCTAAGGAAAGGTCTACCAAGAATAATAGGGCAAGAAAGATTGCAATCTATATCAAGAACGATAAAATCTACGGGCACCAAATTTCTATTTGCAACAATAAGAACATCATTGATCCTTCCCATAGGCTTTTTAATGGTGGAATCCGCAAGATGCAAATTTAAAGAACAATAAGATCATGGAAACCTAGAATACCACATAAAGTTTTCAGAATTGTGGAAACACTAGCACCCAAATCACACAAAGCAAAACACTCGTAATCTTTAATTCTAATCTTTATAGTAGGTTCCCACTCATCATTAAGTTTTCTAGGTATAGAAACTTACAAATTAAGTTTTTCATCATAAGATTGCATCAAGGCATCAACAATATGTTTGGTAAAGGCTTTGTTTTGACTATAAGCATGAGGAGAATTAACAACGGCTTGCAACAAGGAAATAAAACCTTTTATAGAGCAATTATCATAATTAAATTCCTTGAAATCCGAGATAGTGGGTTCAACATTATGAAAAGTTGAGGATTCTCCAATCTCACTTTTACCAAATTTAACATTAAGATCTAAAGATTCCGAATTCTTGGGACGCCTTCTAGGCAAAGTTGATTCATCATCAGTCCCATAATCATCAAAGTTCATATTGCAAAACATAGATCTAATAGGAGACGCATCAATAACTTTAAGATCCTCATCATTATTTTCACGGAAACTAGAAGAACACGCTTTTATAAAGCTTTCTTTCTTAGCACGCAATCTAGCGGTTCTTTCCTTGCACTCGTCAATGAAAATTCTCATTACTTTGAGAGACTCATTGATATCATGCTTAGGAGAAGAAGATCCAAGTTTAAGAGAATTAACATCAAGTGAAAGTCTATCAATGTTCCTAGCCAATTCATCAACTTTGAGCAATTTTTCTTCAAGCAAAGCATTAAAATTCTTTTGAGAGATCATAAATTGTTTCACACAATTCTCAAAATCAGAGGGCATCTTATTAAAATTACCATAAGCATTATTGTAGGAATTTCCATAATTATTACAGGGATTACTAGGGAACGGTCTAGCATTAAAATTTCCTCCATAAGCATTGTTTTCAAAACTATTCCTACCAACAAAATTCACATCCATAGATTCATTATTATTCTCAATCAAGGAAGACAAAGGCATATCATTGGGATCAAGAGGAGTATTTTTAGTAGCAAACATCTTCATAAGTTCATCCATCTTCCCACTCAAAACATTGATTTCTTCTATAGCATGCACTTTTTTACTAGAAGATCTTTCGGTGTGCCATTGATAATAATTAGCCATAATATTATCAAGAAGTTTTGTAGCATCTCCTAATGTGATTTCCATAAACGTGCCTCCCGCGGCCGAACCTAAGAGATTTCTAGAAGCAAAGTTCAAACCGGCATAAATTTTTTGTATGATCATCCATAAATTCAAACCATGAGTGGGGCAATTACGAAGCATCAGTTTCATTCTTTCCCAAGATTGGGCAACATGCTCATGATCAAGTTGTTTAAAATTCATAATATCGTTCCTAAGAGTGATGATCTTAGCGGGAGGAAAATACTTAGAGATAAAAGCATCTTTGCACTTGTTCCAAGAATCAATACTATTCTTAGGCAAAGACAAAAACCAAACTTTAGCACGATATCTAAGTGAAAACGGAAATAACTTCAATTTGACAATATTGTTATCCGTATCTTTCTTCTTTTGCATATCACACAAATCAACAAAGTTGTTTAGATGAGTAGCGGCATCTTCTCTAGGAAGGCCGGCGAATTGATCTTTCATAACAAGATTTAGCAAAGCGGTATTGATTTCACAAGACTCATCATTATTAAGAGGAGCAATCGGAGTACTAAGGAAATCATTGTTATTGGTATTCGAGAAGTCACACAATTTGGTATTATCTTGCGCCATGGCAACAAGTAATCCAACACACAAGCAAATGAAAAACGGCAAGCTTAAAAGAGAGGAGGAGATTGGGAAAGAGAGGCGAATAAAACGGCAAGGGTGAAGTGGGGAGAGGAAAACGAGAGGCAAATGGCAAATAATGTAAATGTGAGGGAGATGGGCTTGTGATGGGTACTTGGTATGTCTTGACTTGAGCGAAGACCTCCCCGCAACGGCGCCGTAAATCCTTCTTGCTACGCCTTGAGCTTATGTTGGTTTTCCTCAAGGGAGAGGGTGATGCACCAAGTGTAGCTTAAGTATTTCCCTCAGTTTTGAGAACCAAGGTATCAATCCAGAGGAGGCTTCTCAAAAGTCCCACGCACCTACACAAACAACTGAGAACTCGCAACCAACGCAATAAAGGGGTTGTCAATCCCTTCACGGCCACTTCATGAAAGTGAGATCTAATAAAGATAGTATGATAAGATAAATATATTTTGGTATTTTATAATATAGATGCAAAAATAAAGATGCAAATAAAAGTAGATTGGGAGCAAATATGATAAGAGATAGACCGGGGCCATAGGTTTCACTAGTGGCATCTCTCAAGATAGCATAAGTATTACGTTGGGTGAACAAATTCTGTCGAGCAATTGATAGAAAAGCGCATAGTTATGAGATTATCTAGGCATGATCATGTATATAGGCATCACGTCCATAACAAGTAGACCGACTCCTGCCTGCATCTACTACTATTACTCCACACATTGACCGCTATCCAGCATATGCATCTAGAGTATTAAGTTCATAAGAACAGAGTAACGCATTAAGCAAGATGACATGATGTAGAGGGATAAACTCATGCAATATGATATAAACCCCATCTTGTTATCCTCGATGGCAACAATACAATACGTGTCTTGCAACCCTTTCTGTCACTGGGTAAGGACACCGCAAGATTGAACCCAAAGCTAAGCACTTCTCCCATGGCAAGAAAGACCAATCTAGTAGGCCAAACTAAACTAATAATTCGAAGAGACTTGCAAAGATAACTTAATCATACATAAAAGAATTCAGAGAAGATTCAAATATTATTCATAGATAAACTTGATCATAAACCCACAATTCATCGGATCTCGACAAACACAGCGCAAAAAGAGTTTACATCGAATAGATCTCCACAATAGAGGGGGAGAACATTGTATTGAGATCCAAAAAGAGAGAAGAAGCCATCTAGCTAATAACTATGGACCCGTAGGTCTGTGGTAAACTACTCACAACTCATCGGAGGGGCAAGGATGTTGATGTAGAGGCCCTCCGTGGTTGATTCCCCCTCTGGCAGAGTGCCGGCAAGGGCTCCAAGATGAGATCTCGCGGATACATAAGGTTACGGCGGTGGAAATTGTGTTTTGTGGTGCCCCTGGATGTTTTCGGGGTACGTAGGTATATATAGGAGGAAGAAGTACGTCGGTGGCCGCCCGAGGGGCCCACGAGACAAGGGGGCACGCCCTATAGGGGGGGGGGGCGCCCTCCTATCTCGTGGAGGCCTCAACTGCTTCTTGACTTGCACTCCAAGTCCTCTGAATCACGTTTGTTCCAAAAATCACGCTCCCGAAGGTTTCATTCCGTTTGTACTCCGCTTGATATTCCTTTTCTTGAAATCTGACATAGGCAAAAAAATAGCAATATGGGCTGGGCCTCCGGTTAGTAGGTTAGTCCCAAAAATGATATAAATGTGTAAAATAAAGCCCATAAACATCCAAAAGGGGTAATATAATAGCATGGAACAATCAAAAATTATAGATATGTTGGAGACGTATCACCTGCCAAAGCGCTATAGCGGCGTGCTAAATTTTGTAGCGCCTGGTAAAGCAAACACCCTCCTACGCGCGCTAAAACGCTATTTTGGTGCTGCAAAAAAAATTTAGCATGCCATGCAACCGCGTGGCTGTTGGAGATGCTCTAAAAGGCGGATGATCTGGAAACGGTTTGATACGCTAGCAGATTAGGCCTTTTTTTTACTGTTCTAGCCACGTAAGCGTGACTGCCACATCGAATTTATTGTCATCAGATTGACTGGTGGCATATGGTGCATTAGAAACGCCAGATGATTTGTCGTGTTTGCGGGGGTCAGCCCACCAAATAAGATTTTTTTGGGGGTCAGCGGACAAAATAAGATCCTCTCAGGGTCATTTAGTAAAAAAGAGTTCACTCTTGTGTCAAGTGAGGCAAATTCATTATGTAGTTCTTATCTTACTATCACTAAGAATATTTTGTGAATTGAGTCTACTCATCTAATGTGCAACACTCCCACTACTGTTGTTTCATCTTAAGTGGCACATGATTAAACTCAAGAATATGGGTGTAAAGTACACTCATCAGCCACCTCCTGCACCCCGTTTGTCCACCTCCCACACCACCCGCGTCGACGCCTGCAAGCCATCTCCTCTATTTCACATATGTGATGGCCATCGAATCACGCTAATGTGGTTCCCAGGCATCTAGCCAAAAAAAAATCTAGGGATTGTATTAGCTGGTTTTCTTTTATTTTTGTAGGCGTGCAGCGACGGTGAGCAAGGCATATAGAAGGATATCAAACGATAGATAGATTTGGGTGGCATGTACTATAGCTAGCTAGATACTATGATTCTTCACGAATTTCTCTGGGCTTGAACGAAGCGAGTGCCCTACCACCTGATATGTGCTTTTCTTGGTTGTGGGATTCCGGGTAAATAGGGCGGGGGAGGGGGGGGGCTGAAGATGGCTTTGTCAACCACATCGATGTGTTTTGAACACTCTATCACTGTCCCGTTACATTTTTCAGAAATTCCACGCCTAAGCACATGCATGCCACAGGGGTTGTACTCGTTTAATTCAGTTCAAGCCTCGGAGAGATTTCTAAAAAGCATCAATTGAGCAATTGTTGTATCTTGATAAAATGTACTTATATCATTTTGATGTAGTTGATATGGAATGCAATAAAATTTGTGTTATGCTTTGTGCAATGCAATATGTATGTCAAACTCTCAATGATGGTGATGGACCTTGTGAAACATAAAATTTATATAATCTTATTTTTGTTGGGGAACGTAGTAATTTCAAAAAATTTCCTACGCACACGCAAGATCATGGTGATGGCATAGCAACGAGAGGGGAGAGTGTATGTCCACGTACCCTCGTGAGACCGTAAGCGAAGCGTTATAACAACGCTGTTGATGTAGTCGCATGCAATTCACGATCCGACAGATCCAAGTACCGAACGACGGCACCTCCGAAGTTCAGCACACGTTCAGCTCGATGACGATCCCGGACTCGATCCAGCAAAGTGTCGGGATGAGTTCCGTCAAGACGATGGCGTGGTGATGATGATGATGCTTCACCGGCGCAGGGCTTCGCCTAAGCTCATGACGATATGACCGAGGTGGAATATGGTGGAGGGGGGCACCGCACACGGCTAAGGAACGATCACGTAGATCAACTTGTGTGTTATGGGGTGCCCCCTGCCCCCGTATATAAAGGAGGGAGGGGGAGGTGCGGCCGGCCCTCCTAGGGTGCGCCTGGAGGAGTCCTACTCCCACGGGAGTAGGACTCCCCCTCTGCCTTGTTGGAGAAGGAAGGGGGGAGGAAAGAGGAAGGGGGGCGCCGCCCCCCCTCTCCTTGTCCTATTCGGACTAGGGGGGGAGGGGGCGCGCGGCCTGCCCTGGACGGCCCTCCTCTTCTCCCCTATGGCCCATTAAGGCCCAACATCCCCCGGGAGGGTTCCGTAACCCCCCGGTGTTCCGGAAAATTCCCGATTTCATCCGGAACCATTCCGATATCCAAATATAGGCTTCCAATATATCAATCTTTATGTCTCGACCATTTCGAGACTCCTCGTCATGTCCGTGATCACATCCGGAACTCCGAACAAACTTTGGTACATCAAAACTTAAACTCATAATAAACTGTCATCGTAACGTTAAGCGTGCGGACCCTACGGGTTCGAGAACTATGTAGACATGACCTAGAACTATTCTCGGTAAATAACCAATAGCGGAACCTAGATGCCCATATTGGTTCCTACATATTCTTCGAAGATCTTTATCGGTCAAACCGCATAACGACATACGTTGTTCCCTTTGTCATCGGTATGTTACTTACCCGAGATTCGATCGTCGGTATCCAATACCTAGTTCAATCTCGTTACGTAAGTCTCTTTACTCGTTCCGTAATACATCATCTCACAACTAACTTATTAGTTGCAATGCTTGCAAGGCTTATGTGATGTGTATTACCGAGAAGGCCTAGAGATACCTCTCAGACAATCGGAGTGACAAAACATAATCTCAAATACGCCAACCCAACATGTACCTTTGGAGACACCTGTAGTACTCCTTTATAATCACCCGATTACGTTGTGACGTTTGGTAGCACCAAAGTGTTCCTCCGTAAACGGGAGTTGCATAATCTCATAGTTACAGGAACATGTATAAGTCATGAAGAAAGCAATAGCAATATACTAAACGATCAAGTGCTAGGCTAACGGAATGGGTCAAGTCAATCACACCATTCTCCTAATGATGTGATCCCATTAATCAAATGACAACACATGTCTATGGTTAGGAAACATAACCATCTTTGATTAATGAGCTAGTCAAGTAGAGGCATACAAGTGACTATATGTTTGTCTATGTATTCACACATGTATTATGTTTCCGGTTAATACAATTCTAGCATGAATAATAAACATATATCATGATATAAGGAAATAAATAATAACTTTATTATTGCCTCTAGGGCATATTTCCTTCAGTCTCCCACTTGCACTAGAGTCAATAATCTAGATTACATAGTAATGATTCTAACACCCATGGAGTCTTGGTGCTGATCATGTTTTGCTCGTGGAAGAGGCTTAGTCAACGGTGCGCAACATTCAGATCCGTATGTATCTTGCAAATCTCTATGTCTCCCACTTGGACTTGGTCCCAAATGGAATTGAAGCGTCTCTTGATATGCTTGGTCCTCTTGTGAAATCTGGATTCCTTTGCCAAGGCAATTGCACCAGTATTGTCATAGAAGATCTTCATTGGTCCCGATGCACTAGGTATGACACCTAGATCGGAAATGAACTCTTTCATCCAGACTCCTTCATTTGCTGCTTCCGAAGCAGCTATGTACTCCGCTTCACATGTAGATCCCGCCACGATGCTTTGTTTAGAACTGCACCAACTGGCAGCTCCACCGTTTTAATAAAAACACGTATCCGGTTTGCGATTTAGAATCGTCCGGATCAGTGTCAAAGCTTGCATCGACGTAACCATTTACGACTAGCTCTTTGTCACCTCCATATACGAGAAACATATCCTTAGTCCTTTTCGGTATTTCAGATGTTCTTGACCGCTGTCCGATGATCCACTCTGGATTACTTTGGTACCTTCCTGCCAAGCTTATTGCTAAGCATACGTCAGTCTGGTACACAGCATTGCATACATGATAGAGCCTATGGCTGAAGCATAGGAACATCTTCCATTTCTCTCTATCTTCTGCTGTGTGGTCGGGCATTGAGTCGACTCAATTTCACACCTTGTAATACAGGTAAAAACCTTTCTTTGCTCGATCCATTTTGAACTTTTTCAAAACTTTATCAAGGTATGTGCTTTGTGAAAGTCCAATTAAGCGTCTTGATCTATCTCTATAGATCTTGATGCCCAATATGTAAGCAGCTTCACCGAGGTCTTTCATTGAAAAACTTTTATTCAAGTATCCTTTATGCTATCCAGAAATTCTATATCATTTCCAATCAATAATATGTCGTCCACATATAATATCGAAATGCTACTGAGCTCCCACTCACTTTCTTGTAAATACAAGGCTTCTCCAAAAGTCAGATAAAACCATATGCTTTGATCACACTATCAAAGCGTTTATTCCAACTCCGAGAGGCTTGCACTGCACCATAAATTGATCGCTGGAGCTTGCACACTTTGTTAGCACCCTTTGGATCAACAAAACCTTCTGGTTGCATCATATACAACTCTTCTTCTAGAAATCCATTCAAGAATGCAGTTTTACATCCATTTGCCAAATTTCATAATCATAAAATGCAGCAATTGCTAACATGATTCGAGACAGACTTAAGCATCGCTACGGTGAGAATGTCTCATCGTAGTCAACCCCTTGAACTTGTCGAAAACCTTTCGCAACAAGTCGAGCTTTATAGACGATTACATTACCATCAGCGTCAGTCTTCTTCTTAAAGATCCATTTATTCTCAATAGCTTGTCGATCATCGGGCAAGTCTACCAAAGTCCATACTTTGTTCTCATACATGGATCCCATCTCAGATTTCATGGCTTCCAGCCATTTTATGAATCTGGGCTCACCATCGCTTCTTCATAGTTTGTAGGTTCGCCATGGTCAAGTAACATGACTTCCGAATAGGATTACCGTACCACTCAGTGCGGATCTTACTCTAGTTGACCTCGAGTTCAAGAGAAACTTGATCTGAAGTTTCATTATCAATATCATTAGCTTCCTTACTTATTGGTGTAGTTGTCACAGAACCGGTTCTTGTGATGAACTATTTTCAATAAGGGACAGATCTGATTATCTCATCAAGTTCTACTTTCCTCCCACTCACTTCTTTCGAGAGAAACTCTTTTCTAGAAAGGATCCGAATTTAGCAACGAAAATCTTGCCCTCGGATCTGTGATAGAAGGTGTACCCAATAGTCTCTTTTGGGTATCCTATGAAGACACATTTCTCCGATTTAGGTTCGAGCTTATCTGGTTGAAGTTTCTTCACATAAGCATCGTAGCCCCAAATTTTAAGATACGACAACTTTGGTTTCTTGCTAAACCATAGTTCATAAGGTGTCGTTTCAACGGATTTTGATGGTGCCCTATTTAACGTGAATGCAGCCGTCTCTAAAGCATAACCCCAAAACGATAGCGGTAAATCAGTAAGAGACATCATAGATCGCACCATATCTAGTAAAGTACGATTACGACGTTCGGACACACCATTTCATTGTGGTGTTCTGGGTGGCGTGAGCTGCGAAACTATTCTGCATTGTTTCAAATGCAGACCAAACTCGTAACTCAAATATTCTCCTCCACGATCAGATCGTAGAAATTTTATTTTCTTGTTACGATGATTTTCCACTTCACTCTGAAATTCCTTGAACTTTTCAAATGTTTCAGACTTATGTTTCATCAAGTAGATATACCCATATCTGCTCAAATCATCTGTGAAGGTGAGAAAATAACGATACCCTTGGCGTGCCTCAACATTCATTGGACCACAAACATCGGTATGTATGATTTCCAACAAATCCTTTGCTCGCTCCATAGTTCGGAGAACGGCGTTTTAGTCATCTTGCCCATGAGGCACGGTTACGCAAGTACCAAGTGATTCATAATCAAGTGATTCCAAAAGTCCATCAAGATGGAGTTTCTTCATGCGTTTTACATCGATATGACCCAAACGGCAGTGCCACAAATAAGTTGCATTATCATTATCAACTCAGATCTTTTGGTTTCAACACTATGAATATGTGTATTACTACTATCGAGATTCAATAAAATAGACCACTCTTCAAGGGTGCATGACCATAAAAGATATTATTCATATAAATAGAACAACCATTATTCTCGACTTAAATGAATAACCGTCTCGCATCAAACAAGATCCAGATGTTCATGCTTAACGGCGGCACCAAATAACAATTATTTAGGTCTAAAACTAATCCCGATGGTAGATGTAGAGGTAGCGTGCGACCGCGATCACATCGACTTTGGAACCATTTCCCACGCGCATCGTCACCTCGTCCTTAGCCAATCTTCGCAATCCATAGTTCCTGCTTTGAGTTGCAAATATTAGCAATGTAACCAGTATCAAATACCTGTGTACTCTGCGAGTATTAGTAAGGTACACATCAATAACATGTATATCACATATACCTTTGTTCACCTTGCCATCCTTCTTATCCGCCAAATACTTGGGGCAGTTCCGCTTCCAGTGTCCAGTCTGCTTGCAGTAGAAGCACTCAGTTTTAGGCTTAGGTCCAGACTTGGGTTTCTTCTCTTGAGCAGCAACTTGTTTGCTGTTCTTCTTGAAGTTCCCCTTCTTCTTCCCTTTGCCCTTTTTCGTGAAACTGGTGGTCTTGTTGACCATCAACACTTGATGCTCCTTTTTGATTTCTACCTCCGCGGCTTTTAGCATTGCGAAGAGCTCGGGAATAGACTTGTCGATCCCTTGCATATTATAGTTCATCACGAAGCTCTTGTAGCTTGGTGGCAGTGATTGAAGAATTCTGTCAATGACACTATCATCAGGAAGATTAACTCCCGGTTGAATCAAGTGATTATTATACCCAGACATTTTGAGTATGTGTTCACCGATGTAACTATTTTCCTCCATCTTGCAGCTATAGAACTTATTGGAGACTTCATATCTCTCAATCGGGCATTTGCTTGAAATATTAACTTCAACTCCTGGAACATCTCATATGCTCCATGACGTTCAAAACGTCGTTGAAGGCCCGGTTCTAAGCCGTAAAGCATGGCACACTGAACTATCGAGTAGTCATCAGCTTTGCTCGCCAGACGTTCTTAACGTCGTCGGCCATCAGCAAGCAGGTTCTGGCACCCAGCGGTGCTTCCGGGGCGTAATTCTTACATGCAGCAATGAGGATAATCCTCAAGTTACGGACCCAGTCCGTGTAATTGCTACCATCATCTTTCAACTTTGCTTTCTCAAGGAACACATTAAAATTCAACGGAACAACAGCACGAGCCATCTATCTACAGTAAACATAGACAAGCAAGATACTATCAGGTACTAAGTTCATGATAAATTTAAGTTCAATTAATCATATTACTAAAGAACTCCCACTTAGATAGACATCGCTCTAGTTATCTAAGTGATTACGTGATCCAAATCAACTAAACCATGTCCGATCATCACGTGAGATGGAGTAGTTTCAATGGTGAACATCACTATGTTGATCATATCTACTATATGATTCACGTTCGACCTTCGGTCTCCGTGTTCGAGGCCATATCTGTATATGCTAGGCTCGTCAAGTTTGACCTGAGTATTCGCGTGTGCAACTGTTTTGCACCCGTTGTATTTGAGCGTAGAGCCTATCACACCCGATCATCACGTGGTGTCTCAAAGACGAAGAACTTTCATAGCGGTGCATACTCAGGAGAACACTTCTTGATATTTAGTGAGAGATCATCTTATAATGCTACCGTCAATCAAAGCAAAATAAGATGCATAAAGGATAAACATCACATGCAATCAATATAAGTGATATGATATGGCCATCATCATCTTGTGCTTGTGATCTCCATCTCAAGCACCGTCGTGATCACCATCGTCACCGCGCGACACCTTGATCTCCATCGTAGCATCGTTGTCGTCTCGCCAACTATTGCTTCTACGACTATCGCTACTGCTTAGTGATAAAGTAAAGCAATTACATGGCGTTGCATTTCATACAATAAGCGACAACCATATGGCTCCTGCCGATTGCCGATAACTCGTTACAAAACATGATCATCTCATACAAAATATAGCATCACGTCTTGACCATATCACATCACAACATGCCCTGCAAAAACAAGTTAGACGTCCTCTACTTTGTTGTTGCAAGTTTTATGTGGCTGCTATGGGCTGAGCAAGAACCGTTCTTACCTACGCATCAAAACCACAACGATAGTTTGTCAAGTTGGTGCTGTTTTAACCTTCGCAAGGACCGGCGTAGCCACACTCAGTTCAACTAAAGTGAGAGAGCAGACACCGCCGGTCACCTTTAAGCAACGAGTGCTCAAGCGGTGAAACCAGTCTCGCGTAAGCGTCGCGTAATGTCGGTCCGGCCGCTTCATCTCACAATACCTTGAACCAAAGTATGACATCTTTGGTAAGCGGTATGACTTATATCGCCCACAACTCACTTGTGTTCTACTCGTGCATATGACATCAACGCATAAAACCTGGCTCGGATGCCTTTGTTGGGGAACGAGTAATTTCAAAAATTTCCTACGCACACGCAAGATCATGGTGATGGCATAGCAATGAGAGGGAGAGTGTATGTCCACGCACTCGAGACCGTGGCGGAAGCGTTATAACAACGCGGTTGATGTAGTCGACGTCTTCACGATCCGACCGATCCAAGTACCGAACGCACGGCACCTCCGAGTTCAGCACACGTTCAGCTCGATGGCGATCCCGGACCGATCCAGCAAAGTGTCGGGATGAGTTCCACAAGACGACGGCGTGCAGGACGATGATGATGCTTCACCGCGCAGGGCTTCGCCTAAGCTCATGACGATATGACCGAGGTGGAATATGGTGGAGGAGGGCACCGACACGGCTAAGGAACGATCACGTAGATCAACTTGTGTGTTATGGGTGCCCCCTGCCCCGTATATAAAGGAGGGAGGGAGGTGCGGCGGCCCTCCTAGGGTGCGCCGAGGAGTCCTACTCCCACGGAGTAGGACTCCCCTCTGCCTTATGGGAGAAGGAAAGGGGAGGGAAGAGGAGAGGCGCCCCCCCCTCTCCTTGTCCTATTCGGACTAGGGGGAAGGGGCGCGGCCTGCCCTGGCCGGCCCTCCTCTTCTCCCTTATGGCCCATTAAGGCCCAACATCCCCCGGGAGGGTTCCGGTAACCCCCCGGTGTTCCGGAAAATTCCCGATTTCATCCGGAACCATTCCGATATCCAAATATAGGCTTCCAATATATCAATCTTTATGTCTCGACCATTTGAGACTCCTCGTCATGTCCGTGATCACATCCGGGACTCCGAACAAACTTCGGTACATCAAAACTTATAAACTCATAATAAACTGTCATCGTAACGTTAAGCGTGCAGACCCTACGGGTTCGAGAACTATGTAGACATGACCTAGAACTATTCTCGGTCAATAACCAATAGCGGAACCTGGATGCCCATATTGGTTCCTACATATTCTTCAAGATCTTTATCGGTCAAACCGCATAACGACATACGTTGTTCCTTTGTCATCGGTATGTTACTTACCCGAGATTCGATCGTCGGTATCCAATACCTAGTTCAATCTCGTTACGGTAAGTCTCTTTACTCGTTCCGTAATACATCATCTCACAACTAACTTATTAGTTGCAATGCTTGCAAGGCTTATGTGATGTGTATTACCGAGAAGGCCTAGAGATACCTCTCCGACAATCGGAGTGACAAAACCTAATCTCAAATATGCCAACCCAACATGTACCTTTGGAGACACCTGTAGTACTCCTTTATAATCACCCGATACGTTGTGACGTTTGGTAGCACCAAAGTGTTCCTCCGTAAACGGAGTTGCATAATCTCATAGTTACAGGAACATGTATAAGTCATGAAGAAAGCAATAGCAATATACTAAACGATCAAGTGCTAGGCTAACGGAATGGGTCAAGTCAATCACACCATTCTCCTAATGATGTGATCCCATTAATCAAATGACAACACATGTCTATGGTTAGGAAACATAACCATCTTTGATTAATGAGCTAGTCAAGTAGAGGCATACAAGTGACTATATGTTTGTCTATGTATTCACACATGTATTATGTTTCCGGTTAATACAATTCTAGCATGAATAATAAACATTTATCATGATATAAGTAAATAAATAATAACTTTATTATTGCCTCTAGGGCATATTTCCTTCAGTCTCCCACTTGCACTAGAGTCAATAATCTAGATTACACAGTAATGATTCTAACACCCATGGAGTCTTGGTGCTGATCATGTTTTGCTCGTGGAAGAGGCTTAGTCAACGGGTCTGCAACATTCAGATCCGTATGTATCTTGCAAATCTCTATGTCTCCCACTTGGACTTGGTCCCAAATGGAATTGAAGCGTCTCTTGATATGCTTGGTCCTCTTGTGAAATCTGGATTCCTTTGCCAAGGCAATTGCACCAGTATTGTCACAGAAGATCTTCATTGGTCCCGATGCACTAGGTATGACACCTAGATCGGAAATGAACTCTTTCATCCAGACTCCTTCATTTGCTGCTTCCGAAGCAGCTATGTACTCCGCTTCACATGTAGATCCCGCCACGATGCTTTGTTTAGAACTGCACCAACTGACAGCTCCACCGTTTAATAAAAACACGTATCCGGTTTGCGATTTAGAATCGTCCGGATCAGTGTCAAAGCTTGCATCGACGTAACCATTTACGACTAGCTCTTTGTCACCTCCATATCGAGAAACATATCCTTAGTCCTTTTCGGTATTTCAGGATGTTCTTGACCGCTGTCCGATGATCCACTCTGGATTACTTTGGTACCTTCCTGCCAAGCTTATTGCTAAGCATCGTCAGTCTGGTACACAGCATTGCATACATGATAGAGCCTATGGCTGAAGCATAGGAACATCTTCCATTTCTCTCTATCTTCTGCTGTGGTCGGGCATTGAGTCGACTCAATTTCACACCTTGTGTCTGGTAAAAACCTTTCTTTGCCTGATCCATTTTGAACTTTTTCAAAACTTTATCAAGGTATGTGCTTTGTGAAAGTCCAATTAAGCGTCTTGATCTATCTCTATAGATCTTGATGCCCAATATGTAAGCAGCTTCACCGAGGTCTTTCATTGAAAACTTTTATTCAAGTATCCTTTTATGCTATCCAGAAATTCTATATCATTTCCAATCAATAATATGTCGTCCACATATAATATCAGAAATGCTCTGAGCTCCCACTCACTTTCTTGTAAATACAGCTTCTCCAAAAGTCATATAAAACCATATGCTTTGATCACACTATCAAAGCGTTTATTCCAACTCCGAGAGGCTTGCACCAGACCATAAATTGATCGCTGGAGCTTGCACACTTTGTTAGCACCCTTTGGATCAACAAAACCTTCTGGTTGCATCATATACAACTCTTCTTCTAGAAATCCATTCAAGAATGCAGTTTTTACATCCATTTGCCAAATTTCATAATCATAAAATGCAGCAATTGCTAACATGATTCGGACAGACTTAAGCATCGCTACGGGTGAGAATGTCTCATCGTAGTCAACCCCTTGAACTTGTCGAAAACCTTTCGCAACAAGTCGAGCTTTATAGACAGTTACATTACCATCAGCGTCAGTCTTCTTCTTAAAGATCCATTTATTCTCAATAGCTTGCCGATCATCGGGCAAGTCTACCAAAGTCCATACTTTGTTCTCATACATGGATCCCATCTCAGATTTCATGGCTTCCAGCCATTTTGCGGAATCTGGGCTCACCATCGCTTCTTCATAGTTTGTAGGTTCGCCATGGTCAAGTAACATGACTTCGAATAGGATTACCGTACCACTCAGTGCGGATCTTACTCTAGTTGACCTCGTAGTTCAAGAGAAACTTGATCTGAAGTTTCATTATCAATATCATTAGCTTCCTTACTTATTGGTGTAGTTGTCACAGAACCGGTTCTTGTGATGAACTATTTTCCAATAAGGGAACAGATCTGATTATCTCATCAAGTTCTACTTTCCTCCCACTCACTTCTTTCGAGAGAAACTCTTTTTCTAGAAAGGATCCGAATTTAGCAACGAAAATCTTGCCCTCAGATCTGTGATAGAAGGTGTACCCAATAGTCTCTTTTGGGTATCCTATGAAGACACATTTCTCCGATTTAGGTTCGAGCTTATCTGGTTGAAGTTTCTTCACATAAGCATCGTAGCCCCAAATTTTAAGATACGACAACTTTGGTTTCTTGCTAAACCATAGTTCATAAGGTGTCGTTTCAACGGATTTTGATGGTGCCCTATTTAACGTGAATGCAACCGTCTCTAAAGCATAACCCCAAAACGATAGCGGTAAATCAGTAAGAGACATCATAGATCGCACCATATCTAGTAAAGTACGATTACGATGTTCGGACACACCATTTCGTTGTGGTGTTCCGGGTGGCGTGAGCTGCGAAACTATTCCGCATTGTTTCAAATGCAGACCAAACTCGTAACTCAAATATTCTCCTCCACGACCAGATCGTAGAAATTTTATTTTCTTGTTACGATGATTTTCCACTTCACTCTGAAATTCCTTGAACTTTTCAAATGTTTCAGACTTATGTTTCATCAAGTAGATATACCCATATCTGCTCAAATCATCTGTGAAGGTGAGAAAATAACGATACCCGCGCGTGCCTCAACATTCATTGGACCACAAACATCGGTATGTATGATTTCCAACAAATCCTTTGCTCGCTCCATAGTTCCGAGAACGGCGTTTTAGTCATCTTGCCCATGAGGCACGGTTCATAAGTACCAAGTGATTCATAATCAAGTGATTCCAAAAGTCCATCAAGATGGAGTTTCTTCATGCTTTTACACCGATATGACCCAAACGGCAAGTGCCACAAATAAGTTGCATTATCATTATCAACTCTGTATCTTTTGGTTTCAACACTATGAATATGTGTATTACTACTATCGAGATTCAATAAAAATAGACCACTCTTCAAGGGTGCATGACCATAAAAGATATTATTCATATAAATAGAACAACCATTATTCTCTGACTTAAATGAATAACCGTCTCGCATCAAACAAGATCCAGATGTTCATGCTTAACGCTGGCACCAAATAACAATTATTTAGGTCTAAAACTAATCCCGATGGTAGATGTAGAGGTAGCGTGCCGACCGCGATCACATCGACTTTGGAACCATTTCCCACGCGCATCGTCACCTCGCCTTAGCCAATCTTCGCAATCCGTAGTTCCTGTTTGAGTTGCAAATATTAGCAAGTAACCAGTATCAAATACCTGTGTACTCTGCGAGTATTAGTAAGGTACACATCAATAACATGTATATCACATATACCTTTGTTCACCTTGCCATCCTTCTTATCCGCCAAATACTTGGGGCAGTTCCGCTTCGATGTCGGTCTGCTTGCAGAGAAGCACTCAGTTTCAGGCTTAGGTCCAGACTTGGGTTTCTTCTCTTGAGCAGCAACTTGTTTGATGTTCTTCTTGAAGTTCCCCTTCTTCTTCCCTTTGCCCTTTTTCGTGAAACTGGTGGTCTTGTTGACCATCAACACTTGATGCTCCTTTTGATTTCTACCTCATGCTTTTAGCATTGCGAAGAGCTCGGGAATAGACTTGTCGATCCCTTGCATATTATAGTTCATCACGAAGCTCTTGTAGCTTGGTGGCAGTGATTGAAGAATTCTGTCAATGACACTATCATCGGAAGATTAACTCCAGTTGAATCAAGTGATTATTATACCCAGACATTTTGAGTATGTGTTCACCGATGTAACTATTTTCCTCCATCTTGCAGCTATAGAACTTATTGGAGACTTCATATCTCTCAATCCGGGCATTTGCTTGAAATATTAACTTCAACTCCTGGAACATCTCATATGCTCCATGACGTTCAAAACGTCGTTGAAGGCCCGGTTCTAAGCCGTAAAGCATGGCACCTTGAACTATCGAGTAGTCATCGACTTTGCTCGCCAGACGTTCTTAACGCCGTCGGCCAGCATCGGCAAGCAGTTCTGGCACCCAGCGGTGCTTCCAGGACATAATTCTTCGTGCAGCAATGAGGATAATCCTCAGTTACGGACCCAGTCCGTGTAATTGCTACCATCATCTTTCAACTTTGCTTTCTCAAGGAACGCATTAAAATTCAACGGAACAACAAGACGAGCCATCTATCTACAGTAAACATAGACAAGCAAGATACTATCAGGTACTAAGTTCATGATAAATTTAAGTTCAATTAATCATATTACTAAAGAACTCCCACTTAGATAGACATCGCTCTAGTTATCTAAGTGATTACGTGATCCAAATCAACTAAACCATGTCCGATCATCACGTGAGATGGAGTAGTTTCAATGGTGAACATCACTATGTTGATCATATCTACTATATGATTCACGTTCGACCTTTCGGTCTCCGTGCTCCGAGGCCATATCTGTATATGCTAGGCTCGTCAAGTTTGACCTGAGTATTCCGCGTGTGCAACTGTTTTGCACCCGTTGTATTTGAGCGTAGAGCCTATCACACCCGATCATCACGTGGTGTCTCAAAGACGAAGAACTTTCATAGCGGTGCATACTCGTGGAGAACACTTCTTGATATTTAGTGAGAGATCATCTTATAATGCTACCGTCAATCAAAGCAAAATAAGATGCATAAAGGATAAACATCACATGCAATCAATATAAGTGATATGATATGGCCATCATCATCTTGTGCTTGTGATCTCCATCTCGAAGCACCGTCGTGATCACCATCGTCACCGCGCGACACCTTGATCTCCATCGTAGCATCGTTGTCGTCTCGCCAACTATTGCTTCTACGACTATCGCTACTGCTTAGTGATAAAGTAAAGCAATTACATGGCGTTGCATTTCATACAATAAAGCGACAACCATATGGCTCTGCCGATTGCCGATAACTCGGTTACAAAAACATGATCATCTCATACAAAAATATAGCATCACGTCTTGACCATATCACATCACAACATGCCCTGCAAAAACAAGTTAGACGTCCTCTACTTTGTTGTTGCAAGTTTTATGTGGCTGCTATGGGCTGAGCAAGAACCGTTCTTACCTACGCATCAAAACCACAACGATAGTTTGTCAAGTTGGTGCTGTTTTAACCTTCGCAAGGACCGGGCGTAGCCACACTCGGTTCAACTAAAGTGAGAGAGACAGACACCCGCCGGTCACCTTTAAGCAACGAGTGCTCGAAGCGGTGAAACCAGTCTCGCGTAAGCGTACGCGTAATGTCGCTCCGGGCCGCTTCGTCTCACAATACCGCCGAACCAAAGTATGACATGCTGGTAAGCAGTATGACTTATATCGCCCACAACTCACTTGTGTTCTACTCGTGCATATGACATCAACGCATAAAACCTGGCTCGGATGCCATTGTTGGGGAACGAGTAATTTCAAAAATTTCCTACGCACACGCAAGATCATGGTGATGGCATAGCAACGAGAGGGAGAGTGTATGTCCACGTACCCTCGTGAGACCGTGGCGAAGCGTTATAACAACGCTGTTGATGTAGTCGACGTCTTCACGATCCGACCGATCCAAGTACCGAACGCACGGCACCTCCGAGTTCAGCACACGTTCAGCTCGATGGCGATCCCGGACTCGATCCAGCAAAGTGTCGGGATGAGTTCCGTCAAGACGACGGCGTGGTAGCGATGATGATGCTTCACCGGCGCAGAGGCCGCCTAAGCTCATGACGATATGACCGAGGTGGAATATGGTGGAGGGGGCACCGACACGGCTAAGGAACGATCACGTAGATCAACTTGTGTGTTATGGGGTGCCCCCTGCCCCGTATATAAAGGAGGGAGGGGAGGTGCGGCCGGCCCTCCTAGGGTGCGCTGGAGGAGTCCTACTCCCAGGAGTAGGACTCCCCTCTGCCTTGTTGGAGAAGGAAGGGGGAGGGAAGAGGAAGAGGCGCCCCCTCTCCTTGTCCTATTCGGACTAGGGGAGGGCCCTTGCCTGCCCTGGCCGGCCCTCCTCTTCTCCCTTATGGCCCATTAAGGCCCAACATCCCCGGAGGGTTCCGTAACCCCGGTGTTCCGGAAAATTCCGATTTCATCCGGAACCATTCCGATATCAAATATAGGCTTCCAATATATCAATCTTTATGTCTCAACCATTTGAGACTCCTCGTCATGTCCGTGATCACATCCGGGACTCGAACAAACTTCGTACATCAAAACTTATAAACTCATAATAAACTGTCATCGTAACGTTAGCGTGCAGACCCTACGGGTTCGAGAACTATGTAGACATGACCTAGAACTATTCTCGGTCAATAACCAATAGCAGAACCTGGATGCCCATATTGGTTCCTACATATTCTTGAAGATCTTTATCGGTCAAACCGCATAACGACATACGTTGTTCCTTTGTCATCGGTATGTTACTTACCCGAGATTCGATCGTCGGTATCCAATACCTAGTTCAATCTCGTACGGTAAGTCTCTTTACTCGTTCCGTAATACATCATCTCACAACTAACTTATTAGTTGCAATGCTTGCAAGGCTTATGTGATGTGTATTACCGAGAAGGCCTAGAGATACCTCTCCGACAATCGGAGTGACAAAACCTAATCTCGAAATCGCCAACCCAACATGTACCTTTGGAGACACCTGTAGTACTCCTTTATAATCACCCGATTCGTTGTGACGTTTGGTAGCACCAAAGTGTTCCTCCGTAAACGGAGTTGCATAATCTCATAGTTACAGGAACATGTATAAGTCATGAAGAAAGCAATAGCAATATACTAAGCGATCAAGTGCTAGGCTAACGGAATGGGTCATGTCAATCACACCATTCTCCTAATGATGTGATCCCATTAATCAGATGACAACACATGTCTATGGTTAGGAAACATAACCATCTTTGATTAATGAGCTAGTCAAGTAGAGGCATACTAGTGACTATATGTTTGTCTATGTATTCACACATGTATTATGTTTCCGGTTAATACAATTCTAGCATGAATAATAAACATTTATCATGATATAAGGAAATAAATAATAACTTTATTATTGCCTCTAGGGCATATTTCCTTCAATTTTACCAAAAGTTTCACTATTACTTTGAAAGTTGGAGAGCATTTCATAGAACATGGTGTGACATACAGTTCAGTAATATTCCATTCACCCCTGCGTCAACCCTCATTTTTACCGTTGGTGAGGCAAATTTGTTAGAGCTTTTCTTCTCGATCTTATTGTCATCAAGAATACTCAAATTGGGATCTACCCTAGGGAGCCCAAATCCCTACCTCTATAACTGAAACTTATTTGCTTCTCTCCTGAAATGCAATGGCAGTACAACTGCCTTTTCCCTAAAAAAAATTGGGATCTAATCATCTACTTTGCAACACACCCACTACTGTTGTTTCATCTAAAGTGTTTTTTTTTTCCAGGGAATTTCAGAGAGCTCTATTCAACAAATGCATTCGCCAAGCAGCAACCAGAAGGCTGCTGATCAGGAAGCTAGGGGTGGTGTCTAACCAAACATGTGCAGGACAATTGGCTAATCTTATTACATGTTGAATACTAAAAGAGATAAAACTAAGAGATAGCTCCCCAATTTGAGAAAGAATTGGTGCAACCACCAAACGATCAGTGGAGCAAGAATTCCAGAGGTTAACTACCTCTAGACAGTCGGCTTCCATGATCACATGAGTGTAGCCTCTGAGCTTGGCAAAAATGACACCTTCTTTGAGAGAGAGAGAGAGTTTCGGCGATGAGTGGGGTTCATATTAATTAGTACATGATTAAACTCAAGAAGATGAGTGTACAGTACACTTATCAGCCACCTCCTGCATGTTGCATGTCCACCTCCAAGTGACCACCACCATCAGCCATCTCGAAGCCTGTTAGCCATCTCCTTTGTTTCACATATGTGATGGCCATCAAGTAGCGTTAATGTGGTTCCCGGGTATCTAGCCGAAATTTTTCTAGAGTTTGTGTTAACTGAATTTTCTTTACTTTTGTGGGCATGAAGCGACGGTGAGCAAGGCATATAGAAGGATAACATACATAGATACATTAGTATGGCATGTAGTGTAGCCAAATACTCCCTCCGTCTTAAAATAAGTGACTCAAACTTTGTACTAGTTTGAGTAGATATATTAGGATAGCATGTAGTATAGCTAGCTAGATACACATTATTATTTGTGCTTTTCTTGGTTGTGGGATTTCCAGGTAAAACAGGGGGAGGGCCGGAGGAGGTGGGGTGCTTTGTCAACCACATCGATGTGTTTTGAGCACTCGTTGTCATTGTCCCGTTCCATTTTTCAGAAATTCCACACCTAAGCGTATGCATGCCACAAGGGATGTACTCGTTTAATTTAGTTCAAGCCTCGAAGAGATTTCTAAAAATTCATATCAATCGAGCAATTGTTGTATTTTGATAAAATGTAGTTATATCATTTCGATCGATGTAGTTGATTTGGAATGCAATGCAATTTGTGTTATGATTTGTGCGATGCAATATGTATGTCAAAGACTCAACGATGGTGATGGGCCTTGTGGAACATAAAATTTATATAATCTTATTTTACCAAAATTTTCACCATTACTTTGAAAGTTGGAGACATGTTTTTCATGAAGCTCCGGTTAATAGGTACCTGCGCAAGATGGATCAGATTTGGACTCAACTGTTCCAAGAAGGATCGTCCTTCATACTCTCTTTCCTCTTGGCCAACCGGGAGAGCGGATCTGTTTTACCACTGAAATCGTTGCATCGATCATTTCTCTGGGACGGGACAAGACACTGAGCGAAACAACAATGAAATTAAACAAGGAGTAGTGCTGGAAATTGACAAACCACCCGAACCAAGTGAGTACATAGCATACAGCATAGCATGTCTTCCTCTCCTCTCCTACCTTGACACAAGTAACAAAACATGCATATTATTGTATTGTACAGTACATAAAAAGCAAAAGATCACAGTGAAGGATTCCAGACTTCAGAGAATTTTTCTTCAAAACCAACCTATAGTAGAATATATAGCACCTCATCTTGCCGCCGACGATTTCAGACATGAACACCTAGAGACGCACGCAGCACCTACACATCCATCCTCTCCTGACAAGAGAAAAATACAAGGAAACATGCATTGACGAGTGAACTAAAAATGGCATACCAGCTAGGATATGATATCATCATATGTCCCTCTCCATCTTGCTCGTGGTGGAAGCTTCTTCACCTGCAGATCTCTGCGTTGGAGGGGCTGCGCACGCACACCTTGGCGTACCGGTGGCAGGCCGCGCAGTGAAGGTGCCACGTGCCCACCGACACCGTCGACGACGCGAACCGCGCGCCGCAGTGCACGCACTGCGCCGGGCACGGGAACCTCCTGCTGTTCCTGCTCCCCTGGCGCCGCGGCGGCGTGTGCGTGTCCGTGCCGGATCCCTCGTCCTTGGGCGTGTGGGCGGCGGAGGCTGCCGGTGGCGGTGGTCCGTGGTTGCCGGGCTTCGCGTGAGAGTCAGACGCCGGCGTGTGACGCGTGTCCTTGCTGGCTTGCTCGGCCTTGGGCGCGTGGGCGGCCGGTGGCGGTGGCCGGCTGTGAGACGTGTCGCCGGCGCCGGCTCGCCGCTTCTCGTCGTCCCTGGGCGCGTTGTTGCCGGCCGGAGACGGTGACCGGCTGTGGTTGCTGCGCTTCGCGGCAGGAGCGGGAGGCGCCGGCGGGCGGGGTCGAGGCGACGGAGTCGGGGCAGAGCGCGGCTTGGTGACTCCCGTGGCCGCGGCGTCGCTGGGAGCGGGCGGGTGGCGGATCGAGAGCGCCCCCCACGCCTGCTGGAGCAGCTTGAACGCGCCGTCGGCGGCCGCGGATTGGTTCTTGTCCGGGTGCAGGGTAAGGCACAGCCGGCGGTACCGCCGCTTGATGTCGTCGTGCGAGACACCCACGCCACCGGTCGGCAGCGACGTCCGGGCGCCGACGCTGAGGACGGCGTACCAGTTCCTGCCGCTGGCGCGGGAGGCGGCCGCGGCGGCGTGGACCTCGTAGGCGGCGAGGGCGTGCGCGAGGCCCGGGAGCGACCGGCAGCGCGCCTGGGCCTCCCGCGCCGCCCGGAGCGCCCCGGACACGTCGCCGACCAGGAAGCGCTGCTCGGCGAGCCTGTGAAGCCTCTCCGCCGCATCCACCCCGCTGCCGCCGCCGCCGCTCCTTCCGCCGGCCGCCATGGGATCGAAACCAAACATGTACTGTACGTACGTTGCGCTGTGTCCACAGACGGGGCAGCGTCCACCATATATGGACTCCCGGAGAGGCGATTCCGACTCTGTTAGGAGCTCCGAATCCGATTCATATGTGAAGCTGAGTACTCGTACGTACGAGGAAACAAATCCAATTTAAGTCCACGTCACTTAGAAGATAAAGACCTCTTTGTTTTTTTTAAAAAAAATCATAGGAATTTAGAGGATTCCATTACGTAGGAATTTCTCTATAAATTTGGTTTAGTTTGTAAGGAATGAAAACCATATGAATCTCCCCTATAGTTTAGTTTGCATACAATTTCAAAGAAAAATTTCCATCTGAGTCCAACCTCATGGATATTTTCCCTTGTTTCTATTCCATCGTTAATTTGAACTAAAACCACGCCAGTTATTTTCGAACAGAAGGAGTAGGATTATATAACAACTATGGCATGCACCTAATCCTTCAGAAAATCTCCTACATTTTTCCTATGAATATAATCAAACAACTCAGTAGTACAAATTCATGTAGGATTTAACATGGCATGGCATCTCAATCCTATGTTTTTTTTCTATTTATTTATAAATTTTTAGAATCATGTGAATCAAAGACACCCCAAGTCCCTAACACAATGTATACCAGAGTGCAGTTCATAGAAAGTGAGGCAAAAATAGTTTCCATATTTCACCTCAGCTTCTCACCATTATTTTTTCATATCCTTGCAAGAGAATTATATTTGTTTTTTCAGAGAACAAAAGCATGGTACTCTGTTAAGTCGATAGTGCATACACTGGTGTGATGCTTGTTGAGAACCTGAGCACTATATATGTTGAGGCCGTGTCCTTTCGACATGAACACCTTACAGCGTGTATCGTGGAAGATACACACGCGTTATTCTTGAAAGAAAAAACAGGCTATCGGGATTCGATCCGGTGCTGGATGCTCCCGCTGTCATCTTTCTTCATCGCAGTTCGCCGACTGGAGCTTCGTTGAGCCACAGGAAATGGATGAAATCGTAGAGCTGGGCACTCACGCTCACCTGATCAAGAGGCGCACAGAGCGCGTGTGCATGGTGTGATTGAGATGCAAGGGGATCAGATAAGTGACATCAAGCTTAATAGTAATTGATCGAACCTTGTATGGTGTTGGATTTAACTTCCTCAGATGGTCCGGCCTCATCCGTTCCAGCTGACGCATGCACCGACTCCTGTTTTCGTTGAGGGATGGCAGCTCTTCCCTTTGTACGGCTACGGCATTGACAAGAGGATAAAGATTGGCATCAATGTCCTTTTCAACTTGAGACACACAAGTTACGATTTATGTCGTACACATTCAGATGGACCAGATTCAGTACTGAGATATGTAGAACAGTAGAAGCTACTCGAGTGGATACACATACATGAATTTCCAGGCCAGTAGCACTTCAACAACTCCTCGACATGCTGTGGAACAACATGAGCTCTCTTTGACTCGATGAAAGGGTGACGACACAGAATCCTCTCACCAACCTATAAAGGAATGCAATAATGATCAAGCCCACAAACATATAAATATCTGCTAACTAATTATAAGTAAATGTTTGGTAGCAGAGTTCTGAAGTGGACACATTATTTGATGCAGGCTTACTGCTCAAGCGTAACACTAATATTGTTTACCTTTGGGCTTGGCTCGTCTTGTCCGGTCATTATATCAACTAAGGGATAACCTTCTTTCCCATACAATCTGTAGCATCGTTTTTTACATGGTATGGATACCTGGAGCATAGGACTACAAATTAGTCATTCTGGTAGACCAGAGGTTGCTAAAGCTATATCTTTTTCTTTGAAATATTAATGAGTAATAACATATACATACCTTTGTGACATCTTCAGAGAGTTTAATGCGAGGTTGTTTGTTAATCTCAACTAACTTGAATACACAACCAAGTGCTGCTTGTGCATAGCAGGTAACTAGGTATGTGCCAATGCCGAATGAATCTACCTCATGGCCCTACACAGAATATCGATAGTCATTCACCAAGCCATCGACCATAGTGAAGCCACAAAAACAGATATCTTTGATCAGAGCAGATGCATATCCATCAAATTCACAGACTCGTGTATCTTTAAACAGTTTTCTCACAGCCATGTTAAGCGCTGGATTTCAATACAGCAAAAGCTTCATTCAGCAGATGATACACTGATACCAAGTATCTGGACTTCCAGAGTACAGCTTACCTGCTTGTTCAATGCATCAATTGTTTCTTCATTGAGATCATTGCTTGCTGTAATATTCGTTTTTCCAAAGCCAACAACCCCAAATTCTTTTTCAATTGCACAGAAGAACTTGCGTGTCTCAATAGACAGATATGCTAAATCACCAGAGTCTAACCTAATTCCAACTGCCTTATACCTGAAACGCAAAGTTTTCATTAATGCTTAACAACTAAGGTTTATGAATCAACAATAGATCCAAATTTCAGCTCAAATACGTAAGTGTGATAAGGAAATCGAATATAGTCACTAGCCAGACCTATCAACTAAATCCATCCCTTCTTTTAAATCATTTGTTGTTCAAACAGCAGCTAACATGTTGCAGGCAGATCTTACTCCTAAAGTTCAGCAAGGGATGTAATTAAATTCCAAAAGTTCAGCAAGGGATGTAATTAAATTCCTAAAGTAACCAAAAAATGCAATCAAGAAACTTAAATTTCTAAAGCAAAGGGATGAGCCGGTATAACCAGTTGGTGTTTCTGCTTATGCTCAAGATGCTTGTTCAAAATACAGGAGAGACTTGATAATAATTAATGTTACATATCACAACAAGGGCGCATGGTTGGTATCAAATGTCTACGCTGTGAGGTCTAGGCTCAACAAGTTAGGCATCAGTGACCCATTAGGTATGAAAACTAAAGCTAGTCCGTGCATATGAGTTCAAACATGCAACTTTTATGTATAATGGAAGAAAAACTCAAAATAAACAAACTATACACATGTAGAAACTAGAAAATATCTGAAAAGTATTAGCAAGGAAAGACACCCAGGAGAAAGCTTCATTTTATTTTGTGTTATCATCAGCTATAACTTCACATGTAACAGAAGCAAGGTGGGCAAATAAGAAGAAAATACTAAAATACAAAGAAGTGGTGAAGCAATAGTACCCCATATCATTGAGGGCTAAAGCAACAGCGCAGAAGTTTGGCACTCCGCTTCTCATGACCTAGCAACGATACATACTTAAACATCAACCATGCCCATATATAACCTGAGGTTAATGCATTAGTTCTGTCAAGGTCAGTCCTAAAATAACTAGAGTATAATTGTGGGGGGGCTACAGTAGCACATTTTAACTTTGGCTTGGATAATAATTTTAAACAGTTACATGAACAGAAGATTCAACATATATGGGCTAGATATACATATTTTAATCCATAACCATAAAAGAAGGAACATACAGAAACAAGCCAGTTTAAGCATGTCACAGAAAACATGTTTTAAGTAATAATGAATTATTACAGCATCAACAAAGTTAGTCAGCTTAAAAAAAACTATTGAACAGATGAATATGTAGGCCATGCCGTAGAAAGCGAGTACACTAATGCAGAGCAAGATTAACTAACATCGTATGTGTCCACCAGGGCCAGGAAGGAGTTTGGAAATGCCAGTGCATATGACGTGAATGCAGCCAACTCACTTTGATTTGTTTCGCCAAAGGAACCACGCAATGAACTAGCATCCTGAAAAGAAGAATGCAAGGACAGATCTTGAATACTTAAACATAAATTACTAGCCATAAGTTCTATAGAAAGAAGTTACAGAGGAATTATGTAGCAACTTGCAAGGAAGAGAACCTTCATGGATAAGTATAATATTTTCTGAAATGTAATCTGTATAATTTACACTGTAAAGCCACGCTGTTATGCTTAATAGTTTGCAAGTGGTACTTTGACAACTAGTCACCTCAACTTCAACTATACTTCTTAATCTCTTATTCTAATAGGCCAGATAAGATGACAAGAATTGTATCAACTTTGTTCACTAAAAAAGCATTTAAATAGGTAAAGCCAATCACAAGCATCAAACAATGTTTAAATTATCAAGAGGAAAAGTTTATATAGAACTTCAGTAACATGAGCACAGGAATTAACAAAATAACTGGTATTTTATCACACCTGAATCTTAACCAGCCAATTCTGTACTAGAGAGACAAAGTCTTCACATTTGTTCGAACCATCAGAGCTTGAAAGTGCTTTGTCAATGATTTCATCAAGACCCTACAGTCAACGAATACATTAGAAAAGAAGACCCCTGGTGTAAAAGAGATTTAGTTCTCACCCCCAAAAAAAATACTTGACGAAATTCAGGATCAAACAAATTTAATGAAAGTTGCAAGGTTCATGATGTAAAACATATTGCATCTTGTACATTTACCTGATGGGTTTCTTTTTTAAATGGTCAGACTTATTGTGTCTTAACTGGGTGAAAATTAAGTGACTTAGATTTTTGCTCATACTAGCCAGATGCTATTATTAACTACTCCCTCTGTCCCATATTAGTTGCCGCTCAAACGGATGTATCTAGCACTGAAATACGTCTAGATACATTTATTTCAGCGACAACTAATATGGAACGGAGGGAGTATTTGATAATCATACGCTTAGCTTTGCTCACCAAATATATATACTTTTTTCACTATTTGCATTTGAATATCAAAGCCAAAGGGATTGACTAATATCAACAGAGTGATGAATGATTTATGTTCATCTATGTATTCAATACAAGTGCAACTGGTTAGGAAATTTTGGCCCAAATATGCATACCCTATATCTGGATAGATCCTTCCTCAAAGTATGAAATAGTTGGTCCAAACTGGAATTTCATGAGATGAAAAGAGGGGAACTAGAGAAAGAAGCAAGCTTGTGCTAGATGAATGGCAATAAACACAATCTATGTCGGATACATTCTGGAGAACACCAAGCCTATCCATGAAGAATTATTAGAACATGGCAGATGTTTCTTTCCTGGACAGGAATGATATTTCAACTATTAAACAACAAAACTGAAGCAAGTCCCAAACACCAGCAAATTTATTTATAAGCATAGCAAGACCTGAAAGTAACTACTAACCAGGAAAGAGCTCACAAATGCATGTGAGTGAGTCCCACGTATTGGTATCCCAAACAACCTTCCTGCTGCAACATTGCTGCCCGGGTAGGAATGTCAGATTATCGCTTATTATGATAAATGTCTGTTTGGGTAAGCATTGTACGGCCTTCGGTATAACTTCAAGTTGGTTCAAATGTTCAAGTATTGAGTAAGAATAATTATCATCTAATGATGACTTAACATAGTTTTAAAACTGTACAGTCCAGTTCAAGAAACCATGTGATCCTAATGTAGAGAGTTAACAATAGTTTGCATCAGTAGCAGAAGAAACCCAAAAATATATCGCCTACCATGAGCACCCAGCAAATAATTTACAAAGCTAAGACCTATGAAGACATAACAAAATTGTTTGAAGGCAGATAGAAAGAGACTATGGGAAAACTGTGAAGGTACATATTGTGCTCATTGTGTGAGCAGATCATACCTTGTTGCATCAAATCCTCCCATATAAGAATATCTTGATGCACTGATTCCTCCATCCGGCCCCTGATAGATGTGTGCTCATAAGTCCATGTTAAGGTTAATGAATCAAAAGAAGCAAAACGAAACAAAGTAAGACCCACTTGAGCCCGTCGAAGTCCAAATTCAAGTAAATTCTTTGGCTTTCCTGCTACAAGGCGGTGCCTTGCAGCATTTGTAGTAACCAACGAAGCATAGTTCACCAGACTTAAAAATGGAGTTTCAAGAAGTTGGACAACCTGGGACCAAAATTAAAAGGCAAAAGTAAACAAAAAGGTAAATACGAGAACTATGGATTTTATTTATTTTATTTTATTTTGCTAACCAGCTCCTGGTAATTACCGCAACAGGTCCTTCGATTATCATCAATGGAACCTTGGGAAACACAGCAGAACCCTCAGGGATGGCATAAACCTCAACATCTGAGCAGTCAATCGAACTGAGGTACTCAAAGAAGCCATCCTACCAAAATAAAAGAAGCATACAGGTTTAGTTGCACGCAAAGATGAAAATGGTTATCTAAACAAGAATGAGTCTACTTAAGAGTGACAACTGAAGTTATATTGTGGATTTTGTTTGCTCATTGGCATTTTGGATGGTGGATGGGTTCAGGGAGGATCCAGAAGGATCCCTTTAGTACCAACTACCCTGATCCTTCCACTTGTATGAGCATTCAAGTCGACTAAAGCCATTCATACATGAGCATGAGCATAATCTAGATAGAGTGCAGGATTTCCCATAAAATGATCCACATTTTTTCTACAACATTGGCATTCTTACCTCACATGTAGGCAATGCAGTGCGCAGAAAATTGATTTCCTCTTCTTTGAACTTGAAGTTGGCAATAAATCGTATACACTCTTCAAGACCGCCAAAGACGGTGAACTCACCAGCAAAGGGGCTCTTCCGGAAGTAAAGATCAAAGCTGAAAACAGTAGGTTCACAATAAACATCAACAAGCATAAGAGCATGATAATTCAATTAGAAGACTGACAAGTAGAAGAACGCCTGTGAAAGAATCTCGCACTTCCAGTCAGGGGATACAGAGAAACTGTCTGCCTTGGTGCACATGGCCGGCCTCATCCATATGGTCCTAATTAACACTGCAGCTATGCTTGATACAACCTCAAGAAACAGTGCGCTTGTAACGTGTGCGTGCGATTGCTTGGTTATAGACTATTTACATTGGTTTTTAACATTGGCAAGCAAACTTGATACTTGATTTACTGCTTGCGTTTATCAATGGTGGGTATCACTGAATCTCTACATATATTCCAAAAGCATAAGTTCTCATCTCAGATTCTGCTTAGGCTACATCAAACATCGTTCATTCATTTCTCCAAATAAGAACGACCGGCGATTTCTACTGTTCCGCAATAACGGAGCAACCACCAAAATATCCACCACACAAGTTTTATACTCCCTCCATTCCTAAATGTAAGTCTTTTTAGAGATTTCACTACAAACTACATACGGATGTATATAGACATCTTTTAGAGTGTAGATTCACTCATTTTGCTCCGTATGTAGTCCATAGTGGAATCTCTAAAAAGACTTATAACTAGGAACGGAGGGAGTACATCGAACCTAATAGTCCGTCCCTTAAATGGAACACTTGACTAGCAAACTGAATTAACACTGACATCACACGGGTCCAAATTTGACAGCACGAGAGCTCCCCGGAGCTCGCTCGAATCCGGGACACGGCTGCACAGAACAGATCCTAAACTTCAGCACCAAACTGGGCCTCCCCCGCGCCTGATTCGGCGGAGCCGGAAGCTGCCTAGTGTTCCTGAACCGTCAGTCCGCCGCGGAGCTCAACAGCAAACGGCGCGCATGCAGTAGAGCGAGCGGGGGTAGGGTGAGTGAGTCGGGGTGCTTACACGGCGCGGTCGAGGTGCTTGCCGGCCTTCCAGTAGGCGTAGGCCATGGAGAACTGGTAGAGGTCGGTGAGCAGGGGCGTGACCATCGGGTTCGTCGGCCGCGGCACCGCGCCCCCGCCGCCGGCGCGCACGTCGCCGTTCGCCAGCGCCGCCGCGGCCATCTTCCCGGGAGGAGGGGGGCGCGGGGCGGTGGTGGTGCGAGAGCGGCGAGGTCGGAGTGGAGCGGGGTGGGGGAGGGAAGGGAATCTCGCAGTCGCAGGCAGCAGCCGATGCTACTGCGAAGAGGAAACTGGAGAAAGGGGAATCCTATTCCCCGCGCGGGTCGGCGGATAGCGACCAGACGCGCAACCCCGCCCACGGAAATGGGCCAGCCCATAAGTTTGTTACTGCATTTTTTCCGTCCGTTTTCTGTCTCTTTCTTCTTTCATTTTTTTTATTTTATGTTCTTTCTTTTTTCATGTTTCTTTTCCTTTTCATTTAAATTTGCAAGGTTTTTTGAAATTTTATTCGTGTTTTCTTTCACATGTGTGAACATGTTTTGAAATTTATGAACAATTTTGATGATCCCAAGAACTTTTTGAACTTCAAGAATATTTATTGAAATTAGTGAAATTCTTGATATTTAAATTATATTTTAAAATATGCTAAAATTTATAGTATTCGCAAACATTTAATGAAATTCGTGAAATTTCTTAAAATATATGGATATTTTTTAAAATTCATGAAGATTTTTTGAATGCATGATCATTTCTTGAAATTCATAAATATTTTCAAAATCACGTTTTTATAATTCACGAATATTTTGAAAAAAAAATCAACCCTTTGTAGTATTCACAAACATTTTCGGAATTCACTAGATCTAGAAGAACAGGGTCCATGACAGTTTGGACCATGGCTGCAGGCCATCATGTACAAGGGGAGCTCAAGTGAAGAAAGAAGCAAAAGCTCAAATGAGATTCTGGCCAAGCAACTGTGCAGGGAGCAAACAAGGCAACGATAGACCATCCTGGAGAAGAGATGAACTAAGCATAGATGAAAACAAAAGACCAGGAATTGGGAAGGAAAAAGAAGTAATAAGCCCGCTCAAGTTAAAACATGTCAAGGACTAGATTCTAGTGGAGGGAAAGAAACTAGATTACAGTACCACAGGTAACCCAGATGAATCCCTTTTGAAGAAGCAACAAATACCAGAAGGAGAAGAAAGGTCCATTTTTATTGTGACGCGGTGCAAACTTTGAAATATAGCATTCTGGAACTCATTTTAAAAAGATAAATTGAGGAGATTTGATCCTCAGGTCGGCCATTCTATGCAATCTAAGTCTCGGGGGTTACTGCACGAGCGATTTTTCTAAAGTCCTAAACTACCCGGCCAGCAGCCTAGTTTGTGCCAAAATAGACTGCAGCTCACAGGCAAGGATATGCGGAAGTTCAGAGCTCTAGTACCGTTCTATGCCCTGAGGGATACTGGCTATATGGCTCGGCAGATAATAAATTGCACCAATCAAAAATTTCTGCGAGAAATTGGTTCACGGGAGCCGGCTTGAAGAAAAACTTTTCCGCAAAGGCCGGCCATCTATTTCAACAAGAAGTCCATAAGGACGGATGCACACAATTAACACAGAAATTACGCTTTCTTATACAGAATAATATGCAAGAACAAGAATATAATAGTGTAACTTTCACACACACAAAAACAAGTTTCCTAAGAATAAATGAATTAGTGGGATTGCAATTAACATTAAAAAGAAATAAAATACAATAAAAACTAAAACAAAATCAAAATAAAGTTTTGTAAGAATGAATGAATTAGTAGCGTTGGTATTTCCCTTTAATAAGAAAGATAATAAAATAAAACCAAAACTAAATAAAAATGGTTTTTCGAAATATAATGAATTAGTGGCATTTTGGTATTACCCTTAAGATGAAAGAAACTTTAAAATCCAAAAAAGTAATGAATTTTTTGTGTGCCATATACATAAAAATTGCGTTTTAAAATGTGCAAGAATAAGCATATAATAGTGGAATTTTGCGAAAATAATTTCCTAAAATTAATGAATTAGTGACCATGGTATTACCCTTAACATAAGAAATAAAATAAAGTAAAAGATAAAAATTAATAAAATAATCAGAATTCCTAAGTAAAAATGAATTAGCAGCATCGGTATTTCCCTCTTAAAACATAAAAATAAAATAAATAATGGAAAATTTTGCACACAATTTAGACAGAAATATTGCTTTTTAATAATATGCAAGAATACACATACAATACTGAACTTTTACAAAAAATGAAGCTTCAGAAGAAGTAATGAATTAGTGGCATTGGTATTGCCCCTAAAAGAAGAAATAACATGAAATATAAACTAAAATAAATTTAATGAAGTATAAATTAGTGTCATTGCTATTACCCTTTAAGAAAAATGATAAAAGAGCAAATAATGACAAATTTTGCACATGATTTACACAGAAATTGCACCTTTTACTATTGGAAAGAACAAGCACATAATAGTGGGATTTTGAAAAAATATTTTTTACAAAAATAATGAATTTGTGACATTGGTATTACTCTTCAAGTAAATAAATTGAAATTAAAAATAAGTTATGTAAGGAAGAATGAATTAGTGACATTGGTATTAGCCTTTAAGAAGAAATAAAATGAAAAATAAAAGGATAAAATTTGCATATAATGTACACGTAAATTTGTTTTTTATCTTATGCAAGAATAAGAATATAATAATTGAATTGCAAGAAATTTTTCTACGATTGAACGAATTAGTGACATTGGTTTTACCCTTAAAAGAAAAATAAATTAAAACAAAACAAAAATAATGAAGTTTTATAAGAAAGAATAAATTAGTGGCATTGGTATTACCCTTTAAGAAGAATTGAAATTAAAAACTTTTAAAAATAGCACAGCTTTGCACTTTTTAATACATAAAAATAAGCACACACACACACACACACACACACACACACACACACACACACACACACACACACACACACACACACACACACACACACACACATATATATATATATATATATATATATATATATATATATATATATATATATATATATTATAGTTCCATTTCACACTCTAGTGCAATTTAAACAGATAGTATATAGTTCTTGCATGTGTACATTTCCACTCGTCGAACATGCCAAAAATACCCATGTAGAAAAAGGAAATATCTAACAAAAAAAGCAAAAACATACAAAAAAAGATAATGTGTGACGGGCTTCAAGACCGATAGGAAAATCGCTTTCCCTACACAGGGTCAAGTCAAAAATTCAGCCAAAGAAAAAATCGACTAATCCCAAACAGCGACAAGTCAAAAAATAGCCTAAGAAGCCATGAAACAACACGAATCTTGACAAAAAAAAAAAACAATGGTAAAAAAATTGACTTACTCAAATTTATAAATCAGGCGACTTACATATAGCCGAAGTGTTTTCTCTAACTGTTCTAAACAGGTTGGAAATGGAGAAAAACACTCTTTGGGAATAGTGTGAACAACAGGAAAACAACATATCCTTTGCAGGGGCGCTTACACCAAAGACTATCTAAGAGGATTCTTTATTTATATTATATGGAGAGAGATTAGATGTTTATCATTTGGCAGAAGTACATTACGGTATTCAGTCAAACAGCATGCATGCAGACAGTGCGCGATCGCATCTTCTTGTTGACGGCTGCATGCCTGCAATAATCCACCGCCAGCTCCTTGTCCACGAAACGGGACGAAAATGGCTAGTGAACTTTCTCCTCTTGCTCCAGGTCCAGACGGGCGCTCTTGCCGGTAGCCCTGCAAACCAAACCAACGATCCTTATCTGTTCCCGCCGTCCCATAGTTACGTACAGACTACAGAGGGCGCCATGCATGCGTACTTCTCGATGAGGCCCGTGACGACGCGGAAGCCGAGGTGGCCTTTCGGGGGTTCCTTGTCGGCCGGGGCGCCGTCGGCACTCGGGCTCGCCGCCGCCGGGCTCGTGCCCTCTTCCGCCAGGTCCCGGCGCTCCGTCGCCGTGGCCGTGGCCGTGGCCGTCGAGACGAGCAGCAGCAGCAGAAGCATGCACACCGTCGCCACGCGCATGGTCGTGGTCCTCGCCATCGTATTCGTCGCACGTCGTCCTCCTCCCTGCCTCCTCGCGGTCGTCGGTTCGCCACGCACGCGCACCGTCGCTTCCCTTTTGTTGCCTATAAATAGCTTCTGCGGCGCGCGCGGTTCAGCTATAACAATGCCACGCTGCTCGCCCGTGAGTTGGTGGTGGTCACCAGCTTGCAAATTTGGGCGATCGGAATATTTGAGTGGTGCTGTGCATGGCTGGGTTTGCGGCCGATATCATCGATCGATATCCTTATGCGTCGATGTGATCCGTGGCTGCTCCGGTGGTTCGGGACGTTGGCGGGTCGTCGTTGTCCGGGCAGCGTTCATTCTAGTGATGCCAGCCAGACTTCCGCCGTCGACCGGCGATCGTTGAGGACATTGCGCGCCCGCTGAGAACTTGGTTTCTTCGAGAACAGAGCCGCGCGGGAGAGTGAGAGGACTGGGAGGGTTGGCCCAAGAATAATCCATACGGGCCCATCAGGCAAAAGATTTGGGTCAGATTGATTCTACGCCGCATGGGCTCAGCCGCTCGGGGCGGGTCACCGATCAAGAGTCTTGTACAAATGCTACACGGCGACTATTTATCACATTAAACGACACGAAAACAGTAGTGTTGCCACTAAGCTAACAGCAATCTCGCGTTCAATAAGCAGGGCGCGACCTACTAGAAGGAGAAGAGCAGGGTTTTTTTTTTCTCCTTCTGTTTGGTTTTCTTATTTCATCTCTGGTTTTCCTTTTTCGTAGTTATACTTCAGTTTTTCTTGTTTTTTCTCTTTGTTTTTTTTATCTTTCTCCATTATTTTAGTCCATATACCTTTTCTCTCTCCTTTTTCTTTGGTTTTTGTTTTCTTTCTGCTTTTTCTCCGTTCCTCTTTGTTTTCTTTCTCCTTTTTTATGTTTCCACTTTTAAATTTGTTTCTTTGGTTCCATTTTCCGTTACCTTTTTTTCTTCGTTTTTTGATTTCTACACATTTTTTAATACATGGTCAACATTTCTCCTACACATTTTTAACATTTTTTAATACATGGTCAACATTTTTGTATATGTATTGATGTTTTTCAAATGCTTTATTAACAGTTTTCAAATAAAAGTTCAAACTTTTTCAATGCATGGTCAACATTTTCTCTATACATATATAACATTTTCAAACGCTTGATTAAGATTTATCAAACACTTGTTCAACATTTTGTTCAAATGCTTGATTAATATTTTTATATACAAGATCAATTTTTTTCATAATTTATTAAATATATGATCAATATTTTCTCTATACACATTTACCATTTCGAAATGCATGATTAACATTTTCAAGTACTTGTTTAGCATTTTTTCTTTTAAAAAAATTATTATCATTTTGAAATACTTGTTCAACATTTTAAAATTCTTGATTAATATTTTATATATATGATAAAAATTTATCATGTTTTCATAAGTGATCAACATTTTTGTATACATGTTCAACATTGCCTAAACGCTTGTTCAACATTTTTCAAATAATTGTTCAGCATTTTAATACTTATTCAACATCTTCAAATATTTTTCAATATTTTTTATTTACTCGTTCAACATTCTTTAATACTTATTCAACATTTTGAAATACTTCTTCAACACTTTTTAAATACTTGTTCAACATTTTTCGTATACATGGTTAACATTTTTTCTATACGCATTTAACATTTTTAATGCATGATTAACATTTTTAAAATATTATATTTTTAATACATATGTTTATAATTTTCGGAAGTGTAAACAAAAGTAGAAAACAAAAAAACATCAAATAAAAAAGGGAAAAAATGAGGATGTGCCCTCCAGCGCATCCGGGCCGGCCCATCTAGAGTTGCCCTGACGCGAGGTTTTCCCTAGGTCTCGCTTAAAGCGAAACATGGGGGTGCCCTAAATGCTATGAGTCGCTTACTACGAGCAATAAACGACTGATCGTCAGCAGCATCCCTCCTACCGGGCCAACCCATTAGATCGCACAAGCTTGGGAAACGGGTTCTCACCCGGTTTTCGGAAGGCTCCAAACCTGTTTTTACCAGTTTTTGGAACCAGAGGATCTGTCAAGCACGAGTGTTTCGTTAAGGGCTACAGTTTCAGCCGCTGCTGCCAGGAATTTTTGGTCCCCTCGCCTCCGGATGCCATTTTGGCGCTATGAGGTGAGGAGACCTCGCAATGATCTATCCATGGAGATACATAGCAACGAGGGGGAGAGTGAGTCTACGTACACTCGTAGACTATAAGCGGAAGCGTTTCACAACACGGTTGATGTAGTCGAACTTCTTCGCGCTTCAACCGATCAAGTATCGAACGCACGGCACCTCCGCGTTCTGCACACGTTCAGCTCGGTGACGTCCCTCGCCTTCTTGATCCAGCAAGACATCAAGGTAGTAGAAGAGTTCCGTCAGCATGACGACGTGGTGACGGTGATGGTGAAGTGATATTTGTAGGGCTTCGCCTAAGCACTACGAAAATATGACCGTGGCTGTAAACGGTAGAGGGGGGCGCCGCACACGGCTAACAATTGATCTGGGGTGTGTGTCGGTGTCAAAACCGGCAGATCTCGGGTAGGGGGTCCCGAACTGTACGTCTAAGGCTAATGGTAACAGGAGGCGGGGGACACAATGTTTACCCAGGTTCGGGCCCTCTCGATGGAGGTAATACCCTACTTCCTGCTTGATTCATCTTGATGATATGAGTATTACAAGAGTTGATCTACCACGAGATCGTAGAGGCCAAACCCTAGAAGCTAGCCTATAATTATGATTGTGATTGTTGTCCTACGGACAAAACCCTCCGGTTTATATAGACACCGGAGGGGGATAGGGTTACACAGAGTCGGTTACAAGGGAGGAGATCTACATAGCCGAATTGCCAAGCTTGCCTTCCACGCAAAGGAGAGTCCCACCCGGACACGGGACGAAGTCTTCAATCTTGTATTTTCATAGTCCAACAGTCCGGCCAAAGTATATAGTCCGGCTGTCCGAGGACCCCCTAATCCAAGACTCCCTCAGTAGCCCCTGAACCAGGCTTCAATGACGATGAGTCCGGTGCGCAGATTGTCTTCGGCATTGCAAGGCGGGTTCTTCTCCAAATCCAGTACAGCCGTGAACGAGTAGTGTCCGCTTCCCATGAATGTTGCACTCCTCACACGTGCTTTAATAATGGCTATCTCCACGTGTTGAGCGAATGCAGAAGTCGGGCATTTTACATTGCCACCTAACCATGTCGAAGAAGTCGCCTATTTAAAGGGACGGGGATCCTCAGATCCAGATCACACCATCCTCCCACAGCGGGTATCCCTCAGAGCGCGCCCGGAAAAGACCATCCCATTATGGCCAGCCATCGCAGCTCCTCCTCTCGCTCGCATAGTACTAAGCCAGGCAACTGGGAGAAGTGTTCTGTCCCTCACAGCCAATTAGTGGAGTTGCAGACCCAGGGGTTTCTCCCTCCTGCGTATATGGTCCCCGTCTGAGCCGGACTAGCCACTTATAATGGCGGGGAGCAAGCAGAGAGCTTTCCCAACCCATCCAGGGGGAGCGGGTATGCCTTGTCCCTTACTTATTGAGGGGACTCGGATTTCCAATCCATCCGTTCCTCCGCGGGATCCTGGAGTTCTATGACCTCCAGGCTCCAGCTGCATAATTTTACTCCCGCCTCCATATTACGGCTACGTCGCCTTTTGCGAGCTGTTTCTGGGCTGCGAAGCTCATTTCGAGCTATGGAAGAGGCTATTCGCCTGCACTGCATGTGGGAGGGTCAATATATCAAGTGGGCGGAGCCTAAATATGGCGCATTGCTGGGACCGGATACCTGTCCGGTACTCCGAAGAAGACATCCAAAGACTGGCCCTCGGAGTGGTTTTATATGGAGGACGTCCCTCTTCCGGACCCTATTCGGATGGGCCTTCCTCAGGTTGATAATGCCCCTTTGAAGAATCGCCACAGCTGGCGCCCTCGGAGCCCCCAGGAGGAAGATGACAGAGAGTCCTTTTCCTGATGGGCAGGCTAAAAATGCTGGCCAAGTCAGGACTGACGATAATCGAGGTTATGTCAATATGTATAATGCGGGGGGTGCAGCCACTTCAATATCGGGGGAAACCCATGTGGCACTTCAATGGAGAAGACGATGCCACCCGCTGCAGCTGTAAAGGTTCGGACTCCGCCGCTGCTCTAGCAAAAATATTGTCCGATTTGTACAAAGGAGAGGAAGAGGAGTTCATCCGCATTAAGCCACGGAATAGATTCTCCATGTACAACCCCCCAAACTGGGTGAGCTGCTACCTTTTACTCCAGACCTTCCCGCATTCTTCATCATAAATATTTACCTTGCTATTTCATAGCGAGAACTATGAAAGTCGTGAGGGAGGTCCACAGCCCGTCTCCACAGCCAGAGGACCCTGACCGGGCTCTCGACCCCGGACTCGAAGAAGATTCGGACATATTTGTGGAGCTCGTTGACAGGACGTTCTATCAGTTAAGCTGTGATGGTGCCTTGGTGGCCATCATAGCCGATTATCCTGGCCTGCTCCCGGCATCGCATGTAAGTAAAACCGGAGTCCCAACTTCCGAAAAGGATCCCTTCTTTGCACTTTACCCACGCGCATGTATTGCGTCTTACAGGGAAGGCCATCGGGGCGCCATGCCGAACCCGCGGTGACCCATCAACAAGGGGCACCGAAGCCGGGTAGGCTTAAAAGGAAGGCGGTCAGGACTGAGACGCCGTCGTAGAGGTATGAAAAAAAAACCCTGCTCCGTGGTTGTCGTCTTTAAAATATAATAACGTCCATGGTTCCTGGTAGAAAAAACGTTCGTCGGACCGTGTCCGAAGGGCCTGCCGGCCACACCTCCACCAGCCGGACTCTAGAGCCGGACTTAGGGGCAGATGCTAACGTGGGGACAACACCGAATGTTCCTCCTACAGAGGATGCGGATAGGCTGTCCGCTACGAATTCCGAAGTGGAGAGCGCCATGAACCACAGACGTCGCCGAGCCGTACTCCGCGACCCTAGCTTCTCCAAAGAGGCGTTCGACGCCTTCAACTCAGGAGACGCGTACATCCGAGCTGCTCAAAATGGCCTTGCCAGAGCGACGGACCAGTATGTAAAGAATATACGGGTAAGAAAATCTGATAATTATGTATATTAGTAGCCCCTGAGACTTGAAACAGTTGGCACAACTGCTTTAAGGATCAGTATATGCATAGGTTCTTATGGAGAAGAATACCCAGTTGTCTCAAGAGCTGGAGGAATGCAAAGTCCAGCTACGGGCCGCAGTTGTCGGAATGGAGGAGTCCAAGAAGGCCCCATCTGGTAATACTTGTCTTTATCGAAAAGAATGAAACGACATGTACCAGTTAGTATTCGGCATGCATGCAAATCTAACAATAGATTCTGCAGATAATCTCGGAGTGAATCAGGAGATCGTGCGAGGGGATGAGCAACATGCTCAACGACAGCTAGAGGCTGGCGAGAGCGTGCTTACGCGGGTTAGGCGGGAGAAAAACGATCTCCAAGATGCCAATACCCGGCTAGGCGTTGAACTGAAAGATGTTCGGGCCCAACTTGCTGACTCCGTAAAGGAGAATAAGAGGCTTCGATGCGGCATCTTTAGTAAGTGCTTGAACGAACTTTTATAGAGTTTGGCGTAGAAACCGGCTAACAGAGTTATATCTGTAGGTATGCCGACGGGTCGTCCCGACGAGGAGATGCCCGGAATTGCGGGCGATCTTCTGCAAGAGCTCTCACAACTGCACAAACAAGTTCGGCAGGTGATGCAGGGCATTGCCGAGGCCTTGTGGCCATCCGCCTCCCAGTCAGGAGGCATGGGGGAGCTCGTAGCGATGCTCAAGGGAGCGCGGCGGCGCTTCCAATTATGGAAGATATCGGCCTACCGACAAGGTGCAAGGGAAGCCTGGGCCATGGTGAAGACGCGATATACCAAGGCTGACCCGAATCACATTGCCGAGGTCGGACCTGTAGGGTCTGACGGGAAAGAGATCCCCGTTAGTCTAGTTTATGACCAGGTAAAATTAGCCGCAAAGTATTCCCAACAAGATTGTAGGCTAGACAGCCTGTTGGATGGTATAGAAGAAGAATTTAGTCAGTCGAAGTGACCGTGTACTTCAAAGGACATATGTTGTCCCTAGCCGGATTATAAATCATTTGTCATGGCGGACCTTTTCGCTTCAACCTCCGGACCCGACAGTCCGGAGTGTATCCGAATAGCCGCTCAGTTATGTAAAAACCGGGGTATGCATGGAAACCAGACGTAGGGGTCATAAGTGCTTGAACAGACAAGTACTCAACAAGCTATGTTATATTACATGGATAGTAAGAAACATCTTCCAGGGAGAATAGTTCCGTTAAGGGTTCCTTTCCCTGGATACGCATGCATTAATGTGCATGTCCGAACTGCGACAAGAGACGCAGGATATAAACATCTGGGGGCATGTATTGTAATAAGTAAAAGTCATATTTTTTTCACCGACCGAATATTCCCTTAAGAACGCTAGCTTTCGGCTTCACCCAGTCTGAGGTACAAATCCGGCTGACCCGGCAGTAACAATCGCAGAGGTGCTCCCCTTATGCCCTAGCCGAATTAATGTGAACGTAGGGCATAAACACAAGAGCCAGGCAACCTAGCTTGGCCAAAACTTAAGTCATATCGATGCATATAATGGCGAAGGAAAGGTACATGTGGAAAAGTAACACATGTGCATGGGGCATAAAGCCCAGAATATAATTATATTAAGCTTCTGTGTAAGAAGCCCCCAGGTATAATGAGCACGCCCAGCGCGTCACGATTGTGTAGTCAAGACACATTTTAAGCTTTTAAGGTCGTGAAAAAAGGGAAGAAAGAAAAAGGAAAGACAGATAGATGATATATATAAAAAAGGCGGAGGTAAGGAGACGAACACAGAGTCCGACACTAGGCATAGAACCTTCGGAGTCTGGCCGCGTTCCATGGGTTTGGCTCGAGTCGATTGGCAGATGCATCACACAGACGGTACGCTCCACCGGTTAGAAATTTATCGATGATGAAGGGACCTTCCCATTTGGGCTTGAGCTTGTCCTTTTTCTTCTCTGGTAGGCATAGAACGAGTTCACCAACGTTCTAAGTTTTGGCCTGTACTTCTCTGCTTTGATACCGTCGAGCCTGTTGCTGATAGAATGTGGAGCGGGCTTTTGCAACGTCACGCTCCTCCTCCAGGGCGTCTAAACTGTCCTGCTGATCAAGCTCAGCTTCTTTCTCTTCGTACATGCGCACTCGAGGTGAGTCATGAATGATGTCGTAGGGCAGTACTGCCATTGCACCGTACACCCTAAAAAACGGTGTGTATCCGGTAGTGCGATTCGGCGTGGTCCACAGCCCCCATAGTACGGAATCGAGCTCCTCAACCCAGTGCGTATCTGATTCCTTCAAGGATCGCACTAATCTGGGTTTAATGCCGCTCATAATAAGACCATTTGCTTGTTTGACTTGACCGTCTGATTGGGGGTGATAGACGGAGGCATAATCGAGCTTAATGCCCATGTTGCCGCACCAAGTTTTTACCTCGTCAGCTGTGAAGTTCGAGACGTTATCGGTGATGATGCTGTGGGGGACACCATAATGGTGTACAACCCCGGATATGAAGTCTATCACTGGTCCAGACTCGGCCATTGTAACTGGTTTGGCTTCTATCCATTTGGTGAATTTATGCACCATGACCAATATGTATTTTTTCTTATGGCTTCCTCCTTTGAGGGGTCCGACCATATCAATGAAGGAAATATGCCCTAGAGGCAATAATAAAGTTATTATTTATTTCCTTATTTCATGATAAATGTTTATTATTCATGCTAGAATTGTATTAACCGGAAACATAATACATGTGTGAATACATAGACAAACAGAGTGTCACTAGTATGCCTCTACTTGACTAGCTCGTTAATCAAAGATGGTTATGTTTCCTAACCATAGACATGAGTTGTCATTTGATTAACGGGGTCACATCATTAGTTGAATGATCTGATTGACATGACCCATTCCGTTAGCTTAGCACTTGATCGTATAGTATGTTGCTAATGCTTTCTTCATGACTCATACATGTTCCTGTAACTATGAGATTATGCAACTCCGTTTACGGAGGAACACTTTGGTACTACCAAACGTCACAACGAATCGGGTGATTATAAAGGAGTACTACAGGTGTCTCCAAAGGTACTTGTTGGGTTGGCGATTTCGAGATTAGGTTTTGTCACTCCGATTGTCGGAGAGGTATCTCTAGGCCTTCTCGGTAATACACATCACTTAAGCCTTGCAAGCATTACAACTAATGAGTTAGTTGTGAGATGATGTATTACGGAACGAGTAAAGAGACTTACCGTAACGAGATTGAACTAGGTATTGGATACCGACGATCGAATCTCGGGTAAGTAACATACCGATGACAAAGGAACAACGTATGTTGTTATGCGGTTTGACCGATAAAGATCTTCAGAGAATATGTAGGAACCAATATGGGCATCCAGGTTCGCTATTGTTTATTGACCAAGAATAGTTCTCGGTCATGTCTACATAGTTCTCGAACCCGTAGGGTCCCACGCTTAAGGTTTTCGATGACGCTTATATTATAAGTTTATGAGTTTTGATGTACCGAAGGAGTTCGGAGTCCGGATGAGATCGGGGACATGACGAGGAGTCTCGAAATGGTCGAGACGTAAAGATCGATATATTGGACGACTATATTCGAGTTCGGAAAGGTTCGAATGATTCGGTATTTTTGAGTACCGGAGAGTTACGGAATTCGCCGGGAGAAGTATTGGGCCTTATTGGGCCTGGGAAAGAGAGAGGGCTGCCTAGGGCAGGCGCGCGCCCCATGGCCTAGTCCGAATTGGACTAGGGGAGGGCCGCACCCTTCCCTCTTCCCCTTCCCCAAGTCCTAGTCCAACTAGGAGAAGAGGGGAGTCCTACTCCCGGTGGGAGTAGGACTCCTCCATGGCGCGCCCCTCCTAGGGCCGGCCTCCTCCTCCCTCCCTCCTTTATATACGGGGGCAGGGGGGCACCCCATGACACACAAGTTGATCTACGGATCTTTCCTTAGCCGTGTGCGGTGCCCCCTTCCACCATATTCCACTTCGGTCATATCGTCGCGGAGCTTAGGTGAAGCCCTGCGCCGGAGAAGTCATATCATCGCGGAGCTTAGGCGAAGCTCTGCGTCGGTGGAGCATCAACATCGCCACCACGCCGTCAGGTTGACAGAACTCATCCCGACACTTTGCTGGATCGAGTCCGGGATCGCCATCGAGCTGAACGTGTGCGAACTCGGAGGTGCCGACGCTCGGTGCTTGGATCGGTCGGATCGTGGAGACGACGACTACATCAACGCGTTGTCATAATGCTTCCGCTTTCGGTCTCACGAGGGTGCGTGGACGGACACTCTCCCTCTCGTTGCTATGCCATCACCATGGTCTTGCGTGATCGTAGGAAAATTTTTGAAATTACTACGTTCCCCAACAATCAAGCCCCCAGACCGCAAAGGGCCAAGTAATGGGGATTGTTTGGAGAGCGGTATGTGGCATATGGCTTTGATTTGAAAAAGCTGGTGATATGGGACTGTCCTTGCAATCGTTTTATTGTAAATGCATATCGACAAATGTCGTTATTGTTACGCCGACCACCAGGCCCCCAGGTTTCCATTGGAAAAGGGGCTTTTTTTTGGAAGAGGGAAAGAAAGATCACGGGAAGAAGCGGGGTGGGTCGGGGTTTGGTGAACCAACAGGTCGCTCCTTTAGTTGAAGTATCGGGCCCCTTCTTCGTTGCCTAGGTTACACCTTTGGAATACCCCAGACGGGGATTTCACGACGCAATGTTGGACGAGGTCCTGTGCGTCTGCTCGGGCTGTCGGCCAGTATAAACCTGTACGGAAGGCCTTGCTTACAAGGGCCCGAGCTGCGGCGTGATGGCCGCCGAGTCCAGCATGAATTTCTGCCTAGAGTTGTCGTCCTTCCTCTTCGGAGATGCACCTTTGAAGTACTCCGGTAGCGCTTTTCTTATAAAGCTCTCCCTCGTGGACCTTGTAGGCTTTAGACCGCCGCACAATGCAACGTGCCTTGTTTGGGTCCTCAGGGAGTTCTTGCCTATTTAGGTAAGCCAAGAAGGGTTCTTTCCACGGGGCGATGACAGCCATAATCACATGGGCCGAAGGTGTTATTTCGGTGGCGGAGCCTCCGATTACGTCAGAGTGTTCGGGATCTGGTGTTGTGTCCGGAACCAGACTGTTGTTGCCGATCTCCCCTTCCCATACCACGGATGGCTTGAACAGCCTTTCCAAGAAGATATTAGGTGGTACAGGGTCGTGCTTAGCGCTGATGCGGGCGAGGATATCCGCCACTTGATTGTTTTCTCGGGCCACATGGTGGAATTCGAGCCCCTCGAACCGAGCTGACATTTCGAGGACGGCATTGCGGTAAGCCGCCATTTTTGGATCCTTGGCATCAAAGTCTCCATTTATTTGAGATATTGCAAGGTTCGAATCCCCACTCACCTCTAGGCGTTGAATGCCCATGGAGACTGCCATCCGGAGACCATGCAAGAGGGCCTCATATTCTGCTGCATTGTTGGAGTCTGTGTATAATATTTGGAGTACGTATTGGACTGTATCTCCGGTGGGGGATGTCAGGACGACGCCTGCCCCCAGAACAGCCAGCATCTTAGAGCCGTCAAAGTGCATGATCCAGTTGGAGTACGCGCTGTACTCTTTAGCGAGTTTGGCTTATGTCCATGCGGCGACGAAATCCGCCAGTACTTGCGACTTGATGGCTCGCCGTGGTTTGTATGTTATGTCGAACGGGAGGAGCTCGATAGCCCATTTAGCAATCCATCCCGTGGCATCACGGTTATTTAGTATGTCGTTGAGTGGTACTTCAGAGGCCACCGTAATTGAACACTCTTGAAAGTAGTGTCGTAGTTTCCGGGATGCCATGAAGACCGCGTATGCTATCTTTTGATAATGTGGGTACCGTGATTTGCATGGGGTGAGGACAGTGGATACGTAGTACACCGGCTTTTGGAGCGGGAAGTTATGTCCGTCCATCTCTCGTTCGATGACGAGCACTGCGCTTACAACCTGGTGAGTTGCCGCTACATATAACAACATTGGTTCGCCGATATTTGGTGCGGCCAAGATTGGGTTGCTGGCCAAGAGGGCATTTATTTCTTCCAATCCGGCCGTGGCCGCATCCGTCCACTCGAAGTGTTCGGTGCGTCGAAGAGGCGATAAAGAGGTAGTGCCTTTTCTCCCAATCGGGAGATAAAGCGGCTTAAGGCAGCCACGCATCCAGTTAATTTCTGGATTTGCTTGAGGCCTGTGATAGAGCTCGGATTTTAGCCGGATTTGCTTCAATTCCTCTATTGGAAACGATGAAGCCCAAGAGCTTTCCGGCGGGCACGCCGAAAACGCATTTTTCCGGATTGAGCTTGATGTCATATGTTCGGAGATTGTCGAATGTAAGCCTCAAGTCGTCTATTAAAGATTCGACGTGTCTGGTTTTGATGACCACATCGTCTACGTATGCCTCCACTGTTTTGCCGATTTGTGTTTCCAGGCATGTCTGAATCATGCGTTGATAGGTTGCACCGGCGTTTTTGAGCCCAAAAGGCATGGTGTTAAAATAGAAGGGGCCGTATGGAGTGATGAATGTCGTTGCGGCTTGATCGGACTCCACCATCTTGATTTGATGGTATCTGGAGTATGTGTCGAGGAAACACAATGAGTCGTGTCCTGCGGTAGCGTCGATGATTTGATCGATGCGGGGAAGGGGAAAGGGATCCTTGGGGCAAGCCTTGTTAAGGTCCTTGAAATCGACACATAGGCGCCAGGATTTGTCCTTGTTTGGTACCATTACCAGGTTTGCTAGCCAGTCCGGATGTTTTATTTCTCTAATGAATCCGGCCTCGAGTAAGTTGGCTAGCTCATCTCCCATGGCTTGTCGCTTAGGCTCTGAGAAACGCCGAAGAGTCTGCTTGACCGGCTTGTATCCCTTTAGAATGTTTAGGCTATGCTCGGCCAGCCTGCGTGGGATTCCTGGCATGTCTGAAAGATGTCAGGCGAAGATGTCCCAATTCTCACGCAAGAACTCCCGGAGTGCGGCGTTTGTTGTGGGGTTCAGCTGTGCTCAGATGGATGCTGTCTTTGTAGGGTCCGTTGGGTGGACCTGGAATTTGACTATTTCATCCGCTGGTTTAAAAGAGGTGGATTTGGGTCTTTTGTCGAGTATCACGTCGTCCCTGTCCACTGTGGAGCGCAGCGCGATTAGTTCTTCGCCGCAAGGGCTTGGATAACGCCGAGGGCCAGTCTGGCGGTTTTATTTTCGCAAGGAGTGCTATGTCCGGATCACTAGCTAGAGTGATGATTCCATTGGGCCCGGGCATCTTGAGCTTCATGTACCCGTAATGGGGTATAGCTTGGAAGATCGTGAATGCCTCCCGCCCTAAAAGGGCGTGGTATCTGCTATTGAACGAGGCCACTTGGAATGTGATTTCTTCGGACCTATAATTCTCTGGCGTGCCGAATACCACATCTAGTGTGATTTTTCCCGCACATTGTGCCTCCCGACTAGGGATGATTCCTCTGAAGGTCGTGCTGCTTTGCTCAATGCGGCTCTTGTCTATTTCCATTTTGCTAAGAGTCTCCTCATAGATGAGGTTTAATCCGCTGCCACCGTCCATGAGCACTTTAGTAAGCCGGAAGCCGTCCACAATTGGACTAAGGACCAAAGCGGCTGGTGCTCGGGCTGTTCGGAATTGAGGTTCGTCACTGGCATTGAAGGTTATGGCCGTATCATTTCATGGATTTATTGCTGCAACGTGGCAGACTTGGCGAGGCTGCGGAGTGCTCGCTATGCCTATTATTTGAGGTGAAAGTCTCAAGACCGTCAATATCAGTATTGTTATTTTCCACGGGATGGTGCTCTGTGGTATTGTTGATGAGGAGATCCTCGCCGCTCCTGGTCACCTGCCGGAGTATCCAACATGCTCTAAGGCTGTGTGTTGGCATGGTATCCGGTGTACTGTGAATTTTGCATGGCCCATTGAGCCATCCCTCCAGTACAGTTCCACGCCCTGTAGTGGGCTTTTGTTTCTTTGTAATTGGATCTGGTGACTTACGAGAGTACACCCTTTTAGCTCGGACGGGGGGTTTAGTGAGAGCCGGAGGATCCCAGAATTTTGTTTGGGTTTTCCAGGCGCTTTCCATCACACAGTACTTCTGTACTAGGGTCGCCAAGTCAGCGAAGTGTGCTATGTCACGGCGACTTATGGCGTTGAAGATTCCCTTGTCCGTGCAATTTTTGCAAAAGAATGAAATTGCGTCTTCCTCACGACAGTCCTTGACCTTGCTCATTACAAGGAGGAATCTGGCCCAATAGTGATGTACTGTCTCTTGGGGCTCTTGTCTAATGTGGGAAAGATCACTTATGTCTGGGTGGGTGGGTAGATTTAGGTCCAAACCATGACCCGGTCTGAGACCCAGGGGCAGAGGAGTTTCTGAGTTTGGCAGTTCGGGCTCCGGGATGTTGCCCAATTTTTCTGGCCCGCTGTCCGATTCTAGGTTCGAAGTTTGGGCCATGTCCTCCCGTAGACGGCTATCCAGCTCGGAGAGCTCGGGAATCCAGACATAGTTTGTCCTCAAATTAGAGGAAGAATCGCTGCATTGATCCTCCACCACCGCTATCTGATGGGTGATCGGCGGAGAGTTAATCTCCCTTTGGTCAGGTTTAAGCCCGATCCTATCATAGTCTGTAGCGACTCCCAGGGCGGCGATGCGATCCAAGAGCTCGTTCAAGGAAGAGAGCTCCATTGGATCCTTCTGCTCGGTGAATCCCGAGCCGACGTGGAGCTATTTTTGATGACCCGAGAAGTCATCGTCGGCGCGGCGGCCGAACGGGCGGTCATGACGAAGCCGCCTAGTCGGAGAGTTCGGCCTACAGCCAGGGCTCCCCCAGAGGTAATGTTGTCCTTGACAACAAGACGAGCCATTAAGCCTTACCGTGACGGCACGGTGGAACTCTAAATGAAAGCACCAATGTCGGTGTCAAAACCGGCGGATCTCGGGTAGGGGGTCCCAAACTGTACATCTAAGGCTAATGGTAACAGGAGGCGGGGGACACAATGTTTACCCAGGTTCGGGCCCTCTCGATGGAGGTAATACCCTACTTCCTGCTTGATTGATTTGATGATATGAGTATTACAAGAGTTGATTTACCACGAGATCGTAGAGGCTAAACCCTAGAAGCTAGCCTATGATTATGATTGTGATTGTTGTCCTACGGACTAAACCCTCCAGTTTATATAGACACCGGAGGGGGATAGGTTACAGAGAGTCGGTTACAAGGGAGGAGATCTACATATCCGAATTGCCAAGCTTGCCTTCCATGCAAAGGAGAGTCCCACCCGGACACGGGACGAAGTCTTCAATCTTGTATCTTCATAGTCCAACAGTCCGGCCAAAGTATATAGTACGGCTGTCCGAGGACCCCCTAATCTAGGACTCCCTCAGTGTGCTAGGCACCCCTCCCACATATATATAGGTGGGAGGGGGAGAGGAGAGGCCAGGGTGTGCCCTAGGGCTGGCCGCCGGCCCCCTAAGGGCCCTGCCTTGCCCTGCCCCCCCCCCCGCCATATTTCCCCAAGGGGGAAGGAAAGAGGAGGGAGAGAGGAAGGAAGTGGGAATCCTAATCCACACTTTTCTTTCCCTTATCCCCTTTCCTTGTCCTCCTTAGGCCGACCCATATGGGGGTGCACCAGCCCCTTGTGGCTGGTGCGTTTTGTTGGGGAACGTAGCATGCAATTTCAAAAAAAAATCTATGATCACGCAAGATCTATCTAGGAGATGCATAGCAACGGGAGGGGGAGAGTGTGTCCACGTATCCTCATAGATCGAAAGCGGAAGCGTTATGTTGACGCAGTTGATGTAGTCGAACGTCTTCATGATCCAACCAATCAAGTACCGAACGTATGGCACCTCTGAGTTCAGCACACGTTCAACTCGATGACGTCCCTCGAACTCTTGATCTAGCAGAGGGTCGAGGGAGAGTTTTGTTAGCATGAAAGCATGGTGATGGTGATGGTGAAGTGATCCGCGCAGGGCTTCACCTAAGCACTACGTGAATATGATCGGAGGAGTAAACCGTGGAGAGAGACGTCGCACACGGCTTGGAACAATTGGTGTGTCTCCAAGGGGTGCCCTGCCCACGTGTATAAAGGAGGGAGAGGAGGATGCCAGCCACGAGGGGCGCGCCAAGAGAGGGGAGTCCTACTAGGACTCCAGTCCTAGTAGAATTCGCCCCCCTTTTTTTCCTTCTTCCGGAGGGGAAAAGGGGGAAAGGAGAGGGAGTAGGAGAAGGAAAGGGGGGCGCCGCCCGCTTCCCTAATCCAATTCGGCCTCCTCCCTTGTGGGGGGTGTGCCAGCCCCTTGTGGGCTGGTAGCCTCCCTCCTATGGCCCATATGGCTCATATCTTTTCCCCGAGGGTTCCGGTAACCCCTCCGGTACTCCGGTATGTACCCGATAGACTCCGGAACCCTTCCGGTGTCCGAATACTACCTTCCAATATATCAATATTTACCTCTCACCATTTCGAGACTCTTCGTCATGTCCGTGATCTCATCCGGGACTCCGAACAACCTTCGGTCACCAAAACACATAACTCATATAATACAAATCGTCATCGAACGTTAAGCGTGCGGACCCTATGGGTTCGAGAACTATGTAGACATGACCTAGACACCTCTCCGGTCAATAACCAATAGCGGAACCTGGATGCTCATATTGGTTCCCACATATTCTACGGAGATCTTTATCAGTCGAACTGTTATGACAACATACGTTATTCCCTTTGTCATCGGTATGCTACTTGCCCGAGATTTGATCGTCGGCATCCTCACACCTAGTTCAATCTCGTTACTGGCAAGTCTCTTTACTAGTTTCGTAATGCATCATCCCGTAACTAACTCATTAGTCACATTGCTTGCAAGGCTTATCATGATGTGCATTACCGAGAGGGCCCAGAGATACCTCTCCAATACTCAGAGTGACAAATCCTAATCGTGATCTATGCCAACCCAAGAAAACACCTTTAGAGATACCTGTAGAGCATCTTTATAATAGCCCTTTTACGTTGTGACCTTTGATAGCACACAAGGTATTCCTCCGGTATTCGGGAGTTGCATAATCTCATAGTCAAAGGAATGTGTATAAGTCATGAAGAAAGCAGTAGCAATAAAACTTAACGATCATTATGCTAAGCTAACGAATGGGTCTTGCCCATCACATCATTCTCCTAATGATGCGATCCCGTTCATCAAATTACAACACATGTCTATGGTCAGGAAACTTAACCATCTTTGATTAACAAGCTAGTCTAGTAGAGGCACACTAGGGACACTTTGTTTTGTCTATGTATTCACACATGTATCAAGTTTCAGGTTAATAAAATTCTAGCATGAATAGTAGATATTTATCATGACATAAGGAAATATAAATAACAAATTTATTATTGCCTCTAGGACATATTTCCTTCAGTCCCCCACTTGCACTAGAGTCAATAATCTAGTTCACATCGCCATGTGATTTAACACCAATAGTTTACATCTTTATGTGATTAGTTCACATCACCATGTGACTAACACCAAAAGGGTTTACTAGAGTCAATAATCTAGTTCACATCGCTATGTGATTAACACCCAAAGAGTACTAAGGTGTGATCATGTTTTGCTTGTGAGAGAAGTTTAGTCAACGGGTCTGTCACATTCAGAGCCGTATGTACTTTGCAAATTTTCTATGTCTACAATTCTCTGCATGGAGCTACTCTAGCTAGTTGATCCCACTTTCAATATGTATCCAGATTGTGACTCAGAGTCATCCGGATCGGTGTAAAATCTTGCATCAACGTAATATCGACGTAATTCTTTATGATGAACTCTTTATCACCTCCATAACCGAGAAATATTTCCTTAGTCCTCTTAGGTAACTAAGGATAACTTTGACCGCTGTCCAATGATCCACTCTTGGATCACTATCGTACCCCCTTGCCAAACTCATGGCAAGGTACACAATAGGTCTGGTACACAACATAGCATACGTTATAGAACCTATGGCTGAGGCATAGGGAATGACTTTCATCCTCTTTTTCTATTTTCTGCCGTGGTCGGGTTTTGAGTCTTACTCAACTTTACACCTTGCAATACAGGCAAGAACTCCTTCTTTGACTGTTCCATTTTGAACTACTTCAAAATCTTGTCAAGGTATGTACTCACTGAAAAATCTTATCAAGCGTCTTGATCTATCTCTATAGATCTTAATGCCCAAAATGTAAGCAGCTTCACTGAGGTCTTTCTTAAAAAAACTCCTTTCAAATACTCCTTTATGCATTCCAGAAAATTCTACATCATTTCCGATCAACAATATGTCATTCACATATAATTGTCAGAAAGGTTGTAGTGCTCCCACTCACTTTTTTGTAAATACAGGCTTCACCACAAGTCTATATAAAACTATATGCTTTGATCAACTCATCAAAGCGTATATTTCAACTCCGAGATGCTTGCACCAGTCCATAGATGGATCGCTGGAGCTTGCACATTTTGTTAGCACCTTTAGGATTGACAAAACCTTCTGGTTGCATCATATACAACTCTTCTTTAATAAATCCATTAAGGAATGCAGTTTGTTATCCATTTGCCAGATTTCATAAAATGCGGCAATCGCTAACATGATTCAAACAGACTAAAGCATCGCTACGAGTGAGAAAATCTCATTGTAGTCAACACCTTGAACTTGTCAAAAACCTTTCACGACAAGTAGAGCTTTGTAGATAGTAACACTACCATCAGCGTCCATCTTCCACTTGAAGATCCATTTATTCTCAATGTTTGCCGATCATCGGGAAAGTCCACCAAAGTCCACACTTTGTTCTTATATATGGATCCTATCTCAGATTTCATGGCCTCAAGCCATTTTGCGGAATCTGGGCTCATCATCGCTTCCTCATTTGTAGTTTCGTCATGGTCTAGTAACATGACTTCCAGGACGGGATTACCGTACCACTCTGGTGCGGAACATGCTCTGGTTGACCAACGAAGTTTGGTAGTAACTTGATCTAAAGTTTCATGATCATCATCATTAGCTTCCTCACTAATTGGTGTAGGCATCACTGGAACTGATTTCTGTGATGAACTACTTTCCAATTCAAGAGTAGGTACAATTACCTCATCAAGTTCTTCTTTCCTCCCACTCACTTCTTTCGAGAGAAACTCCTTCTCTAGAAAGGATCTATTCTTAGCAACAAAGATCTTGCCTTCGGATCTGTGATAGAAGGTGTACCCAACAGTCTCTTTTGGGTATCCTATGAAGACACACTTCTCCGATTTGGGTTCGACCTTATCAGGCTGAAGCTTTTCCACATAAGCATCGCAACCCCAAACTTTAAGAAATGACAGCTTAGGTTTCTTGCCAAACCACAGTTCATACGGTGTCATCTCAACAGATTTAGATGGTGCCCTATTTAACGTGAATGTAGTTATCTCTAATGCATAACCCCAAAACAATAGTGGTAAATCAGTAAGAGACATCATAGATCACACCATATCTAATAAAGTATGGTTACCACGTTCAGACACACCATTACGCTGTGGTGTTCCAGGTGGCGTGAGTTGTGAAACTATTCCACATTGTTTTAAATGAGGCCAAACTCGTAACTCAAATATGCGCCTCCGCGATCAGATCGTAGAAACTTTTTTTCTTGTTACGATGATTCTCCACTTCACTCTAAAATTCTTTGAACTTTTCAAATGTTTCAGACTTGTGTTTCATTAAGTAGATATACCCATATCTGCTCAAATCATCTGTGAAGGTCAGAAAATAACGATACCTGCCACGAGCCTCAACATTCATTTGACCGCATACATCGGTATGTATTATTTCCAATGAGACAGTAGCTCGCTCCATTGTTCCGGAGAATGGGGTTTTAGTCATCTTGCCCATAAGGCATGGTTCGCAAGCATCAAATGATTCATAATCAAGTGATTCCAAAAGTCCATCTGCATGGAGTTTCTTCATGCGCTTTACACTAATATGACCTAAATGGCAGTGCCACAAACATGTTGCACTATCACTATCAACTTTGCATCTTTTGGCATCAATATTATGAATATGTGTATCACTACGATCGAGATTCAATAAACCATTTACATTGGGTGTATGACCATAGAAGGTTTTATTCATGTAAACAGAATAACAATTATTCCCTGACTTAAATGAATAAACGTATTGCAATAAACATGATCCAATCATATTCATGCTCAACGCAAGCACCAAATAACATTTATTTTTAGGGAAAACTTTGTTTCCGCCACTCTAGTTTTTGCCCACTTTGCTTATGCCACTCTAGAATTTGACATTTCACTTTTGCCACTCTTAGCTTTTGACAATATATCACTTTTGCCCTTCCATGGCAAAAACAAAATTTTCCAAGTGGCAATTGTGATACATGTCAAATGCTAAGAGTGGCAAAAGTGAAATGAAAAATTATCGTTTTTGCCACTGAATGGCATTTGTGATGTATTATCAAAAGCTAACAGTGGCAAAAGTGAGATGTCAAATTCTAGAGTGGCATAAGCAAAGTTGGCAAAAACTAAAGTGGCAAAAACAAAGTTTACCCTTATTTTTATCCAACACTAATCTTGAAGGTAGAGGGAGTGTGCGATGATGATCTTATCAACCTTGGAATCACTTCCAACACACATCGTCACCTTGCCCTTAACTAGTCTTTGTTCATTTTGTAATACTTGTTTCGAGTTACTAATCATAGCAACTGAACCGGTATCAAATACCTTGGGGTTACTATGAACACTAGTAAAGTACACATCAATAACATGTATATCAAATATACCTTTGTTTACTTTGGCATCTGTCGGGGATATACCCCGCGTTATAAACCGCCGGATGTATGACTCGGCTGGAGTTTGGCGATTCACTGGCGACCCGCTTGGACCTGGCGGTTTATGATTCATTGGTAAACCGGCAGGCGGGTCAGAGGAGCGACAAGAACCGGTGGCCCAACAGGCGGTTCATGAAAGGCCGGTTTATGTTAATGGTGGGCCGGTCTAAGAGGAAAGCACAAGGAATATTCTCCTACAAAGGAAGCAAGACTAGGACTCCACTTGTAATAGAGTAATCCTAATCCAACTAGGACTAGTCATGTAAACCGCCCCTCCAGCATATATAAGGAGGGGCAGGGCTCCCCAAAGAGGGACAAGCAAGAAGCAATAATCTCTAGGGCTAGACACAATTAGAGGAGAGTCGGTTTACGTCGACTCTCTCATGAGCATAATGAGATCTAGCCATAAACAACATGTAGGGTTGTTACCGGATGATGTTTTCCATGGCCCGAAGCTGTCTAAATCTTTGTCTTGCGTGTTGCGTCTCTTGATCCTGATCAAACCCTTCAAGCTATCGCATAGATGCGTTGGCCTCACGACTAAGTCCTCACACTAGGACATCTGTCGTGACAAATCCACGACAGATGGCGCCCACCGTGGGGCCTGCGCATGGTGGTGTTGAGTTCTTGAAGGGACTTTTCTTAGGGTTCGAGAAGATCACGGTTGGTTAGTGCTACCTCTCTAGCACTGCGTTGGTTTTCCCTTGAAGAGGAAATGGTGAAGCAGCAAAGTAGCGTAAGTATGTATTTCCCTCAGTTTTTGAGAACCAAGGTATCAATCCAGTAGGAGCCTACGCGCGAGTCCCTCGCACCTACACAAAACAAATAAATCCTCGCAACCAATGCGAAAAGGGGTTGTCAATCCCTACACAGTCACTTACGAGAGTGAGATCTGAAAGATATGATAGGATAATATTTTTGGTATTTTTGTGATAAAGATGCAAAGTAAAATAAAAGCAAAGTAAAAATCAACGGAAATAACTAAGTGTTGGAAGATTAATATGATGAAGATAGACCCGGGGGCCATAGGTTTCACTAGTGGCTACTCTCAAGAGCATAAGTATTTTACGGTGGGTGAACAAATTACTGTTGAGCAATTGACAGAATTGAGCATAGTTATGAGAATATCTAGGTTTGATCATGTATATAGGCATCACGTCCGAAACAAGTAGACCGACTCCTGCCTACATCTACTACTATTACTCCACACATCGACCGCTATCCAAAGATGCATCTAGAGTATTAAGTTCATAAGAATAGAGTAATGCCTTAAGCAAGATGACATGATGTAGAGGATAAATTCATGCAATATGATAAAAACCCCATCTTGTTATCCTCGATGGCAACAATACAACACGTGCCTTGCTGCCCCTCATCACTTTGGGAAAGGACACCGCAAGATTGAACCCAAAGCTAAGCACTTCTCCCATTGCAAGAAAGATCAATCTAGTAGGCCAAACCAAACTGATAATTCGAATAGACTTGCAAAGATAACCAATCATACATAAAAGAATTCAGAAGATTCAAATATTGTTCATAGATAAACTTGATCATAAACCCACAATTCATCGGTCTCAACAAACACACTGCAAAAGAAGATTACATCGAATAGATCTCCACGAGAGAGGGGGAGAACATTGTATTGAGATCCAAAAAGAGAGAAGAAGCCATCTAGCTAATAATGGACCCGAAGGTCTTAGGTAAACTACTCACACTTCATCGGAGGGGCTATGGTGTTGATGTAGAAGCCCTCCGTGATCGATGCCCCCTCCGGCGGAGCTTCGGAACAGGCCCCAAGATGGGATCTCATGGGTACAGAAGGTTGCGGCGGTGGAATTGGGTTTTTGGCTCCGTATCTGATCGTTTGGGGGTACGTAGGTATATATAGGTGGAAGAAGTATGGCGGTGGGGCAACATGGGGCCCATGAGGGTGGAGGGCGCGCCTGGGGGGGGGGGTAGGCGCCCCCCCTACCTCGTGGCTTCCTCGAAGCTTCCTTGACGGTCCAAGGCTCCTGGATCATGTTCGTTCCAAAAATCACATTCCCGAAAGTTTCATTCTGTTTGGACTCCATTTGATATTCTTTTTTTGTGAAACTCTGAAATAGGCAAAAAACAGCTGTCGGTGTCAAAACCGGCGGATCTTGGGTAGGGGGTCCCGAACTGTGCGTCTAAGGCGGATGGTAACAGGAGGCGGGGGACACGATGTTTACCCAGGTTCGGGACCTACTTCCTGCTTGATTGATCTTGAAGATCAAAGTATTACAAGAGTTGACCTACCACGAGATCGTAGAGGCTAAACCCTAGAAGCTAGCTTATGGTATGATTGTTGTTGTCCTACGGACTAAACCCTCCGGTTTATATAGACACTGGAGGGGGCTAGGGTTACACAGAGTCGGTTACAAGGGAGGAGATCTACATATCCGTATTGCCAAGCTTGCCTTCCACGCCAAGGAGAGTCCCATCCGGACACGAGACGAAGTCTTCAATCTTGTATCTTCATAGTCCAACAGTCCGGCCAAAGGATATAGTCCGGCTGTCCGGAGACCCCCTAATCCAGGACTCCCTCAACAGCAATTCTGGGCTGGGCCTCCGGTTAACAGGTTAGTCCCAAAAATAATATAAAAGTGAATAATAAAGCCCAAAAATTTCCAAAACAGAAGATAATATAGCATGGAGCAATCAAAAATTATAGATACGTTGGAGACGTATCAAGCATCCCCAAGCTTAATTCCTGCTCATCCTCGAGTAGGTAAATGATAAAAACAGAATTTTTGATGCGGAATGCTACTAGGCATAATTTCAATGTAATTCTTCTTACTTGTGGTATGAATATTCAGATCCGAAAGATTCAAGACAAAAGTTTAATATTGACATAAAAATAATAATACTTCAAGCATACTAACTAAGCAATTATGTCCTCTCAAAATAACATGGTCAAAGAAAGTTCATCCCTACAAAATCATATAGTTTAGTCATGCTCCATTTTTGTCACACAAGAATGCTCTCATCATGCACAACCCCGATGACAAGCCAAGCAATTGTTTCATACTTTAGTAATCTCAAACTTTATAAACCTTCACGTAATACATGAGCGTGAGCCATGGATATAGCACTATGGGTGGAATAGAGTATAATGATGGGGGTTATGTGGAGAAGACAAAAAAGGAGAAACTCTCACATCAAGAAGGCTAATCAATGAGCTATGGAGATGCCCATCGATTGATGTTAATGCAAGGAGTAGGGATTGCCATGCAACGGATGCACTAGAGCTATAAATGTATGAAAGCTCAAAAAAAGAAACTAAGTGGGTGTGCATCCAACTTGCTTGCTCACGAAGACCTAGGGCACTTGAGGAGGCCCATTGTTGGAATATACAAGCCAAGTTCTATAATGAAAAATTCCCACTAGTATATGAAAGTGACAATACAAGAGACTCTCTATCATGAAGATTATGGTGCTACTTTGAAGCACAAGTGAAAAAAGGATAGTAGCATTGTCCCTTTTTTTGGGCCTTCTTTTTTTTGCCTTTTTTTTTTTTTGGGACAATGCTCTATTAAATGATGATCATCACACTTCTATTTATTTACAACTCAATGATTACAACTTGATACTAGAACAAAGTATGACTCTATATGAATGCCTCCGGCGGTGTACCGGGATATTCAATGAACCAAGAGTGACATGTATGAAAGAATTATGAACGGTGGCTTTGCCACAAATACTATGTCAACTACATGATCATGCTAAGCACTATGACAATTATGAACGTGTCATGATAAACGGAACAGTGGAAAGTTGCATGGCAATATATCTCGGAATGGCTATGGAAATGCCATAATAGGTAGGTATGGTGTCTGTTTTGAGGAAGATATAAGGAGGTTTATGTGTGAAAGAGCATATCATATCACGGGGTTTGGATGTACCGGCAAAGTTTGCACCAAGTCTCAATGTGAGAAAGGGCAATGCACGGTACCGAAGAGGCTAGCAATGATGGAAAGGTGAGAGTGCGTATAATCCATGGACTCAACATTAGTAATAAAGAACTCACATACTTATTGCAAAAATCTACAAGTCATCAAAAACCAAGCACTACGCGCATGCTCCTAGGGGGTAGATTGGTAGGAAAAGACCATCGCTCGTCCCCGACCGCCACTCATAAGGAGGACAATCAAAGAACACCTCATGTTTCAAATTTATTACATAACGTTTACCATATGTGCATGCTACGGGACTTGCAAACTCCAACACAACTATTTCTCAAATTCACAACTACTCAACTAGCACAACTTTAATATCACTACCTCCATGTCTCAAAACAATCATCAAGCATCAAACTTCTCTTAGTATTCAACACACTCATAAGAAAGTTTTTACTAATCTTGAATACCTAGCATATTAGGATTATTTAAGCAAATTACCATGCTATTTAAGACTCTCAAAATAATCTAAGTGAAGCATGAGAGATCAAAAGTTTCTATAAAACAAATCCACTACCGTGCTCTAAAAGATATAAGTGAAGTACTAGAGCAAAACTATATAACTCAAAAGATATAAGTGAAGCACATAGAGTGTTCTATTAATTTCCGAATCATGTGTGTCTCTCTCAAAAGGTGTGTACAGCAAGGATGATTGTGGTAAACTAAAAAGAAAAGACTCAAATCATACAAGACGCTCCAAGCAAAACAAATATCATGTGGTGAATAAAAATATAGCTCCAAGTAAAGTTACCAATGGAAGTAGACGAAAGAGGGGATGCCTTCCGGGGCATCCCCAAGCTTTGGATTTTTGGTGTCCTTAGATTATCTTGGGGGTGCCATGGGCATCCCCAAGCTTAGGCTCTTGCCACTCCTTGTTCCATAATCCATCAAATCTTTCACCCAAAACTTGAAAACTTCACAACACAAAACTCAGCAGAAAATCTCGTGAGCTCCGTTAGCGAAAGAAAACAAAAGACCACTTCAAGATACTGTAATGAACTCATTCTTTATTTATATTGGTGTTAAACCTACTGTATTCCAATTTCTCTATGGTTTATAAACTCTTTTACTAGCCATAGATTCATCAAAATAAGCAAACAACACACGAAAAATAGAATCTGTCAAAAACAGAACAGTCTGTAGTAATCTGTAACTAACGCAAACTTATGGAACTCCAAAAAATCAGACAAAATAGGACGACCTAGGCAATTTTTTTATTGATCAGAAGCAATTGGAAGCAATATTTTATCACGTTCTTATGATTTTTAACAGTTATTTTAGTGAACAGAAAGTTTCTGGAAATTTCTGCAGGATCAAATAACTATCATCCAAGAAGATCCTATAGGTTTAACTTGGCACAAACACTAATTAAAACATAAAAACACATCTAAACAGAGGATAGATCAAATATTTATTCCTAAACAGCAGCAAAAAGCAAAAAACTAAAAATAAAATTGGGTTGCCTCCCAACAAGCGCTATCGTTTAACGCCCCTAGCTAGGCATAAAAGCAAGGATAGATCTAGGTATTGCCATCTTTGGTAGGCAATCCATAAGTGGGTCTCATGATAGATTCATATGGTAATTTTATTTTCTTCCTAGGGAAGTGTTCCATGCCTTTCTTTAATGGAAACTGGAATCTAATATTCCCTTCCTTCATATCAATAATTGCACCAATCGTTCTAAAGAAAGGTCTACCAAGAATAATAGGACATGAAGGATTGCAATCTATATCAAGGACAATAAAATCTATGGGCACATAGTTCTTATTTGCAACAATAAGAACATCATTAATTCTTCCAATAGGTTTCTTAATGGTGGAATCCTTAAGGTGCAAGTTTAAAGAGCAATCATCAAAATCACGGAAACCTAGCAAATCGCACAAAGTTTTTGGAATCGTGGAAACACTAGCACCCAAATCACACAAAGCATAGCATTCATGATCTTTAATCTTAATTTTAATAGTAGGTTCCCACTCATCATAAAGTTTTCTAGGGATAGAAACTTCCAACTCAAGCTTTCCTTCATAAGATTGCATCAAGGCATCAACGATATGTTTGGTAAAAGCTTTATTTTGACTATAAGTATGAAGAGAATTTAGCACGGATTGCAACAAGGAAATACAATCTATCAAAGAGGAATTATCATCTAACGTTTCGTTCTCTTCAATCCCACTTTTATCAATTTTAGCAACAAGATCTAAAAACTCCGAATTTTTTGAACGCCTTCTAGGTAAAGGTGGATCATATTCAGTCCCATCATTATCAAGATTCATATTGCAAAACAAAGATCTTATAGGGGACACATCAATAACTTTTAGATCTTCATCTTTATTTTCATAGAAATTTGAAGAACACGCTTTCATAAAGCAATTTTTCTTAGCACGCATCCTAGTGGTTATTTCTTTGCACTCATCAATGGAAATTCTCATGGCTTTGAGAGACTCATTGATATCATGCTTAGGAGGAATAGATCTCAGTTTCAAAGAATCAACATCAAGAGAAATTCTATCAACGTTCCTAGCCAATTCATCAACTTTAAGCAATTTCTCTTCAAGCAAAGCATTGAAATTCTTTTGCGAATTCATAAACTCTTTAACACTAGTCCCAAATTCAGAGGGCATCTTATAAAATTTCCATAAGAATTTTTGTAGGAATTACCATAATTATTAGAGGAATTCCTAGGATAAGGCCTAGGATTAAAGTTTCCTCTATACACGTTGTTACCAAAATTATTCCTACCAAAAAAATTCACATCCATAGATTCATTATTATTCTCAATCAAAGTAGACAAAGGCATATCATTAGGATCAGAAGAAACACTCTTGGTAGCAAATAATTTCATAAGTCCATCCATCTTTCCACTCAAAACATTAATTTCTTCAATCGCATGCACTTTTTTATTAGTAGATCTTTCAGTGTGCCATTGAGAATAATTAACCATAATATTATCTTGGAGTTTAGTAGCTTCTCCTAAAGTGATTTCCATAAAAGTGCCTCCCGCGGCCGAATCTAAAAGATTTCTAGAAGCAAAATTCAATCCGGCATAATTTTTTTGCATAATCATCCACAAATCCAAACCATGAGTAGGGCAATTACGTATCATTAATTTCATCCTCTCCCAAGCTTGTGCAATATGTTCATGATCAAGTTGCTTAAAATTCATAAAATCGTTTCTAAGAGAGATGATCTTAGCGGGAGGAAAATACTTAGAGATAAAAGCATCTTTGCACTTATTCCATGAATCAATACTATTTTTAGGCAAAGACGAAAACCAAGCTTTAGCACGATCTCTAAGCGAAAAAGGAAATAGCTTCAATTTAACAATATCATTATCAACATCTTTCTTCTTTTGCATATCACACAAATCAATGAAGCTATTTAGATGAGTAGCGGCACCTTCACTAGGAAGGTCGGCGAATTGATCTTTCATGACAAGATTCAACAAAGCAGCATTGATTTCACAAGATTCAGTATCGGTAAGAGGAGCAATCGGAGTGCTAAGGAAATCATTATTGTTGGTATTGGTAAAGTCACACAGTTTGGTATTATCTTGATCCATCGTGACAAACAAGCAATCCAACACACGAGCAAACAAAAAGCAAGCGAAAAAGAGGCGAACGAAAAAGAGAGGGCGAATAAAACGGCAAGGGTGAAGTGGGGGAGAGGAAAACGAGAGGCAAATGGCGAATAATGTAATGCGGGAGATAAGGGTTTCTGATGGGTACTTGGTATGTTGACTTTTGCATAGACCTCACCGGCAACGGCGCCAGAAATCCTTCTTGCTACCTCTTGAGCACTGCGTTGGTTTTCCCTTGAAGAGGAAAGGGTGATGCAGCAAAGTAGCGTAAGTATTTCCCTCAGTTTTTGAGAACCAAGGTATCAATACAGTAGGAGGCTACGCGCGAGTCCCTCACACCTGCACAAAACAAATAAATCCTCGCAACCAACGCGATAAGGGGTTGTCAATCCCTACACGGTCACTTACGAGAGTGAGATCTGATAGATATGATAGGATAATATTTTTGGTATTTTTGTGATAAAGATGCAAAGTAAAATAAAAGCAAAGTAAAAAGCAACGGAAATAACTAAGTGTTAGAAGATTAATATGATGAAGATAGACCCGGGGGCCATAGGTTTCACTAGTGGCTTCTCTCAAGAGCATAAGTATTTTACGGTGGGTGAACAAATTACTGTTGAGCAATTGATAGAATTGAGCATAGTTATGAGAATATCTAGGTATGATCATGTATATAGGCATCACGTCCGAAACAAGTAGACCGACTCCTTCCTGCATCTACTACTATTACTCCACACATCGACCGCTATCCAGCATGCATCTAGAGTATTAAGTTCATAAGAACAGAGTAATGCCTTAAGCAAGATGACATGATGTAGAGGGATAAATTCATGCAATATGATAAAAAAAACCATCTTGTTATCCTTGATGGCAACAATACAATATGTGCCTTGCTGCCCCTACTGTCACTGGGAAAGGACACCACAAGATTGAACCCAAAGCTAAGCACTTCTCCCATTGCAAGAAAGATCAATCTAGTAGGCCAAACCAAACTGATAATTCGAAGAGACTTGCAAAGATAACCAATCATACATAAAAGAATTCACAAGATTCAAATATTATTCATAGATAAACTTGATCATAAACCCACAATTCATCGATCTCAACAAACACACCGCAAAAGAAGATTACATCGAATAGATCTCCACGAGAGAGGGGGAGAACATTGTATTGAGATCCAAAAAGAGAGAAGAAGCCATCTAGCTAATAACTATGGACCCGAAGGTCTGAGGTAAACTACTCACACTTCATCGGAGGGGCCATGGTGTTGATGTAGAAGCCCTCCATGATCGATGCCCCCTCCGGCGGAGCTCCGGAATAGGCCCCAAGATGGGATCTCGTGGGTATAGAAGGGTGCGGCGGTGGAATTAGGTTTTGGCTCCGATTCGATCGCTTGGGGTGCGTGAGGTATATATAGGAGGAAGAAGTACGTCGGTGGAGCAACATGGGGCCCACGAGGGTGGAGGGCGCGCCTGGGGGGTAGGCGCGCCCCCCTACCTCGTGGCTTCCTCGAAGCCTCCTTGACTTAGGGTCCAAGTCTCCTGCATCTTGTTCGTTCCAAAAATCACGTTCCCGAAGGTTTCATTCCGTTTGGACTCCGTTTGATATTCTTTTTCTGCAAACTCAAATAGGCAAAAAACAGCCATTCAGGTTGGGCCTCCGGTTAATAGGTTAGTCCCAAAAATAATATAAAAGTGAATAATAAAGCCCAATAATGTCCAAAACAGAAGATAATATAGCATGGAGCAATCAAAAATTATAGATACGTTGGAGACGTATTAGTTAGATGAAGAGGAGCCGGCACGGAGCAATCTCGCAGGATAACCCGGCATGGGAAAATCTTGAGTAGAACCGGAAAAATTCATCGTTTTGTGATTAACTCTGGAGCTGACAGTACAAGAGAAAATTTGGTTTGTGTCATTGCGTGCTGTGCGGCAGACGTATGTAACCTGACGATCCGTCGTATCCGAAGACTGGCTAATATCTGCTACGACGGCTGCCATGCAAACCGAGACGACATCTACTTGTGACCTGGTCGGATTCTTTGTTAGGCTGCTTCCGAGAGGATTGAATCATTACGGCTGGCGTCATCACGTGAAGACACAGGAAATATCAAGTGGAGATTCCAGCATAAACAATATTGAACAAACCGGCCTGAAAAGAAACGGGCGTGGACTCGGAGTCAACCCCCGGTTCGTCTCCACCACGGGTCGCCCGCGCCTCACCAATTTTTGCCTCCGCATCAAGTCACCTCTGAGCTGCCTACCTCGGGTCGACCTCCCTTCGCCGGCGCTCCGCCACTGTCTCTGCAGTCGGCATCAACCGCCGCCGTCGTGCCGCCCTGGACTCTTCTGCCACCGCCACCGTCGCGCCGTCGCTCCTTCATGGTTGCCTCTGCTCGGTCTCATGCTATTGCTCTACCGAGAGCCGCCGTACAAGGCTCCCACGCGCCATGACGATGCACTTCCACCTGAGCCGCTTGATGCTTCCAAGGCGCCTGCCTCAACTCGCCGCCTCACCGGCGTATCTTCATCGTTCGGCCACAAGTCGCCATCGCTGAGTGCATTGCATTGACATCACCGCCGCGGAGAGCCGTCGCTCTATACGAGTCGCCCGCCTCTGCTGGCTAGGGACGCCACAAGCTGGCCACGGCCGTCTCCGCTCCATCTCCAGGCCGTCATGCTTTGCATTGAGCTGCCCGGCGTATACCTCTGACTTCCTCGTGTGTGGTCGTGCCTCGACAAGTTGCCGGCTGCACCGCCCGAACCGCCGTTGCATCTGTGTTGATCTGCCCCGCTGCTCCTACCGCCTCCACTGTGGCCCTGCCCGCGAGCGCCCCCACGGCTGCATGTTGAGTCGCCCGAGCTAGGCCACTTGTCGGTGTCAAAATCGGCGGATCTCGGGTAGGGGGTCCCGAACTGTGCGTCTAGGCGGATGGTAACATGAGACAAGGGACACGATGTTTTTACCCAGGTTCGGGCCCTCTCGATGGAGGTAAAACCCTACTCCTGCTTGATTAATATTGATGATATGGGTAGTACAAGAGTAGATCTACCACGAGATCGAGAGGCTAAACCCTAGAAGCTAGCCTATGGTATGATTGTTGTTCGCCTCACGGACTAAAACCCTCCGGTTTATATAGACACCGGAGAGGGCTAGGGTTACACAAAGTCGGTTACAATGGAAGGAGATCTACATATCTGTATCGCCAAGCTTGCCTTCCACGCCAAGGAAAGTCCCATCCGGATACGGGATGAAGTCTTCAATCTTGTATCTTCATAGTCCAGGAGTCCGGCCAAAGGTCATAGTCCGCCATCCGGACACCCCTAATCCAGACTCCATCAAGAGCCCTGAACCAGGCTTCAATGACGACGAGTCCGGCGTGCAGTTTGTCTTCGGCATTGCAAGGCGGGTTCCTCCTCTGAATACTTCATAGAAGATTTTGAACACAAGGATAGTGTCCGGCTCTGAAAAATAATTTCTACATAACACCGTAGAGAGAATAATATTTACACAAATCCAATCTGCTGACGTATTCCGCAGCGTGTCATCACACCAGGGCCAAGCCTTTATTCGAATCGTTTTTACTGTCCCACCTCGGTGCGTTTAGCGAGGCGGTTTCCTTGGCACGTCTTGTCAAAGCAGAGATTGTGTCCCCTTATTCCAGGATTCTCATCAATATGGGCGTGGGTAACCCAATCGCGCCCGTTGGCACGTCTCGTGTATCGAAGGCGAGTCCCAAACGGTCACGGGGGAGGGCTCTTGGTATTCAACCTCTTTATAAAGAGACCAAGGCTCTACTCCTTTCTTTCAATCTCAATCGAATCCGCCCCCGCCGAAGTTCCAACACCCAAAGCTCCAGATTTAGGCGCTTCGGACCTTCGATGATGTCTGGCTCCGACCTTCAAGGCCGGTGGATGCCTTCCTCCGTTACGGAAGAAGACGTGCTAAAGCTAAGAGATGCCAGGTATTTAACCGACGAAATCTCGCATAGGCTGCCTGCTCAAGGGCAGGTTATTCCCACTCCCAAGCCTGGTGAGAGCATGGTGTTCGCGTCTTACTTCCTTCGGGGGTTAGGCTTCCCGACGGACCCCTTCGTGAGGGGGCTCATGTTTTATTATGGGTTAGAATTTCACGACTTGGATCCGGAGTCCATCCTCCACATCTCATCGTTCATCGTCGTGTGCGAAGCCTTCCTCCGCATTACCCCTCACTTCGGATTGTGGCTCAAGACCTTCAAAGTAGAGCCGAAGATGATCAAGGGGCGGCAGGCGGAGTGCAGAGTGCGGAGGGGCTGTTATAAGCAAGAATGCTGACGCTCCATGGCCCGGGGGCTCTTTTCAAGAGGAGTTCAGCTTATGGCAACGAGAGTGGTTTTATATCACAGCGCCCAGGGGCACCAAATGGGTGGCGCCTCCTGTCTTTCGCTTGGGTCCTCCCCCACGGCTGGCGTCATGGGTCAATAAAGGGCTCGACTGGGGGCCATCGAAGGACGTGTTCTTGTTGCAGGGCCGCATTCAAGATCTCCTGGAAAGAGACATCAACCTGGCCGTAGTGGCGCAGGTCATGTTGATTCGCTGCACTTTGCCCTGCAAACGCCGCCCCCTCCGCCTGTGGGAGTTTAATCCAGAGGGACCACGAGCTCTCCAACACTTTACAGGCATGGCGCCCATGGAGATGTATAAATTGTTCTTCGGATCACAAGCAATGTGTCCGGACTTGACCGAGGACGCAGGTCTAAGCTGCAATCGCCCGGATACTCAAGTAAGTAGCCCTGTACCCGGACACGCTATTCGTATATTCGCCATAAAATTTCCCTTAAAGAAGTTGTCCCTTTAAATAGGAGTGGATAGCGAAAGCAAAGCTGATCAGGTGTCCGGCCCCCCTCCCCGAGACCACATCGGATCCTGTGTTAACCAGGATGCTGGAGGTTGCGCCTTTGGAAGAAGGCGAAGGGGGGAACAAGGAAGCTACCATCTCCTCGAAGGAGGCTATCCGGAAAGGAGGGATCGAGAATCCCTCCATCCAGGGAAAGAAGAGGATCGCCTCTGAAGACCCGGAGACCATGGTCTCAAAGCGGGGGAAGAGATGTTTGTCATAGGGTCCTGCGCCGGGAAGTGCCTCGGCCGCACTGTGCCCTCAAGGGGATCAGCCCTCGAGCAAGCCGTAAGTAGAGAGGGGAGTTTCAAAATAAGAGGCATCCCTATTTTTTTTCCTGAGAAAGACAACTAATTTTTACCTTGTAGTTCGGATCTCCGCCCTTCGCAACAGAGCTCATCTTCAGGGGATCTTTGTCTGGAGATGATGGAGAGCGGAACGCCCCCTCCAGCCGTACCGTCTTGCGAGGCGGGCGACCCTGAGGTGTCGTCGCGGAGGGTTTCTCCAAATCCGTCAGGGCCGGAAAGCAGCCGTATGGCTCCCCAAAGCCCTCCATGCTCGACCTTCGAAAAAGGCCATAAGACGAGTCCGGCACCGTCCGGTGCACGGTCGGAGGATTTGAAGGATCTGCTCGGGTGAGCGTCTATCTCAGAAGAACATCGTGCATTGATGGGCACAGTGATTGAAAGGATTTCATCCGCGGAGAGCGGGTTGCACAAGGCCGTCAGGAGTTCACTGACAGGTATTGAGGTACGCGAAATGATGTACCTTTGACAGTTCCGCATATAAAAAGATGCGCCAGATAGATAGTAGCCCTCGAGACTCGGCGTTGTCAAAGATGACAGCGCTACCGAGGATCATAATCCTGTATAACATGTCGCTCTTCCTATGTAGATGGCGGCGTCCGTGGCTAGCCGGATCGATGAATTTGCCGAGCTAAAGCGGCAACTTGACATGGCGGATGCCGACATCGCGCTTGTCAACAAGCGTTGGATGAGTCGCAAGGTATGAAATTTTCTCCGCGACACCTGGTAAGGGGCTTGATGACCTTGCCTTACAACATGTATGCTTGATGCAGATGGTGCGCTGCCATGGAGAACCTTCGCAGAACTCGCCGAGCCAAGGAGCAGGCCAGAAAAAGTGATGCGGCTGCCTTGAAGGCGGTCAAGAGCTGAAAGCGAACAGGCTGCTCATCGCCAAGCAGGAAGGAAATGGCCGAGATGGCGTGAAGTTGAAGGATGCTGCCGACCGCTGCAAGCTTCTTGAAAAAGAAGATCGAGCGGAACAAAAGGACCTAGAGAAGGCCACTACCGAGGCCAAGGATGCTCGCTCTCGCAATGAGAGCCATGAAGGTGAGCTACGCCAGGCGAGATATCGCGCCGGAAAGCCCTTTATGCTGCGGATGAAGTTCGGGGATCCTAAGTATGCTCAGTTGGACCAGCTGTGGAGTGTGGCGGATACTTATCTGGATTTGGCGGCAAGTGCCGCGGACGCGGCCGAACACTTCCGAGATCAAAAGGATCACGAAGTGGAAAAGCTTTTTTGGTCACAGTTCCACAATCCAGAGCACCCACTTCCATTATCCGAGCGATTGGCCGAATGGGCGGAGCTGAATAGGTTATCCGGACTCGCCATGAAGGAAGTCGTGAGTCATCTGTGGCCGGAGAGGCCTGAGTCGAAGAGTTATTTTGGTTTGGTGCAGCAGTTCCTTCGTGTGGTGCCCCATATCAATGCAATGAAGAGGTCAACATGCATAGAGGGTGCGCGGATGGCTCTAGCCCGTGTCAAGACATACTGGGCGGAGATGAAGACCATCAACGTTGCATCCCAAGATTCGGACGGGAGCCGAGTACCTGCCGAGCACTATTTTTAGGAAGTTCTGCTAGGCGCTCGTTTAATAGAGACGCAGTGCTCGAAGGACATCATGTTCGAATAACATGTATAATTGTAAGACAATGTTTTGATGGAATATAAAAGCTTTTTATACTTGTGCCTGCAAGAATTAAAATACCTCATGTGCGGCCGTTAATGTATATGTGTATATAACCTGAAAGATGGCAGTCTTCGGCTTCAGCCCCCACGCATATAATGCGGGGGTGTTTGCAAAAGGCGCATTTTCACACTTGATCCAACGTCTTGGTCCTATAAAGGAGGTGATAGCGTAGAGAGCTAGGCAACCGAACTATAATGCTTTATCACTTTCACTTAGCCATAGGAGTTTGACAGTGGGGCTACTATATAGCCCCTAGGGGCACCGCGCTCGCCCGAATTCGGGCGCGTGTGTGCTCGACCGAAACGCCCTTCGTTAATGCGGAGGAATCCTAAAGATTCCGTGGGTCATCGAGTGGTTGACCAGTCTCACGCTACATCATGACATCAATTTTCGCTTTCATCGAGGTGCTCGCCCGCCGAACCGGGGCACAATCGCAGTAGTTCTCCTGGTGCCGACTTAGCCGATAGAGCGGAACGTCAGGCAGCAAAACACAGGAGCCGGGCAAACCCAACATTTGGCCAAAGACATGATTCGGAGCTGATGCATATAAGGCCAAACTCGCGACGCCAAACACTCCCTAAGGTATTCGGTCTTTATGAAAATGGGCTGAACAACGCCCTTATTAATAAGCCCCTGGTGTCCAGGTACGCGCAAAGTTCTGACGTGGCCAATGCCAAGACGCCAGCCTCCACCTCGGTTATAGCAAGAAACTGGGGGATGTGTATCAACAGGAGACAGTAAAAAAGGTTTATGCAGGGTCTTAATCTGAAAAGAATCCTTGCAACGGGTCCCTACTGCATGTCTTCGCCTGTGTCTCCGTTGTGCCGTATCCTGGACGGGTGTAGCACGGTGTTCATCTGTAAAAGAGAGGAACTTAGTTGAGAAAGATCGTGCGAAAATGTACGTTACATTAAATAAACAAAGTATGTTTTTTAGGAAATGAATAAAATTGAGCTTTATTGTCTCTTGTTGTAGCCCCTTGAACGGGGGTATGCGGCTAGTAAGCCCTTACACCGGACTCGTCTAGCCATGTCCGGGGTCTGAACGACCTGTTTAGGTGCTTTGCCTAATGAAGCCGGTTTAGTGTGTGGCTGTTAATGCAGCCGCACAATCTTCCGTGCTCGAGGAACACTCGATATTTCCCTTTAATGAGATGATGCCTCGTGGACCGGGCATTTTAAGTATAAGGGATGCATAATGCGGTATTGCGTTAAAGCGGGCGAAAGCTCAAGGCCCCGAAGAGTGCTTGATAGCTGCTTGTAAATGGGGCGATGTGGAAGGTTAGCTTTTCGCGGCGGAAGTTGTCGGGTGAGCCGAACATAACTTCTAACAGGAGAGAGCCCGTACAATGGGCATCTGGGCCTGGCGTTACCCCTTGAAAGGAAGTGTTGCTTTGGCGAATTGTTGTTGGGTCTATCCCGGCTTATGGATTGTGTCCCGATATATCAGGTTTAAATCACTGCCGCCATCCATTAGGACTTGTGTAAAGTGGAGTCCGTCAATTATCGGATCTAATACCAAGGCAGTCCAGCGTGCGTTCCGGATATTTCTAGAGTAATCCTGATGGTCGAAGGTGATTGGTTTTAACAACCAGTGGCGGGACTCCTCTGGGATAGGCCGTGTGGCGTGTATCTCTATGGGCGCCACTATTTTCTCCCTTTTTGTCACGTGAAGTGAATTTACTGTTTTGACTTCTTGTGGGAAGTTCTTTTGTTTTCCAGTGCTCTGCTTGTGGGGTTCGTCATCGTCCTCGCTTGGTGTGTCGAGCCCCTTGTGTTCGGCGTTGGGTTTTCCGGATTGCTTGAAGACCCAACAATCTCCGTGGGTATGGTTTGCAGGCTTCCTGGGAGTACTGTGTATTTGACATATCTTGTCCAAGATTTTGTTTAAGTTAGCTAGCTCGTCCCTGTTATCCTTGGGGGGCAGCTTTTTCTGATTCTGCCGAGAGCTTTTGAATCCGGTGTTGACTGCCGTGCTCTTCGGGCTGTTCCCCTTGGTCCGGCGCTAGTCCTTGCTGCGTCGCGGTTTCCCGTTTTCATCCCTAACTTCGGATGTACTTGGATCGCTGGTACTGCATCTTGCCAACCAGCTGTCCTCTCCTGCGCAAAAGCGGGTCATGAGGCTTGTTAGTGCGGCCATTGTTCTTGGCTTTTCTTGGCCGAGGTGTCTGGCGAGCCATTCGTCTCGGACGGTGTGTTTGAAAGCTGCTAAGGCTTCGGCGTCCGGACAGTCGACTATCTGGTTCTTTTTAGTAAGAAATCTGTTCCAGAGTTTCCGGGCTGACTCTCCGGGTTGTTGAGTTATGTGACTTAGATCATCTGCATCCGGAGGTCGAACATAAGTCCCTTGAAAATTTGCCCGACAAGCATCCTCGAGCTCTTCCCAACTTCCGATGGTGTTTTCGGGAAGGCTTTTGAGCCAATGCCGGGCTGGCCCTTTGAGTTTGAGGGGTAAGTATTTTATGGTGTGGAGATCATCTCCTCTAGCCATGTGTATGTGGAGGATGTAATCCTCAATCCAGACTCCAGGGTCTGTTGATCCGTCGTATGCCTCTATGTTTACGGGCTTGGATCCCGCTGGAAATTCATGATCCAGCACCTCATCGGTGAAACATAGGGGGTGTGCGGCGCCCCTATATCTGGGCGTACCGCGATGTTCAGATATTTGATGTGTTGCATTGCTTACTAGAGCTTGCTTTCTTGGCCCATAGATAGATCTGGCTGGGCCATCATTTTGATGCGAATCTTCAGCGGATCGCGTGCGGCTTGTGTGCGCGCCCTTTGCCGCTTGTGTTGGCCATGGGGTCGCTTTGTCCGACCGGTGGCTTCGTTATTATTTTTGATTGCGGAGGCTCTAAGGCCTCGTCATCAAATTCGCAATAATTTTCGCCGGATAGCTCTTTGTGTGGCGTATCGCCGCCAGATTTGTCTCGTGGTGTTGAGTACTTTTCTCCATCTAATTCTGAGTGCATCTTCCGCTGTTTTGAGCTTCCGCTTCTGCTTTTTCAGGCTACGCGCAGTGGCAACGAGCCTTTTTTGGAGGTTCTTCTGCTCCAGCAACTTGTCTGGCGTGACGTCGTCCGGACTGTTGTTTTCGCCGGGGACGGGTTGTTTATCCAAGTTGCCCTGTTCGGACGGTTGCTCGATGGCATGTTCGTCGTCCGCCGGTTCGCCCTGCTCTATGGCTGGGTCTGTATGGCTGTTTTCTCTATCGAGGTGGGGTTTGGAGCGGCGCTTACACCGCCGCTTTGATTGCTTTTTGAGGGAACGGTCCCTCGTTGCGTCCCTTTGTTCCTCGTCGTTGTTTCCTTTAGGTGTATCAACCATGTATACATCGTGAGATGGGGTGGTTGTCCAGTGGCCTATAGGCGCTGGTTCCTGTTCGTCTCCTACATCATCGTCCATACCGTCGATGTCTTCAGAGTCGAAGTTAAGCATGTCGGTTAAATCATCGACAGTGGCTACAAAGTGGGTGGTGGGTGGGCATTGAATTTCTTCGTTGTCCGCATCCCAACCTTCCTGACCATAGTCTAGCCCGGGCTCTCCTGATAAAGAGAGAGAGTTTAGTGAATTCAGAATGTTGCCGAAAGGAGAGTGCTGAAAGATGTCCGCGACGGTGAACTCCATTATCGGCGCCCAATCAGATTCGATTGGTAGGGGCGCGGAAGGTTCAGAGTCCGGAAAGGAGTCCCGCACCTTGGAGTCACGAACGTCGCAAAGGACAGGTATGGTGTTCGGCTCGATCGCCGTAGAGATTGCAGCCCCCGAGGCGGTGTCCAGCCACCCGTCCTCGACATGCAATCGGCCCGAGCTAAGGGTCGGAGCGGACATCGGTGCGGCCTCCCAGACACTGCTCGGGCGGCAGAGCTAGATCATGCCCGTCGAATAAAGGCGGGCGGCGACTTGGCTGTGTCTCGAACCCGTCGAAGATCAAGTCTCCGCGAAGTCGGCCGTAGTTCAAACTTCCAAATCTGACCGATGGCGGGCGTAGCTTTTATCTGCTCCAGATGGCTGCTTAATTGCCCGATGCAAACCGCCGAATACGAAGACCTGTCCGGAGAAAAAAGCCTCACCCTGGACCGCATCGTTGTTGATGATCGAAGGAGCCATCGGGCCTAAAGGTGACGACACAGAGGAACTCCCAATGAAAGCACCAATGTCGGTGTCAAAACCGGCAGATCTCGGGTAGGGGGTCCCGAACTGTGCATCTAGGCGGATGGTAACAGGAGACAGGGGACACGATGTTTTTACCCAGGTTCGGGCCCTCTCGATGGAGGTAAAACCCTACTCCTGCTTGATTAATATTGATGATATGGGTAGTACAAGAGTAGATCTACCATGAGATCAGAGAGGCTAAACCCTAGAAGCTAGCCTATGGTATGATTGTTGTTCATCCTACGGACTAAAACCCTCCGGTTTATATAGACAACCAAGAGGGCTAGGGTTACACAGAGTCGGTTACAATGGAAGGAGATCTACATATCCGTATCGCCAAGCTTGCCTTCCACGCCAAGGAAAGTCCCATCCGGACTCGGGACGAAGTCTTCAATCTTGTATCTTCATAGTCCAGGAGTCCGGGCAAAGGTCATAGTCCGGCCATCCGGACACCCCCTAATCCAGGACTCCCTCACCACTCCTTTTCCTTGATACAGTATCTGCAAAACTGAATAAAGCAATGGAAGTTATCGACTGCTTCTTCAGTTAATGGAGAAAATGGATTAGGGGATGAAGTACCATTGGTGTTCTCTAACAGTCATCATGCATGGACTTTCTTATTGAAGCATTTAGAAAGGCAATTGGACAATGCGTGAACTGAAGAGGCAAAGGATGCTATGGTTGAGCTTCTTAAGAGGGTCGTATTTTCATGCACGGTTGATGAGTTCATTCAGTATATGGAGCAAATTAAAAATGAATCTGATAAGCTTGCTGAATGGCTTTTGAGATCAAACCTAGGCGATGGTCAGACGCCCTTTTCATGAGGTCGCGTTGGTTAACAGGTGAAAGCTCATGGAGATGATGTGCACACGTCAAGCAGCTTGCCTCAGCCGCGGTTGTCTGCCGAGTCGCCTTCCACCGTTCGCTCCCTGCTGTTGTCAAAGTTGTGGCTGGCCTGAGCCGCCTCTGTGTCGCTGCCTGGCCATCTGCACCGCCCGCGCCAGGTGCGGCCGTGACCCGTTACTGGCTGCTACCACTATTCCTGTGTATAAAGCTGCGCCTGGATGACAAGATTGAGCAAGTCATTTATGAACCATATATACGGATCAACTGCCGTCCGGACAAATCAGGTGATATCCATCTAAAGTTTTTTTTGTATTAGCACATGTTGTTTTTGTCAAAGAGCAATTACTTTGATATGTATATTTTTGTATACAGGACAATTATTCACTACAAATGTGGTTTGTACCACGGGTATGGAGCACGGGATGATAATGTTCCGCACGGTGATACTCCGTGACATATTACTCGATGAATGGACACACAAGCTGCCGCGTTTGCGGCCCGGTCTACATCGACTTGCCGGGATCGCATTTGCTTGCTGTTTAATGGACGTACACAAGTCGCTGCCTCTGTGGCTCAATCTACAACAATAACACTGCGGCCGGCTCACCTATCTGCGCCGGTTTACAATACCACGGCCGATACATCTGTCCATGCCGCCTCTGATGATACGGTCATCTTTTTCGTCAGTCTCTCGCGGCCTGGTCTACATCAACATACCGGGCCGCACCTGTCTACACGAGCTGTTTATTGAATATGAGCAAGTCACAGCTTGGGTAGCCCAATTTTCTTTCAACAAAATGGAGGCAGTTTATCATATACTATCAAACTGCCGTCTGCACTGGGTGGCTCAATGGGCATGCGCACAAGTCTCTGCCACTACAGTTTGGTTAACTTCAAATCGCCAGTTGGAAGGAACCATTGGCCGAGTTGCTGACACGGCTCATACGGGATCATTTATAACCCGCGATCACCTCAACCTTCTATGGATTCACATCGTGCTGTCAACACCAATGATATACAAGTTATGCCAGTTTATATCACGGTCAAATATGGAGAGTTTCAAGCCAACTCCTCGAGTCACCTTTGAGACTCGGGGGCTACGATGACATGACTCAGCAAATCTTGCCGGTGTTAGCAAATTTAAAGAACCCCAGGACAATGGAGGGAAAGATAACCCGGTCCTGGAGGCTACTGTTATATTGATGAAAATTTAAAGGCCGTCAGAAAATTTCCGGCTTAGAAAGTATATGACAGTTACAAAATCCCGGCTCAATGAAGAAGTTCCGGGTCATCAGAAAGGATTCCGGTTTAAAATCCAGCTCAAGGGAGGTCAGTCTCACTGAAGCTCTGAAATATCCGGTTTACAATGCGGTTCAAGGGAAATCTGTTCTCCTACAAAGCTCTGAAGCTCTCAAATCCGGTTTAAAAATGTCTGGTTCAAAAAGGAATTAACTTCTCGCAAGTTCGAGTTTAAAGGCCGTCAGAAAATTTCCGGCTGAAAAACAAGATTCCGGTTTAAAATCCGGTTCAAGGGAAAGATGTCTCCCACAAAGCTTTGACGCTCTCAATATCCGGTCCAAAATCCCGGTTCAAGAAGAATTTATCTCTTGCAAACAGTTAAAGGTTGCCGAAGAGGACCTGCTGCCATGATACGCGGTTCAAACATGGGTATCCTGCCTTATTGGCTTATCATATTATTGATCACGTGGGGGCTTCTGTTATAAAGCGGCGTCCTGTTTGCTCATTGATCCGGCTTATAAAGTCATATATGAAGAATCACTTGGGGGCTTGGTCGTATTCGAACCATAGCTACACCTCTTGATCGGCGCAAGGCCACCAAAAAAGTCACTTGGGGGCTTGGTCGTGTCTGAACCATAGCTACACCAGAAAACTACTTCGGGGCCAAAGAGAGTGTTGCAAAAGAACAACTCAAACATAGGCACCCACTAAGCACAGCTCAAAATGTTACTTGGGGATTCTTTGCTATCGCAATGAACAAAGAATCTACACTTGTAATAGGCTATCAAGCCACGGCTTGGAAGCTTGGTGTATACACCTAAAACCCCGGGTTAGCCTGCCTTCTTAAGTAAGTCACTCCGCCCAGGTAAACCTGGTATGACCTGTCGAACTTTGACAAGTTACTCTGATAAGACCCTGAACTTGTCAAGTTAAAACGACGATTGGTTAAGGATTGAGGACCATCTTAAAAGGCTTTGCAAAATGGTTTAACTCAGTGGCCTGGCAGCCCGTGAAAAGCCTCGACTACAAGTTTTCATTTGCTTTTTGCCAAGTTTTTCTCTCTTTTGATAAGAATTATAAGGTTTTTTGATAAACCGGTGTTCATCAACCCGGCTTGGCTTTCAACTACAAGTTGTCAGTACATGATCAGTTATAATCCAGCGATTATTAACCCGGTCTGGTTTTGACTATAAGTCGCCAGTATTATGTATGGTTAATCAGATGTTTATCACAACCCGGTACGGTTTTATCATAAACCGGCACAATATGGAAGGAGTTATCAGTACTCAAGATTGGGGTTATCACCTTTACTACAATAAAGTTGGCCAACCAACAATGTGATTCAATGTCACAGGTATGATATATTTCATATTTGATTATTCTTAAGTGCAGCCTTGGTTGTCAACCCAGGTTATATGTTGGGCATTATGACCCGTCCGGCGGTAAACTACCAGGACAATTTAAACTTGTTGTATACAGAAACAGGTTGAATAAAACATAATTATAAATCACCGGCGTTTATTAACCCGGCCTGGCTTTTTGACCATAAGTCGCCAATGTGAGATAAAATAATTTCCGGTGTTTATTAACCCGGCCTGGCTTTAAGACGATAAGTCGCCAGGGTATGATGAGAAATTATCCGGTGTTTGTTAACCCGGCCTTGCTTTGGATTATAAGTCGCCAGTATATATTTGTATTGCGCCATTGGAATCATGCGCTCATAAATCATTGGGTTATATTATTCAAATCTTCAAATAGCCAACATGGCTGGATTTTATTATGGCTATCAGTAACCAGTATTATGATTAAGGTTTTCAAAGTCGCTTTAGTGCAATGGCTATTATATTATCAATGGATATGATTTATTCTACAATTGAAGGAATAGTCCCGAGTCGCTGCAGGCTTACGACCCGGCACTTGGGGGCTACATTATACAAGTCGAGATTATATCTGCAAGTCTCATGTCGTTGCAAGCATACACCATGACACTTGGGGGCTAATGCAAAGTCATTTTTTGCTCACCTTATTGAAGACCCGACTCATCACAGTGTAATGAGCCAGCCCTTGGGGCTACCAATTGCTCCTGTCAACAATTCAAGGTACACAAATTTTAAAACCATTATATTGACAGGTCCACTGCTCAGTTGGTAAAAGCACAAAGCTCTTAACCTTGTGGACGTGGGTTCAAAGCCCCATGGTGGAGTTACATCATATGATGTTGTTTTCAATGAAGCATGATCATATTTATAAAGTCCCTGCTCATTATTGCATAACGATCCGGCCCTTGGGGGCTATACTAGTTGAAGTTTTTTGAGCATCAGGCAATGACAAGTCCTAGGTTGCTGCAAGCATGACAACCCGGCACTTGGGGGCTACATAATATGGAATATTCAGTCGTGACTAATGACTGAGATGAACAATCTGGATTTCTTCAAGGTTGCAACATTTATATTGAAGCAAGTCTTAAGCCATCACTTTGTTCTGCTCAAGACTTGGGGGCTACAGGTATTATATTATTATCGAAGAAATATTTTGAAATTCTCTGTTTGAGCAAACCAGATTGACCCGGCATCACCAATCATCATGACCCTGTGGTTGCAACCCGGCGTCATCAATAATCATGAACCGGCGTTGGCAACAATCATGAACCGGCGTTGGCAACAATCATGACCCAGAATTATCAGTTTTTATAACCCTACAATGGTGGTAATCATAAACCGGCGAGTTCTATATCTTCAAACCGGTTGAATATCATATTAGTATTTCAAGATCAATATTTCTTAAGCCGGCGCTTTGAAAGCCGACTCAAGTGGATTATTCTTCACAATATTTCTCTGTGAGAAACCAATGTCAGCAAATTGAGTATGAACTGGCTTATTGACCCGGATTTTCTAGAAGAAAGAAATGACAAGGACTTAAGGATGATAAGATGTCGGCTTACAAGAATATTTAACCCGGTGCGCAACCTGTCAAATCGTTCTTGTGTTTATGTTGCAGGATCAGTTTAACATGGATAAATCCAAATTAAACTGGGGGATAATGTCAGGGATATACCCCGCGGTATAAACCGCCGGATGTATGACCCGACTGGAGTTTGGCGATTCACTGGCGACCCGCTTGGACCTGGCGGTTTACGATTGATTGGTAATCCGCAAAGGGTCGAGGAGCGATAAGACCGTGGTGGCCAATGGGCGGTTCATGAAAGGCCGGTTTATGTTAATGGTGGGCCGGTTTAAGAGGAAAGCACAAGGAATATTCTCCTACAAAGGAAGAAAGACTAGGACTCCACTTGTAATAGAGTAATCCTAATCCAACTAGGAGTACTAGTCATGTAAACTGCCCCTTCAACATATATAAGGAGGGGCAAGGCTCCCCAAAGAGGGACAAGCAAGAAGCAATAATCTCTAGGGCTAGACACAATTAGAGGAGAGCCGGTTTACGTCGACTCTCTCATGAGCATAATGAGATCTAGCCACAAACAGCATGTAGGGTTGTTACCGGATGATGTTTCCCGGGGCCCGAAGCTGTCTAAATCTTTGTCTTGCGTGTTGCGTCTCTCGATTCCGATCAACCCCTTCAAGCTACCGCATAGATGCGTTGGCCTCATGACTAAGTCCTCACACTAGGACATCTGCCGTGACAAATCCACGACAGCATCCTTCTTATGCGCCAAGTTATTTGGGGTAGTTCCGCTTCCAGTGACCATTCCCTTTGTACTAGAAGCACTCAGTTTCATGCTTAGGTCTAGCTTTGGGTTTCTTCACGGGAGTGGCAGCTTGCTTGCCATTCTTTCTTGAAGTTCCCTTTCTTTTCCTTTGCCCCTTTTCTTGAAACTAGTGGTCTTGTTAACCATCAACACTTGATGCTCTTTCTTGATTTCTACCCTCGCCGATTTTAGCATCGTGAAGAGCTCGGGAATCGTTTTCGTCATCCCTTGCATATTATAGTTCATCACAAAGTTCCAGTAACTTGGTGATAGTGACTAGAGAACTCTGTCAATCACTATCTTATCTGGAAGATCAACTCCCACTTGATTCAAGCGATTTTAGTACTCCAACATTCTGAGCACATGCTCACTGGTTGAGCTATTCTCCTCCATCTTGTAGCCAAAGTACTTGTCAGAGGTCTCATACCTCTCGACTCGGGCATGAGTCTGAAATACCAATTTCAGCTTTGGAACATCTTATATGTTCTGTGGCGTTCAAAACGTTTTTGAAGTCCCGGTTCTAAGACGTAAAGCATGGCGCACTAAACTATCAAGTAGTCATCATACCGAGCTTGCCAAATGTTCATAACGTCTGCATCTGCTCCTGCAATAGGTCCGTCACCTAGCGGTGCATTAAGGACATAATTCTTCTGTGCAGCAATGAGGATAATCCTCAGATCACGGACCCAGTCTGCATCATTGCTACTATTATCTCTCAACTTATTTTTCTCTAGGAACATATCAAAATAAACGGGGAGCTACATCGCAAGCTATTGATCTACAACATAGATATGCAAATAGGACTAAGTTCATGATAAATTAAAGTTCAATTAATCATGTACTTAAGAACTCCCACTTAGATAGACATCCCTCGAGTCATCTAAATGATCACATGATCCAAATCAACTAAACCATGTCCGATCATCATGTGAGATGGAGTAGTTTTCAATGGTGAACATCTCTATGTTGATCATATCTACTATATGATTCACGTTCGACCTTTCGGTCTCCAGTGTTCAGAGGCCATGTTTGTACATGCTAGGCTCGTCAAGTTTAACCCGAGTATTCCGCACATGCAAAACTGTCTTGCACCCGTTGTATGTCAACGTAGAGCTTATCACACCCGATCATCATGTCGTGTCTCGGCACGACGAACTGTCGCAACGGTGCATACTCAGCGAGAACACTTATACCTTGAAATTTTAGTGAGGGATCATCTTATAATGCTACCGCCGTACTAAGCAAAATAAGATGCATAAAAGATAAACATCACATGCAATCAAAATATGTGACATGATATAGCCATCATCATCTTGTGCCTTTGATCTCCATCTCCAAAGCACCGTCATGATCTCCATCGTCACCGGCTTGACACCTTGATCTCCATCGTAGCGTCGTGGTCTTCTCGCCAACTATTGCTTCTAAAACTATCACTAATGCATAGTGATAAAGTAAAGCAATTACATGGCATGTGCATATCATACAATAAAGCGACAACCATAAGGCTCCTGCCAGTTGCCGATAACTTTTACAAAACATGATCATCAAATACAACAACGTATATCACATCATGTCTTGACCATATCACATCACAACAAGCCCTGCAAAAACAAGTTAGACGTCCTCTACTTTGTTGTTGCAAGTTTTACGTGGCTGCTACGGGCTTCTACTAAGAATCGTTCTTACCTACGCATCAAAAACCACAACGATGTTTCGTCAAGTTTGCTGTTTTAACCTTCAACAAGGATCGGCTGTAGTCAAATTTTATTCAACTAAAGTTGGAGAAACAGACACCGCCAGCAACCTTTATGCAAAACTAGTTGCATGTCTGTCGGTGGAACCGGTCTCATGAACGTGGTCATGTAAGGTTGGTCCGGGCCGCTTCATCCAACAATACCAGCGATCAAAATAAGACGTTGGTGGTAAGCAGTATGACAATTATCGCCCACAACTTTGTGTGTTCCACTCGTGCATATCATCTACGTATAGACCTGGCTCTGATGCCACTGTTGGGGAACGTAGCATACAATTTCAAAAAAATTCCTACGATCACGCAAGATCTATCTAGGAGTGCATAGCAACGAGAGGGGGAGAGTGTGTCCACGTACCCTCGTAGACCGAAAGCGGAAGCGTTATGTTAACGCGGTTGATGTAGTTGAACGTCTTCGCGATCCAACTGATCAAGTACCAAACGTACGTAACCTCCGAGTTCAGCACACGTTCAGCTCAATGACGTCCCTCAAAATCTTGATCCAGCAGAGGGTCGAGGGAGAGTTTCGTCAGCACGACGGCATGGTGACGGTGATGGTGATGTGATCCGCGCAGGGCTTCGCCTAAGCACTACGTGAATAGGACCGGAGGAGTAAACCGTGGAGAGAGATTATACGTCTCCAACGTATCTATAATTTTTTCTTGTTCCATGCTATATTATATTCTGTTTTGGATGTTTAATGGGCTTTACTATACACTTTTATATTATTTTTGGGACTAACCTATTAACCGAAGGCCCAGCCCAAATTGCTGTTTTTTTGCCTATTTCAGTGTTTCACAGAAAAAGAATATCAAACAGAGTCCAAACGGAATGAAACCTTCGGTAACGTGATTTTCGGAACAAACGTGATCCAGAGGACTTGGAGTCTACGTAAAGCAATCAACGAGGAAGGCACGAGGCAGGGGGGTGCGCCCTCCACCCTCGTGGGGCCCTTGTTGCTCCACCGACGTACTTCTTCCTCCTATATATACCTACGTACCCCCAAACCATCAGATACGGAGCAAAACCCTATTTCCACCACCGCAACCTTCTGTACCCGTGAGATCCCATCTTGAGGCCTTTTCCGGCGCTTCGCCGGAGGGAGCATTGATCACGGAGGGCTTCTACATCAACACCATAGCCTCTCCGATGATGTGTGAGTAGTTTACCTCAGACCTTCGGGTCCATAGCTATTAGTTAGATGGCTTCTTCTCTCTCTTTGGATCTCAATACAAAGTTCTCCTTGATCTTCTTGGAGATCTATTCAATGAAATCTTCTTTTGCAGTGTGTTTGTCGAGATCCGATGAATTGTGGGTTTATGATCAAGATTATCTATGAACAATATTTGAATCTCCTCTGAATTCTTATGTATGATTGGTTATCTTTGCAAGTCTCTTCGAATTATCAGTTTGGTTTGGCCTACTAGATTGATCTTTCTTGCAATGGGAGAAGTGCTTAGCTGTGGGTTCAATCTTGCGGTGTCCATTCCCAGTGACAGTAGGGGCAGCAAGGCACGTATTGTATTGTTGCCATCAAGGATAAAAAGATGGGGTTTATATCATATTGCATGAGTTTATCCCTCTACATCATGTCATCTTACTTAAAGCATTACTCTGTTCTTATGAACTTAATACTCTAGATGCATGCTGGATAGCGGTCGATGTGTGGAGTAATAGTAGTAGATGCAGGCTGGAGTCGGTCTACTTGTCACGGACGTGATGCTGATATACATGATCATACCTAGATATTCTCATAACTATGCTCAATTCTATCAATTGCTCAACAGTAATTTGTTTACCCACCGTAATACTTATGCTCTTGAGAGAATCCACTAGTGAAACCTATGGCCCCCGGGTCTATTCTGTTGATCAATAAACAAATTGTCTAAGTCGTCCTATTTTGGTAGATTTTTCTGAGTTCCATAAGTTTGCGTTAGTTACATATTACTACAGACTGTTCTGTTTTCGACAGATTCTGTTTTTCGTGTGTTGTTTGCTTATTTTGATGAATCTGTGGCCAGTAAAAGAGTTTATAAACCATAGAGAAGTTGTAATACAGTAGGTTTAACACCAATATAAATAAAGAATGAGTTCAATACAGTACCTTGAAGTGGGTTTTTGTTTTCTTTCGCTAATGGAACTCACGAGATTTTCTGTTGAGTTTTGTGTTGTGAAGTTTTCAAGTTGTGGGTAAAATATTTGATGGATTATGGAACAAGGAGTGGCAAGAGCATTAGCTTTGGGATGCCCATGGCACCCCAAGATAATCTAAGGGCACCAAAAAGCCAAAGCTTGGGTATGCCCCAGAAGGCATCCCCTCTTCCGTCTTCGTCCATCGGTAACTTTACTTGGAGCTATATTTTTATTCACCACATGATATTAGTTTTGCTTGGAGCGTCATGTATGATTTGAGTCTTTGCTTTTTAGTTTACCACAATCATCCTTGCTGTACACACCTTTTGAGAGAGACACACATGATTCAGAATTTATTAGAATACTCTATGTGCTTCACTTATATCTTTTGAGCTATATAGTTTTTGCTCTAGTGCTTCACTTATATCTTTTAGAGCACGGTGGTGGATTTGTTTTATAGAAACTATTGTTCTCTCATGCTTCACTTATATTATTTTGAGAGTCCTACAAAACAGCATCGTAATTTTCTTTAATCATGATAGGCATCCAAGATTAGTAAAAAAAATTATGAGTGTGTTGAATACTATGAGAAGTTTGATGCTTGATAATTCTTTTGAGATATGAAGATGGTGATATTAGAGTCATGCTAGTTGAGTAGTTGTGAATTTGAGAAATACTTGTGTTAAATTTTGTGATTCCCGTAGCATGCACGTATGGTGAACTGTTATGTGATGAAGTCGGAGCATGATTTATTTAATGATTGTCTTCCTTATGAGTGGCGGTCGGGGACGAGCGATGGTCTTTTCCTACCAATCTATCCCCCTAGGAGCATGCGCGTAATACTTTGCTTTGATAACTTGTAGATTTTTGCAACAAGTATATGAGTTCTTTATGACTAATGTTGAGTCCATGGATTATACACACTTTCTTCCTTCCACCATTGCTAGCCTCTCTAATACCAGACTTTTAGCGGTATCATACACCCACCATATACCTTCCTCAAAACAGCCACCATACCTACCTATCATGGCATTTCCATAGCCATTCCGAGATATATTGCCATGCAACTTACCACCGTTCCATTTACTATGACACGCTCCATCATTGTCATATTGCTTTGCATGATCATGTAGTTGACATAGTATTCGTGGCAAAGCCACCTTTCATAATTTTTTCATACATGTCACTCTTGATTCATTGCATATCCCGGTACACCGCCGGAGGCATTCACATAGAGTCATATTTTGTTCTAAGTTTTGAGTTGTAATTCTTGACTTGTAAAGTAAATAAAAGTGTGATGATCATCATTATTAGAGCATTGTCCCAAGTGAGGAAAGGATGATGGAGACTATGATTCCCCCATAAGTCGGGATGAGACTCCGGATGAAAAAGAAAAAAAAAAGAAAAAAAGGCCATAAAAAAGAGAAAAGGCCCAAAGAAAAAAAAGAAAAGAAATGAGAGAAAAGAGAGAAGGGACAATGCTACTATCCTTTTCCACACTTGTGCTTCAAAGTAGCACCATGATCTTCATGATAGAGAGTCTCCTATGATATCACTTTCATATACTAGTGGGAATTTTTCATTATAGAACTTGGCTTGTATATTCCAATGATGGGCTTCCTCAAAATGCCCTAGGTCTTCGTGAGCAAGCAAGTTGGATGCACACCCACTTAGTTTCTTTTGTTGAGCTTTCATATACTTATAGCTCTAGTGCATCCGTTGCATGGCAATCCCTACTCACTCACATTGATATCTATTGATGGGCATCTCCATAGCCCGTTGATACTCCTAGTTGATGTGAGACTATCTTCTCCTTTTTTGTCTTCTCCACAACCACCATTCTATTCCACATATAATGCTATGTCCATGGCTCACGCTCATGTATTGCGTGAAGATTGAAAAAGTTTGAGAACATCAGAAGTATAAAACAATTGCTTGGCTTGTCATCGGGGTTGTGCATGATTTAAATATTTTGTGTGGTGAAGATAGAGCATAGCCAGACTATATGATTTTGTAGGAATAACTTTCTTTGGCCATGTTATTTTGAGAAGACATAATTGCTTAGTTAGTATGCTTGAAGTATTATTATTTTTATGTCAATATTAAACTTTTGTATTGAATCTTTCGGATATGAATATTCATACCACAAATAAGAGAATTACATTGAAAATTATGCTAAGTAGCATTCCACATCAAAAATTCTGTTTTTATCATTTACCTACTCGAGGACGAGCAGGAATTAAGCTTGGGGATGCTTGATACGTCTCCAACGTATCTATAATTTTCTAAAGTTCCATGCTATATTATATTCCATTTTGAATGTTTAATGGGCTTTACTATACACTTTTATATTATTTTTTGGACTAACCTATTAACCGGAGGCCCATCCCAAATTGCTGTTTTTTTGCCTATTTCAATGTTTCGCGGAAAAAGAATATCAAACGGAGTCCAAACGGAATGAAACCTTCGGGAACGTGATTTTCAGAACAAACGTGATCCAGAGGACTTGGAGTCTATGTAAAGCAATCAACGAGGAAGGCATGAGGCAGGGGGCGCGCCTACCCCCTGGGCGCGCCCTCCACCCTCGTGGGGCCCTTGTTGCTCCACCGACGTACTTCTTCCTCCTATATATACCTACGTACCCCCAAACCATCAGATACGGAGCAAAACCCTATTTCCACCACCGCAACCTTCTGTACCCGTGAGATCCCATCTTGAGGCCTTTTCCGGCGCTTCGCCGGAGGGAGCATTGATCACGGAGGGCTTTTACATCAACACCATAGCCTCTCTGATGATGTGTGAGTAGTTTACCTCAGACCTTCGGGTCCATAGCTATTAGTTAGATGGCTTCTTCTCTCTCTTTGGATCTCAATACAAAGTTCTCCTCGATCTTCTTGGAGATCTATTCAATGAAATCTTCTTTTGCGGTGTGTTTGTCGAGATCCGATGAATTGTGGGTTTATGATCAAGATTATCTATGAACAATATTTGAATCTCCTCTGAATTTTTATGTATGATTGGTTATCTTTGCAAGTCTCTTCGAATTATCAGTTTGGTTTGGCCTACTAGATTGATCTTTCTTGCAATGGGAGAAGTGCTTAGCTTTGGGTTCAATCTTGTGGTGTCCATTCCCGGTGATGTTAGGGCAGCAAGGCACGTATTGTATTGTTGCCATCGAGGATAAAAAGATGGGGTTTATATCATATTGCATGAGTTTATCCTCTACATCATGTCATCTTACTTAAAGCATTACTCGTTCTTATGAACTTAATACTCTAGATGCATGCTGGATAGCGGTCGATATGTGGAGTAATAGTAGTAGATGCAGGCAGGAGTCGGTCTACTTGTCACGGACGTGATGCCTATATACATGATCATACCTAGATATTCTAATAACTATGCTCAATTCTATCAATTGCTCAACAGTAATTTGTTTACCCACCGTAATACTTATGCTCTTGAGAGAAGCCACTAGTGAAACCTATGGCCCCCGGGTCTATTTTCCATCATATTAATCTTCCAACACTTAGCTATTTTTATTGTCGTTTATTTACTTTGCATCTTTATCATAAAAATACCAAAAATATTATCTTATCATATCTATCAGATCTCACTCTCGTAAGTGACTGTGAAGGGATTGACAACCCCTTTATCGCGTTGGTTGCGAGGTTCTTATTTGTTTGTGTAGGTGCATGGGACTTGTGCATGATCTCCTACTGGATTGATACCTTGGTTCTCAAAAACTGAGGGAAATACTTACGCTACTTTACTGCATCACCCTTTCCTCTTCAAGGAAAACCAACGCAGTGCTCAAAAGGTAGCAAGAGACGCCGCACACGGCTTGGAACAACTGGCGTGTCTCCAAGAGGTGCCCTGCCCACGTATATAAAGGAGGGAGAGGAGGAGGCCGGCTACCAGGGGCGCGCCAAGAGAGGGGAGTCATACTAGGACTCCAATCCTAGTAGAATTCGCCCCCCCCCCCTTTTTCCTTCTTCCGGAGGGGAAAAGGGAGAAAGGAGACGGAGTAGGAGAAGGAAAGGGGAGCGCCGCCCTCTTCACTAATCCAATTCGGCCTCCTCCCTTGTGGGGGGCGTGCCAGCCCCTTGTGGGCTGGTTATCCTCCCTCCTATGGCCCATATGGCCCATATCTTTTCCCAGTGGGTTCCGGTAACCCCTCCGGTACTCCGGTATGTACCCAATACACTCTGGAACCCTTTCGGTGTTTGAATACTACCTTCCAATATATCAATCTTTACCTCTAACCATTTCGAGACTCTTCTTCATGTACGTGATCTCATCCAGGACTCCGAACAACCTTCGGTCACCAAAACACATAACTCATATAATACAAATCGTCATCGAATGTTAAGCATGCAGACCCTACGGGTTTGAGAACTATGTAGACATGACCGAGACACCTCTCCGGTCAATAACCAATAGCGGAACCTGGATGCTCATATTGGTTCCCACATATTCTACGAAGATCTTTATCGGTCTAACCGTTATGACAACATACGTTATTCCCTTTGTCATCGGTATGTTACTTGCCCGAGATTCGATCATCAGTATCCAAATACCTAGTTCAATCTTGTTACCGGCAAGTCTCTTTACTCGTTCCGTAATGCATCATCCTGTAACTAACTCATTAGTCACATTGCTTGCAAGGCTTATCATGATGTGCATTACCGAGAGGGCCCAGAGATACCTCTCTGATACTCGGTGTGACAAATCATAATCTCGATCTATGCCAACCCAACAAAACACCTTCAGAGATACCTGTAGAGCATCTTTATTATCACCCTTTTACGTTGTGACGTTTGATAGCACACAAGGTATTCCTCCGGTATTCGGGAGTTGCATAATCTCATAGTCAAAGGAATATGTATAAGTCATGAAGAAAGGAGTAGCAATAAAAGTTAACGATCATTATGCTAAGCTAAAGGATGGGTCTTGTCCATCACATCATTATCCTAATGATGTGATCCCGTTCATCAAATGACAACACATGTCTATGGTCAGGAAACTTAACCATCTTTGATTAACGATCTAGTCTAGTAGAGGCATACCAGGGACACTTTGTTTTGTCTATGTATTCACACATGTATCAAGTTTCCGGTTAATACGATTCTAGCATGAATAATAGATATTTATCATGACATAAGGAAATGTAAATAACAACTTTATTATTGCCTCTAGGGCATATTTCCTTCATGTTTCCCCTCTTGGCCCATAAGGCCCGAATCTTTTGCCGAGGGCGCCCGGAACCCCTTCCGGTGACCCGATAAGTATCCGGTACCCCCTGAAACACTTCTAGTGTCCGAATACCATCGTCCTATATATCGATCTTTACTTATCAACCATTCCGAGACTCCTCGTCATGTCCGTGATCTCATCCGGGACTCTGAACAACATTCGGTCACCAAATTACAAAATTTATATAATACTATATCGTCATCGAACATTAAGCGTGCCGACCCTACGGGTTCGGGAACTATGTAGACATGACGGAGACACCTCTCCAGTCAATAACCAATAGCGGAACCTCGATGCCCATATTGGCTCCTACATATTCTACGAAGATCTTTATCGGTCGAACTGTTATGACAACATACGTAATTCCCTTTGTCCATCGGTATGTTACTTGCCCGGGATTCGATCGTTGGTATCTTCATACCTAGTTCAATCTCGTCACGGGAAAGTCTATTTACTCTGTGACGCCCTCGATTCAATCGTACACTAATCATGCACGCAAATGTGTACGATCAAGATCAAGGACTCACGAGAAGATATCACAACACAACTCTACAAATAAAATAAGTCATACAAGCATCATAATACAAGCCAGGGGCCTCGAGGGCTCGAATACAAGTGCTCGATCATAGACGAGTCAGCGGAAGCAACAATATCTGAGTACGTACATAAGTTAAACAAGGTGCCATAAGATGGTTAGCACAAACCGGGATCTGATCGAAGAGGACAGGCCTCCGCAGGATCCTCCTAGGTCACTCCTGGTCGTCGCCGCTGGCTGCACGTAGTAGTAGGCGCCTCCGAGTAGTAGTCGCCGAGGCGGTGGCGCTGGATCCTGGTCTCCATCGATGCGATTGCAGCAATCGAGTAGAGATAGGAAAAAGGGGAACAAGGCAACCGTGAGTACTCATCCAAAGTACTGCAAGCAAGGAGCTACACTACATATGCATGGATATATGTGTAAAGGCCATATCAGTGGACTGAACTGCAGAATGCCAGAATAGAGAGAAGGCCTAGTCCTAACGAAGACTAGCATCTTCCGGAATCCACCATCTTGCAGCAAACAAGAGGGAGTAGAGTAACATAACTTAAAGTAGCAGAAGTGTTAACAACCTCGGCCAGAGATCCTTTCTCGACTCCCTGCGAGAAAGAAATCCCAGAGCCATACTATCCAGTTATCATCACAATCCATTGCTCATATCCATGTCTCATCTCAAGTTTCCAGTTCTAGTTGTATCGATCGATACAACTCCAAGCGTCTGCTACCGTAGGGACGGGCTATCGATAGATGTTTTCTTCGCAGGGTGCACCAACTTACCCACCACGCCGCTTAACTCCGCCGACACACTTTCTGTGGTCATGCCGGCCTCGCCAAACAATACGCCGCAACCCGACCTAGGCTTAATAGAGAGGCCAGCACGCCGGACTAAACCTATGCCCCGGGGTCATGGGCCATCTCCCGGGAACTCCTGACGCTATGAGGGCGGCCGGAAGCAGCACCTAGCCTAACAGCGTTCCAGCCCAATCCGTAGCGCCTCCCGACGCCGACGCCTAATAAGCTTCGCTGATGTATACGACGCAGAACGCCCATACTTAGCCCACGTGATGGTTAGTGCTATCGGGCCGAGGCCCTCGGATCAAATATCCAAATCGTAGTGGATTAGGAACGCGGTAACAAGCGAACTCACGAAGATGTGACCCCGCTGCCCGCCTCGAGGACTTGTGGCAAGGGCTAGGAATGCCCGCCACGCCCGTAAGTATCTCGCGGGCACCCTCCAGTCAACCCGCTCCACATCACTGCAATTAGCACGCTGGTACCCCTCGTGGTCGACCCGTCTTTCTAAGTAACCGTGGTAACAGTCCAAGTAACCGTGAGTCCAAACATCAAGGGGAAACACGAGAATCACCCCGTGTAATCCACTCAATGTAGTCATCAAGGTGAACATAAGAGGATTCACCCCGAGGTCCACACTTGAGGGGTTGCACGACAGTAGTGACGGAAGTGGTTAAAGAGGAAATCACCCTCGATGACCACAACCGGATAACTATACTCTGTGGTTAATATCGGAAGTCTGCAGAGGTTTCACCCTCGGTACTCGATAGTAACCTAGTAGTGTCGAGCAACTAAGGGAAGTGATGTGCGGTGTCGGGCTCTGGTCTTCGATCCCGTTGATCGGTCTTCAATGATGAAGCAGGCAACAAGGACAAGGTGGGGGTCAGCGATGGGTCTCTCACCAACCTATACTAGGCAGTTTAGGATAAGCGGTAGGTAACAAAGCAGGTTACAATAAACAGGCTATGCAACAGAATAGGAGCAACAATAACAATAGCAAAAATCTAGTGCAAGCAATAAGAGAATGGAATGGGCGATATCGGGATGTTCAAAGGGGGCTTGCTGGTTGCTCGGCAGAGAGAGTGATCGTCAACCTTGTAGTCGAATCGGCCACCGCAGCTGCGTCGGTCTCAGTAGTCACATCAAGAGAAGAGGGGGAAGAAACAATGAATACACGATAACAGATGCATAACGATGCATGACATGCCAAGAAGCGATGCTAGGCGTGCCCTAACGTGGTAAGAGGGGTACTGGTTTAGGGGGAAGCATCCGGGAAGTTATCCCGGTTCCGGACGTCTGTCACACAGATGAACCGGAGGAGAAAGTTTGCAGGTTCGATAGGTTAGAGACGTGCGGTGGACGAACGGACTGCGTATCCGGAATCGTCTCGTCGTTCTGAGCAACTTTCATGTTGAAAACATTTTAATCAAGCCACGGATTAAAAGTTATGAATTATAAAAGGTTTTATTAATTTCGGAATTTTAATTAATTAATTAATTAATTTCGAAAAAACATTTATGACATCAAGATGAGGTCATGCCGACGTATCACCAACAGGTTGACTAAGTCAACCCCGCCAGTGGGTCCCACATGTCATACACTAATAACTTAATTAACCTAATCAGATTAATTAAACTTAGTTAATTAAGTTAACTAATGATTAGTATTAATTAATCCAGATTAATTAGTTTAATTAATTACCCAATTAATTAGCTAATGATTAGGTTTAACTAATCCGTAATTAATTAGTTTAATTAATTACCCAATTAATTAATTAATTAATTATTTAGTTAATTATTTTAATTACTTTTTAATCATTTTAAATCATTTTTTGATTCATTTAATTAAAACATTCTTAAACGTTTTTGGGGGTGGGCCCCACGGTCGAGGCACGTGGCCTAACTGGCGCAGGCGCCATGGTCTTGTTATGGTGCCACCCGACGGCGCGACCTGCCCGGTCGGATGCTGAGGCGGCAAGTGGCGTTGCCACAGCGCGGCCGTAGCAACGCCAGTTAGGGGCGACGGAGGAAAGGGTCTTGAGGGGCCGAAGCGCCAAGAAAGGGGGAACGGGGTCGGTCGGATGGGCTCGAGAAAAGGGGATCGAGGCGGGGGGGGGTCGGGGCTGCACACTGCGCCGACGAGAGCGCCTTGACGGGAGGAGAAGGAACGGGAGAGGGAGGCGTGGTGTGGGCGTGGCCGAGCCGACGAGGCCACGGGCCGGATCCGCCGGGAGAGGGTCGAGGGGGTCGGGGGCATGGCGGCGCTACGGGCAGGGCGCAGCGGGGCGGGGAAGGAGACGAGGTCGGGGCCTCACCGCGGATCCGTGGGGTCTAGGCAGCGGTGGGCGAGGAGGATGACAGTGACGCGACGCCGACGAGGAGGAGAGCCCGCGAGGAAGAGGGCCGGTCCAATGGGGATCCCGGCGAGGGCGCCGGCGGCTGCGCCGGGCCGATGGGATCGAGGCCTGCCCGATCCAGATCGGGCAGAGGAGCGAGGGGCGGGGGGGCGAGGGAACGGCGGCGGCGGGGGCCCGCCGACGGGGAGGGGTCGGTGGCGCCGCCCGATCCCGATTGGATCGGGAGAGGGAGGGGTGGGGCGACGTGGGGAGAGAGTGGGAGCGAGAGGGGCTAGGGTTTCCCTCGGGTGGGGATAAGGGAGAGGGGTTTGGCCCGGCTGGCTGGCCTGGTGGCTCAGTGGGGCTGGCCCAAGGGGGGGGAGATGGGCCAAGGAGGGAGTGGGGGGGGGCCGCTCTTTGGGCGGTGGGGGGTTTATCTGAAGGAAATATGCCCTAGAGGCAATAATAATGTTATTATTTATTTCCTTATATCATGATAAATGTTTATTATTCATGCTAGAATTGTATTAACCGGAAACATAATACATGTGTGAATACATAAACCTACAGAGTGTCACTAGTATGCCTCTACTTGACTAGCTCGTTAATCAAAGATGGTTATGTTTCCTAACCATGAACAAGGAGTTGTTATTTGATTAACGGGATCACATCATTGGTTGAATGATCTGATTGACATGACCCATTCCATTAGCATAGCACCTGATCGTATAGTTTGTTGCTAGTGCTTTTCTTCATGACTTATACATGTTCCTATGACTATGAGATTATGCAACTCCTGCTTGCCCGAGGAACACTTTTGGTGCTACCAAACGTCACAACGAATCGGGTGATTATAAAGGTACATTACAGGTGTCTCCGAAGGTACATGTTGGGTTGGCATATTTCGAGATTAGGATTTGTCACTCCGATTGTCTGGAGAGGTATCTCTGGCCCTCTCGGTAATGCACATCACATAAGCCTTGCAAGCATTGCAACTAAATGTGTTAGTTGTGAGATGATGTATTACGGAACGAGAAAAGAGACTTGCCAAGAACGAGATTGAACTAGGTATTGGATACCGACGATCGAATCTCGGGCAAGTAACATACCGATGACAAAGGGAACAACGATGTTGTTATGCGGTCCGACCGATAAAGATCTTCAGAGAATATGTAGGAACCAATATGGGCATCCAGGTTCCGCTATTGGTTATTGACCGAGAATAGTTCTAGGTCATGTCTACATAGTTCTCGAACCCGTAGGGTCCGCACGCTAAGGTTTCGATGATGCTTATATTATGAGTTTATGAGTTTTGATGTACCGAAGGAGTTCGGAGTCCCGGATGAGATCGGGGACATGACGAGGAGTCTCAAATGGTCGAGACGTAAAGATCGATATATTGGACGACTATATTCGAGTTCGGAAAGGTTCCGAATGATTCGGTATTTTCGAGTACCGGGAGTTACGGGATTACGGGAGAAGTAATGGGCCTTGATGGGCTTTAGTGGGAAGAGAAAAAAAGGTTGCTGCCCCCCCTCCCTCTAGTCCGAATTGGACTAGGGAAAAGGGGCGGACACCTCTCCTTCTCCTCCTATTCCTTCTCCCTTCCTCCCTTTTTGGTGGACTCCTACTAGGACTTGGAGTCCTAGTAGGAATCCATATCCTGGCCGCACCTTTGCCTTGGCGGCCTCCTCCTCCTCCATCCTTTATATACAGGGCAGGGGCACCCCATAGACACACAAGTTGATCATTGAGATCGTTCCTTAGCCGTGTGCGGTGCCCCTTCCACCAAACTACACCTCGAATATACCGCTGCGGAGCTTAGGCGAAGCCTCGCGCCGGTGGAACATCATCATCGCCACCACGCCGTCAGGTCGACGAAACTCTCCTCAACACTCGGCTGGATCGGAGTTCGAGGGACGCCATCGAGCTGAACGTGTGCAGAACTCGGAGGTGCCGTGACGCTCGGTACTTGGATCGGTTGGATCGGGAAGAAGTACGACTACTTCCTCTACGCTGCGCCAACGCTTCCGCTGTCTGGTCTACGAGGGTACGAGACAACACTCTCATCTCGTTGCTATGCATCACCATGGTCTTGCGTGATCGTAGGAAAATTTTTGAAATTACTACGTTCCCCAACAAAGGGTATCGAGCCTGGTTTTATGCGTTGATGTCATATGCACGAGTAGAACACAAGTGAGTTGTGGGCGATACAAGTCATACTACCTACCAAAGATGTCATACTTTGGTTCAGCGGTATTGTGAGATGAAGCGCCCGGACCGACATTACGCCAGACGCTTACGCGAGACTGGTTTCACCGCTGTGAGCACTCGCTGCTTAAAGGTGACCGGCGGGTGTCTGTCTCTCTCACTTTAGTTGAACGAGTGTGGCTACGCCCGTCCTTGAGAAGGTTAAACGGAGTCTATTTGACGAAGTATCGCTGTGGTTTTGATGCGTAGGTAAGAACGGTTCTTGCTCAGCCCGTAGCAGCCACGTAAAACTTGCAACAACAAAGTAGAGGACGCCTAACTTGTTTTTGCAGGCATGTTGTGATGTGATATGGTCAAGACGTGATGCTATATTTTATTGTATGAGATGATCATGTTTTGTAACCGAAGTTATCGCAATCGGCAGGAGCCATATGGTTGTCGCTTATTGTATGAAATGCAACGCCATGTAATTGCTTTACTTTATCACTAAGGAGTAGCGATAGTCGAGAAGCAATAGTTGGCGAGACGACAACGATGCTACGATGGAGATCAAGGTGTCGCTACCGGTGACGATGGTGATCATGACGGTGCTTCGGAGATGGAGATCACAAGCACAAAATGATGATGGCCATATCATATCACTTATATTGATTGCATGTGATGTTAATCCTTTATGCATCTTATCTTGCTTTGATTGACGGTAGCATTATAAGATGATCCCTTACTAAATTATCAAGAAGTGTTCTCCCGAGTATGCACCGCTGCAAAAGTTCTTCGTCTTTGAGACACCACGTGATGATCGGGTGTGATAGGCTCTACGCTCAAATACAACGGTGCAAAACAGTTGCACACGCGAATACTCAGGTTATACTTGACGAGCTATGCATATAAGATATGACCTCGAACACGGAGACCGAAAGGTCGAGCGTGAATCATATAGTAGATATGATCAACATATTGATGTTCACCATTGAAACTACTCCATCACACGTGATGATCGGTCATGGTGTAGTTGATATGGATCACGCAATCACTTAGAGAATTGAGGATATTTTTCTAAGTGGGAGTTCTTAAGTAATATGATTAATTGAACTTTGATTTATCATGAACTTAGTCCTGGTAGTATTTTGCAAATTATGTTGTAGATCAATAGCTCGCGTTGTTGCTTCCCTATGTTTTCATATGTGTTCCTAGAGAAAATTGTATTGAAAGATGTTAGTAGCAATGATGCGGATTGGATCCGTGATCTGAGGTTTATCCTCATTGCTGCGCAGAAGAATTATGTCCTTAATGCACCGCTAGGTGACAGACCTATTGCAGGAGCAGATGCGCACGTTATGAACGTTTATTAGCTCAATATGAGCGATACATGACGTTATGAACGTTTGGCCAGCTCAATATGATGACTACTTGATAGTTTAGTGCACCATGCTTAACGGCTTAGAATCGACTTCAAAGACGTTTTGAACGTCATGGACCATATGAGATGTTCCAGAATTGAAGTTAATATTTCAAGCAAATACCGAGTTGAGAGATATGAAGTCTCCAACAAGTTCTATAGCTAAAAGATGGAGGAGAATCGCTCAACTAGTGAGCATGTGCTCAGATTGTCCGAGTACTTCAATCGCTTGAATCAAGTGGGAGTTAATCTTCCGGATAAGATAGTGATTGACAGAATTCTCTAGTCACCATCACTAAGTTAGTAGAACTTCGTGATGAACTATAGTATGCAAGGGATGACGAAAAAGATTCTCGAGCTCTTCGCGATGCTAAAATCGGCGAAGGTAGAAATCAAGAAAACATCAAGTGTTGATGGTTGACAAGACCACTAGTCTCAAGGAAAATGGCAAAGGGAAGAAGGGGAACTTCAAAAGGAACGGCAAGCAAGTTGCTGCTCGAGTGAAAAGCCCAAGTCTGGACCTAAGCCTGAGACTAAGTGCTTTTGCTGCAATGGAACTGGTCACTAGAAGCGGAACTACCCCAAGTATTTGGCGGATAAGAAGGATGGCAAAGTGAACAAGAGTATATTTGATATACAGGTTATTGATGTGTTCCTTACTAGTGTTTATAGTATCCCCTGAGTATTTGATACTTGTTCGGTTGCTAAGATTAGTAACTCGAAACAGGAGTTTCAGAATAAACAGAGACTAGTTGAAGGGGAAGTGACGATGAGTGTTGGAAGTAGTTCCAAGATTGATATGATCATCATCGCACACTCCCTATACTTTCGGGATTAGTGTGGAACCTAAATAAAGTGTTATTTGGTGTTGAGCATAAATATGATTTGATCATGTTTATTGCAATACGGTTATTCATTTAAGTAAGAGAATAAATTGTTGTTCTGCTTACATGAATAAAACCTTATATGGTTACACACCCAATGAAAATGGTTCATTGGATCTCGATCATAGTGATACACATATTCATAACATTGAAACCAAAAGATGCAAAGTTAATAATGATAGTGCAACTTATTTGTGGCAATCGCCGCTTAGGTCATATTGGTGTAAAGCGATGAAGAAAACTCCATGCTGATGGACTTTTGGAATCACTTGATTATGAATCATTTGATGCTTGCGAACCGTGCCTTTTGGGCAAGATGACTAAAACTCCGCTCTCCGAACAATGGAACAAGCTACCTGACTTATTGGGAATAATACATACCGATGTATGCGATCCAATGAGTGTTGATGCTCGTGGCAAGTATCGTTATTTTCTGACCTTCACAAGATGATTTGAGAAGATATGGGTATATCTACTTGATGAAACATAAGTCTGAAATAGTTGAAAGGTTCAAAGAATTTCAGAGTGAAGTGGAAAATCATCGCAACAAGAAAATAAAGTTTCTGCGATCTGATCGTGGAGACGAATATTTGAGTTACGAGTTTGGTCTTCAATGAAAACAATGTGGAATAGTTTCACAGCTCACGCCACCGAACACCACAACGTTATGGTGTGTCCGAACGTCAGAATCAGTATTTTATTTTGATATGGTGCGATCTATGACGATCTTACCGATTTACCACTATCGCTTTGGGGTTATGCATTAGAGACAGCTGCATTCACGCTTAATAGGGCAACCATCTAAATCCGCTGAGATGACACCGTATGAACTATGGTTTAGCAAGAAACCTAAGCTGTCGTTTCTTAAAGTTTGAGTTGTGATGCTTATGTGAAAAGTTTTCACCGATAAGCTCGAACCCAAATCGGAGAAATGCGCCTTCATAGAATACCCAAAGGCAACTATTGGGTACACCTTCTATCACAGATCCAAGGCAAGTTTTTCGTTGTTAAGATGGATCCTTTCTAGAGAAGAAGTTTCTCTCGAAAGAAGTGAGTGGGAGGAAAGTAGAACTTGATGAGGTAATTGTACCTTCTCCCTTATTGGAAAGTAGTTCATCACGTAAATCAGTTCAAATGATTCCTACACCAATTAGTGAGGAAGTTAATGATGATGATCATGAAACTTCAGATCAAGTTGTTACCAAACCTCGTAGGTCTTCCAGAGTAAGATCCGCACTGAGTGGTACGGTAATCCTATTCTAAAAGTCATGTTACTAGACCATGATGAACCTACGAACTATGAGGAAGCGATGATGAGCCCAGATTCCGCGAAATGGTTTGAGACCATGAAATCTGAGATGGGATCCATGTATGAGAACAAAGTATGGACTTTGGTTGACTTGTTCGATGATCGGCAAGCCATTGAGAATAAATGGATCTTCAAGAGGAAGACGGACACTGATAGTAGTGTTACTATCTACAAAGCTCGACTTGTCGCAAAAAGGTTTTTGACAAGTTCAAGGTGTTGACTACAATGAGATTTTCTCAATTGTAGCGATGCTTAAGTCTGTCTGAATCATGTTAGCAATTGCCACATTTTATGAAATCTGGCAAATGGATGTCAAAACTACATTCTTTAATGGATTTATTAAAGAAGAGTTGTATATGATGCAACCGTAAGGTTTTGTCAATCCTAAAGGAGCTAACAAAATGTGCAAGCTCCAGCGATCCATCTATGGACTGGTGCAAGCATCTCGAGTTGAATAAACGCTTGATAGTGTGATCAAAGCATATGGTTTTATATGACTTTTGGAGAAGCCTGTATTTACAAGAAAGTGAGTGGGAGCACTACAAATTTCGATAAGTATATGTGAATGACATATTGTTGATCGAAATAATGTAGAATTATTCGCAAAGCATAAAGGAGTGTTTGAAAGGAGTTTTTCAAAGAAAGACCTCGTGAAGCTGCTTACATATTGAGCATCAAGATCTATAGAGATAGATCAAGACGCTTGATAAAGTTTTTCAATGAATACATATCTTGACAAGATTTTGAAGTAGTTCAAAATGGAACAGTCAAAGAAAGAGTTCTTGCCTGTGTTACAAGGTGTGAGATTGAGTAAGACTCAAAACCCGACCACGGCAGTAAGATAGAAAGAGAATGAAAGTCATTCCCTATGCATCAGCCATAGGTTCTATAAAGTATGTCATCTGTGTACCAGATCTATTGCATACCCTACCACTAAGATTGGCAAGGAGTGCAATAGAGATCTAGGAGTAGATCAATGGACAGCGGTCAAAATTATCCTTAGTAGAATAAGGATATGTTTCTCGATTATGGAAGTGAAAAAGGTTCGCCGTAAAAGGTTACGCCGATGCAAGTTTTAACACTAATCTAGATGACTCGAGTCTCAATCTAGATACATATTGAAAGTGGGAGCAATTAGCTAGAGTAGCTCCGCGAGCATTGTAGACATAGAAATTTGCAAAATACTTACGGCTCTGAATGTGACAGACCTGCTGACTAAAATTATCTCACAAGCAAAACATGATCACACCTTAGTACTCTTTGGGTGTTAATCACATAGCGATGTGAACTAGATTACTGACTCTAGTAAACCCTTTGGGTGTTGGTCACATGTCGATGTGAACTATGGGTGTTAACCACATATAGATGTGAACTATTGATGTTAAATCACATGGCGATGTGAACTAGATTATTGACTCTAGTGCAAGTGGGAGACTGAAGGAAATATGCCCTAGAGGCAATAATAATGTTATTATTTATTTCCTTATATCATGATAAATGTTTATTATTCATGCTAGAATTGTATTAACCGGAAACATAATACATGTGTGAATACATAAACCTACAGAGTGTCACTAGTATGCCTCTACTTGACTAGCTCGTTAATCAAAGATGGTTATGTTTCCTAACCATGAACAAGGAGTTGTTATTTGATTAACGGGATCACATCATTGGTTGAATGATCTGATTGACATGACCCATTCCATTAGCATAGCACCTGATCGTATAGTTTGTTGCTAGTGCTTTTCTTCATGACTTATACATGTTCCTATGACTATGAGATTATGCAACTCCCGCTTGCCCGAGGAACACTTTGGTGCTACCAAACGCCACAACGAATCGGGTGATTATAAAGGTACATTACAGGTGTCTCGAAGGTACATGTTGGGTTGGCATATTTCGAGATTAGGATTTGTCACTCCGATTGTCGGAGAGGTATCTCTGGGCCCTCTCGGTAATGCACATCACATAAGCCTTGCAAGCATTGCAACTAAATGTGTTAGTTGTGAGATGATGTATTACGGAACGAGAAAAGAGACTTGCCAAGAACGAGATTGAACTAGGTATTGATACCGACGATCAATCTCGGGCAAGTAACATACCGATGACAAAGGGAACAACGATGTTGTTATGCGGTTCGACCGATAAAGATCTTCAGAGAATATGTAGGAACCAATATGGGCATCCAGGTTCCGCTATTGGTTATTGACCGAGAATAGTTCTAGGTCATGTCTACATAGTTCTCGAACCCGTAGGGTCCGCACGCTAAGGTTTCGGCGATGCGGTTATATTATGAGTTTATGAGTTTTGATGTACCGAAGGAGTTCGGAGTCCCGGATGAGATCGGGGACATGACGAGGAGTCTCGAAATGGTCGAGACGTAAAGATCGATATATTGGACGACTATATTCGAGTTCGGAAAGGTTCCAATGATTCGGTATTTTCGAGTACCGGGAGTTACGGGATTACGGGAGAAGTAATGGGCCTTGATGGGCTTTAGTGGGAAGAGAAAAAAAGGTTGCTGCGCCCCTCCCCTCTAGTCCGAATTGGACTAGGGAAAAGGGGCCGACACCCTCCTTCTCCTCCTATTCCTTCTCCCTTCCTCCCTTTTTTAGGACTCCTACTAGGACTTGGAGTCCTAGTAGGAATCCATATCCTGGCCGCACCTTTGCCTTGGCCTCCTCCTCCTCCATCCTTTATATACAGGGCAGGGGCACCCCATAGACACACAAGTTGATCATTGAGATCGTTCTCAGCAGCCGTGCGGTGCCCCTTCCACCAAACTACACCTCGAATATACCGCTATGGAGCTTAGGCGGCCCTGCGCCGGTGGAACATCATCATCGCCACCACGCCGTCGTCGATTTAAACTCTCCTCAACACTCGGCTGGATCGGAGTTCGAGGGACGCCATCGAGCTGAACGTGCAGAACTCGGAGGTGCCGACGCTCGGTACTTGATCGTTGGATCGGGAAGAAGTACGACTACTTCCTCTACGTTGCGCCAACGCTTCGCTGTTGGTCTACGAGGGTACGAGACAACACTCTCATCTCGCTGCTATGCATCACCATGGTCTTGCGTGATCGTAGGAAAATTTTGAAATTACTACGCTCCCCAACATTATCCCCCTCCTGCACTTATTTCTTTTTTTTAACAGCTTCAAACCACGATTAGAAACTTAGGTTTACTGTTGCAAACCATCCGGCGCTATAAATCTCCTCCATTACAAGAAATCTCGCCCCGAGATTTAGGAGGTAGAAGGAAAGAGTGCGGATATTCATCTCGAGACGATCCTCGCTCCTGTGTGGCTTCATCTTTGAGTGATTCACCATCGGACTTTGAGGAATTTGATCGCCTTCCGACGCAAAGTGCGGCGCTCAGCTTGGTCGAGAATGCGGACCGGATGCTCTTTATAGGAGAGGTCCCGTTGTAATTCGAGCACTTCATGGTCCATCGCCGGATTGGGTCCTTGAAGCAGCGCCGGAGTTGGGACACGTGGAACACATCGTGAACTGAGAAAGGTTCGACGGAAGCTCCAGTTTGATAAGCCACTTTTCCACGCCTTTCCAGAATAGTGAAAGGGCCAATATAGCGAGGAGCTAGCTTGCCCTTGATCCCGAAGCGGTGAGCACCCTTCATTGGTGTAACGCGAAGATAGGCCTTTTCGCCAGGTTGATAGACCATGTCCTTGTGATGACGGTCATAATTACTCTTTTGGCGCGACTGAGCAGTCTTGAGATTCTCGCGAATAACGCGGACTTGTTTTTCGCATGTTGATAATATCCGACCAAGAGTGGACGTTCCCGCTTTTCGACCAGTTCAGAGGGTTCGCACTTTCGCCCATATAACACTTCAAGGGGCCATCTTCGCACTAGCTTGAAAGCTATTATTATAAGAGAACTCAGATACGGGAGAGATTCCTCCCATTTCTTGCCGAATGAGAAGACACAAGCTCAAGCATGTCTTGAGAATTTGGTTGACACGCTCAACTTGCCCTTGAGATCATGGATGAAAAGCAAGATCGAAAGATAAATGAGTCCCCATAGCTTCTTGAAAACTTGCCCGTAATCTTGAAGTGAATAAGCTGCCACGGTCCGAATCGATAACCAGTGGAATACCGTGAAGTGAAACAATTTCGACATATAGAGCGCCGCCGGCTGGCTAGCAAGTGATCGCTTTTTGACCGCCGAAAATGTGCAACTTTAGAAAGCCGGTCAATGACGCAAGAATAGCATCATTACCTTTCGCGATTTGGGAAATCCAAAGGACGAAGTCCATTTCAACATGGTCCCATTTCCATTCGGGAATAGAGATAGGTTGCAGAGTTCCAAAGAGGCCTTTGATGTTCTCGCTTTGATACGACGGCAAACGCCACACTCGTAAACATAGCGAGCAATGTCCCGCTTCATATTAGACCACCGTAATCTCGATTTAATGTCTTGATACATCTTTGTACCGCCAGTGGTGGATACATAGAGGCGATCATGAGCTTCTTGCATAACCTTCTGAGTCATATCCAGGTTGTCCTTCTTACAAGGCACCACTAGGCGGCCTTTGAAGTACAAGGCGCCATCATCAGCAATAGTGAAGGATGAGGGATTTCCTTTCCTGACGTCTTGTTTAAGCTTGTAGACCTCAGAGTCAGATCCCTGCATTGTCTTTATGGTGCCCAAGAGATCGGGTTCAACAGCCAGGGTAAAGAGGGATCCCTCGGGAACAACACGGAGATTCATCTTGCGGAAATCCGGAGGAGGGGGAGCGAGTGCACCCGGAGGAACAATATGGAGGTTCAGCCTGCTGAATTCTTCAACAAGTGAGGGCTGAACTTTGTGAACCTGAAGGTGGTTGCAGTAAGACTTGCGGCTCAAGGCATCAGCCATCACATTAGCCTTGCTCGGGCGATAGGAAATTCCCAAATCAAAGTTCGCAACAGTCTCCATCCATCTCTCACGACGGAGGTTCAGGTCTGGCTGAGTAAACAGATACTTCAGACTTTGGTGGTCAGTAGATCTCGCAACGACGACCGAGAAGGTAATGTCGCCATCGCTTAGCGCATGAATGACAGCAGCAAGTTCGAGGTCGTGAACTGGGTAGTTCTCCTCGTGAGGGCTTAATCGCCGAGAGGCATAAGCAACCACTTTGCGCTTGCATTAGGACACCGCCTAATCCTTGACGAGAAGCGCCGCAAAGAAATGACGAAGTCCTTCTTAGTATCGGAGGAGCTAGCATCGGGCAGTTGTCACTTGTCCTTGAGTTCCCGGAAACTTTCCCGACACTTATCTCATCCATTGAACTTGACGCCTTTATGCAATAGATTAGTCGAGGCTCGGCAATCTTGGAGAAGTTCTCGATTTAATCGACGGCAATAGTCAAGTAGACCGAGAAAACTCCGACTTGCTTAACGCTCTTCGGAGGAGTCCAATCGAGAATAGCCTGAACTCGCTCAGGTTGACGGCAATACCATCTTTAGAAATGACATGCCCAAGATAGGTTACTTCGGAAGCCGAATTCACATTTGGAGAACTTGGCATAGAGTTGATGCTCGTAGCTTTTCCAAAGACGAGACTAAGATGTTCAAGATGTTCTTCTTCATTCTTGAATAGATCAGATATCATCCAGATAAACCACGATTTAACTTGTCGAGGTAATCCATGAATATATAGTTCATCAAAGCGAGAGAAGGTGGGTGGAGCATTGGTTGCCGAAAGACATGACGGTGTACTCGTATGAACCATAGCGAGTCACAAATGCGGTCTTGGGGATATCCTCCTCGCTAACACGGATCTGGTGGTAACCCAACCTCAAGTCGAAGTTTCGAGAACACCGACGAACCAGCCAATTGATCATAAAGATCATTGATCCGAGGAAGAGGATACTTATTCGAATGGTAGCTTGATTTATAGGACGGTAGTCTTGAACCAATCGGTTTGTCCCATCCTTCTTCTTGACAAAGAGAGAAGGTGCTCCCCAAGGTGAGCAACTTGGGCTAATGAAACCGCTTTGAAGAGATTTGTCGATTTCTCCTTTAGCTCAAGGAGTTCATGCGCGCGGCATCTTGTAGGGACGCTTGGCTATAGGAGTGGTGCTCGGTTTCAAGTCGATGACTAATTCGACAGCCCTAGCAGGGGAATCCTGGAAGTTCTTCAGAAAGACGCCTTGGAAATCGCAAACGACAGTGAATGTTTTCAATTCCTCGAGGGTGCGGCGCTCAATGCATTCAATGCATAGATCCTTGCCTCGCATTTTGAACCGACGAGCATTGTAGCTACGATTTCATCGAAGGGTGCAGCAGATGGACGGTCTTAGTGGCGCAAACGATTGTCGCCAGATGCGCTTTCAACCAATCCATCCCCAAAATGAGGTCAATGCTACAAGACTTTAATACGATAGGAGAGACAAGGAATTCCATTCCTTCGATTTCAACGGGACGCTGCTGCAAATCATGGAAGTCCGACATTGGCCCGCTGGGTGTGTACTAATAGTGAAGCATTCATGTCTTCGCTTAAGGCCATGCATGAATGCAAAATCTTCGACATGAATGAATGTGATGCTCCTGAATCAATAAAACAGATGCAGTACTGAATTTACGAGAAGGGTACCCATCACAAGAGGTGCTGGTCTTGAGCTTCATTCAGTTCAACGTGGTTGGCCTGAGCTTGCCCATAAGACTTGCTGGTGTTGTTGCGGTTCGATTGTTTCCACGGCCACCGGAAGGGCCACTGTTTCGGTTCTCGTTGCAATTCTAGCACGGTGCCTCGCTGTCCGCACCAAGCATAAGCCATTATTGGGAGGGAACAGAGCTTGGGGTGGTGGAGCTGGAAGTTTCGCTGCTTAGTTGTAGGCGCACGAGGTGTAGCATAGTTCGCTTCAAGCGTATGCATTGGGCTGGTACATGCTATTGGGAATCCATATCTTGCGCTTCTGCGAGGACGGGCCCAAGATGAGCCGGTGTCACGGTTGCGCTCGTTAGAGCTCGTATTCCTGCACCAGTTTCGACATTGATAGCTTTGTTCACCAAGGTGGCGAAATCAAGAAAGTCGCACTAGAAGTGCGAGCTTGATGTCGCCTTGAAGTCCGCCACGAACTTCTCTTGTCTGCGGCATCGGTTGCAATATCCTCTTCAAGATAGCGAGACAAGTCCAAGAACTCTCACGATAGGCTTCAACAGTCTTGTTGCCTTGGGTGAGGTTATGAACTCACGCTTCTTCCGTCCATGACCCTTGAGGAATGAAGCGGGCGCGAAGGCAGCTCGAAGTCCGCCAGTGATGAGTGTCCCAACCGGCAGAGTACGACGGTGGCTGTCCCACCATTGAGCTGCGGGTCCTTCAGAAGAAGGAAGCAAAGGTGACATAGTGGCAGGGGGTACATTAGCGACTCCATCTCATAGGTGATGTCACGGAGCTACCATCAAGATCCAGTGGCTGAGTTGAGCTGCGGTACACGCCGGGTTCAGCGTATGAATTCTCGCAGAGTTGTTCCGCTTGGGTGCTGGTTCATATTGGGGCGAGGGAACTGAGCCATCATGTTCTCCATGAACTGGCGATTCATCTCGAGCTGTTGGATCATACCAGCCATGTACTCAAAGCGGTGGTGGAAGGTTGTCACCACGACCACGACCTGCTGGCCTAACCATCCCGCTATTAAATAACAGGGTAGTTCAGCATTTAAGAAGATAAGCAAGAGACAAGAATCATTCATGATGAAACACGATAATGAAAGCAGATGATGGAAACTACATAGTAGTTGGCATATCTTACAAAAGGAATCATGCAAAGAGTTCGATACATAGAGTCCAAGACATAGACTACTACATCATAGGCGGCACGCAGCTCATGGCGAATACATCAAACACTAACAAGCAAGTCTACATCAGTCCCACGCGGCATCGCGGAGGTAGCTGAGCCTCAAAGCTGGTAGTGCGGCAAAGGATAGTCCTCCACGCCGCTGACCGAGGGCCGCGGATACTCGGTGCTGAATCCGACGCCCGTGTGGCGTGAAAGGGCCAAGCGCGGAGAGTAGCCTCCCACGCCCGCCAACCAACTCCCCGGGCATCACGGTCTGGCGGGTAGATCGCAGAACGCGCAGCTCTCCGGATCGGACAAAGGGTGCATCAGCGCCGAGCACGGTAGAGGTGCCGACGGGTGATGTACAACTCGTGGCGAAGAGCTCGGTTAGCTCGATCCAGCCCATCGCATGCGTAACAAAGTTCGATGGTGGAAAGGCTCTCTGGTGACAAGTGGTGTAGGCAGCAGTAGTAACCTCCTCACCAACATCGACGCGATAGCAATGTGCCCAAGGGGAGGTGTCCAACTCGATACTCGCACGAAGACGTGGTCTGCAAGATAAGCAGCATCGTGGACTGCCATATCGATGGTCACTCCAACACCATGTGCGTGTGCAAGACAAGAGTGGACCTGCATACTCCGAGAGTAGAGGTGGACGATGGCGCGGCATCGCTCCCCGGTTGTAGTCCGGTACTCCTCATAGACGGTGTACTGGGTGCCAGCGATAACCCAGATAGGTCATCATCTCGGCTAGCACCGCAGTGATCCCGAGGCACCAATGGCCGTCGTGTGGCGCACGACCTGCCTCGTGGGTTCCATCTGAAAACAAAGACGTTTCAAAGGAGTCAAATGACAGTGTGGAAATTGCTCAAATACAATTCCAAAAACAACTAAGGCTATATCCATCTTTGGGGTGAATGCGGTCACGGGATCCTAGTGATAGTTAGTAAAATTGTTTAACCCGAGTAGAAGAGAGTTCAGAGCCCCAGAGTAAAGGTCGAGGAGTAAAAGATCCTAATACCACCCGATGGCGACGTGGGCCCGTAAGGCACACAGCCAAGTTAGTAAAAGTTTTGCAATGTCTAGACTCGACTTCGGCCAAGGAGTGTGGAAGGGGATTCTACAGCAAATGGCTCGATACCAACTTCAGACGCTTCGATTCAATCGTACACTAATCATGCACGCAAATGTGTACGATCAAGATCAAGGACTCACGGAAGATATCACAACACAACTCTACAAATAAAATAAGTCATACAAGCATCATAATACAAGCCAGGGCCTCGAGGGCTCGAATACAAGTGCTCGATCATAGACGAAGTCAGCCGAAGCAACAATATCTCGAGTACGTACATAAGTTAAACAAGGTGCCATAAGATGGTTAGCACAAACTGGGATACAGATCGAAGAGGACAGGCCTCCTGCCAGGATCCTCCTAGGTCACTCTCGTCGCCGCCGCCGGGCTGCACGTAGTAGTAGGCGCCTGCAGTAGTAGTCGCCGAGGCGGTGGCGCTCGATCCTGGTCTCCATCGTCGATTGCAGCAATCGAGTAGAGATAGGAAAAAGGGGAACAAGGCAACCGTGAGTACTCATCCAAAGTACTGCAAGCAAGGAGCTACACTACATATGCATGGATATATGTAAAGGCCATATCGTGGACTGAACTGCAGAATGCCGTAATAGAGAGAAGGCCTAGTCCTAACGAAGACTAGCATCTTCCGAATCCACCATCTTGCAAGCAAACAAGAGGGAGTAGAGTAACATAACTTAAAGTAGCGTAGTGTTATCAACCTCGCCGAGATCCTTCTCGACTCCTGCAGAAAGAAATCCCTGAGCCATACTATCCAGCTTATCATCACAATCCATTGCTCATATCCATGTCTCATCTCAAGTTTCAGATTCTAGTTGTATCGATCGATACAACTCCAAGCGTCCGCTATCAGAGGACAGGCTATCGATAGATGTTTTTTCCTGCAGGGTGCACCAACTTACCCACCACGCCGCTTAACTCCGCCGACACACTTTCTGTGGTCATGCCCGCCTCGCCAAACAATACGCCGCAACCCGACCTAGGCTTAATAGAGAGGCCAAGACGCGGACTAAACCTATGCCCCTGTGGGTCATGGGCCATCTCCCGAACTCAAGACGCTATGTAGGGCGGCGGAAGCGCATCTAGCCTAACAGCGCTCCAGCCCAATCCGGCCGCCCGCCCGACGCCGACGCCTAATAAGCTTCGCTGATGTATACGACGCAGAACGCCCATACTTAGCCCACGTGATGGTTAGTGCTATCGTGCCGAGGCCCTCGGATCAAATATCCAAATCGAGTGGATTAGGAACGCGGTAACAAGCGTAACTCACGAAGATGTGACCCCGCTGTTCTGCCTCGAGGACTTGTGGCAAGGGCTAGAATGCCCGCCACGCCGTAAGTATCTCGCGGCACCCTCCAGTCAACCCGCTCCACATCACTCGCATTAAGCACGCTGGTACCCTCGTGGTCAATTCGCCTTTCTAAGTAACCGTGGTAACAGTCCAAGTAACCGTGAGTCCAAACATCAAGGGGAAACACGAGGAATCACCCGGTGTAATCCACTCAATGTAGTCATCAAGGTGAACATAAGAGGATTCACCCCGAGGTCCACACTTGAGGGGTTGCACGACGAGTCGATCGAAGTGGTTAAAGAGGAAATCACCCTCGATGACCACAACCGGATAACTATACTACAGGTTAATATCGGAAGTGTGCAGAGGTTTCACCCTCGGTACTCGATAGTAACCTAGTAGTGTCGAGCAACTAAGGGAAGTGATGTGCGTGTCGGGCTGGTCTTCGATCCCGCTGATCGGTCTTCAATGATGAAGCAGGCAACAAGGACAAGGTGGGGGTCAGCGATGGGTCTCTCACCAACCTATACTAGGCAGTTTAGGATAAGGTGTAGGTAACAAAGCAGGTTACAATAAACAAAGCTATGCAATGTAATAGGAGCAACAATAATAAGAGTAAAAATCTAGTGCAAGCAATAAGAGAATGGAATGGGCGATATCGGGATGTTCAAAGGGGGCTTGCCCGGTTGCTCGGGCAAGAGAGAGTGATCACAAGATCAGTAGTCGAATCGCCACCGCAGCTTGGCCTCGTAGTCTACCAAGAGAAGAGGGGAAGAAACAATGAATACACGATAACAGATGCATAACGATGCATGACATGCCAAGAAGCGATGCTAGGCGTGTTCTAACGTGGTAAGAGGGTACCGGTTTAGGGGAAGCATCCGAAGTTATCCTGCTCCGGACGTCCGTCACACGATGAACCGGAGGAGAAAGTTTGCAGGTTCGATAGGTTAGAGACGCGTGCGGTGGACGAACGGATCGCGATCCGGAATCGCCTCGCCGCTCGAGCAACTTTCATGTTGAAAACATTTTAATCCGCCACGGATTAAAAGTTATGAATTATAAAAGGTTTTATTAATTTCTGAATTTTAATTAATTAATTAATTAATTTCGAAAATATTTATGACATCAAGATGAGGTCATGCCGACGTTATCACCAACAGGTTGACTAAGTCAACCCCGCCAGTGGGTCCCACATGTCATACACTAATAACTTAATTAACCTAATCGATTAATTAAACTTAGTTAATTAAGTTAACTAATGATTAGTATTAATTAATCCAGATTAATTAGTTTAATTAATTACCCAATTAATTAGCTAATGATTAGGTTTAACTAATCCGAATTAATTAGTTTAATTAATTACCCAATTAATTAATTAATTAATTATTTAGTTAATTATTTTAATTACTTTTTAATCATTTTAAATCATTTTTTATTCTGCTTAATTAAAACATTCTTAAACGCTTTTTGGGGGTGGGCCCCTCGTCGAGGCACGTGGCCTAATCGGGCGGGGCGCTGAATGTGATTATGGTGCCACCCGACGGGCGCGACCTGCCCGGTCGGGCGCTGGGCGGTGGCGGTTGTTGCACACGGCACGGCCACGGCTGCCAGCAAGCAAGGTTAGGGGGCGACGGAGGGCAAAGGGGCTCGGGCCGAAGGCAGCCATGAAGAAGGGGGAACGGGGTCGGGCCGGGCTCGGGAGAAGGGGTGGATCGAGGAGCTGTGGGTGGGGCGGCTGGCCACGGGCGCCGACGAGAGCGCCTGACGGGAGGAGAAGGAACGGGAGAGGGAGGCGCGGTGGCCGTGGCGCCGAGCCGACGAGGCCACGGGCCGGATCCGGCCGGGGAGAGGGTCGAGGGGGTCGGGGGGCATGGCGGCGGCCACGGGCGCGTCGCGCAGGGGCAGGGGAAGGAGACGAGGCCGGGGGCCTCACCGCGGATCCGTGGGGTCTAGGCAGCGGTGGGCGAGGAGGATGACGGTGACGCGACGCCGACGAGGAGGAGAGCCCGCGAGGAAGAGGGCCGGTCCAATGGGGATCCCATGAGGGGCGCCGATCTGGGCAAGGCCGGGCCGATGGGATCGGGGGCCTGCCCCGATCCAGATCGGGCAGAGGAGCGAGGGGGCGGGTGGGGCGAGGGAACGGGCGAGGGGGGGGTCGCCGACGGGGAGGGGTCGGTGGCGCCGCCGATCCCGATTGGATCGGGAGAGGGAGGGGGGGGCGACGGGGAGAGAGGGAGCGAGAGGGGCTAGGGTTTCTCGGGTGGGGATAAGGAGAGGGGTTTGGGCTGGGCTGGCCTGGTGGCTGATGGGGCTGGCCCAAGGGGGGGGAGAGATGGGCCAAGGAGGGAGTGGGGAGGGGGGGCTTCTTTGGCCGGTGGGGGTTTATCCTCCCGCACTTATTCCTTTTTTTTTTAACAGCTTCGAAACCACGATTAGAAACTTAGGTTTACTGTTGCAAACCATCCGGGCGTTACATACTCGTTCCGTAATACATCACCTCGTGACTAACTCCTTGGTCGTTTGCTTGCAAGCTTATGATGTGTATTACTGAGAGGGCCCAGAGATACCTCTCTGATACTTGTAGTGACAAATCCTAATCTCGATCTATGCAACTAAACAAACACCTTCGGAGATACTTGTAGAGCATCTTTATGATCACCCAGTTACGTTGTGACGTTTGATAGCACACAGGGTATTCCTCCGATATACGGGAGTTGCATAATCTCATAGTCGAAGGAATATGAATTTGACATGAAGAAAGCAATAGCAATAAAACTGAATGATCATTATGCTAAGCTAATGGATGGGTCTTGTCAATCGCATCATTCTTCTAATGATGCGATCCCGTTATCAAATGACAACACATGTCTATGGTTAGGAAACCTTAACCATCTTTGATCAACGAGCTAGTCTAGTAGAGGCTTACAAGGGACACGGTATTTGTTTATGTATTCACACATGTATTTAAGTTTCTGATCAATACAATTCTAGCATGAATAATAAACCTTTATCATGATTTAGGAAATATAGTAATAACCATTTTATTATTGCATCTAGGGCATATTTCCATCAGTCTCCCAATTGCACTAGAGTCAATAATCTAGTTCACATCACCATGTGATTTAACACCCATAGTTCACATCGCCATGTGACCAACACCCAATGAGTTTACTAGAGTCAATAATCTAGTTCACAACGCCATGTGATTAACACCCAAAGAGTACTAAGGTGTGATCATGTTTTGCTTGTGAGAGAGGTTAGGCAACGAGCCTGCCATATTCAGATCCATATGTATTTTGCAAATTTCTATGTCAACAATGCTCTGCATGGAGCTACTCTAGCTAATTGCTCCCACTTTCAATATGCATCCATATTGAGACTCAGAGTCATATGAATTGGTGTTTAAAGCTTGCATCAATGTAACTCTTTACGATGAACTCTTTATCACCTCCATAACCGAGAAGTATTTCCTTAGTCCTCTTAGGTAGCTAAGGATCATTTTGACTGTTGTCCAGTGATCTACTCCTAGATCACTATTGTACCCCCTTGCCAAACTCATGGCAAGGTACACAACAGGTTTGGTACACAGCATGGCATACTTTATAGAACCTATGGCTGAGGCATAGGGAATGACTTTCATTCTCTCTCTATCTTCTACCGTGGTCGGGTTTTGAGTCTTACTCAACTTCATCAATATTTTGTCAAGGTATGTGCTTTGTGAAAGTCTTATTAAGCGTCTCGATCTATCTCTATAGATCTTGATGCCTAATACATATATAAGTAGCTTCACTGAGGTCTTTTCATTGAAAAAATCTTATTCAGGTATCCTTTTATGCTATTCATAAATTCTATATCATTTCCAATAAACAATATGCTATCCACATATAATATCAGAAATGCTACAGAGCTCCCACTCACTTTCTTGTAAATACAGGCTTCTCTAAAAGTTTGTATAAAACCATATGCTTTGATCACCTTATCAAAGCGTATATTCCAACTCCGAGATGCTTGCACTAGTCCATAGATGGATCGCTGGAGCTTGCACACTTTGTCAGCACCTTTAGGATTGACAAAACCTTCTGGTTGCATCATATACAACTCTTCTTTTAAGATATCCATTAAGGAATGCAGTTTTGATGTCCATTTGCCAGATTTCATAATCATAAAATGCGGCAATTGCTAACATGATTCAAACAGACTTAAGCATCGCTACGGGTGAGAAAATCTCATCATAGTCAACTCCTTGAACTTGTCAAAAACCTTTCGTGACAAGTCGAGCTTTGTAGACAGTAACATTACCATCAGCGTCGGTCTTCTTCTTAAAGATCCATTTATTTTCTATCACTTGCCAATCATCGGGCAAGTCACCCAAAGTCCATACTTTGTTTTCATACATGGATCCTATCTCAGATTTCATGGCTTCAAGCCATCTATCGGAATCTGGGCTCATCATAACTTCTTCATAGTTCGTAGGTTCGCCGTGGTCTAATAACATGACTTCCAGGACAGGATTACCGTACCACTCTGGTGCGGATCGTGATCTGGTTGAGCTGCGAGGTTCAGTAGCAACTTGATCTGAAGTTTCATGATCATTATCATTTGCTTCCTCTCTAGTTGGTGTAGGCATCACGATAACGGTTTTCTATGATGTGCTATTATCCAATTTGAGAGAAGGTACAATTACCTCATCAAGCTCTACTTTCCTCCCACTCACTTCTTTCAAGAGAAACTCTCTAGAATGGATTCATTCTTAGCAACAAAGATCTTGCCTTCGGATCTCTGGTAGAAGGTGTACCCAATTGTTTCCTTAGCGTATCCTATGAAGACGCACTTCTCTGATTTGGGTTCAAGCTTATCAGGCTGAAGCCTTTTGACATAAGTGTGGCAACCCCAAACTTTAAGAAACGTCAGCTTAGGTTGCTTGCCAAACCATAGTTCATACGTTGTCGTCTCAACGGATTTAGATGGTGCCCTATTTAACGTGAATGTGGTTGTCTCTAATGCATAACCCCCAAAAAATAGTGGTAAATCGATAAGAGACATCATAGAACGCACCATATCCAATAAAGTACGGTTACGATGTTCGGACACACCATTACCTTATGGTGTTCCAGGTGGCGTGAGTTGCGAAACAATTCCACATTGTTTTGAATGAAGGCCAAACTCGTAACTCAAATATTCGCTTCTGTGATCCGATCGTAGAAACTTTATTTTCTTGTTATGATGATACTTCACTCTGAAATTCTTTGAACTTTTCAAATGTTTCAGACTTGTGTTTCATCAAGTAGATATACCCATACCTACTCAAATCATCTGTGAAGGTCAGAAAATAATGATACCCGCTGCGTACTTCAACACTCATCGGAACTCATACATCGGTATGTATTATTTCCAATAAGTCATTAGCTCGCTCCATTGTTCCGAAGAACGGAGTTTTAGTCATCCTGCCCATGAGGCATGGTTCGCAAGTATCAAATGTTTCATAATCAAGTCATTCCAAAAGTTGATCTGTATGGAGTTTCTTCATACGTTTTACACTAATATGACCTAAATGGTAGTGCCACAAGTTGCACTATCATTATTAACTTTGCATCTTTTGGCATCAATATTATAAATATGTGTATCACTACGATCGAGATTCAATAAACCATTCACATTGGGTGTATGACCATAGAAGGTTTTATTCATTTAAACAGAACAACAATTATTCTCTGACTTAAATGAATAACCCTATTGCAATAAACATGATCTAATCATATTCATGCTCAACGCAAACACCAAATAACATTTATTTAGGTTCAACACTAATCCCGAAGGTAGAGAGAGTGTGTGATGGTGATCATATCAACCTTGGAGTCACTTCCAACACATATCGTCACCTCACCCTTAACTAGTCTTTGTTTATTCTGCAACTCCTGTTTCGAGTTACTAATCTTATCAACTAGACCGGTATCAAATAACCAGGGGTTACCATGAACACTAGTAAAGTACACATCAATAACATGTATATAAATATACACTTGTTACATTGCCATCCTTCTTATCTGCCAAGTATTTGCGGTAGTTCTGCTTCTAGCGACCATTCCCTTTGCAGTAGAAGCACTCGGTTTCAGGCTTAGGTCCAGCTTTGGGCTTCTTCACGGGAGTGGCAACTTGCTTGCCATTCTTCTTGAAGTTCCCTTTCTTTCCCTTTGCCATTTTTCTTGAAACTAGTGGTCTTGTTAACCATCAACACTTGATGCTCTTCCTTAATTTCTACCTTCGCCGATTTCAGCATCGCAAAGAGCTCGGGAATCGTTTTCGTCATCCCATGCATACTATAGTCCATCACGAAATTCTAGTAGCTTGGTGATAGTGACTAGAGAATTTTGTCAATCACTATCTTATCTGGAAGATTAACTCCCACTTGATTCAAGCGATTGTAGTACCCAGACATCCTGAGCTCATGCTCGCAGGCTGAGCTATTCTCCTCCATCTTGTAGGAAAAGTACTTGTCAAACGTCTCATACCTCCCGACACAAGCATGAGTCTGAAATACCAATTTCATCTCTCGGAACATCTCATATGTTCTGTTGCGTTCAAAACGTCTTTGAAGTCCCGGTTCTAAGCCGTAAAGCATGGCGCACTAAAATATCAAGTAGTCATCATACCGAGCTTGTCAAACATTCATAACGTCTGCATCTGCTCCTGCAATAGGTCTGTCACCTAGCGATGCATCAAGGACATAATTCTTCTGTGCAGCAATGAGGATAATCCTCATATCACGGACCCAGTCCGCATCATTGCTACTATCATGTTTCAACTTAGTTTTTTCTAGGAACATATCAAAAAAAGGGGAGCTATATCGCGAGCTATTGATCTACAACATAGATATGCAAAAACTATTAAGACTAAGTTTATGATAAATTTAAGTTCAATTAATCAAATTACTAATGAACTCCCACTTAAATTAACATCCCTCGAGTTATTTAAGTGATACATGATCCAAATCAACTAACCCATGTCCGATCATCACGTGAGATGGAATAGTCATCAATGGTGAACATCTCTATGTTGATCATATCTACTATATGACTCACGTTCGACCTTTCGGTCTCCAGTGTTTTGAGGCCATGTCTGTACATGCTAGGCTCGTCAAGTTTAAACCAAGTATTTTGAATGTGCAGAACTATCTTACACCCGTTGTATGTGAACGTAGAGTCTATCACACCCGATCATCACGTGGTGTCTCGAAACGACGAACTTTCGCAACGGTACATACTCGAGGAGAACACTTATATCTTGAAATTTTATGAAGATATCAGCTGATAATGCTACCGTCGTTCTAAGCAAAATAAGATGCATAAAAGATAAACATCACATGCAATCAAAATATGTGACATGATATGGCCATCATCATCTCGTGCTTTTGATCTCCATCTCCAAAGCATCATCATGATCTCCATCGTCACCGGCTTGACACCTTGATCTCCATCGTTTCGTCGTGGTTGTCTCGCCAACTATTGCTTCTACAACTATTGCTAACTCATAGCGATAAAGTAAAGCAATTACATGGCGTTTGCATTTCATACAATAAAGAGACAACCATAAGGCTCCTGCCGGTTGCCTGATATCTTACAAAACATGATCATCTCATACAATAACGTATATCACATCATGTCTTGACCATATCACATCACAACATACCCTGCAAAAACAAGTTAGACGTCCTTTACTTTGTTGTTGCAAGTTTTACGTGGCTGCTACGGGCTTCTAGCAAGAACAGTTCTTACCTACGCAAAAAACCACAACGGTGTTTCGTCAAGTTTGTTGTTTTAACCTTCTACAAGGACCGGCCGCAGTCAAATTCGATTCAACTAATGTAGGATAAACAGACACCCTCCAACCACCTTTATGCAAAACTAGTTGCATGTCAGTCGGTGGAACCGGTCTCATGTGCGTAGACATGTAAGGTTGGTTCGGACCGCTTCATCCCACAATACCGTCGAATCAAAATAAGACGTTGGTGGTAAGCTGTATGACTATCACCGCCCACAACTCTTTGTGCTCTACATGCATATCATCTACGCATATACCTGGCTCTGATGTCACTGTTGGGAATCGTTGCATGGAAAACAAAAAAATTTCTACGCACACGCAATGATCTATCCATGGAGATGCATAGCAACGAGGGGAAGAGTGTGTCTACGTACCCTCGTAGACTGTAAGCGGAAGCATTCCACAACGCGGTTGATGTAGCCGACCTTCTTCGCGCTTCAACCGATCAAGTACCGAAAGCACGACACCTCCGCTTTCTGCACACGTTCAACTCGGTGACGTCACTCGCCTTCTTGATCCAGCAAGACGCCGAGGTAGTAGATGAGTTCCGTCAGCACGACGGCGTGGTGACGGTAATGGTGAAGTGATCTCCGCACGGCTTCGCCTAAGCACTACGAAAATATGACCGGGAGTGTAAATGGTGGAGGGGGGCGCCGCACACGGCTAACAATTGATCTGGGGTGTGCTAGGCGCCCCCCTTCCACATATATATAGGTGGGAGGGGGAGGAGAGAGGCCAGGGCGCGCCCTAGGGCTGGTCGAGGGCCCCCTAGGGGCCCTGCCTTGCCCTGCGCCCCTCCCCCCTCCTACCATGTTTCCCCAAGGGGGGGAGAGGGGGGAGAGGGAAGGAAGTGGGAATCTTAATCCACACTTTCCTTTCCCTTCTCCCCTTTCCTTCTCCTCCTTAGGCCGGCCCATATGGGGGACGCACCAGCCTCTTGTGGCTGGTGTGTTTCCCCTCTTGGCCCATAAGGCCCATATCTTTTGTCGGGGGGTGCCCGGAACCCCTTCTGGTGACCCGATAAGTACCTGGTACCCCCCGAAACACTTCCGGTGTCCGAATACCATCATCCTATATATCAATCTTTACTTCTTGACCATTTCGAGACTCCTCGTCATGTCCGTGATCTCCTCCGGGACTCCGAACAATATTCGGTCACCAAATCACATAACTCATATAATACTATATCGTCATCGAACGTTAAGCGTGCGGACCCTACGGGTTCGAGAACTATGTAGACATGACCGAGACACCTCTCCGGTCAATAACCAATAGCGGAACCTGGATGCCCATATTGGCTCCCACATATTCTATGAAGATCTTTATCGGTCAAACCGTTATGACAACATATGTAATTCCCTTTGTCCATTGGTATGTTACTTGCCCGAGATTAGATCGGCGGTATCTTTGTACCTAGTTCAATCTCGTTACCGGCAAGTATCTTTACTCGTTCCGTAATACATCACCTTGTGACTAACTCCTTAGTCGTTTGCTTGCAAGCTTATGATGTGTATTACCGAGGGGGCCCATAGATACCTCTCCGATACTCGGAGTGACAAATCCTAATCTCGATCTATGCCAACTCAACAAACATCTTCGGAGATACATGTAGAGCATCTTTATGATCACCCAGTTATGTTGTGACGTTTGATAGCACACAAGGTATTCCTCCGGTATCCGGGAGTTGCATAATCTCATAGTCGAAGGAATATGTATTTGACATCAAGAAAGCAATAGCAATAAAACTGAATGATCATTATGCTAAGCTAACGGATGGGTCTTGTCCATCACATCATTCTTCTAATGATGTGATCCCGTTATCAAATGACAACACATGTCTATGGTTAGGAAACCTTAACCATCTTTGATCAACGAGCTAGTCTAGTAGAGGCTTAGTAGGGACACGGTATTTGTTTATGTATTCACACATGTATTTAAGTTTCTGATCAATACAATTCTATCATGAATAATAAACCTTTATCATGATTTAGGAAATATAATAATAACCATTTTATTATTGCCTCTGGGGCATATTTCCATCACTTGAAGACTTCTACGTTCTTCGTCGTCATATAGTGATCAACGTATTTTGTGAGAATAAATTTACTCTCATTATTTTGGCAGTGCCATGAGATTAGAGAGTTTTCCGTCGTCAATCGGATCTAATGAGTTTATATTTGTATGTCAAGGTTTTATTGTTGGTTTGATTTTTTGTGGAGTTGAAATGTTTCATCGACCATGGTGAAGATATTGTGATCCAATGCCTTGCACATCTAGGGGATCATCCCAGGTCCAAGTACGTTTATCGATCAAGGCTTCCCATTTTTTTGGATGGGTGACTCAAGGTACTTTCAAAAACCATTATTGGTAATGTTCATGCGGGTGAAATGGTGACAACATCATTGCTCCACTCCAAGTGTAGCCTCCCAAAGTCTTTGGAGTATTTCTTTTAGCAAAGATTGATACCGCGAAGAAAGTGTTGTCAAGAGATTTCATTGTAATTCATAGTCATAGGAGTTAATTCGTATTTTCTTTGATCTTAGATCCAAATCAGTGTAACTATAATTGTTATGAGTACGAATAAAATTACATGTGTTTCTAAAAAAAAGAGCTTTAGGAATTTTTCTTTTTCTTTTTTTTGTTTTCTATTTTCATATATATTTTTCTGTGTTCTTTTTTATTTTTATTTTTACAATTCAAGAATTTCAAAACGCTCAAAATTTGTTTGAAAATTCAAATTTGTATATTTTTATTTTTATTTTTATTTTTTCTTTTTCTTTGTAATTTTTATTTTTATGTGTGCTTCTTTTTCTTTTTGTTCTTTTAATTCAGAAAGCTCAAAAATGTTCTTGTTTTCAAAATTTGTTCACATATTTGTGAAAATATCCGTGATTTCAAAATGTTTCAAAAACAATTATTTGAAATTTTTAAAATATATTTTCAAAATGTATTCACATATTCCTAAAAAATTGGAAATTTCAAAAATGTTTCGGTTTGAAAAATGTCCTTGTTTTCAAATATTGTTCATGGTTTTCAACAATTTTTCATGTTTTTCAAAAATGTTTGGAATTTCAAAAAATGTTTATATTTTCAAACTTTCTTCACATATTCAAAAAATAATATTTTTTTCAAAAATGTTCACATTTGAAAAAGAAAATCGCAATATACACAAACACACGCCTTGAGACCCGACCAGGACGCAGGGGCAGGCCACACATATTTTGGACTTGTTGTAGATATAGAGGGCCGGCCTTTGCAGAAAAGTTTTTCGGCAAGCAGGCTTCCGCGAACTGATTTCTTGCAGACAAATTTGAATTGATGCAATTTATTCTCTGCTGAGTCATATAGCCAGTGTCCCTTAAGGCGTAGAAAAGTACTAGCAGGTTGTGGCCTGCGCCGTACGTACTTAGCTTTAGCTCCGAACTTCCGCCTATCCTTGCCTCTGAGCTGTAGTCCAGTTTGGCACAAACTAGGCTGGTAGTTGGGTAATTTAGGACTTTAGGGGAAAAAAAATCACTAGTGCAGTAACAACCAAAACTTAGGTTATGCAAAATGGCCGACCTAAGAATCGAATCTCCTCAATTTATCTTTTCAAAATGAGGCCTATAATGTGAGATTTCAAAAGTTTGTAGTGCGTAGAAAAGTTTGTAGCTTACGTGGAGGGGGAGAGTGGTTTGCTGGGAGGGTTTTCCTTGAGCGAACGTTTTCGTTCGCTCCCTCCCTCGTCCGCCCGAGGGAACGAGTCGTTCACTGGGGTACCTCCCCAATTGTCGTCAGGCAGATATTGGCGTCCACCAAAAAAAATGATTTTTGCACTTAGGATTTTCATCCCTTAGTCGAGTTCGACCTTTTTTTTTTTTGCGTGAAAACTTCCGATCTATTCATCAACTGTCAAGGTAGTACAAAGAACACTAGAAGTAAAATTTACATCTAGGTCTGTAGACCACCTAGCGACGACTACAATCTCTGGAGCGAGCTGAAGGCGCGCCGCCGTCATCGCCCCTCCCTCGTCGGAGCTGGGCAAATATTGTTGTAGTAGACAATGAAAGTCGTGCTAAGGCCCCATAGGACCAAAAGAATGTAACAAAGAACCGCCCGATGAAGAGAAGCATAGACCGGAAGGATCCAACCTGCGCACATACGACGTAGATTTAGCGAAGACCGGATCCAGTCGGATCCACCGAAGACAAACGCCGACCGGATCCCATGAGATCTGCCGGAGACAAACCTCCACACGCCTTTCGACGATGGTTGAAACATCACCGGGACGGGGGCTAGACGGGGAGGACCTTATTCCATCTTCAAGAAGCCGCCACCGCCTCATCTTCTTAAGCATGGCACAAACCCTCAACGATAACAACATATAACTATAGCATCGATCTCTGACAGTATGAATGGGTCATCCACTCCATTAGCGTTGGGGGCTCTTGATGGCAATCCTACGTGCGTTCATTCCGTTATTGCACGCGTATTTCTTTTTTCTGCGAAAAAAATCTAGATCAATTATCAAAGTTTATCGGTAGTACAAAATATCTCAAACATAATAAAACTTACATCGAGATTTCGAGACTATCAAACGACCACTACCGCTGCCAGAACAAGCCGCTGTCGTCGCTCCCCTATCAAAGTCGAATTGACCATGTCGATGACAATCGGTAAGTCCTTGTGCACGTGCCTTTAAGGACCAGCTTCATGGACATTGAAACCTTAAATTGATCTGAAACA